>OX253932.1:9217500-9809634 GCA_945999865.1 Vitis cinerea var. helleri x Vitis rupestris
AAAGTAAATAACCGAAATAACTGTACACTATCTAACACTCCCCCTCAAGCTGAAGCATATATGTTATATGCACCAAGCTTGTTACAAATGTATTTAATTCTAGGACCTCTGAGAGATTTAGTAAAAATATCTGCTAGTTAATCATTTGAATTGACAAAACTAGTCGCTACACATCTTGATGCGATCTTCTCTCTAATGAAATGACAATCAACTTCAATGTGTTTGGTCCTTTCATGGAAGACTGGATTGGATGCAATATGCAAAGCGGCTTGGTTGTCACAGATGAGTTTCATCTGTTCATCCTTTCCAAGTCTCAACTCTCGAAGATGTTTTAGCCATATGAGTTCACATGTTGCTAGAGCCATAACTCGATACTCGGCTTCAGCACTAGATCTGGCCACTACATCTTGTTTCTTACTCTTCTAGGATATTAGGTTACCTCCAATAAAAACACAATACCCGGAAGTGGAACGTCTATCTGTGGGTGAGCTAGCCCAATCTGCATCTGTGTAACCAACAACTTGGGTATGACCTCTGTTCTCGTACAACACACCTTGGCCTGGTGTGCTTTTGATATATCGAAGAATGCGGATTACAGCATCCTAATGGCTATCACATGGTGACTGTAGGAATTGACTAACAACACTTACAAGAAAAGAAATGTCTGGACAAGTAATGGTGAGGTAGTTCAGTTTACCTACAAGTCGTCGATATCTCCCAGGATCTCCTAAAGGCTCTCCCTATCTTGGTATAAGTTTGACATTTGGATCCATAGGAGTGTCTACCGGTTTACAGTCTAACATATCGGTTTCTTCCAAGATGTCTAAAGCATACTTCCTTTGGGAAAGAACCACACCGGAACTGGATTGAGCTATCTCAATCCCTAAGAAATACTTGAGTTTCCCTAAGTCTTTAGTCTGAAAGTGGGTGAAAAGATGTTGCTTTAGTTTCTGAATACCATTTTGATCACTACCTGTAATGACGATGTCGTCCACATAAACTACCAGATAAATACACTGCCTCGAAGAGTTATGATGATAAAAAACGGAATAGTCTGCTGTACTACGGAATATGCCAAACTCCTGAACAACAGTACTAAAACGACTAAACCATGCTCGAGGAGATTGTTTCAAGTCATATAGAGAATGGCGTAACCTGCACACTAAACCAGACTCCCCCTGAGCAACAAAACCAGGTGGTTGCTCCATATAAACTTCCTCAGCAAGATCCCCATGAAGGAAAGCATTTTTAATATCTAATTGATAAAGAGGCCAAGAACGCATAGCAGCCATGGAGAGCAATAGACGAACAGAAGCTATCTTGGCAACAGGAGAGAAAGTATCACCATAATCAGAACCATAACCTGAGTATAGCCTTTAGCAACTAAGCGGGCCTTAAGGCGATCAACTTGACCATCAGGGCCAACCTTAACTGTGTAGACCCAACGACAACCAACTGTAGATTTACCAGAGGGTAAAACAACAAGATCCTAAGTGCCATTGGAGTGTAAAGCAGCCATTTCATCTACCATTGCCTGTCGCCAGCCTAGATGGGAAAGAGCCTCAGGGGTGCTCTTGGAAAGAGAAACAGAAGATATAGCAGAAACAAATGCAAAATAGGGTGAAGATAATCGATGGTAACTCAAAAAAATTGTAAATGGGATGAGGATTACAAGTAGATCGTTTACCTTTCCGAAGAGCAATGGGTAAGTCAGCAGAAGGAGGCAGAGCCAGGGCAGGAGAAGCCGAAGGGATAGGAAGTGAGTCAGCAGGTACCTCGGCCAAAGAAGGAGGAACAGCGACACGATGACGGTGATGATAAACCTGAAGTGGGCGAGAAGGCACTGCATCAGGTTGGGAGATAATGGGAAGGGGTAAGACTTCAAAAACAGGAAGAGACTCAAAGGTGGAGAAGAACGATGAGTCCTCAAAGAAAGTATCATCAGCGGAGAGAAAGTAGCGATGAGTCTCAGAGGAATAACAACGATAACCCTTTTGAAATCTGGAATATCCCAAGAAGATGCATTTTGTGGCTCTAGCAGAAAGTTTGTCCTGTCTAGGAGTGAGAATATGAACAAAGCAAGTACAACCAAAAACACGAGAAGGAAGGAAATAAAGTGGTTGGTCAGGGAAAAGAAGGGAATGAGGAATCTGATCGTGTAATATAGATGAGGGCATACAATTAATCAAATAACATGTTGTAAGAACAGCATCCCCCCAAAAACGAAAAGGAACATTACTATGGAGAAGGAGAGTACGAGCTGTCTCAACAAGATGTCGATTCTTACGTTCAGCTACCCCATTTTGTTGAGGAGTATGAGCACAAGAAGAGTGATGAAGGATCCCATGTTGGGACATAAATGAAGTAAATGGTGCAAAAAAATATTCCTTGACATTGTCACTACGCAAAACACGAATAGAAATATTGAACTGGGTTTGGATTTCAGCATAAAATTTCTAGAAAATAGAGAATAACTTAGCTCGATTTTTCATTAAAAATAACCAAGTACATTGAGAATAGTCATCAATGAAAGTGACAAAATACTAAAATCCTAAAGTAGACGCGATCCGACAAGGACCCCAAACATCAGTGTGGACAAGTTCAAAAGGAGATTTTGCCCAATTATTCAAACGCTTTGGGAACGAGACACGAGTATGTTTCCCAAGCTGACAGGACTCACACGCAAGCGACGACAAAGATGAAAAACGAGGGACCATTTTCTAGAACTTGGATAGAATAGGGTGGCCCAGGCGACTGTGGATGAGGAGGGGAGCATAAGTGGAAATGCAAACTGCAGGAGTTGAAGGCGAGGTGAGGTGATAGAAGCCTTGAGACTCACGTCCTATGCCAATCGTCTTCCCCGTACTCCGGTCCTGCAAGGTCACAAATTTATCAGAGAAAGTGATAGAATAGTTAAGAGTGCGAGTTATTTTGCTGATGGAAATAAGATTAAAAGGACACTCAGGGGCATAAAGGACAGAATGAAGAGGTAGGGAAGGGAGAGGATGAGCTAAACCAAAACCTTTAGCCATAGTTTGGGAACCATTAGTTAAAGTAACAGTAGGTAAGGCAGAGGTAGTAGTAATAAAAGAGAAAAGATCCTTATTACCATATATATGATCAGAAGCGCCAAAATCTAAAATCCAAGGTCCAAGAGAAGATGTGTGGGTAAGACAAGCAGAAGCATTACCAGTCTGGGCAACAGAAGCTAACTTGGTGGCCTTATAGCGGAGATAGTCATCATACTCACTATCAATGAGGGAAATACCCTG
Organism: Vitis cinerea var. helleri x Vitis rupestris; assembly: GCA_945999865.1. Taxonomy (NCBI): domain Eukaryota; kingdom Viridiplantae; phylum Streptophyta; class Magnoliopsida; order Vitales; family Vitaceae; genus Vitis; species Vitis cinerea var. helleri x Vitis rupestris. The sequence continues at coordinate 9,220,773 of OX253932.1, forward strand.
AGATGTGGAGGAACTGGGAGGCTGAGGCGACTGAGGATCAGATGACTGAGCCACATGGGCAGTGCGGGGAGGCCGCCCATGTAACTGATAACACCGATCACGAGTGTGGCCAAGCTTATTGCAATAGGTACAATGAGGACGTTGGCCTCTACCTCGGTTACCACTGCGTCCTCCTCGAGAGTTAGGTTGAGAAACTAACACAGAAGAATTTGAAGTGTTATCAGATGGCAAAGTCTGAGTGGAAGAGATACGGAGGAGGCGAGCAAACACATCATCCAAGGATGGAACAGAGGAATTGCTAAGAATCTGATCACGGACAGTCTCAAAATCTAGACGGAGGCCAATAAGTGTAAGAACCATGAAGAACTTGTCAATCTGTGTTCGTTGATCCCCAACATCAGTAGTAAGAGGCATCACGGTCAAGAATTCCTCCTTAAAAGAGGCAATTTGGCCAATATAAGTAGATAAATCCATGTCTTGTTGTCTGACATTGACAATAGAAGAAGCCACCTTCTAAAGACGTTGGATATCGTGTATAGCCCTTTCGCCTGATTCCAAAATTTAAAGCATGTTTTGTAAGCTCAAAGATGAAGCAGAATCTTAGGATCAACTAATTGCCATAACACACTACATAAGTGTGCATCTATCTTCCTCCATTGTAATCTGTCAACCTTAGGGATATCCGCTTCCTGCGTAACAAGGTGATCCTCATAACCTTGACCCATAAACCAAAGCTCCACAGAGGCAGATCAGGACAAATAATTTTCACTGTCAACCAATTTCTCCGAAATAATCATAGGAGATCCAGATATGACAGAGGAGAAAGTGGAACTTTTAGTAGCCATATCTACTTATCTGGAGAACAAAATATATTTGGATTGAAGAGAGCCCTAATACGACTTCAGATTGCGGCTAAAAGAAGAAAAACCGAGGATCCACAGTTGTGAGAGACCAAATAGTAAAGAAAAACAAATGTGGCACTACTGGAAGGGTAGAAGAACACTTCCTAAGACACGTGCAGGACTCGGGGTGGAGAGGAAGTCACCAAAGCTCACCGGAAAGGCTGTTTAGAGGGCCGGCGAAGACAATGAAAACCCAAAAAATGCACTTGCAGGGCTCGAATGGCACAAGCACAGATGGAGAGTGGCTAGACGGCGTCAGGCGAGGCTGGAGGTGGAAGCACATGGCCGAAAAGTGCTCCACGCGCCGGTGTGTGAGATTGAGGCCGTCGGAGAAGAAACGCACGTGGTCGGTGCATGGTTGAGAATCTTCCTCCAGTGCTTTGAGAAAACTTGAAGATCTCCTCCTTGTGCACCTGATGGTATGGTCGGTGTCGGAAAAGGACTTCGCCGAAAAAGTCGCCGGCGGTGAGGGTTTTTTGACGGCGATACGGTTGATCCGAAAGCTTTAGGAGATGGGAAAGGTGACCGGAATGAAACACGGTCACTGAAAGATTTCCCAGAATGGATTCACGGATAAACCAGAAATAATTAGGGTTTTATTCTCCCTAGGCTCTGATAGCATGTGAAAAGAGAGAAAAGGGAGAATCCCTAATTTTTGTTATTGAAAAACAGTTCATAATATACATTAGACTTGGGTATATATATACATGTTAGTGGGACCCACAATACAATAAGGAAAGAAAAGGAAAAGGAAAAGTAAATAACCTAAATAACTGTACACTATCTAACAGAAATCATATATTAGAATATGCATATCCTATCCAATGGGATATGATATCTTAGGATATACATATCCTATTTTATCCTATCCAATCAACCAAACATAGTCTAAGTTCTTTACGACTGCATGTTAGTTTTTTTTTTTTTTTTAAATAGCAAATAAATAAAAGAGGATTCATTCCAAAAAAAAGGGAAAAAATACAACAAGGCTCAAATCAAACCCTTTTATGCCAAGCAAACAACTTCAAATGAGCTCTACCTTAGAAACTATGTGATATGGACCATAGTTGTTAAGTACAATATATGATATAATACAATAGTGCAATACATTTTTTTAGGGAAATTAATACTTGTGGTCAGTCCCTATTTTATCTTAAAGCATATCTACAATACATTTGATATACAGTACAATACATGGTACAATAATGCAATGATATAACAAGACATACACCTTTAACTATTTTTCATGGTTTATGTAGAAAACCAAATTCAATTTTTTTCTTTTTTTAAAGAATTATTATATTAATTTTTAAAATGTAATTTAAGATTAGAAATTGATTATAAAATGGAGAGAAGGGTCAAATAATCCTACATACAAGCTATATACCTGTTGTTAAAATCACATGAAATATTGAAAATAAGGCTTGATTGGATACACTTCCTGTTTTTTGTTTTTAAAAATGGAAAATAGTAATAACTTTTATATAAAAAGTAGAAACTCTTATACAAAAAGTATAAGTTTACCTTGTGTTCTTAAAAATTACTTTAAAAAAATTTAAAATTTGAAGCAGTAAAAATCTTTTACTACCCCATTTTTAAACAGTTTTTAAAAATCGATATTGGAGAATTATCATTGGGATAATTTAAAAGTTGCATTGAAAATGATGGTAAGTAATGCATTTACTTAATATATTAGTTTTTTTCAGATTTTTTTCGGTAAGGAAAGAAAGATGAGAAATGTTATGCATAATTTTTCTATTTATTTTTCATTGTGTGTGTGTGTATGTGTTCATTTATAATACATGATATGATAAGATCATAATATGGAAAAATAGAAAAATGATACACAATATGTTTTATGAGTTTAAAATCTATGCTATTGACCAACAAGACCCATTTTCTATTGAATATGATGTTACTGAATGTTATGTTATAGTAGTTATTTAATTAGAGTTGACAAGAACAAGAAAATTTAAGCAGGCCCATCAGTTAGCATGAAACTATGTTTGGTTTGACATGTTGCCAGACAGCAGCTTGAGGCCTGGCTCAAGAAGCAAGGGGTTGGGTTCGGGACAAGAGAGTTTTCATATACAATCCCATGTTACAAGGGATAAAGAGGAAAAGAAGAAGAAAAAAAAAGGAAAGAAAAGATTACCTATGAAAGGATGGTAGTAGCACCCTTCAGTGAGCCTAAACAATAAACTGTACCAGGACACCAGAACCATTATTTTTCCTTCAACCAAGACCCACCAACCTGTGCAGCTTTTTGTTGTTTAAATTGGGCACCTCAATCTTGCTATCAATGCTATCTTCAACATGATCTAATTATGATCCAACTTGGCAAGGCCAGCATGTCACCAACTTTTTAAATTTTATTCTCTTTCTTGTCATCTGTTCTCTGATATTTTCCTTCTCCCCATGTAGATAAGCTTTTGGAATTCTGTATTCTGAAACCAGTGAGGGTGCTGAAAGCAACCATGTGGGTGAACCTGCTCAACCGTGAAGGATTAAAATTCCAGAAAGCCAATCCCCAAACAAGTTAAACTGGAGGACCAGGCCAGCGCCTCTTGTAAGATTGACTTCCATAGTACAACTGGAAGTCTCTACTTTTGGAAGGAGTGTTCCATAATGCAAGACCATTGTACACTGATTGTTCCCTATACTATTCTAACAGCAAAACCTGAAACTTCACAAACTTATCAGCTGCTGCATTCGACAGACCAAATCCCTGATTTCAGGGGGATTTTAGAAGACCTAGGAATATGGATAGATAAATTATCACTTTTTGAAGGACTGCATTTTTGCTTAACTTCATATTATGTTTATGACTTGGTTGCATTTTTCCTTGAAATGCATTTAGTTTTATTATGCTCACTCTTCATTAGTAATTTATACAGACATATAGAATTATAATAACTAGCATTATCACTAAAGGAGATTCAAAGTGGCGTATAAGTTGTTAGCCCTTCTAACATCAGTCAATATTCAAGACGTAGCATTTTTTTAGTCCTTGGGGCATCTGGTGTTATTTGAAATGTGACACAAAAATGAACCTTCAGAATTGCTTTCCTTATGCCTAAAACTGGCAGTGGGATGTAGGCTGAAAGAACCTCAGACCACCTTCTTGGCAATGGTTCTTGTAAAGGCAGTAGTTAAGAGTTAGTTTAGAAAGTTGTTGCTTTGGTAGTTAAGAGTTAGTTTAGCGACTACCACATGTGCATGTCATTTGTTAGCTTTGAAATTGGTTAAAGATTGTTACAACTGAAAGAGCTATTTAAGGTCAGATTGTAATCTGTATTTCAATTCAATGAAAAGTCCATTTTCAGGTTCTTTTATGTTTATGTTTTTCCTTAATGCATTCTATTTCTGTGAAGCTCGATAATAATAATTTCTTGATTTGGTGCTGACAAGTTTTTGCAACAATTAAGGGTTACAAGTTGCAAAAATTCACTATACTGATACTTTCTCTGGTTATCTCTTGCAAAATAAATTAGACACCTTTCGAACCTTTGTGAATTTCAAAACTCAAGTTGAGTTATAGCTTGGCCTCAAAATCAAGTCAATTCAAATTAATTTCAGAGTTGAATATCATATTTTCATTGATTATCTAGAGTCTCATGGCATTATACATAGGAATTCCTGTCCTCATGCACATGAACAAAAAGGCGTTGAACCCAATCCTCATTTGTTGAATTTGGACTTACTCTTTTAGTCATTGCATGTATGTCTTTAAATTTCAAAATGAGGGTTCTCGTGCCAATGTTTTTCTATCAAATAGGCTTCCTAAGGCAATCCTTGGTAACAAGTCTCCCCTGCAGGTCTTATTCAAAACACAACCGTATTATTTGATGCTCAAAAGTGTTTGGGTGCTTGCTTTCTTGGTATTAGGTCTTTTAATGAACATAAACTTTGGTATATATCAGTCTGTTGTACTTTTCTTGGTTATAGCTTTGAATTGCAAAGGTTATAGATGTCTTGATCCTAATGGTCGTTTTATTTATATCTTGGGATGTTATATTGACGAGTTTTCATTTTCTTTTTGTTAAACATTCGCAGTCTTGCTTTCATAATACATCAATGACTACTCCTGGACTTACAGGTGTTCCACCCACTATTATTCCTACCTTAGTTGCTTCACTAAGAAAATCTTGGTCACAGTCACAATCTATTGATGTTCCAACAACACCTATTTCAGATTTATTTGCTCTCCCTTCCCTTCTCAAAATGTCCAATATGTTCGTTAATAGCAAAATATGTCAGTTCATATAAGTTCTGTTCCTGATCATTATGCTTTAGATCCTCCTACTTTTGCTACTGACTCTATTGAATTAGCTCTTAATCTTAAGGTACAAAAGCAAGCTGCTACTATCAATGGGTATGCTATGATAACCAGATCTTGGTCAGGGATTTTTAAGCCTAAGGTATTACTTGCAGCAACAAAACCTATAGGTGTTTCTTATGTTTTGCAGCAAGAGCATTGGGGGGCTCCAATGATGGATGAGTTCTTAGCTCTTCTATGAAATTAGATTTGGTCTTTGGTTGCTCCACACCTGGTAAAAAAAGCAGTAAATGGATGTTTAAAGTAAACGAAAATTTAGATGGATCCAATTTAGAAGTATAAAGCAAGGTTTTTCGCAAAGGGTTTCCATCAGTAAGCAAGATTCAACTTTAATGAAATGTTTAGCCCTATGGTTAATCATATTATAATCAGAATTATGTTCACTTGAACTTGTTCACACTGTTGGTCTATACATCAACTTTATGTTAACAATGCTTTCTTGAATAGGCCTTACTGGAAGAGGTCTCCATGGAACAACCAGAGGGGTTTGTTGATCCGTCTTCACCTCATCTGGTTTGTAGATTACATAAAGTCACTTCATGGCAAGGGGTCCCAACTCTCCAATGATCAGTGGGCTAAAACTTTCTGTTAGAAGTGATCCAGTACAAGATGTGTGGTTGCATAGGACCATGTTTGGTGCATTTCATCATGCATCAATCACTTGACTTGAAATTGCATATAATGTTAATAGAAGACTCTTAGATATGGAAGGGATTTTGGAATATGGATTACATTTTAGGAAATCACCTATTATTGATCTTACTGGGTTTGGTGATGCTGATTGAGCTTCAAACCCAGATGATAGGTGATCTGCATTAGGTTATGTGTTTATTTTGCTTCAAACCTAGTTTCCTCGCACTCTAAGAAGTAGCTCACAGTCTATAGATTGGGCACTGACGCCAAATATTGAAGTCTTACTATCAGAAGTCTTTGCTATCAGAATTAAAATATTCAATTTCAAGACCACCAGTAATGTGGTCCTGAGACCCAATCTTTAAACCCAAACCCAGTGTTCTGTTTGGGTTTGAGGGGGATTGATATATGACATGTTCCTTAGCTTGATTAGACCATTGATGCACTTACAAAATTAGAGCCCAACTCAAGGTACAGAGCTTAACTACTCTGGGTTTGAGGGGGATTGTTAAGGCAGCTTGTTAGTTAGAATTAATATAGTAAGCTATTGCTTTGTTAGTTGTGGTTAGTTTAGCTACTGCTACATACATGCACATATATCATTTGTTAGCTTTGAAATTAGCTAAGGGCTTGTTTGGTACAGTTTTCTATTTTTCAGAACAAAAACAATAGGAAAACATCTTTGGTAATCAAAAATTATTTTCGATTTTATGTTCTTAAAAACAAAAAACATGTTGTTTTTAGATGATATTTTTAATTTTTTTTTTTTCACTTGTTTTTTTAGAGTTGTTTTAAAAAATAATTATAATAGAATGATTAGAAATATAACACTAGACATAAAATTATTTAAAAAAAAACATATTTAAAAATATTAAAAACAGGTTAAAAATATTTTAAGTTTCCAAATATATTTTTATTTTACAGAACATTAAAGAACAATTTTCAAAAATTATTCTTAAAAACCGTTTTTCAAAATTATTTTTCAAAACAGTTACAAAACAGATCCCAAAATTTGTTATTTTGTGTTTGTGTTTGCTTTTCTAATAGTTCTAATGCATTATTGCCATGGTGGCCTGAGGATCCTTCCACAATCTCTGAGGGATAAGGAAAGCAATCATGGAGAGCCCTGTAATTGTGAAAGATGCCATGAGACATCCAACTCGTAATCCGTAACCCTCCTCCTGTTTGTTGGAAAAGTATAATTGTTCATGCCACTGGGATAACCATTTATATATTAATTATAACTTGAGTAAAAAAAAAAAAAAAAGGGTAGTTATAGTTACAGCCTTAAGAGGCAACACAACCTAATGGGATTGGGATGGGAAACCACATTTACATGACAAGTTCATGAAAGAAAAGGAAAACAATATATGGTGAAATAGCAGGTGTTTGTGTCATCAAATGTCATCATCCCACAGATCTTGAACTGACTTGTATGGGCTAGTTGTTTCATTAACATAAACCTCTCCTCTCATGATCTTCCTCTCCTCCAACTTCTCTATATCAAGCAAGTCCTGGGCGTCCAGTTTGAGATCAAGGGCTTTCATGTTCTCCTCCATCCTTTGCTGATTAAAGCTCTTCACGATCACGCTTGACCTTTTAGATAATCCCCATTTTAGGGCAACCTTCATAGATGCAGGAGTAGGATGAAGAGAAGAGAGATGTAAGTAAGAACTGAAGAGCGATGAAATCTTCTTGTGTTGTAAATTTGTAATGAGAGTACCTGAGCAGGAGTGGCATTGTGTTTGAGGGCAATGGAGTGAAGAATGGGGCTATCAACCACAGCAGTAGAACCCCATAAATTGCCAGGGCCACCCAAGGGTGAATATGCACTCACATGGATCTTCTCCTCTGCACAATACTCTCTAAGCCTTGTTTGCCTCCACATTGGATGCATTTCCACCTGTTTTATTATTCAATTCATCTCATCATCATATTTTCTATCACCAAGATTATAAAAATAATAAACAATATCATGCCATTAACCTTTGCTGGCTTGAAGAGGTGGTTTTGTAACCAAACATGAAGGAACAGTTGGCAGTTTGAAACTTTATCAAGACAATTCATAAAAATTAATGGGAATGTATATAACGTAAGGTTTGTGATTTATCATCATTGGCTGTTTCCGTTGACTTATCTCTTGGTCAATGCTTCATGCCATCCTATGTTACATCTGATTTTAAAATTGTCATTTTTAAATTCAATATTATTTAATTTATATCTATAAATTGACCTTGATAATTTTAAAGCTTCTTTATTTATTTGCATGTACAAAGCCATAAGGGAAAAAAAAATTCAAAGACTCACAATAATTCATTCGTGATGAATGGAACAAAAATCTATATGGGATCATTTGGCATGGTTCTTGATGCATGCTAAAATGAAATGTGAAAGAGGAGGAACCTGATTGACGGCGGGAGGAACCGAGGCGAAGTCCAAAAGGCGTTGGATCTTGTTGGAGGAGAAATTGCTGACACCAATGCCCCTACACAATCCCAAATCCAAGCACTTCTCCATGCCGCTCCAAGTTGTCTCCAAATCCAATTGCTCGAAGTCATCTTCCTTTGGCACAGGGTAGCATGCCCACTCCTTCAACTTCACTGGCCAGTGCACTAGGTACATGTCCAAATATTCCATCCCCAGCCTCCTGCAAACGCATACATTTATATTAATCTTGTACATTTCATCCATTCTTACTTCTTACTTCTCTAAATATATGTATACATATGCATGCATGCATTAGCTTACTCTAAGGTTTTCTTCAGTGCAGAAACAGGATCATGGTGGTCGCTTCCCCAAAGCTTAGATGTCACAAAGACCTCTTCTCTCTTTATCTTTCCATCCCTCATCGCCTCTGTTAAAGCCTTTCCAACTGCAGGTTCAGACCCATATATTTTTGCTGTGTCAAAGTGCCTGTAACCCATCTGTACGTGTGCCACAACCATATATTCAGTTTCATTCATTCCAAAAAAGAAAAAAAATCCCCAGACAAAAAAAGAAGGCATTGTATGAGATTATATACCTTGAGAGCCATATGGACTGCTAATTCAGTTTTCTCTCTATCATTGTGGAAGCTGTAAGAGCCAAATCCAATGATGGGTATTTTTATCCCACAGTTCAACTGCACCTCGTTGCTCATCCTCATCCTCAGTTTCTCTTTTTTCAACCCACCAAGCATCTACACATGACCCTTCTCTTCGATTACATGTCTATTTATATACACCTACAAAAAGTCAACTTACATAACTGTCTTCTCAAGACAATTCATTATACAGAACATTTGATTAAATTGCATTATAATCGTGAAAGAACTGAAGGAGGTTTAAATTATTGAAGTCTACGTATCAAGGCATGGGATCTTCCATGTCCCCTGGGATTTCATGGCATGCCTCTATCCTTCCTTCAAAGGATTCCTTTATAATTAAACCAGGGGTTCTTTTTCTTTTTTGATTTTTTTTCTTTATTAAATTACTCAAAATTCATCAATAAAGTCAACTGGTTGAGAGAGAGAGAGAGAGAGAGAGAGAGAAAGAGAGGAGGATGAAGGTGGTATATATCAGTAATGGCAACTACATGGTGACCACACTCCCCCTATTGGACAAATTCATGTATTTTCTTGTTATGGTTATATTTTTTTAGAATTCAAATAGACTAAGGACCGACTTTTTCATTTTTTAAGCTATTGAAAGGTCTACTATGAAGAGAAAAATATTTAATATCCGGTAACTAATGTGATTGTGATGTATAACTCCTCAAAACCAAACTTTCTTTTTTGGTTGACTTTGCACAATTGACTTTTGATAATTTTTCTAATAAGCATTGAATTAGCTAGGATGGTTTCTCTTATTTAAAACCCACTACGTTGACTTTGGAAAGGGTACATGGGAAGGACATGAAGGACCAATTTTGTCCTTGCATTTTTGTATCTCTGCCCATCATCTCTTATGGATCTCACTGGATTAGGGCTTGATTCTCATACTAGTCGCCTAACAACCTTACACTCCATGTGGACTGTTAAATTTGTCTGCAACTTCATATGAAATTACCCTCAAATCTTATATTGTATTGGATATGTAAGATTTGTTTTGAGATCTCATCATTTCACTTGCATTTTAGATTGTACAACTCTCAAGTGAGGTCCATCATTTAACCTCAAGATAAATCCTCCAAGATACAATTGTAAGTTTGTAATCAATTATGATAAAATTGATTGGGAAGACTTGGGAACCCAAAAAATCCTATCATGTGGAAGAAGGATTTTAGCATGTTCCTATCATCTCAATCATATGCACCGCCCCTATATACTTCCATTTTAATTTCTTAGTCTTGTCTATATTTTAGTTTCCCATGCCAACAAATGATGCTTCTTCCGTGCTTCTATTGGTATTTCACTTGTCCTGCGCTGTGCAACCCCAGATCCAACATTATATTGAGCTTTATGTTCTAAACTTGAATAGATCATCCATCCACCAAGGTATACCTCTGGCATCATCTCTAATTCTAGTCATAATGTTCTAAGCAAGGTTCTAAGAAAAGCAAATTCCTAGAATTTGAACCGTCTGTGCCACTTTTCCCAATGATGCTAATAATACTCAGACCACCTGAAAGCCCTCACAAAGAAAATCACAAAGGGACTCTCTTGCTGAAGACTCGCCCCTAAAGCTAGCTATTCTATTTGGTCACAGCTTTTCATGCTTTAGAGAGAAAGAGAGATTACTATTTATAGAGCCTATGAAATAAGGATGAACTCCTCATGACATACTCAAATACTGCCTGATAAGCTCCGCCTCTAATATCTATAGAAAAATCTAAAGATTTTAAATTTGGGACTCTCATCCAACTAGGATGATACTTAGTTTCTGGCTCTCTCAACCAGTGACTTTCTCACTAAGAATAGTGTCCCTTCAAAATATGATCATTAACGTCTCTACTCCCTCATTGTAGCCACAATAATGTCATGCATCTTTTTTAGCTATTCAATTTTCATCTCCACTTACAATGACTAAGAGAATACAGATGTGGGATTATTATACCAAATTTCATGAAACCAATATAGTTCATTTGAAAAAGAGTCTCATTATGCCTTGCACCTATTTAGTCACTCCGGATTAAGCATCTTTTTTTATCCATTTGAAAAAATATTTCACTCATGCATTCAACGGTTTGCTCATGATGATATATTTCAATACCCTTGGTGTAACATAATTGTTGACAATGAGCATAAGATTAGGATCTGTTACTAAATGATCATTCTCTTGCCTTCATGTCATTTAGCCTTTTTGTCTAATTGCTTTCCCAACATTTTCCTTTAGGTCGAATTATTCATGACCAAGTGACCTTACTAAGATAGCATACACCAACCCTGTACTTCATGATATACTCAAAAGTCACATAGGCCATAAAACTAATAATATATGATCTATAAGAACCCACACAATAAGGAACCAAGGATCCATTCCTTTGCCTGCTCACATACCTTTTCATCTACAGTCCCAACAATATGGTGAACATATATGTGTGCCAATCAAGTACATTACTAACATGTCCTAATCACATAATAGATTGAACAATGAATATGATGTTTCATAAAATGGTGTGGTTGTTAATTAAAGAAGTGTGTGAAGCAATCTTACATTGTTGACTCTATTATAGAAGTCGAATATGTTGCATTTTCTAAAGTTGAAAAGAAAGTCGTTTAGCTTAGAAAGTTCTTCATAAGACTTAAGGTAGTTCCTAAGGTAGTTCCCTTGGTTGTACTCTCCTTGGTCTTGGATTTTGAAGGTTGCATGCATCTATCCTAAGTTTCTCTATATCTAACATATTAGAATATTATGGCTTCAAAAACCAAAAAAAATATTAGATTTACAGGAGAAAGTTTAAACTTGGTATCTGGATGTTCTCATATCGATTTCCTTCCAATGAAGACTCTAAAACCATGGTGGTCATCATAGAACTTGTTTACCCAATTATCTTCCACTAATCTCTCCCTCCATAGGTCTTAGCATGAGAGAATGGTGAACTTTTCTCTTTCTCTAGATGGTGGTTAGGCTTCATCTCTTTGTAAGACAATGGTGAAAGTGGCAAAAGCCTAAACCCTAAATCCTTAAGGGGGTTTATATAGAGGTCCTTGAGGGCTTAAGTGACTTAAGCCCAAATTGGGCTTAGGTCGCCTAATCTAACCCACTTGGGTCCTAATTAATTAGCCTTAATGAGTTCCAATTAATTAATTAACCCAACCTACTAATTCAATAGGACAATTCATAAGATCTAGTGAAACCTAGCATTTTTACTAAAATGCTCTTATAATCATGCCACCATAAAATAGAAGTTTGAGTGGAAACCATTGGGACCCATAGGAAAATATTGAATTCCTCATAATCCAATTTTGAAGTTGACTCAACACTCCATTAAAAAGAGTCAACTACACTCCAGTATCCTATTGCATTACAATGAGACCAAGTTTAGTCTATGACCTACTATTCATTGCATGCAAACTCTCTATGAATTAGTGTTCATAATCTAGCATGTTAGTGTTATCAACCCATCAAGATTACCTCTTCAATGCTTGAGTTACAAATCCTCATATTATGTGATCAATTGACATAATACTCTAGTTTTAAGGAGCATAAGTCATATTTCATTAAAGGAATTACTACAACCACAGATTTCATGATCACATGTTCTTTGGATCACCTAAGAAGACATGCTATCTCAATGAGATATCATAGCATCTCCAATGAGAATACCTATTGCCACAGCCTCCACCAATAGTGACTCAATTCATAGGGATATATGACCACTTTAGGGTCTTACTCATAGGTCAAAGTCTCATATTGATTTCAACACAAACTCAATATCCTTTCAAGACTGAGAGTCCATGCAATATAATAGTTTGGTGAATCATGATAATCTGATAACTTTATGTCACGATTCATAGTAGGTCATGTACAATATGTAACCATACACACTAATACACTAACCATGGAAAACTCATTCTAATGGCCAAAACAAGTCATTCTTCCAATTAAGAGATAGTGCACTACAATCTCTACTGGATTGCCTAAATTCATAAACCGATTATGAACAACTTATCATCTTGTAAGGAACTCATGACTCTTGTATCCTTTGTACAACTCCTAATGCACCCAATTCATATATAATGTAGATGGTATGGGTTGAACGATCAAATCAATGTCAATACATAAAAGAGATAGAAAGGGGACGATGTCCTAACAATTCATAGTTGGTTCATGGACTTAGGCAATCCATATGAGATTATAATGCAATACCTCCTAATTGGAGGAACGAATTATCTGTGTCATCAAAATGAATTTCCCATGATAAGTGCACTAATATGTATCATCATACATTAGACATGACTTATGGTGAGTTATAATATTGGTTATCAGGTAGTCATGACTTTACTAAACTATTATGACCTTGAAAGAATATTGAGGTAGTATTGAGACCTTCAGTGGCTTTAACCAATAAGTGAGACCTTAAACTTATCATATATTCTTTATGGATTGGGTCACTATTAATTACTGCATGTAGCAATAGGAATTCTCAAGATAGGCACCATGATATTTCATAGGTTTGTGACAATGTGTCCCCCTTGGGTGATGCTATGGGCATGTAATCATAAAATTTATGGTCATAGTAATTCCTTTGGTTAAACTTATCATATGCTCTTAGTTGGTTAAAGTATGTAAATTGATTATATAATGAAGTATTTGATACTCAAAGGTCATAGAGATAATCTTGAGAGGTGTTTATCATTTACCTCGTTAAATTATGTGTTAGGATAGAGCTCTTAAAAGTATGACATAATTTAATAAAATTTAGAATTCTTTATTTAATGATATTTCAGTTTCCATTTTATTTATCCTTATTTCATGCATTATGCTTTATAAGCATTCTTGTCTGCATTTTTTGCATTATACATGACTTTGGTGCATTAGGAGTTGCATGGAAGATCCAAGTCTAGGTTCCTTACAAATAGATGACTTGTTCATAGCCGATTTGTAGGTCTAAGCAACCCATTAGAGACTGTAATGCACAACCTCCTAATTTGAGGGATGGCTAATCTTGGCTATTGGGATAGGTTTCCGATGGTGAGTGCACTAATGTGTATTATTACACATTGGATAAGACTTACAGTGAGTCATGACTTAAGGCTATCAAGTAGTCATGACCTCACCAAGCTGCTTCATTATGTTGTTTCTCTCAACCTTGAGAAAAAATTGAGTTTGTGCTAAGTTATTAGTGGTTTTGACTTGCAGGTGAGATTGTAAGTTGATCACATATTCCTAATGGATTAAGTCACTATTGATGGAAATCTGTAACAATAGATATTCTCAATAGAGACACCATGATATCTCATGAGATTGAGACAAAGTGTCCCCTTAGGAAATCCTAAGGAGGTGTGTTCATGAAAACTATGGTCATAGTAGTTCCTTGAGTGAAACTTAATATAGGCTCTTTGAGAGCTAAGACATGTCAATTGAACACATAATAGGAAAATCTGTAACTCATGGATAATAGAAGCAGTCTTGAAAGGTTGATAACTTTCACCTTATTAACTATGGACATAAGTTCATAGGGAGACTAAATGCAATGGATAGTAAGTCATAAACTTGAGCACATAGTGTCTCGTTGCTATTTACATAGGATGTTGGAGTTCAATTGATTTTCTATAGTGGGATATTGGATCAACTTCAAAATTGGATTCTAAGGGAGCCAGTACTTCTATTAGTCTTAGTGGTCCCTGCTCTGAGCTCACATACCTTGTAGTACAAGTTATGAAGGTCGAATTTGTTATAGGTTCACTTTTGTGCATAAGGACATTTTGATAATTAAGCTAGTTAACCGCATAGGGGTAAGTAAATAAGGTCTTTGAATTAGACTAATTGATTAATTGGTAGGCTCTATTAGGTTAATTAATTAATTAGGACCCAATTTAGGCTAGATTAAGTGACTAAAGCCCATGCGCAATCAAGTCACTTAAGCCAAGTTAGGAACCTTACAAATACCCTTTAGAGGTTAGGGTTTCCAACACTTTTAGTCTTCTATCAACTAAAGAGAAAAAGAGAACCATAGCCTTCATTCTTCTTCCTCCTCACCGAAAGGGTGCCAAGAACAAGGTTGAGTCATCGGGCAAAAAATCATGGGTTTATGAGACTTTCAACAACTTCAAGGTCATCTTCAACACTTCTAATTTATGGTTCGGAAACATCCAAAACCTAAAGGTTAGTATTTTAACACTAAAGATCAAATTTTGAAAATTGGTATTGCTTCTGTTACTTAGATCTAAGATGTCAATACTATCGACACCAGCTAATGACAAGCTTGCATACAGTGGTTAGTAGGTCACAAACTCAAGCTTTATATATTGATTTAATAGAATATGATATTGGAGTGCAGTTGACTCTTCATAGGAAAATGTTGAGTCAATTTCAAAATTGAATTCTAAAGAAGTTAGAATTTTCCTACAGGTCTTAGTAGTCCCTACTCTTCCTTAGTGGCATATTATTTGAAAGATATATAAGTTCTTTATTCATGTGTGTATAATGGTATTTCAATAAATTTATAAGATTACATAAGAGCTTATTGTTAGAAAAATTAGGTTAATCCAACCTAAGGTAATCACCTTAGAGGGAGTGTGAATAGGGTGATGGTCTATATTTGCAAATTTAAAGTATGTGAATGCAATAGACAATTATAAGCAAATATATAATAAAACAATATAAAAACAATTGCATATAAAGTAAAAGAGTAGGGAAGAAGAATCCAAACACAAGATTTTTATAATGGTCCAGTGTAACTCGGCCTACATCCACTTTCCTCTAACTTCAATCCCAAGATTGAAGTTCCACTAATTCATGGTTTCCAACCCAAGCCTTCAAGTAATACAATTGGATTATGGTTCAAATTAATCCTCTTGGACTTTTGGCTTCAAACACCCTTTACAATCTCCAAAAAATACCTCACTCTTGAACAACCAATCAAATGATACCCCGCACTTGAGACTCCCTAAGTGATACCTCACACTTAGACTTTTCTTCTCAAAGATTTACAAATGAAGATAGGAAATATTCTCACAAAATCTTAGTTCAAAACTTTAAACTCAAATGTATAAGAAAAATTAGGATTGAATGGTGCACTAAAGATATGCAAGTTTTAGAATAATGGTGCACTCAAAAACACTTTCCCAAGGCTCAAATATATTCAAGAAATGTTTATGAAGGTTAAGTTCTTGAAACAATGAAGATTGGAGTCTTTTTATAGAGGAAAACAACCAAACTAGCCATTAGGGATTTGACCAGTCGAGTTGGGGATCAACTAGTTGGCTAGTCGTTAGCATTTAATGCTTGGTAGGTGATCGTTGGACCTCAACAACCCCTTGATCGGTTGAAGTTCAACCTCAACCAGTTGAACAAGCGTTCTGGAAGACAGAGAAAGTTTTTGCACCCTTCAACTGGTTGAGCTGAACTGATTGACCGATTCCTCATCCAGTTCGATCGGTTGAACCATCTTTGGCTCAACAACCATCTTTTTCAACTTAAAACCTTTTAAACAAGATTGAAAAACATTTGACACAAGGTTTTAGTTGAAAACATAGAATCATCCAATTTTAAAAGATTTAAAACAAAATAATTGTTGGATGATTTTGGTGCATAAATAAATAAAGTAATGCATGAAAAACCTAGTGCACCAACAACCTTACAAAGAGATCCTTAGGAAACTAAGGTCCTGAAAAATACTTCTCTTTAAAGTCTTTTTCTTCTTATGGATTTCTTTTTACCTTGATTTTGTTTTTGTGATTGTCACTTTGGAAATCTTCTTGCCTAATCATAATTGAAATATAATCATTAGTTTCAAACCTTATTTTCTTATCATCAAAACCGAGATTAACCAAACCTTGGTTTCACACTTATGAATGCTCTTTGTGGATTAAACTAATTAGTTCATTGAAGCATAACAAAGCTAATTAAATAATTAGAACCCAATGGGCTAAATTAAGTAACCCAAGCGTAAGATGGGTTCAAGCCACTTAAGCCTAAACAAATGTCTATATAAACCCCTTCGAGTTTAGGGTTAGGGCTTCCAACCATTCCATCTTCTAGAAAGAAAGCCCGAGCCTCCATTCTTAGAAAGAGAATTCCATAATTCTCTAGTGCTAAGGTCTAAAAGAGACCATTGAATGGAAGATCATCTTTATCAATTGGAATTGATTTGAAAACATTCACATCAAATGTGATTTTTTTAGCACGTAGATCTAAAATATTTTTGAAAAAAATTCTTCTATTATCTAGATCTAGTGTCCTTAGGAAGATAACTGCATACAACCTTGTGATGTAGTGCTTAGAATGGATTTTTCGAGATATTCAAACACTTCCAATCCATTAATTGAGCTCCATAGTGTATAAGATTGCTTTTTATGATTGGTTCTTCAAGAAATATGATGAGTGAGAGTTCCAAATGACATTTTTTTATGTAGAGAATACTACTATTCCCTATATTATCATAAGAAATGGTAGGAGCCCCTTACTTTTATTCGAGGGTTATGTAACCTTATTATACCTAGATGTTCTATGCCAAATTTGTGAGTACATTCTCAAAGTCCAATTTAGCATCTCAATGTATAGTTTAGCCTTCATAGTGACTTTAGGGATGATTTACTCGATCTTAGGTATTAAACTTTACCAAGGGATTCCTTAACCCATTATTCTTCATGTCTCAACTCTCTCACCCACTAAGTGTGAGGTTGTGGCTCATTCTTTTTATAAGGAGGTTCATCTCTTGTCTATTTATATTCCCTCGATTGATGTGGTCAAGTTAGCTTAGTTCTTAGGTACATTTGGGTGCAATATCCTATATCATAATTCTCATTATACCCAAGTTTATTGCCATGTTGCTTGGTTTATTCCCTATGTTATTATAAGGAGAGAGACATTCATTGGGTGTTATTTTAGATGTTATTGGGTCAAATAACTTAGACGCTCGTGTTGGTAGATTATCATTTTTTTTATTTTGATATCTTACATTCTCTTAGAGCATGTGCTTGAGTTTTAACATGACCTAGTAGTTTTTCGCCAGCTACATCAATCATATCTCTTAGTCTAAGCATTTGAGTCATATAGTGCACATGAGGCTAAGGCAAATGAGGAGGATGAGATCCAAGTTTTCAAGCAAGGTCTAATGAGATATAACCTTCTAATAGACTAATTCAATCTTCACTTGCTCATGCTGGAGGATATGGTCAAGGAGCAATGTATTTTTTTCACTTGGTTAAGTTCTACTAATGCTTTAGTTGCAGTTCCCACATCACCAACTATGAATCCCTCCATCCTGGATATGTTATGTCAATAGTTCACATAGTGGATGTTATTGTTGTTACTACAACCTCCATTAACTCCTATTTAGGCTCGATAGAGATCAAGATGAAAGGTGTGGAGGGATGCCTCACTGTGATTGATTCATGAGTTGCTTCATAGCCTAGATCGAGTTATTGGCCATTTCCACCACTAGAAGTAGCATAGGGGATTTGATATTTTGATGTAGTTGCTTTAAGTGAGAGAGATTTTTTTTCATAGTGATGTCTTTTACTCTCTTTATTTGTGGTGTATTTTTCTTATTTGGATACTATGATGTCCTTGGATAATTTTCCATTTATACTATATTATTTAGTTTCCTTTATTGTTTGTCTTACTCTTCATTACTATTATAGATTTCTAATTTTTCTATTTCTTATTTGTCATTTTTGTGACCAAAAGGGGAAGTAGGGATATTGTGACATTATTAAGCATTTTTGGTGGGGTATAGTGATGACATGATATAATATATGAGAATTTACTATAGATTGCCTCACATTACCTTTTGCAGGTGTGTTGTTTACATGTGTATGTGTGTGTTTGTAGCTTATAGGTAGAGAATTTTTTCTCTTTTCATGCATTATCCTTCATGATGTGTTATTTATGTGTATGCAGCTTATAGGTGATGAGAGTTTGCTACATAAGAAGTGTTTAAGACACTACTTTAGAATTTGGTCCAATGAGGTTGTTATGAGAGTATGGGTGCCTCATTGTACAATTAATTTGTTATAAAATTATTAAAGGGAGAGATTGTTAATGCATTAGTTTTAGGTTAGCAATTTTGTTCCATTTGCTAGTGTGAAAAATCCATCATTCTTCCAAGGGTCTTTTCCTTTCTCAATCAACGGTAGAAATTTTGGAATTAATAAATCTTAAGGCTTGTAAATATTTAGACTTATTAAGGTTTAAGGAATGACTAAAAATAACTTGGGTTTGGTTTGGACAAATGCATAGAAAACGAAGTCTGCAAATGTTTTGTGGGGATAAGCATTCAAATGCCTAAAGGAAATGTTCAAACGTCCATCAAGATGTTCAAATATCCTTCAAGACATTCAAACACTCACCAAGTAACGTTTCATCATCCTCTTTCAACTTTCTAATGTTCCTTGTAGGAATTTAGGAGTTGGACAACTTTTCCTCTTTCAACTTTCAAACATTCCTTGTGGACATTTAAGTGTTGGATATTTTTTTCATATGTTTTTCATTCTGGTATTTGTGGGAATATGTTCATAAAATTAAGAAGATTTATCTTTAGTTTTAAACTTATATTTTATCCTTATGTTATCACGGCATGCTATATGTTTTAAGTAAAAAAAAAAAACTTCATCGACTTTATACGTCACTCTTTGAAAAAAAAAATCCTTGATTTTTGAGAGAAATTATTAAATTCTATCTCAAATTATTCTTCTAGCCAATTTGTATGTTAATACAAAATATTCTATGATTAGGAAAAAGATGGTATTAAAGGAGCTTTACTAAAGATGATCACAAATTTGGTCGTCGTCATCGAGCACTTTCATTTCTCTCATTTCATCCTCTTGTTTTCCTCCATCATCCACCAACTTATTGTCTTGTAAAGCTAACAAACTGCCCGATATTAAGTATCTATTTAGATGCACTTTCTATTTTTTTTCCCTTTTTCCTTTGAATAGAACTTCTACATAAAATGTACTTAAAAACTTATGTTGCAATATATAGTACATTTTTTTAAATAATTAAAAATATTGAGATATTAATAAAATTTTACTATCCGAAATTTAAAATTTGTAAACACATAAGTTAAGTGTGTATTTTTGTGCATAAAAGTTGTTTTTTATAAATAAAAAAAATTATATAAATTTTTATTTTTAAAAATAAAAAATAAATGTATTCAAACAAACCTAGTTTCTTGATAAAAGTTAATAGTTTTGTTATAGGGGAGTAGAAGCCTTCATTCTATTTGTAAGTAATCGACTCTATTAGAGCAAATTCAGCCATATTTAGTAATTGTATATAAAAAATAGTGCTAAAAACAGTTTTGGAGAATAATTTTTTAAAATTATTTTTTGAAGTTTCATAAAATAATAGCCTATTTAGGAACCGAAATGTTTTAAACCTATTTTTACTATTTTTAAATATGTTTTAAAATTAATTTTTACATCTAACGTTTTATTTTTAATCATTTTATATGTTTATATAATTATTTTTTAAAATAGTTCTTGAAAATTAAAAACAATAAAAAATATTATATGAAAATATTCAGTTTTTTACTTTTAAAAATAGGAAATAGAAAATAGAAAACAGTTTTTTTTATTATTAAACATGTTTTTCTCTTTTGTTTTTTAAAATAAAAAATTGTTCGAAAATTGATGAGAAGCATAAGCTTATTATTCAATATCTATGTATAATTCAATTTTTTTTTTTTAAATGTTTAAAGAAATCAAATATAAGAAAAGTGTAAATAATTTAACACAAACATTACATTATCTACGAAAGTCCGGAATGGACCATTAAATATCTAAATTAGGAAGATAGACAGTGGGACAAAGCTGAAAATTTTCCTCCACTGCTTCACACCTCCGTTATCTTCTGAACCTAGGAACCCTAGGTATGTAAATCATTGCATTTAAATTTCTGAATTTACTTCTCATTTCCTTTGAATTACCCAAATTTATGGCCTCCCTGAAGTTTTCCGTTTCTGTTGATACCTATGATTCCAACAAGTTTCATTTCTCTGTAAACCCATCTCTGCCCAGTATCAATTCTTTCGCTAGGGTTAAACCCATCAATCTTTCTCGGTTAGAGGCCGAGTCTTGGGACACTTCGGATTCTAACTCCGTTGTTGATAATATAAAAACTTGGAATAAGGATTCAGGTAGTGAGAATTTGATTCTGGAAAGCTCAAATTTTCGAAATGACATCTGGAGGCGGTTTCAGGGTGTGAAGAGAGTAAGGAGAAGAGACCCAAATTCAAAATTTAGGTCTATAAGGAATGATAATGGACATGAAGAGCAAAAATCTGTGAATCATTTTGATGATGAAATAGATGTGAATGAATATGGTATTGGGCCGGAGTTGAGCGTTGAGCGTTGTAATGCCATCTTGAAAGGGCTAGAGAGGTGTAGTGATAGCAAGACCATGAAGTTTTTTGAGTGGATGAGGGAAAATGGAAAATTGGAAGGGAATGTGAGTGCTTATAATTTGGCGCTCCGGGTGTTGGGTAGGAGAGGAGATTGGGATGCAGCAGAGACGATGATTTGGGAAATGAATGGTGATTCAGATTGTCAAGTCAATTTTCAAGTTTACAACACACTTATTTATGCTTGTTATAAACAGGGGCATGTGGAGTTGGGTACCAAGTGGTTCAGATTGATGTTGGAGAATGGGGTTCGGCCTAATGTTGCAACCTTTGGTATGGTCATGAGTTTGTACCAGAAGGGTTGGAATGTTGCGGATTCAGAGTACGCTTTTTCTCAAATGAGGAGCTTTGGAATTACATGTCAGTCTGCATACTCAGCAATGATAACAATTTACACCCGAATGAGTTTGTATGATAAAGCAGAAGAGGTTATTGACTTCATACAAGAAGATAAGGTGATTTTGAATTTGGAGAATTGGTTGGTTTTGCTTAATGCTTATAGTCAACAAGGGAAGCTACAGGAGGCTGAAAGGGTACTGTTCTCAATGCAGAATGCTGGGTTTTCACCAAATATAGTTGCATACAACATGTTGATTACTGGGTATGGGAAAGCATCCAATATGGATGCTGCTCAACATATATTCAGGAACCTCAAAAATGTTGGACTAGAGCCTGATGAAAGTACTTATAGGTCCATGATTGAAGGTTGGGGTCGTGCTGAAAATTATAAGGAGGCAGAATGGTATTACAATGAACTCAAGCGGTTGGGATTCAAACCTAACTCATCAAACTTGTATACAATGATAAACTTGCAAGCCAAGTATGCAGATGGAGAGGATGCTGCCAGAACTCTTGATGATATGAAGAGGATAGGTTGCCAGTATTCTTCTGTCCTCGGTACCCTTTTACAAGCATATGAGAGAGCTGGAAGGATTGACAGAGTGCCTCTAATTTTGAAAGGTTCCTTCTATGAGTATGTTCTTGTTAATCAAACATCGTGCTCAATTCTTGTCATGGCATATGTGAAACACTGTTTGGTGGATGATGCTATAAAAGTCCTACAGGAAAAACAGTGGAAGGATACCATCTTTGAGGATAACTTGTACCATTTGGTAATTTGCTCCTGTAAGGAATTGGGTCGTCTTGAAAATGCTGTTAAGATATACAGTCAAATGCCCAACAAGAAGCCAAACTTGCACATCATGTGCACGATGATTGACATTTACAGCACCCTGGGTCGATTCTCTGATGCAGAGAACCTCTATCTGAAGTTGAAATCTTCAGAAATTTCCTTGGACATGATTGCCTTTAGCATTGTTGTAAGGATGTATGTAAAATCTGGGTCTTTGAAAGATGCTTGCTCCGTTCTAGAAACAATGGATGAACAAAAGAACATTGTTCCAGATATCTACCTGTTTTGTGATATGCTTCGAATTTATCAACAATGTGGCATGTTGGATAAATTACAAGATCTGTACTATAGAATTTTGAAGACGGGAGTCACTTGGGATTCTGAAATGTACAACTGTGTCATAAACTGCTGTGCACGTGCTTTGCCAGTTGATGAACTTTCCAGGCTTTTTGATGAGATGCTTTTACATGGGTTTGCTCCCAATACCATTACCTTAAATGTTATGCTTGATGTTTATGGAAAATCCAGGCTTTTCAAAAAGGCTAGGAAGGTGCTTTGGCTGGCCAGAAAACGAGGCTTGGTTGATGTTATTTCTTACAATACCATTATAGCTGCCTATGGGCAAAGCAAAGACTTAAAGAAAATGTTATCAACTGTTCGACAAATGCAATTTAATGGCTTTTCAGTTTCCCTTGAAGTCTATAATTGCATGTTGGATTCCTACGGGAAAGAAGGCCAAATAGAGAGTTTCAGAAGTGTCTTGAGGAGAATGAAGGAATCAAGTTGTGCATCCGACCACTATACTTACAACATTATGATCAATATTTATGGAGAGCAAGGATGGATTGAAGAAGTTGCTAATGTTCTGACAGAGTTGAAAGAATCTGGGCTGGGACCTGATTTGTGCAGCTATAACACATTGATAAAGGCATACGGAATTGCAGGAATGGTTGAAGATGCTGTGGTTTTGGTTAAGGAAATGAGAGAAAATGGGATCCAACCTGACAGAATAACCTACATTAATCTCATCAATGCACTGCGCAAAAACGATGAGTTTTTAGAGGCTGTTAAGTGGTCCTTATGGATGAAGCAGATGGGATTGTGATATCTTCAGCGAATTTGCCTCCATATCGAAAAGCAGATTGAACATTTCCTACTCAAACATCCCTGGAAATTTTGCTACTCAAGGTATTGTATTTTCTGTATGTATCTAGAGAAGCTGATTTTTTCCCTTTCTCTATCCCTTTTTTTTTTCTGTTGAATGTTTATATGTCTATTGGTAACTTGTATCATGATAAAGGTTGATAGTAATACCATAATATTCTTCTAACTTTTGTTTATAGACCTTCTGTTCTTAAATGCATCATAAATACTATTTTAGATGTGTAATTCTACAACTTGGAACTCATAGCTTGAATTCCTCAATCCTGGCCAAAAATATTTGTAAAAAGAAGAGAGCCTCTTTTGAGTTCATATGAGACTGGGTTTTGTATTCTTAGCCATGTAAGCTATAAAGTTCTATGTTGTATCACCTATTTCTTGTTCATCCTTTTGTTTTCCTTGTTTTGCAGGTAAAGGACTTGTAAGCTATTTCATGTTAATTGCTTTCTAGGTAGAACAATGTTGATAAAGCTATAGTAAATGAAACAAACAATGGCATGGCCACTGATTTTCTGCACACACAGGAAAAAATAGAAGTTGAAAATCAGAAACCAGAAGAATCTGTAAAACAAAGAGGATAGAAATGATGATCAATGTGTTGAAAATTGAAAAATACCAGAGTTCCCATCTTAATAATGACATACCATTAAAAAAGAAAACTTCAAGCTCAAATTTTACTATTATGTCATGAATAAGGCTATAGCAAATGGGCAGAGCTCTGTCTTCAGCAAATGATAGAATTTAAAATTGTATAATATATGAGACCTTTTTAAAATAAAAATAAAAAAATTATTATAAAATTCTCTCTTCTTGAATTTTGTTAGTATAAATGAAAATAAAATAGATATAAAGTGAGCAAAAACAAATAAAACTGAAAAAAAAATAGATATAAAAAATAATCAATAAAAAGATTCCAATAAATTAGAGGATTAAAGCCAGTTAAAGACAAAAAAAATTACGAATCACAAATAAATAAATAACTTAAAAAGAAAAAATTCTGTCACTGAGTTTGGTATAGACAACTAAACAAAAAACCAAAAACCTCTTAAATTAAGTAAAGATCTTTTAAAAAACCAACAGTTTCTCAGACATTTTTTATATCTTCAAACTTTTTTCCTTTTCTGCTTGCCTAAATATAGTGTCGGAGGAATGCTAAATTTCTTGTATTAGCATGTTTCATAGAGCGTTAGGCTAAAAAAATTATTATACAGGCCATAATCAATATTATTGTTGAACAGCATATTTCGATTGCAGACACATAGTAAGTAGAGAGCTGAGTATATAATGAGATGCACAAAGAGCAATGTCTGAACAAACATTTGTGTGTGTTTTTTTAGTTCCTTTTTAGGAGAGGTTATATTTGTATTCATTAAGAATTTGTTTGATTGTGATTCTTGTAAGCATTTTTAGTTTTTCTAATACTTGAAAGATAAAATTTTTCAAGTGTTAAAAATATTAGAAGCGCTTTCTTTAATCACTATCAAGCGAACTCCAAATATAGAATGGATAAGAATCTAGATTTTTTTTTTTTTTTTTGATAAAATTAATCCTTAATGAAATAACCATAATACTTTTAAAGTTTAACATTGTTCAAAATTATATTTCCGAACATCTTTAAGGGGTCCCTAACTATATTTTTAGACACCCTTACAAGGGTCTGAAACTATACTTCCCAATACATATTCGATGCTCAACTTTGCTAGTCATGATGCCACGTAATTGGTTTTTTTTTTTTTTTCAACTTTGACTTTTTTTTTATTTTTTAATTTTAGGTTTTGGAAGATTTGTTTAGAGCTTGTGTTTTATACTTGAAAGGTAATTAGGATGATTACTTACCTCTAGTAGAGTTTGCCCATAGTAATAGCTTTTAAGCTAGTGTTGAGATAACACCTTTTAAGGGGTTGTATGATAGAAAATGCCGGTCTCCTATTTGTTAGGATGATGTAACACCCCAAAATAAACTTTAGGGGCAAAATTGTAAATTATAAATTAATTAATTAATTAATTAAACTCATTAAAGGTAAAAGAGTCATTTTATAATTAATAATCCTTGATATAAATTAGATTTTCCTTTTGTCTCTTTATTCAGAAAACTCTATTAACCAAAAATTAGAGAATTGAAGAACGTAAGGCTAAAGGTTTGAAGGTTTAAAGTTTGAAGTTTAGATTTTTCTAGGTAATATTCTAACCCTAGATTAATATATTATATTCGTCAGTTAGTTTTGAACACATTAGATATTCTTTAGAAAATTTTAATTTAAATTAGGGTTAGTTTAGTTAATTTATTTTAAGATCAAAAAATTGAAATTATGAATATAGGTTGTTTCATTGATGAAAATAGGGAAATTCGAAAATTTTTTTAGATGAATAGATCTAAACAATGAAATTTTAAAAATTAAATGAGTAAATAAATATATGATTATATGTGGCTTAAGGGATTGGAAAATAATAAGAAGCAGAATTGCATGTTTCTGGATTTTAGATTTGAGGCACTGTGTTGGGGTGACAAAAAAAAATTATATATAACCGTGAGAGGCAAAGGGTGGTAGTGGAATAAATTAAAATAATAATAATGAGTAGAGTTGGTCAGGTTGTTGGAGTTGTTAAAAGTACATGAGATATTTTTTTGTTAAGAGAAGACATTTGGATTAATAAGAATAATGATAATAATGATATTAGTAATAATAATAATAATAATAATAATAATAATAATAATAATTGTGTGATTTGGATGTTTGTATGGCCTTAGTCAACGGGTTATAATAGTTGACCTTATGACCCTAGTCAATGGATTATAATTGTTGATATTTGGTTTTGTTCATCTTAAATGAAACAAATTTGAAACTAGTTACTCAATTGTGAAGTCCCACTTAATTATGCACCATTTGTCATACGATAACCAAAGTAAAAATATTTTGAATGTATTCGATTTGGTTTTGATGAGGAATTGTTTTGAAATGGATGTGAAAAAATTTTGTTGAAAAAATTGAATGTATTAGTATTTTAAACTCAAAAGTTTTTATGAAAATAAGTATATGTTATATCTTTTATTTGTAAGCATGATTGAAAATGTTTGATCCATGAAATTGTATTAATGTTCCTTATTGGGCTTTGAGCTCATCCCCCTTTGTTGATAATCTTTCAGGTAACCTCAGTTTAGGTGAGGAATGACCGTTAAGAGAGAAATTTGGCTTTATTAGGACATTTGTTTAAACTATCTTTATTTTGGACATTGTTTAGATGTTAAAACTTAATTCTCGTTTGAATTATTTTGAGTTTAGAGTTATTTGGACAATAACACTTTGGTTGATGTATTAGTTTTTCTAAAAGTTGATACTTGGAGATTTTAAAATTTTGTCCTACTACTTTGAATAGGAATTTGGTAATTGGTAATTACCAATGTTTGTCCTACAATATGAATGTTTGTGTTGTTTCCACTTTGAGCCTTTAGGCTTGAGGTGTGAAATGATCATCATACCCTTAGAGTGGGTTTTGGGGCATGCCAGATGATGTCAAAGAAAAAACTTTAGGGCCAAACTTGTGCAATTGACTATTGGAAAGGTTACTTTAATTAAAGAAAGATTAAAAGTAGTTCAAAATAGACAAAAGCATTATATTGATAATTGCAAGCGAGATTTGACATTTAAGGTTGGTAATCATGTTTTCTTAAATGTTTCTCACCTATGAAGTCTATAATGAAATTCAGGAGAAAGGAAAAGCTCAATCTTTAGTTTGTAGGATCGTTTGAAATCTTAGAAAGATCAACACTTTGGTGTATAAAGTGGCTTTACTCCCAAGCTTGTCTAAGATCCATAATGTTTTCCATGTATCAACTTTATGTTTTTTATCTCTCTCATGTCGTGGAGTTAGAGCTTAATCCAAATTCAAAGGATTTTAGTTATGAAAAAGTACTCATTCAAATTATCGATGTGATGGACAAGGTATTATGTCATGCTATTGTCAAGTCAATAAAAGTCTTGTGGAGTAATCATAGTATTGAAGAGGCTATTTGGGAATTAGAGGAAGAGATGAGGGATAGGCAGTCACACCTATTTTGAAACTTAGGCATGTGAAGTTTAGAAAACTAAACTTGAGGGGAGGATGTAATGCCCTAATTTTAATTTCAAGGGTAAGATCATAAATTATAAATAAAGAAATAAATTAAATTAATTTAAAAATGATAGAAAAGTCTTTTCACATTAAAAACCCTAAATATAAATTAGATTTTCTATTTTCTATTTTTATATTTTTCTTGGCAAAAGGGATGGAGAACTAAAGATTTGAGAGTTTAGGATTTAAATATCAATTGTTCCAAGTAAGATTCTAAAACTAGTAGTTTGGATTTATTAAACAATTTTGAATAGTTTAAATATTCTTTGGGAAAATATAAATCTGAATTAGGGTTTAATTTATTTATTTTATAAAAATTTGAAAAATATATGAAGATGGGTAATTTATTGATGGAGAATGGAAAATTTTAAATATTCCTAAAAAAATTTTAAAAAAAATGAATGATCATTGGATGGCGGCATGATGCATAGGTAGTGCTAGGTGTAGAAAAAAATGTGAACGGAAAAATAAAATAAAAATAAAGAATGTGTTCCATGGCTATATGTGTGAGATTTCAATAAAGAAAAAGGGGGAAAAAATGTATTCCACAGTTGTGCGTGTGAGATTGTAGAATATAATAACGTAAGCAATAAATAAAAGGAAGGTTTCAACTTGATGGAGTTTTTGATGCCATTGATGAAGATTTAGTACAAAAGTTGTTAGGAGTAACGGGATGGAATAATAAAAAATAATAATATTGAGATTTAAGTTTGAAAAGAAAAATAAATTTTCTTAATTCACATTCCAATGGAAAGATTAAAAGGAAATATGTAAACAAATTGTACAAAAAATTAGAAACTAAATCAGATCCTAAAAATATACCATTTCTAAAATTATTCCTAAATCTAATATTTGTCTATAAAATATGGAATATAATAAATAAAAATAAAATAAAATATATAAAATCAATGACATTCTAACACTCCCCCTCAAGTTGAGGCATGGATATCATGGATTCTCAATTTGCCAACAAAATAGTTAAACGTGATACTTGAGATCCCTTTTGTGAAAATATATGCTAACTATTGTTCAGTAGTCACAAAAGGTATAGAAATCATTCAAGTTTCAATCTTACTCTTTATGAAATGTCTATCCACCTCAACATGTTTAGTTTTGATCATGTTGAATTGGATTATCTTCAATGTTAATAGTTGTTTTATTATCACAATAAATCTTCCTAGGTTCTTTAAGTTCCATATGCAATTCTTTGAATAGGATCTTAATCCATATTACTTCACATATGCCTCGTGCTAAGGCTCAAAATTCAACTTCAATGCTTGATCTAGCTACAAGAAGCTATTTTTTACTCCCCCATGTCACAGGATTTCCTCCTAAAAAAGTGTAATAACCTGATGTTGATCTTCAATCTTTTTTGTAACATACCTAATTTGCATTTGTGTATGCTTCAACAAGAAGATGATCATTTTTTTTTAAAATAAATATCATTTTCTAGGAATAGCCTTTTAAGTATCTAAGAATCCCTTGAACAACATACATGTGGCATTTTGTTGGTAAATGTATAGATTGGCTTACCACACTTACTGTGTATGCTATAACGAGTTTAGTATGCAACAAATAAATCAACTTTCCCACTAGTCTATAGTATCTCCCTTTATCAATAAGACTTCTTTCAAGATTAAAATCAAGATTAAATCCTAATTTATGATTAGGATCAATAGGAGTATTCATGGGTTTGCAACCTATCATCCCATTCTCTTTAAGCAAATCCAACATATATTTTATTTGAGAGATGGTTATACTATGCTTTGATCTTGCTACCTTTATACTAGGAAAATATCTCAAATTTCTCATCATTTATCTCAAACTCCTTTATTAGAAGATATTTCACACTTTTAATTTCTTCTATATCATCATCTATAACAATGATATCATCTACATAAACAATAAGAATAGTGATTTTCTTAAGTGATGAGTGTTTAACAAATAAAGTAGATCCCCTTGACTTTGAATGAAGTCATATGTTTTCAAGAACTTTGTGAATATCTCAAACCATGCTCCAACTGAGTGCGTGAGTTCATATAAAGACTTCTTTAACCTACACACCTTATCATTAGACAAATTCTCAAATCCTAGTGGAAGGTCAATGTATACTTCTTCCTCTAAATTCCCATGCAAAAAAGCATTTTTCACATCAAATTGACAAAGAGACCAATCTAGATTAACACGTAGAGATAAGGATTCTAATGAAATTCATCTTTGCTACAAGAACGAATTTCTCTTGATAATCAATTCCAAGAGTTTTTGTATACCATTTAGCTATCAATATAGCTTTATGTCTCTCTATTGAACCATCAGCCTTGTACTTAATGGTAAATACCCATTTGCAGACAACTGTTTTTTTTCCCCACTTGGCAACTCTACCACTTCCCAAGTCTCATTCTTGTGCAAGGCTCTCATCTTCTCAAATGTAACTTCCTTCCATTTAGGGTCTTTTATAGCTTCTTATATATTGTTGAGGATAGATTCTGATATCAAATTAGTGGTGAAGGCTTTATAACTAAGACTAAGATGAAGATAAGACACAAAATAAAACAAAGGGTGTTTAGTACAAGTTTTAAATTGGAATATCTAAGTCGGATTCAAGAAAGAACTTGAAGAAAGCAAGGGACATGCAGTACCTGTTTCTAGAGTTGAAGATTGACTATGAGAGAGAGAGAGAGAGAGAGAGAAATATGAGATTTATCACATTATCCTATTTCCATCTATAGTAGACCAATGGTGTCTTTCTAGTTCTAATGTTATTCTCCATCACTTTGTCATTTTTTTCAAGTTCTACATATAAACAGGCAACCCCTAAGGTTAAATCAAGTTGTTATTGTTGTTGTCCATTTTCATTTCCTTCATTTTGTTATTGTTCTAACTCATTGCTAGCTTCTTTTTTACTGCTAGGTTAGTCAAATTTTGGAAGAGAAAAGTCATGTATAACTAAATGTACAAATGAAGAGGGTTGACTCAAGGAATAAGGCAAATCTTCAACTCCACTTTTCTCCCCCTAAAGATCTATCCTAGGATAGTATGAGAGATCTTCAAAAAAATTTAACATCCATAGTCACAATTTATTATTATTATTATTGTTGTTGTTGTTGTAAATAGGAGCATTTGATAGGGTTCTTATATACTTTTATATCTAATGGAAAAACTTGTGTTTATGTTATAAATGAAGTTGTTATGAGTGCTTATGTCGGTTGGGGTATAGGGATCAGTGAAAAGGAAGTTTCTTGCTTAACCACAGGAGAACTGGTTTTCGGTGGGGTGATTCATGTTCTTCCGATTACGGATGTTGTGCCACTTGATGTTTGTTGTTGTTGTTGGAGGATGGAAATACTTGTACGCTTTTTATAGGGGAGAGTAGCCTAATATACACTTAAGAGCTCTAGGATCAAGTTTAAACCTTTTCCGACTATGAATATGAACAAAGGTAGCACACCCAAATATTTTAAGAGGAAAAGAACCAAAAACATTAACATCGGGAAAATGGCACTTAAGAACATCGATAAAACTTTTCATGTTTATGGCTTTGATAGCATACACTTAATAAGATAGACAACAATAAGCACAACATTAGTGAAGTAAATTTTGAGTGCATTTCTTGTAAACATCAAAGCTTTAGCTACCTCAAATGAATGCCTATTTTTTCTCTCAACCACTATATTTTGTTGGGATGTATCATTGCAAGAAGAATGATGTAAAATCTTATTTTCAAGAAGATATGAATCTAGAATAGTATTGAAATACTCTTTGCCATTATCGATCCTTAACACTTGGATTTTGGTATGGAATTGGGTTTAGATCATCTTATGAAATGTTTTGAAGAAAGGAGAAATTTTTTAATTTTCCTTTAGAAGGTATATCTATGTCGTTCTAGTGCAATCATCAATAAAACTAACAAACCATTTATTGCCTAAATAAGAAACAACTCAAGATGGTCTCCATACATCACTATGAATCATAGAGAAAGGAATTTCATATTTTATATTGCTTAAAGGAAAAGGATCATAATAACTCTTAGACAACTCACAAACTTGACATCGAAATTTGGAAAGTTCAAAATCAATAAATAATTGAGGAAATAGTAATTTAAGAGACATAAACTTTGGATGACCAAATCTATAATGTAACAACCTAACTTATTTTTCTTTATTATTAGCAATCTTTGAAAGATGAACCTACGTAGTTTTCTTGGCTTTAGGACTTAAGTAATACAATCCTTCTCTCTATTCAATGCTATCAATCTTCTTCCTCATAGCTAGGCCTTGAAAAAATGCAATGAGTGTGATATAAAGTTACACAACAATTAGGGGACTTTGTCACCCTGCTAATAAACAATAAATTGCAAGCAATCTTAGGTACATAAAGAACAAAGTTTAAAGGCAATAAAGGAGAAAGATAAATTGAACCTTTGCCATTAATGTGGATAGAAGATCCATTTGCAATTGTGGCTTTACCTTTTTTTTTTTTTTTTTTTCGAGCATGGATTATAGGTTAGAAAATGATGTGTTTCATTGGTCATGTGATTTGAAGCCTCCAAATCAATGGTCTAGGGCTTAGATGGAGATTTTTCAAGAATATTAAGGGTTGCATGGCTATTACTTAATTATGCGAGGAGGGAGGATAAGTTAGTGGAATTCTTAGTATATCCCATCATCTTATACAAGAGCTTTAATTGATCCTTAGTGAAAAGAGCCTTCTCTAAGGATTGAGTAGCACTTTTTGGTTTTGAGTTCTCAATAACACTTTGATAAGTCTTTTTAAAAGGCTAGTTGTTTCCTTTATTACCAACTGATGGCTTTCCATTCAACATCCAGCATGTCACCTTTGTGTGTCTTAGTTTATGGCAATAATCACACCATCTATTATCTTTATGTCCAACCTTTTTTTACCATGGTTTGAAGGAACCAATAGGACTAATAGGGTTACTGTCCTAAGCAACTTTAAGGGCAAAATTCTCTTAAGAGTTCGGTACTAATATGACACTTCTACTTTCTTCACTACATACATAAGAATATGACACTTCCATCTCAAAGTGTTGATGAAGATCTAACTCTTGTCACAAGATTTTCAAGGTGTTGTAGTAGATTGTTACAGTGAGATACTTTTGCTTTGTGTTATGAATCATAGTCTTCAACTGATAAATTTGAGTAGTGTTTTCTTTCTTTGAATAGGTTTGTAAGATGACATCCTAACTTCTTTGGCTAAGGATGGATATAAGAATGGTTCCCCAATTTCTGATAACATAGAATTCAACAACCATGAAATAATCATGGAATTCTTGGATTCCCATGATTCATAAGATAAATCAAACTTCTTTGGTTCCTTAATGGTACCACATAAATATTTCATATTTTCTCTACTTATAAGAAAAAGTTTCGTTGATTGGGACCTCTCAAAGAAATTTTCTTCATTCAATTTTTTTATTGTAGCTTGCAACATCGAATTGTCTAGATGAGTGATAGTTTTAGTTTGAGATGAAGAGACATCAATAAGGTTATTTTTAGATATTTATGGCATGGTCAAGGAAGATAATAGACAAAAAAGATATGAAAAACTAGCGACAATGAATGTTGAAAATAAGAAATTTAATATTGACAATGAAGACTAAGAAAGAAGAAAAAAATTAGAAAACTAAATCAAATCCTAAAAATATGCAATCCCTAAAATTACTCCAAAACCTAAGAGTTGCTTAAAGTACAAAATATAATAAATAAAGAAAAATCAAATCAAATCTATAAAATTAACCACATATTCTAACAAAGTTAATAAATGAAATAAAATTTTAGTTTAATCAAATCAACTTAGTATATTCTTAGAAAACAAATTTGGGAAGAATTTCAAATTAATGTTGGTAATTTTGGATTAATAATATTAATATGTAAAATTCTTAAGAATGTCAATTTATAGTTCTAGAGAAATAGTCAATAGTAATAATATATATATATATATATATATATATATATATTGTGTGTGTTAGGTGTGGATTAAGCTCTTTAGGTTTTAATTCTTTTATGATTTTATTTGAGGTAAGGGAATTAATACAAATTTTGTAAAGAAAAAAAAATATATCTTTTATACATTATTTCAAATTATATAAAATGTTCTTTAGTTACACGAATCTAATACATTTTTGCATGAAAGGCTTTGAGCTCATTTCCTCTTATTGATAATTTTTTTAGATACTCTCGATTTAGAAAATGAGTTATGGTTAGATTGGGAATTAGTCCTTATTAGGATTTTTGGTTTAAACTTTTACTTTGATACATTATTTAAATAGTATTTGATTAATTACTATTTGAATTGTTTGAGTTTGAAGTTATTTGGACAATAACAAAATAATTGATGTGTTAGTTTTTTTTTAAGTCAAGTTTATAGGATTATACTATTCTAAACAAGAACTTGTTAATTAATAATCATTCAATTACAAGATGATTGTTTGAATCAATTACACTTTTAAGTCTTTAAGCTTAAGGTGTAAAATGATTGTCACACCTTTAGAGTGGGTCTTAATGCATGACAATCATAGATAAGGATCAAATAATCATTAAAGATGTTGTTCACATGTTTTTAACCTCTTGATTGGTATTTGACCTAGTAGATTGGCAATTAAAGAAGAGACAACTATATATTACTTTGATAATGATATATAATGGGGAGGAAAGAATTAGAGAAGAGAAGTAAGAGAGTTGAAAGAAAGAGAAAATGAGAGAAAGATAATGATTTTTTTCTTACTCAAGATGCCTATTACACAGGGGATTGGAAGTTTTTTTACGGGCTTTCCAAATGGCTTCCATTAATGAATATTAATAATAGTCATAAATAATATTTAATTAACATTTAATATAATAAATGTGGTGGCATTTACCACTTCATTTATAACGTCTGTAACTAAATAAGAAAGTACACAAAATTATTTGAGCCTATGTTTTTTAATTCTTTTAAAAAAAAAATCATTATTAAAGATACAAAATAATAAGCATTAATATTATATAACCAAAAGAACAGAATACAAAAAATTATTGATTATCAAATATATATATATATATATATATATATATATATATATATATTATGTAAATAAATAAGAGTCATAAATTTAAAATATAATTGATATTTTTTAACCCTTCCATATCCACACAAAAATTATTCAAAGATACATGGATTGAATTTATTATTAATTTATTTAATACAAAAAATACATTAATATGAATTTATTATTTATAATTTATTATTTATAATTTATTATTAAAGATACCTTAATATTAATTTATTTATTATTTATTATTAGTAATATTTGCATATGGCTTTATTATTAATTTATTTAGTAAGGGAAAATTGTGTTTTGAGTCATGTTGAGCTTGATAATTAAGACAAGGTCCTTCAATCACTCATAATTGATTACAAAGATATGAAATAGTAATGAATAAAAATATCATTTTTGACTTATTTTTGTCATTATTCTACCACTCTTCACATGCCACTACCAACAAATTCTTTCTTATTTAACCATTTTAAAATTTTTCATTGTTTTTTAAAACTCTTTTATAAATAATTAAAAAACCAACATTATTTTGTATTTTTAAATTATAAATAAACAAAAATTATATTAATGATTCAAATACTATTTTGGAAAATACTTTCTAAAAAAATGTTAATTTAAATAAATAAAAATGATCTTTTACATTTTAGAAGTAAATAATTTAATGATTAAAATAGTATTTAAAATAAATATATTCACTATTTTATTTTCTTTTATACTAAAAAGTATTCTAAAGTTTTTTTTTTTTTTTTTTTTTTTTACTATTATAAAATAAAAAGTTTATTTTTTTTTATTTTTTCTTCATTCCTTATGTTAATAACTTTTTGAATTAGTAATAAGTTATATGAAATGTTGCAAATTTATTTACCAAGGATTTTTTTTAATGATTTGAATTAATTGAAATTTTATTAAAATAAGAAAAAGAAAAAGAAAGAAAGAGAACGGATGAAAAGTTTTATTTTAAATACCTGATTAAAATGTTTTTGTATTAGAAGTAGATTATATCAATACATGATAGAGATTGAATTTTTCTTATATAAAAGGGTTCAAATGTCTATTTACTCATTTTAGATTAAAATAGGTAGTTAAAAATTATATAGATTATGTTTGAATTTGGTTTAAAAATATTTTTTTATTTTTTATTTTAAAAATAATTTTTATTTTCTATATTATCTCTTTTTTAAAATACATTTAATTAAAAAATGAAAACTATTTTTAAAAATGAAAATTGAAAACCTTGTTTTAGTACTATTTTTTATATTAAAATAATAAAAAGAATTAAATTTCATTTATTCATTTATTACGTTACTGTACAATAGTATTACACTAACTATACAAGGAAAATGTACTAGGTGTATAAGGGTGTAAATAAACTACATTTTGTGAAATATTTCAATCGATTCTGAACCATTCCTTTATTTTTCTTATCACCCTCGAATTATACACCTATGTCATGCGTTTTATTTAATTCTCATATGGAAATTCAAATACTTTCCTAGTAATGATATTTGGGGAAAAAAATTGACCCTAAGTTATCCACAATTTTTTCAACTAAACCATTGGAAATATGGTTAAATACAGCTACGTAGACACATAACTTAGGAGATATATAAAATTTGTGTCATTGTATAAAAGTATTACACTAAGTGTATAAGTAAAATATACTAAGTGTACAAGGATGTACAAGACTACCCTTTGTGAAAGATTTCAATCGATTCTAGATCACTCTTTTATTTTTCTTGTTCCCAAGGATTGTACACCTACATCATACACTATATTTAACTCCCACATGAAAATTCTAGTACTTTCCTCAATAATGACATTTGGGGAAAAAGATTTGATCATAAGTCATCCAACATTTTCTTAACCAAACCATTAAAAACATGGTTAACACATCTATATGAACACAAAACTTAGGAGGGATATGAAATTTGAATTACTATACAAGGGTATTACACTAACTGTTTGGGGGCTTGGTTTGTTGTGGCCACTTTCCCAAAGATTCGTGTTAAGACGTCTTCTAGTTCCGAAGGGAAATGTGTCAAGTGTATAAGGGTGTACAAGGCTTCTAATAGGTTTTATACAATTTTTAAATAACTTGAGCTTGACATTATATATATATATATATATATATATATATATATATATATATATATATAGTTTACTTATAATGAACAATTCAAACATGATTAATTTTAATTTTATTTCCTATGTGTTAATTTTTTTAGAGAAAATCTTAATGACATAATTTGGTGGTAAAAAAAAAAAATACTATCAATAATCATCTTAATGTCAAGTTCAAGTTATTTAAAAATCATATAAAACCTATTAGAAGTCTTGTATACTCTTATACACTTGTATACATATTACTATTTTGTCTTTATAGAGATACTTTTATTGTTATCAATAGAGATTAAAAAAATCATATTTAAATGGAATTAAAAATAATCAAAAATTATTTTTGCAACATTTTTATTTTTTTAAATCATTAATTTAAATTATAAAATTAGTTTTAAAATTAAAAATATTTGTTGTAATTATAGTTTTGAAGATTTCATGATTTTTATCTCATTACTTTTAAAAAATTGTTTTAATAAGAAAATATTTATTTTAATGGTTTTAAATATTTAAATCTCTATTTAAAAAATATTTAAGATTAGTGGGGAGCACTGAAGTAATTTTGGAATGGAGAAATTTTGAATGTACTTTAATTATGTCATTACTCTATTTACACTTTCAAAATTATTGGAAGGTTGGTAAATTAATCTTAGAAATAATGTAAACACGGAAATAATATGAGAAGTAATAAACATTGTGTCTAATTTTCAAGTTAGAAAAAAAATAAAATTTATAAGGTATTTAAAAATTATTTAATATATAAGAAATAATTTACAACATATTTATTATTTTATAAGTAAGAAACAAAAAAAAAAAAATATTTGCTAAGGTATTTAAAAAGTGTTTATTATATATTCTATAAGTTTGCAATATATATATATATTTGATGATGTCTAATTTGCAAATTACAACAAACCAAGAATACTAATATTTTATGAGGTGTTTAAAAATTGTTTAATATATACGAGAAATAATATAAGTTTGAAATAAATAATAATATTTATTATATATTATGAAAGTTTCCAAGGTATTTAAAAATATTTAATATATATTATGTAAGTTTGGAAAAAAAGAATAATATTTGATGGGATATTTAAAAGTTTATTTACTTCAAACATGCATTTCGTAATAATAATTTTTAACCATTTATCTTTCAAATTCAATTTGATGGAGGAAATGATTCAACTTGGTCCCATTAATAAATAGATGAGAGAAGGGTGAGAGAGAGAGAAAAAAAAAAAAAGAATGAGAAAGGTGGGATGCCTAGTTAGCTTTTTCATTTAACAGTAAAGGGTATTTTAGGGATTTTCTAAAGGTAATGTCATTTATTAATGTTATCTAAACAAAATAGAGAATGCAAATAATTATTTATTATCAAAATAAATGAGCATAATAAGATTAAATATTAATATTATAGAAACAAATGAAAGAGTGAAAATAATTATTTATTATAAAAAAATACATAGATATAATAATAACATAAATATTGATATTATGTAAACAAATGATAGTCATGATTTAAAATATATATTTAACTCTTTATAAAATATTTTAAAAATTCACAAGCCATCTTGGAACATTAGTCTATTATGCAATTCCTCGATTAGTTAGACATGCTACCTCATCCATCTCACGAGATAAACCACTTTTCTATACCACCCAAAGGGAATAAATTCATATTATAATGAATGTAAATGAATTCACCACTGATATTTGCTTGTTATTTACGGGTGCTTTCTCACGTCTAAGGCTCCTTTATTTAGAATGTAAATAGTAAATTAGATTCCTTTTCGAATATTGAAATTCTTTTTCTACTCATAAGAATCAAAATAAGTACTTGTAATTATCCTCTGTCTATAACCTATTCCTTTTCCTAAGTCTTTTTACTCCCCAAAATTGGAAGATCATTTCGAGATCTTCAAACATATTTGAGATCTTTGAACATATTCAAGGGTTCAATGTGACTATTGTCACTTTGGCCACCACACAAGATGAGACTTTACCACCGTGGAGTGGTTTTCTTATTACCTTACTTTTTTTTTTTTTCCCTTTTCTTTTAACTAGTTACAATAAGAAATCTAAATAAATAAAATTTTCTAATATTTTTAAAATTCCCAAAATTTTTCTAATTTAACTTTAAGTTTATTTGATTTAAAAAAGAATGAAAGAAAATTATTTTTTCATATTTGATTTACCATTAAAAATACCAAAAAAAATAAAATATAATAAAAATTATTTAAAAATTTATATATTTTAGATTATTGAATTTTTATATGAAAAGAAAAATAAATTAAATATACTTGAAATAAATATGTAAATTTATTAACTTTAAATCTATTTATTTATTTTTCTCTCTATTATATTTTCTTACCCTTATTCCTCAATTTTTTTAAAAAACAAAAATAAGGTAAAATAAGTAAAAAAAAAAAATGGTTTTTCTTAGAAATTTTTTTATGTAAATTCTATATTAAAATTATATTCTTTTTTTATTTAATAAAGTCATCTAAAAAAATAGATTAAAAAAAAGGATTAATTAGGTTTGAAAAAATTAAGTAAATCCAAAGTCTTTCTTCCTACGAAACAAGACTGAAATCCTCTAAATAAATATTCACCACCAAACTCTGACACGCGCTGACACGAGGACATTTATGTTGGTACCAATCTGAATAACTGATTTCGGACTCTTTTCGATGGGTGGATTTGGGCTTGGAAAGGGAAAATAAGAAGACAAAAATAGGCCTCGATCAGCCCAATTCAACTGAAGCATCTGCAAATATATTTTGCGGGAGTGACTCAGTTGGTCAAGACCCCAAGTCGGAGGGTCACCGAATTCCAAAGAGGAATGAGACCGGGCTGAGCCATTACACGGTCAGAATACTCGTTCCCGACCACATCTTTTATTTTCCGTTTGCTTTCCGAGAAAACTGTGAAAACTGATAGAAATTGTCCTACAACTACAAGAGTGTTAGGGTTTGTGTACGATCATCAACCATATTTGTCCTTCTAGTTTTTTCAACTGCTCAAAGTAGAATAGGAAATGGCATTTCTACATTTATGCTCAATTTTTCATTTTCTTTTTCATCTCCTTGGTTCTCAGCAAGAACTGAGAATTTTATTTTTGTTTTTCTCTGTTAATCCTTACCGAAAATTTGATTTTCCTTTCCGTGTACAACCTTATTAGTTGCTGTTGGTTTCTACTTTTAGGGTTTATGAAATTGTTTTCATGGAAGGGAAGCTGGTGCGTCTGCAGTTTCCTTTGCTGGTGATTTCTTGCCTTGTATTCCAGCTCCGTGCCTCAGATGCTGTAAGCAAATTGGATGTGGTTTATGTGCAAGTTCATGAATTTCCGTCTCTTGTTTTGACTATATACTGAAACTTGAGTTTGGCTTTTAGATCTTGCATGAATCACGGCGGTCACTTGAGTCTAGGAAGGAAGGTACGAATTATCCTTATTTCGTTCTTTGTTTTAGTATTTCTTATTTGGTACATTAGAAAAATATAAATTGTAGTTACTTAAATTTCTTCTATAGAGTAATTCCTTGTTTTGGGGTGTGGCAAAGCCGCAAAAGTAGATCCTACAACTTGGAAAGCCATCATTCGTTTGTGCTTGCAACACAGAATATTGGTACTGTGTTGATTAGCCTTCACTTTTTTACTAGCAGTAAACCGGACACTGGCACAAAAAAGGTGTTAATCTATTTAGCTTAGCTTTTACTTTGAGATGGAGGTGATGGTTTAAGGTTTGGAAACAGATTGAAGGGATACCATCATATGAATTGGCACTGCAGGGCGAGGCCCTTGCCCTCATTTTAAAACATACTATATAAATTTGAAGATAGTAGTCCATTGGAAAGATCAGTGCTCTTATTTGGGAAAGAAAAAAAAGACAGAGGAAAGCCAAGGTACCAAATGGTCTGCGATTCAGATCCCAACTGCTGGAGGTGTGTTCATGTGCCTGACTTGCTGAAGGGCTTTGAGTGAGAATGTGAAGGCCTAAAGTACTGGTTATAATCCAAGAGTAAGGACTCAGGGTTGAGAATCTGATGAACCAAGGACCAGTGGAGAACACATGTCTTGTACCATAGGGATGACAAGTTTGATATAATACAACTAGAAAATGTTGCTAATTTTGGGGGGCTAGGGTAGGTGTAATCATGTTCATGCCATAATTGTGTTAACCTGTTTAATGAATGGGTCTTGCTCAGGTTTGACTCTTCAAGTTGTCTAACTCATTCACTTAATTGTGTCAAAATAACCTGTTTATAATCCAACCCGTCTATGACCCAACCTGTTTATGACCCGTTCAACTCATATAAATTCATTTGTTTTATATATTTAAAATTTATCAAAATTTAAAATGCTTTTGTAATTATAAATATCATAGAGCTAAAAAATTAAATAACTAACTAAATTACTATTTCATTGTAAAGAAATATTTTATAATTAAACCATTAAATCAAATAATAAACACGTGTAAAATTAAAATTAAAATTTATTTTCTATATCACTAAATATATTATAATTTAAATTAAATAATTAAACCACTTAAGATTTAAAAAAATTTTAAATTAAAAGATGAAAGTTAAAAGACTTGAACAGTATTTAAAAATAATATTTTTATATATTTAAAATTTTATATAGGCTAAAAGGGTTATAATCGTACTAATAGGTGTAATGAGTTAAAATCATGTTAGTGGGTTTAACAAGTTAGAATAGTATTAACTGGCTATCTATGTCAATTCACACACAATTTGAACTAACTCATTTATTAAATGAGTTGAAGGGTTGTATTAGTGAACACATGTTCTTGTCAGGTCATTTTGACACGATGGCCCAATTTGAATGTCTTATCACAGTTGAATCACAAACTATGGCCCACATTTTTTTCCTTTTTTGCTGGTGCAAATAAAAAACCCACATCTTAGTGCAATTTTGAGACATACTAGCTATTGTAATGCTCCTATAACTTTCTCTAAATCCCTATTGGATGGATTAAACAGCAGCCTCTTTGGTGTTCTTATGTTCATCTCACTGCTTTGAAAGAATGCAGTAAAACTTCCTTGCTTTAAGGAACTCTTGTTGGATGTTGAAGCTTGGATAAAGCCTTATGGATGTTTATGCATGCCCTTGCTCCAAAATGCCTTTTTAGGGGATTCAGAAAGAGTGCCAAAGTCAGTGTTCCTTTGTTCCTTTCAAATTTCACCTGAGACAAACCAACTGGATTACAGAATCTAAAGGAATGTGGAATTTAATTGTTCCCTCATTTTCTGCCTACATTTTTGTTTTTCAATTCAATATAAGCTATGAAATTCTTATTGGATGCAACTTTTTCTGGTATGTGTGTCCAAAAACTTACATCTGTCAGAAGGAACCTGAAATTGCTCTCTATTATTCTGCACTGATTCAGAAATGATGGTCTGAAAACATAGAAATTGATCTTTTATCATTCTTGTATCAATAACATGTTATTTCCAAGTATTATCATTGAAAATTTTTTATTCCTTTGTCAACAGCATTGTGCCCTCCTGATTGGATCACTGGCCCAGATAAGAATAAGTGCTTTAGGCATATAGGAAACCCTCAATCATGGGATGTATCAGAGGCCTACTGTAAAAGTTTAGGGGGACACTTGGCAGCACTGACATCATTCCAAGAACTAAGCTCTGTTCAAAATCTATGTGGTGAGAGCAACAATGGCTGCTGGGTTGGAGGGAGAGGTGTCAACTCTACTTTTGGTGCTGGTTGGAAGTGGTCTGACAATACATCACATTGGAATGAATCAATCTTTCCCAATTGCACCAACTCTTCATGCCACATAAAAAATTCAGTTGATTCTTGTACACTGGTGACAAATGGATCCACTTCTCTCATTGGTGAGAGATGCAACATGTCTCATGCTTCTATATGCATGATTGATATAGGTATGCCTTTGACTTATACCACAGTCAGATTTTTGTTCATCTCCATCACATTCTCATGTTTCGCTTTACATAACTTCTTGCTACCATATAATTCATTTTTCTCTTTTTTCCCTTTGCAAACCAAGTTATTGTTGTTCATGTTGATATTTCATTTTCCAGATTCTTGAGGTGTTGGTCTTTCATTGTTTGTTCAATTCATTTTATCATCCATAGTGAGAATTTTTTTTTACCATTTTCTTTCAGAGAACAAATGTTACCACATGCACTGCCACAAGGAATATCTTATTATCCTTGCAGTTGTTAGTGGGTTGATCCTCAGCACGACATTAGCTGTTGTGATTTGGCTCCTTGCATATAGGCGTAGCAAGAGGCGTAGAAGATCTCGCAAACTCTCTAATCCAGCAGCATCTGCATTAGTTCCCCCTTCATGGAAGGTTTTCACGAATGAGGAACTGAGGTCAATTACAAAGAATTTCAGTGAAGGAAACCGGCTTCTTGGAGATGCCAAAACAGGTGGCACGTATAGCGGGCTTCTACCTGATGGATCAAGGGTGGCGGTTAAAAGGCTGAAGAGGTCTACTTTCCAGAGGAAAAAGGAGTTCTATTCTGAGATTGGAAGGGTTGCTAGGCTACACCATCCAAATTTGGTTGCTGTGAAAGGGTGCTGCTATGACCATGGTGACCGCTACATTGTTTATGAGTTTATAATCAATGGACCCTTGGACAGGTGGCTACACCACATACCAAGGGGAGGCAGAAGTTTGGATTGGGCCATGAGAATGAAAATTGCCACAACTCTTGCACAAGGAATTGCGTACGTATAAATCCTTAAACCTCTCTTTAGTAACAAGCTATAGATCTGAAATAGCTGGTATTCTTTTTATGCTGTTTGCTTCTATCTTTCATTTTTGAAGCTATGTTGTTTTCCTGAAAAAGATTCATATAAAGATAAAATATTATTCTTTTTTACTTTTGTGGGTTATATTATTCTTAAAAAAGGAACTTCTAATATGGTGTAAATCATACTGTGTTCTGGAGGATGATCCAATCATGTAGCTCAAATAGTTTTCTGGTCATTTATTTTTAAGTCGCCTTACTTTAGGGATGAGAATTTGTGAAGAACATCTTGCTTTAATATTTCCATAATATTGGATTAACCATGATATGTATCTTTTTTTTTATTAGAAACAAAAGATGTATCAATTATAGATAAAAAGTACATGAGAAGGATGAAGGGTCCTCCCCACAATTGCAAAAACCTTATCAAAATATGACTATACTCTTCTCAAACCTGGATAAAGCTCCTCTCATTGCTATCCAAACCCTTTGGGTCTACATACCAAATGTCAATTGAGTTGAATAACATTAAGATGAATGCCTTTAAAAGTGACAAAACAAGAGGTCCAAAAATAAAAGTGAAGTAGATCCCACATGT
This sequence comes from Vitis cinerea var. helleri x Vitis rupestris, assembly GCA_945999865.1. NCBI lineage: Eukaryota > Viridiplantae > Streptophyta > Magnoliopsida > Vitales > Vitaceae > Vitis > Vitis cinerea var. helleri x Vitis rupestris. The sequence continues at coordinate 9,265,067 of OX253932.1, forward strand.
CTATCATCCTCCACTTATCCTCAAAGATTCTAGCATTTCTCTCTTGTCAAATAATGTAAAGCAACGTGAAACAAGTGATATGCCAAAGGGTTTATCTCTAATGGAGCTCACCAAACCCTTATATGAAATGATCATGATGTTAGATATGCTCTTAGGTGGGATTTAATCCATCCTAGCATCTATGCCATAGCCCCTGAATTATTGCACAATGTAGAAAGAGACGGTCAATTGCTTCTCCACTCCCCATACATAAGGTGTATCAATTTGGACTAAGGGATTTAAAAGGTCTCAACTACGGCATGTCATTGTACCTTCCTATGCGCTACTAGCGAAACAAAGATCTTGACCTTCGATGAAACTTTGTATTTCCATAGAAATTTGGTTGGAAAGAAAGGAACGGGATTTGATATGAGGACAAAGCCATAAAAAGTGTAGATGAGTGAGTGAGGATAAGAGTCTTTGAAGGTCTGTTTAACGATAAGATCATCCCAAAGGGTATCTTACTTCCCTATAGTTCTTTGAATTATATCATTTTTGGTTTGAATGTTGTTATACCTCCAACCAGCCTTTTTACTAGTCCCTGATAAAAGCATTAAAACTAGAATCCAAACAACAGGGTAATCAAAAACCAGGTGACCAAAGCATGGGTGTATATGATTTGCTTCAAGAATTTGATAAGGGAATTTTGAATCACTAGACTCCTATAGCTGCAGTAAAACCATTAACTCCCCAATTAGAAAACAACCTAAGTTAATAAAGGGTCTAAAAGAACTTTCTAACAAGTCCATTTGGCCGAAACTCTCCATTTTGAACTTAAGTGTTAATTTGACTACCCCTCAACTGTAATGATGTTAGTTTGCTCCTCCAACCAGATTAAAACATCCCCCTGCACTCTTGTCATAGCACTTGGCTGGGAACACATCTCTGTCTACCAACTTGTCTTTTTCATATTCTCTTCCCGGTGGGAAGTCAATGTTCTGCATTCACTTCTCAGCTTCTATAATAATTGCTTTTAGCCTGTGATTCTTAGACCAGTTCACCTTAGGACACTGGGTGGGATAGCACCCTTGAGGGGTCACTTCCAAACTTTAAAGAAATCTAAGCAGACTTAAACCAGATGCATACCTCAAGACCATTCCCTTTAAACCCAAATATTGACTTTTGCCTTAGGAGAAATGACTCAGGCAGCAGCTTATTCAACTATTCCTACTCTTTTCAACTTCTCTCTCTCTTGAAAGGTGTTCCAACTCAAGAAACCATCTCAAGTTTACAAAAGAGTGGAAAACCACATTTGTAAGTCTCAAACCATTTTACAGCTTTAGCATGCACATTGTTTGTTTATGTATGAAAAAAGAAAAGTTCGCTTGAAAGTCAGCTTAAGGCAATTCTAAAACTCTCTAATAAGCACTCTAATAGCTGAACTTTCATAACAAGTTAATCATATGATTGGAAAATCACAATTCCAGATATTTGATTCATTTCATATACAACCCATAGATTTAAGAATATTTGAATTTTTTCATAATTTATCAATTTGTATGGATTTTAAAATGAAGCCATCAAATTTCAACTTTCCCCATTCTCCCCCACCCCAACCACAAGAAAAAAATCAGTTTCAAGTCAAACCTCATGCATTCCTAGAGTTGCCAAGTAGTTGAATGCAACTTATATGGTGATGCATTATGCTCATTAACCTGTAGCATACATCTTTAATTTTTTTTGATAGGTATAAATGAAATTTAATAACCTATGGCTAACATCTTTATAATCTTGACAAAATTTCCAACATGTTTCATCCTTTTCCTTGAGCTAAATAAGGTTTGATTCTGATGAAGCTATTGTAGTTGGCAATAGTTTTGTGGGTAACTCTGCATGTCGAAAAAGAGCACCATAATTCGTTCAAGTCTAAAGGTTTGATGTATTGACATATGGAATAAATAAAAGTTGCTCCCAATCTGTTTATTAATTGTTGCAGGCATAGCAACCTTGACCAGAATAGAAGGAAATGATGAAGCAATGGAGTGTGACCATACTCAAATTCACCACTATGAATTTTATTATTGTGGAGGTCTTTGCATTGTTAGTCCCTTTTCTAATGTTTTTCAAAGTCATGATACATGTGATTGCAAAGCAAGGTCTACTGATGTAGTGATTTAATTACCGCACCTGTGTTTTTCACTTGGCAACTGACCTGCTTTTGTCTCAAAATAGGTTTCTGCATGACAAGGTGAAGCCACATGTTGTACATCGGGATATACGAGCAAGTAATGTACTGCTTGATGAAGAGTTTGGTGCACACCTAATGGGGGTTGGCCTCTCAAAGTTTGTTTCTTGGGAAGTGATGCATCAGGGGACAGTAATGGCCGGTGGGACGTATGGATACCTTGCTCCAGAATTTGTGTACAGAAATGAGCTTACAACCAAAAGTGATGTTTACAGTTTTGGAGTGCTGCTGCTTGAAATTGTGAGTGGACGTAGGCCTGCACAGGCAGTTGACTCAGTAGGTTGGCAAAGTATATTTGAATGGGCCACACCTCTGGTGCAGTCTCACCGCTATCCCGAGCTTTTGGACCCTCTCATATCTTCTTCTTCTGCTGATATTCCAGAAGCTGGTGTCATTCAGAAGGTAGTGGACCTTGTGTATGCCTGCACACAGCATGTCCCATCTATGCGTCCCAGAATGTCCCACGTCGTCCATCAACTGCAACAGTTGGCTCAGCCACCTATTGCCAAGTAAAGTTCAATCAATTAACCTGAACCTGTTGTTTTGTATGCCTTCCCCTGGAAATATTTTTTCACTGGGTTTTCTACCCAGTTTTTATTCATAGCATTTCATGTTAATTAGAAAATATTAAAGAAACAAAGCTGGGTAGTTCAGCTGGGCCGATTACTTAGTACAATCTCGAGAAACAAGGTTGAGATGCTAATATGGCTTCAATGCTGACGTAATTATATGAAGGACTTGTATTCTTATGGAGCAGCTTTGGTGCAGCATCGGCCCAAATGTTCTGCATTTTCAAGAATGGTTTTGGCTTCTGGTAAGAAAGTATAGGTAGCATCAGTTGAAACACCGTCCATCAAGTGGAGCTTGGTAAGTAGTTAAACAATTGTGACAAAAGCGATTTTGATGACTCGTATCATGGTCATCAAATAGGTTATTTGGTCATCAAATAAGGACCTTGTGATGTAGTAATTAGGACCTTGGCGTTGCAAAAAAGAAAAAGGTCTCGAATGAGAACCAAGAAGCAATCTAGGGCTTCTGCTCTGATTGGTTTATCGGAAATCATTGCATTTGGATGATATGCTGAAGTAAAACATAACAAATAAGTTATTTGGTCTTATAGAAACGAAGTTTCACAACTATGGGAAGACCATGGATTGAAAAGTAGGAATTTATCGTCGATATTTCGTTGAAATTTTGGATATCGGTTGGCCTCGATACGTTATTCGTTCCCGATTATCGATTCTCAGGAATATCGTTAAAAAATCGACAAAATCGTCGATATTTTGGCAAAATATCGGTGAAGCACCGATAAATCGAAGATAAATCGCGAGTGGTGGAACGCGTAGAGAAACCGGAGAACGAGTACAAAAAATCGCCGATTTTCCTAATATATTGTCGATAAAATCGCGATTAATCGACGATTTTCTGTTTTTTTAAAAAAAACTTATGAAATTTGATCCAACGGCCATATTTGAATTTTTGAGGATTTGATGACCCAGATTTTACTCGTGTATTTGTAAAGGCATCCAACGGTCAGATTTGTGATCCAATGGTGGAAAATCAATCTTCACTTGATCCAACGCCTATGAAGTGTTTCCAACGGTTATATGAAGATCTAATGGTGAAATTTGAACCAAAATTTGATCCAACGGTTAAAATTAATTTATAACGGCTATTTGACCATCCAACGGTTAGTTTGAAAAAAAAAATTCCTATAAATACCCACATTCCATTCCATTTCATACATCAAATTTTGATCTTGTTAAATTGCTCTAAATTTTTATTTTTTTGATCTCTAACAAAAATTTTTAATTTTGAAAATTTGGTGGTGAAGGGGATTAACTCCAAGTCAATGCTAATTAAGGTATGTCTTACCTTTCATAAAATTTATTTTTATTATGCATAATTCAATTTTATTTGTTATATATAGTTTAATTGATATTATCTAATTTGAAATTTTGTCATATTAACATTAAATTTCCTATGGAATGGAAATTGATTTGACATATATGCATATTTAGTTTCATATGAAAATTTAATTCATGCATAATTCAATTTTAATAATGATTCTTATTAAATTCATGAACATGCAATTTTAATTTAATTTAATTTAAATTTAATTCATATTGAAATGTAATTGTAATGTTTATCTATTTCATATATGCATAATTCAATTTTAATTTTAATTTTTTTTAGTAATGATTCTTATCAATTTCATGAATATGTAAATTTAATTTAATTTAATTCATATTGAAATTTTATTGTAATGTTTATCTATTTCATATATGTGTAATTCAATTTTAATTTTAATTTTAATTTCAATTTTTATTAGTTCTTATCAATTTCATGAATATTAAATTTCTTACATGTTTTATCTTTAATAATTTTAAATTTGATATTAGTTTCATAATTCAATTTTAGAAAATGGCTAGTGGAAGCAGTATCATGGGTCAAGATCCTTGTTGGAAATATTGTATACCTATGGAAAGGAACAAAAATGGAACAGTATGCAATTACTCTAGGTTGGCAATAAAGAGTGGTGGGATTACTCGTTTTCAATTTCACCTATCACATACAGGCCCTAATTCAAATACAAAAAAGTGTCCTAACGTGCCTCCAGAAGTGAAACAAGAAATAAGACGACTTCTAGAGCAAAAAAATAAGACAAAAGCGAAGAAAGTTGTAGATATAGAAGATATTCGATCTGAATTGCAAGACACAATGGGAAGAAGACATAAGCATGTAACTGATGAGGACGATGAGGAGAACCTTGGTGGTGATGATGATGATGTGTATATGTATATGACTGACATGCACCTTAATGAGCGGCATGCTTATAGAGAGACGATTCGAGCATCAAAAGCTGCTAAATGGAATTGACAACAAGAAGAACATTTTGTAAAAGGCAAAAGAAAAATAAGTATAATATTAATTTCAATTATTACTATTTCTTATCAACTTTATCAATAATATTAAATTAACATATATGTTTAATTTTAATAATTATAATAGGTGAGTCTTCACATTCAACCAATCCAACAAGGCAAATGCGAAAATCGCAAAGTGTTCGATATTCAGATCCATCACTGCCTGATGCACCCTCATTGTACAAATCTTTGGCAGCAAGACAGAAAAATATGAAAAATCTTTTTAAATGTGGTGCCATCAAGGAAACCATGGGATGTTTGATTAGTAAGTTCTTCATATATGAGAGTGTTCCGCCTAGTAAAGCAAACTCTCACCACTTCAAAAACATGATTGTTGGTGCACAACAAGCAGGTAATTACTATAATTTTAAAAGTTGTATTCATTTTAACAATATCATTACTATTTATATAGTATGATTGCCACAAATGTTCTTATATGCTTTAATTATATATGGATGGTAGGTATGGGTATAGAACCACAGTCTCTTATGAAATCAAACACAAGTATTTGGATATGGAGTACAAAAACATGGAAGCTTATGTCCATATTCAAAGAGAAAAGTGGAAGGCTTATGGATGCACGATTATATGTGATAGATGGACTGGGCCCATGAAATTACGCATAATTAATTTCATGGTATATTCAGAAGGTAGCACAATCTTCCTCAAATTCGTTGATGCATCAAATAATATAAAAGACAATAAATACATATATGGTTTATTAAAGGATGTGATCAAGGAAGTTGGCAAACAAAATGTGGTACAAATAGTTATAGATAATGGGTCGGCATTCGTGAAGGCAGGGAAGTTGTTAATGAAGAAATACAATCTTTATTAGACTCTGTGTGCAACACATTGCATCGACTTAATGTTTGAAGACATTGGTAAAAGGACGAGTGTTGCAGATGTGATTACAAAGGCTCAAAAGATAACCAACTTCATTTATAACCATAGTTGGTTGCTTGCGCAGATGCAGAAGGTGTGTGGTAGAGACATAGTTCGTCCTGGAGCAACAAGATTTGCAACCAATTATATTGCCCTCGACAGTCTTTTGAAAAAGAAAGCAAACTTGAAGAAAGTGTTTATAAGGGATGAATGGGCACAACACAACTTAAGTCGCACATTAATCGGCAAAGAAGTTGAAAAACTTATGTTTGACCATACGTACTGGGAGAGATTGGGAAAGCTAGTGTCAATATATGAGGCTCTATACACGGTTCTTTGCATTGTTGATTCAGAAGTTGTTCCTACAATACCATTTGTGTACGAATTGATTTGAGTTATGAAAGAGAACCTCATTCAACTTAATGCTAAAGAATGGGTGTTGGAAATAATCAGAGATCGTTGGGATAGAACTCTTAAACATCATTTTCATGCAGCAAGTAAGTATTATTCATCTTCAAAAGTTATTGGTATTTAATATGTTTATTTCATAACATTCTAATTTTACTTTATACTTTACTATTGTTGCATTCTTTCTTAATCCAAGATTTCAATATAAACGTGGAGTTGGTACTGATCCTGATCTACTTCAAGTTGTTCATGAAGTCTTTATGAAATTAGATCCTACATTAGAAGGTCTTAGTCAATTTGGAAATGAGGTAAATTATTAGAGTTATAATATAAATTAAATAATTGAATTTCATTTACTCAACTTTTTCACTTTCAATTATTTAATATGTAGATTATACTATTCCGAGATGCAAAAAGAGGATTCGGTGATTGACCAACGATTGCTTCGAGGTCAGAAATGGTTCCCGATGAGTATTATTTGTGAATTAATAATTCATTTCATTAGCATATTATTGTAGCTTTCCAATATAAGTATTGATATCATTTATTTGGTTGTAGCTGAATGGTGGTTCATGTATGGAAATCACACTCCTACATTAAGAAGGTTGACCATCAAGGTTTTATTGCAAATTGCATCGTCTTCAGCTTGTGAGAGAAATTGGAGCACATTTGCCTTAATTCATACAAAGCAAAGAAATTGGCTTGCTTTCCCGATGCTCCAACAATTAGTTTTCTATTGTTATAACATGAAACTAAAGATACGTGACATGGAAGCAAAAAATGACAAAGTTGTAGAGAAAGATTACCTCGATTTACTTGACATTGCAGTTGGGGTTGGTGAAGAAGAAGAAGATGACCAATTGTTTCAATGGGTTAGACCTCTTCATTTAGATGATGAAGATGGAAATCCCAACCCACGAATTGTTGCACATGTCTGAGAAGCAGGTGTTGATGTTGATCAGGTGTTATCCAAAGAAGTTCATACTGATAGTTTCATCCAAGACACAAGAGATTCATTTCCACAAGGAATTTCTCTGCCGACAATCACTTCTCGACCTTCTTTTGACTCCACGAGTGTTGAACATAGTAGTAGACCTAGTGCTACTGGGACTTCCGCTTCCGGTTATGATGGTTCAAGAGGAGAGGGGACCAATGATGGTAGCAACCCTGGAAATGATGAAGGGGATGTTAGACAACAACAACAAAGTGGATGACCATTGGCATTTACTTGTGAAGATGATTTCACACTGTTAGCCCAAGGGTTCTCCTAATCAGGTTTTGATGATAACAAACCATGGTTAAGTGACTAATTGTTTTAAACTGTTAAGAATCTCAGGCTTAATCTCAAAAATTCATCAAGAACCAAACGAATACGGGATCGAGATCTTTTGGAAGACTTGTGATCATAGGAAATGAATGTAAGATGATAGCATGAGTGCACTTAGGATGTTCATACCTTTTCATGCATCTTAGAAAACTCGGTTTATTCTCTAAAACTTGATTTTCTTTAAAACCCGAGTTTTATCAAATATACCTTAGGCAAATTGATTCAAAAATGGCATATTAACTCACTTAAAGACCTTGCCTAAGTATTGGAAAAGAAATAAATAAAAAAGGATAGGTTTTCGGGGCCAAAAGGCTCAACCGGTCGAGGCTATGGCCAACCGGCTCAACCGGTTGGGGAACCGGTCGACCGGTTACCCTTGTCCGGTCGAGGTCCGGTCGAGGGAGCAGAAAAACTTTCTCTCTCTCCCAGTAGCTTGTTCTTCCCGGTCGATCCTCACCCCTTGTCCGGTCGAGGTCGGGTCGATGTCCGGTCGAGGCAATGGTAACCTGCCATGCATTAAATGTACCAACGGCTAGTGATCCAGTCGACCCTTTGCTCGTCCGGTCAAGGCTACTTTTCTGCTGTTTTTGTCTCCCGAGCTTAGAAACCTATAAATTGAGAGCTCCTCTTCATTTATGACTAAGAGAACAATTGCATTCAAAGCCCACCTACCTGTTCTTGATCAAAAAGCTCTCCTTTTCTTTCTAAGTGCATCAAACCATCAATTGCATATTCTTAGTGCACTCTTGCAATTCATCCTAGCTTTCTCTTGTACTTGAGCCATCCTTAAGCTAGGTTGAGAGTTTCATTCTTGTGTAAACTGAGTGTGAAAGCCTTCAAGTGGTTCAAATCTTGAAGAGATTGTGTAAGAGCCTATTGGAGCCGGAATCCAAGTGTAAGACGATTGAAAGCTTGATTGAAGCTTCAAGTTAGTGGAACCCTCACTCGGTTAGGAGATTGAGGAGAGTGGACGTAGGCAAGGAAGGGCCGAACCACTATAAACCTGAGTTTGAATTCTCTAACTTTATCTCTTTCCTTTATTTATTTTGTGCATATATTATTGTGTGGAAAAAGATTTTGAAAAACCCAATTCACCCCCCCTTTTGGGTATTTTCCTTAATTAATTCATAGCCTTTGTTTTATCAATTGGTATCAGAGCTAGACCTCTTGCTTAAGACTTAATCGTCTAAGAGGAAAATGGCTATTCCATCAAGCTCATCTCAAACTGAAAATTGTTCAAAACATAGAGCTTCATTCTTTACGGGAACTGACTATCCCTATTGGAAAGCTAGAATGACTTGGTTCTTACAATCAATTGATTTAGATGTATGGGATGTCATTGAAGATGGCTCAACTTTTCCCACTAAATTAGTTGATGGAGTTTTGGTTCCAAAACCCAAGAAAGAATGGAATGAGCTTGATAGAAGAAATTTTCAATTAAATGCTAAAGCCGTTAATACTTTGCAATGTGCTATGGATAGGAATGAATACAATAGAATATGCCAATGTAAATCTACTAAGGAAATTTGGAGATTGCTTGAAATAACTCATGAAGGAACTAATCAAGTGAAAGAGTCAAAAATTAATATACTTGTCCATAACTATGAATTGTTTTCAATGAAAGAAACTGAAACTATTGTTGAGATGATCACTAGGTTCACTGAAATTGTCAATGGCCTTGAAGCATTGGGAAGGGTCATAAATGAATCCGAAAAGGTGATGAAGATATTGAGGTCTCTCCCCTCAAAGTGGCATACAAAGGTCACCGCTATTCAAGAAGCTAAAGATTTGACCAAGCTACCTATGGAAGAACTCTTAGGGTCATTAATGACCTATGAAATCAGTTTGACAAAGCAACTACAAGAAAGTGAAGACAAAAAGAAGAAAAGCATAGCTTTCAAGGCTACAACCAAGGAAGAAGAAGATGTTGAAGAAGAAAAACCAAGTGAAGAAGATGATGATTTAGCTCTCATCACAAGAAAGCTAAACAAGTACATGAGAGGTGAAAGGTTTAGAGGGAAAAAGTTTATCTCTAGAAGAAATCCCTCAAGAAGAGAATCCTCATCACATGGTGACAAGGAAAAATGGGAAGAGAAAGGAGATTTGATATGCTTCAAATGCAAAAAGCCGGGACACATTAAATATGATTGTCCTCTCTACAAAATTGAAGCCAAGAGAAGAATGAAGAAGGCAATGATGGCCACTTGGAGTGAGAGTGAAGAATCTTCCGAGGAAGAAAAGGAAAAAGAAGTGGCAAACATGTGCTTCATGGCAATAGATGATCTTGATGAGGTAAACTCTAACTCTAGTGATGAAGATATGTATGTTATTTTTGAAGAACTATATGAGGATTTTGAAAAACTTAGTTTGAAAAATAATTCTCTTAAAAAGAGAATTCAAGAACTTGAAAAAGAACTTGAGGAAGTGAAAGAAAAGTTTTCGATTGATGAAATCTCTAAATCTCATCTTCAAAAAGAGAATGAGATTTTAAGAAATGAAAATGAAATTTTGAAAAAGAAAAATGAATGGTTGACCTCCTCTCTTTCAATTTTCTCTTGTGGACAAAAGTCCTTTGAAATGATCTTAGCAAGCCAAAAATGTGTTTTTGACAAACAAGGACTAAGATTCAAATCTTCAAAGAACCAAAAGTATTTTAAAAACTATTTTGTAAAAGAATCCTCAAGTGAATGTCCTGCCACTATTTGTAACTTTTGTGGAAGAGGAGGGCACATTAGTAGTACATGTCCCTTAAGAAATGGTGCTCAAAAGAATTCAAATGCTAAGGTTAAAAAGGTTTGGGTTGAAAAATCCAAAGTCACTAACCCTCAAGGACCCAAAAAGACATGGGTACCTAAACCAACTTGAATTCTATTTTGTAGGGATCAAGGGAGGATAAGTGGTTCTTGGATAGTGGGTGCTCAAGACACATGACCGGGGATGAATCCAAGTTTGCCTTCCTTACAAAGAGAAAAGGAGGATATGTCACCTTTGGAGACAATGCAAAAGGAAGAATCATTGGTCAAGGTAACATAGGTAATGGTACATCTTCCCTTATTGAAAGTGTTTTATTAGTAGATGGTTTAAAACACAATCTTTTGAGCATTAGTCAACTTTGTGACAAAGGTTTTAAAGTAATTTTTGAAGCATCTCATTGTATCATTAAGGATATTCAAAATGACAAAACCATCTTCATGGGCCATAGATGTGAAAATGTATATGCTATAAATATTTCAAAATATGATGGCCATGATAGATGTTTTTCAAGCATGCATGATCAAAGTTGGTTGTGGCATAGGAGGTTGGGACATGCTAACATGGACCTCATTTCCCAACTCAACAAAGATGAACTCGTTAGAGGCCTTCCCAAAATTAATTTTCAAAAAGACAAAATTTGTGAAGCTTGTCAAATGGGAAAGCAAATCAAAAACTCTTTTAAAAACAAAAATTTCATCTCAACATCTAGACCTCTTGAATTGCTACACATGGATTTATTTGGTCCTTCTAGGACACCTAGTCTAGGAGGAAAATCTTATGCTTATGTCATTGTGGATGATTTCTCTAGATACACATGGGTCTTGTTTTTAAGTCAAAAGAGTGAAGCTTTTTATGAGGTTTCAAAATTTTGTAACAAGGTTCAAAATGAAAAAGGCTTTTCAATCACTTGCATTAGAAGTGATCATGGGAGAGAATTTGAGAATTTTGACTTTGAGGAATATTGCAATAAGCATGGTATCAATCACAATTTTTCGGCTCCTAGAACTCCTCAACAAAATGGGGTAGTTGAAAGGAAAAATAGAACTCTTCAAGAAATGGCAAGAACCATGCTAAATGAAAACAATTTGCCAAAGTATTTTTGGACCGAAGCGGTAAACACCTCTTGCTATGTTTTAAATAGAATATTGTTGAGGTCCATTCTTAAGAAAACTCCCTATGAGCTTTGGAAAAACAAGAAACCCAACATTAGCTATTTCAAAGTCTTTGGGTGCAAATGTTTTATATTAAACACCAAAGATAATCTTGGAAAATTTTATGCAAAATCCGATGTTGGTATTTTTCTTGGCTACTCAACTTCTAGTAAAGCTTTTAGAGTTTTCAACAAAAGAACCATGGTTGTAGAAGAGTCCATCCATGTCATTTTTGATGAATCTAACAATTCTCTTCAAGAAAGAGAAAGTTTTGATGATGATTTAGGATTGGAGACCTCCATGGGAAAATTGCAAATTGAAGACAAAAGACAACAAGAAGAAAGTGGAGAGGATCCCAAGAAAGAAGAATCACCTTTGGCACTACCTCCTCCTCAACAAGTGCAAGGTGAATCAAGTCAAGACCTTGCAAAAGATTGGAAGTTTGTCATCAACCATCCACAAGATCAAATCATTGGTAATCCATCAAGTGGGGTAAGAACGAGATCTTCCCTTAGAAATATTTGTAATAATCTTGCATTCATCTCTCAAATTGAACCTAAAAACATAAAAGATGCTATAGTTGATGAAAATTGGATGATTGCTATGCAAGAAGAATTAAATCAATTTGAAAGAAGTGAAGTATGGGAACTAGTACCAAGACCTTCAAATCAAAGTGTCATTGGAACCAAATGGGTCTTTAGAAACAAAATGGATGAAAATGGCATCATAGTAAGAAATAAGGCAAGATTGGTAGCCCAAGGGTATAATCAAGAAGAAGGAATAGACTATGAAGAGACTTTTGCCCCCGTGGCTAGAATGGAAGCAATTAGAATGTTGCTTGCTTTTGCATGTTTCAAAGACTTTATTCTATATCAAATGGATGTGAAAAGTGCTTTTCTAAATGGGTTCATAAATGAGGAAGTATATGTTGAACAACCACCCGGTTTTCAAAGCTTTAACTTTCCAAACCATGTTTTTAAACTTAAAAAGGCACTTTATGGTTTGAAACAAGCACCTAGAGCTTGGTATGAAAGACTAAGTAAATTTCTTTTGAAAAAGGGTTTTAAAATGGGAAAAATTGACACACCTCTTTTCATAAAAACCAAAGAAAAGGATATGCTCCTAGTTCAAATATATGTTGATGATATTATCTTTGGAGCTACTAATGACTCTCTTTGTGAAGATTTCTCTAAGTGTATGCATAGTGAGTTTGAAATGAGCATGATGGGAGAACTCAATTTCTTCCTTGGACTTCAAATCAAGCAACTAAAGGAAGGAACCTTCATCAATCAAGCAAAGTATATAAAGGATCTTCTTAAGAGGTTCAACATGGAAGAAGCCAAGGTGATGAAAACTCCAATGAGTTCATCCATCAAGCTTGACATGGATGAAAAAGGTAAATTTATTGATTCAACTATGTATAGAGGTATGATAGGATCCTTGCTTTATTTGACCGCTAGTAGACCCGATATCATGTATAGTGTATGCTTGTGTGCTAGATTTCAATCTTGTCCTAAAGAATCTCACTTAAGTGCCGTTAAAAGAATTCTTAGATATTTGAAAGGGACAATGGATATTGGTTTGTGGTATCCTAAGGGTGATAATTTTGATTTGATTGGTTTCTCGGATGCCGATTTTGCCGGTTGTAGAGTTGAAAGAAAGAGCACTAGTGGCACTTGTCATTTCTTAGGACACTCACTTGTCTCATGGCATAGTAAGAAGCAAAATTCGGTAGCTTTGTCGACGGCGGAAGCCGAATACATAGCAGCCGGTTTGTGTTGTGCACAAATCCTTTGGATGAAACAAACACTTAGTGATTTTAACTTGTCTTTTGAGCATGTTCCTATTAAATGTGATAACACTAGTGCCATAAATATTTCAAAAAATCCCGTGCAACACTCTAGGACCAAGCATATAGAAATTAGACATCATTTTCTTAGAGATCATGCACAAAAGGGTGACATTACACTTGAATTTGTAAGCACAAAAGATCAACTTGCCGATATTTTTACAAAACCTCTAAGTGAAGAACAATTTTCTGATATTAGAAGACAACTAGGGGTTATTTCTCTTTGATCTGATGTTTGTATAATGAATTCTTGTTGGACATGCATTATGATTGCATAAATTTCATCTCATACGCATCATATAGCAATCTCTTAGGAAATAGGTCAATTTTTGACCAAAAATACAAATTCCCGTGGCATTGGACATCAAAAATTAGGGATTTCAACTGAAAAGGGCAGGGGGAGGATCACGAGATAAGAAAATGCAAGAAAAATTGGAAAATGTGAACGTTGACCGTTGACCAAACGGTCGACCAGTTGGGGAACCGGTCGACCGGTTCGTCGGGGCTGGGAATTTAAAAGGCCCCCGCGCGTCAGTTTTTTCCACTGTTCTCTGGTATTCCTTGAAGCCTCTTCATCTTCCCGCCTTCAGAGACCTGTTTGGGCTATTCCTTGGACCGATTTCAGGGCTTGGAGTGATTTTTGACGAGATTTTGAGGCTAGGGTTTCATCTCTGACAGCTTTGGACTTCGGATCTGGACGGGTTCCTCTCCGTTTGCGCGCCATCTTCTGGTTTTGCTCCTTTCCCGCGCGCCTAGGGCTTATTCAGGTTGGGCTTCTCTCTTTGATCGCTTCATTTCTCCGTGATTATCTCCATTTTTGGATTTAGATGGCTCCTCAAAAGGAGACGGGTACTTCCAGGGCTCAGGGCAAGCGCCCTGCTGAGCCCTCTCGGCAGCCTGAGCAGACCGAGGCTCGCCGAAAGGCGAGGTACGACACCGCCCTCTTCGGCTCAGTTGAGGATTATCAGAGGTACAAGACGCATTTTGCCAAGAGAAAGGTGGTTCTAGGGAGAAACATCAATTTCTCCCAACTTCAGAGCCTCGGGTTTGAGGGACTTTTCATCAGGATGGGATGGCTGCCTGTTGTGACGGTTTCTGAGTCTATTTTTCTGACCTTAGTGCGTGCATTCTACTCCAGGATGACCTATGGACTTGGAGAACCGATTAGGACCACTGTCCGAGGAGTTGAGATTGAGCTGTGTCCGAAGAGCATCTGCCGCATCCTTGACATTCCCCCTGTTGGTCTCCAAGTATATGAGGCCAAGGCATGGCCTACTATCCCAGGGTTCGAGCCTAGAGAGGCCATTCAGAGGCTGTGCGGACTTGCAGATGCCCATGGGATGGGCAAACCTTCAACACATAGCCTGACCGTGCCTAGCCGAGTCCTTCACCATATGATCTGCTCCATCCTATTACCACGGGGAGGACATCGGGACGAGGTCTCCTACTATGAGGCCTTTCTTGTCGACTCACTTCTCACCGGGAGGCGGATACACGTAGGATATGTGATGATGAGGCATATGATGTCCTGCTGTGAGAGCACCACACGAGTACTTCCCTACGGCCGCTTCCTCACTCGTGTCTTCAAGGATGCTGGGGTAGACTTGAGTAGAGAGACAGAGTTTGAGGCACCCAGCATATATGACACTTATGACGAGCATTCTTTGGGACGCATGAAGCTTGAGAAGGCCCCCGATGGGTCATGGGTTAGGAAAGCCGAGCGACAGGCCCAGGGACATCCCGGAGTAGAGGAGGAGGATGAGATCAGAAAGATGGAGGATGGGTTGGACCCTCAGAGGGACCTTGAGCAGAGAGGACCCGAGCTTGACATTCCGCCTCCACATCAGTCAGAGGGCATTCATGTTGAGGCTATCTTCTCCGAGCCTATGATGACAGAGCCATCCTTCACCACAGGCCATTCATCTCAGCCATCATTTACCGAGCTACCATCTCAGGCTCCTCAGACTCCTGATCATCCACCTTGGATGGATTTGTCGGCACAGATCAGCTCTCTCGGGTCTCGCATGGAGGAGTTAGCAGTGGTTCATGATACTCGCTTTTATTCCATGGAGGATCGCATCGATCAGTATCAGGCCGGGTTCACTTCTCAGTTTGAGCATCTCGTACAGAGGATTGAGCGTCTTGAGAGTCGCCAGGAGAGTCAGCACGAGGAGATGATGGCTTACCTCCGCTCTGTGTTTCCACCACCACCTCCTCAGCCTTGACTTTGTTTGGGATCCCCCTTCGTTTCTTTTTTATGTTGCCAAAGGGGGAGATATGTTAGGATAGGGTCCTTAGGAGAGTTTTTCATTTCCATGCATATCATACTTATGCTTTCATGTACTATTGCTCATGCTTATATATGATATGACACTCTTATTGATTCACATTGTCTTCTCGCTTTAAATTTCCTAAATTTTGTGTTGATTATTTCATGATTGGTTTGAGGGGGAGATTTCTCTGTCTCCTAGATAACCAAGGTTTGTCATCATCAAAAAGGGGGAGATTGTTAGCCCAAGGGTTCTCCTAATCAGGTTTTGATGATAACAAACCATGGTTAAGTGACTAATTGTTTTAAACTGTTAAGAATCTCAGGCTTAATCTCAAAAATTCATCAAGGACCAAACGAATACGGGATCGAGATCTTTTGGAAGACTTGTGATCATAGGAAATGAATGTAAGATGATAGCATGAGTGCACTTAGGATGTTCATACCTTTTCATGCATCTTAGAAAACTCGGTTTATTCTCTAAAACTTGATTTTCTTTAAAACCCGAGTTTTATCAAATATACCTTAGGCAAATTGATTCAAAAATGGCATATTAACTCACCTAAAGACCTTGCCTAAGTATTGGAAAAGAAAGAAATAAAAAAGGATAGGTTTTCGGGGCCAAAAGGCTCAACCGGTCGAGGCTATGGCCAACCGGCTCAACCGGTTGGGGAACCGGTTGACCGGTTACCCTTGTCCGGTCGAGGTCCGGTCGAGGGAGCAGAAAAACTTTCTCTCTCTCCCAGTAGC
Organism: Vitis cinerea var. helleri x Vitis rupestris; assembly: GCA_945999865.1. Classification (NCBI taxonomy): domain Eukaryota; kingdom Viridiplantae; phylum Streptophyta; class Magnoliopsida; order Vitales; family Vitaceae; genus Vitis; species Vitis cinerea var. helleri x Vitis rupestris. Next base: position 9,281,611 of record OX253932.1, read on the forward strand.
TTGTTCTTCCCGGTCGATCCTCACCCCTTGTCCGGTCGAGGTCCGGTCGATGTCCGGTCGAGGCAACGGTAACCTGCCATGCATTAAATGCACCAACGGCTAGTGATCCGGTCGACCCTTTGCTCGTCCAGTCGAGGCTACTTTTCTGCTGTTTTTGTCTCCCGAGCTTAGAAACCTATAAATTGAGAGCTCCTCTTCATTTATGACTAAGAGAACAATTGCATTCAAAGCCCACCTACCTGTTCTTGATCAAAAAGCTCTTCTTTTCTTTCTAAGTGCATCAAACCATCAATTGCATATTCTTAGTGCACTCTTGCAATTCATCCTAGCTTTCTCTTGTACTTGAGCCATCCTTAAGCTAGGTTGAGAGTTTCATCCTTGTGTAAACTGAGTGTGAAAGCCTTCAAGTGGTTCAAATCTTGAAGAGATTGTGTAAGAGCCCATTGGAACCGGAATCCAAGTGTAAGACGATTGAAAGCTTGATTGAAGCTTCAAGTTAGTGGAACCCTCACTCGGTTAGGAGATTGAGGAGAGTGGACGTAGGCAAGGAAGGGCCGAACCACTATAAACCTGAGTTTGAATTCTCTAACTTTATCTCTTTCCTTTATTTATTTTGTGCATATATTATTGTGTGGAAAAAGATTTTGAAAAACCCAATTCACCCCCCCCCCCCCCCCCCCCCCCCCCCCCTCCCTTTTGGGTATTTTCCTTAATTAATTCATAGCCTTTGTTTTATCACACACATTGTACTCAAGATGAAGACCATGACTCTAGAAGAGCCGGTCCAGGAGTTGGAGCCATTGGAAAGCCATATAGAGGAAGACAACGAAGGATGATGCCATACAACGAGGACTCATTGTCAGCCAGTTTTGAGTCAATGAGTGTAGAGACTCAATTCAGTGATTCATCAAACAAAGCCAACATTTATGCCCTTTATACAATGAGTTATGGTTAGCCTCCTCCAAATCTTTCAAGTTCCATTGATGAAGAGTATGAAAGGTATAACTATCCTTCTTCTACACAATTGCCATACTACCTTCCACATCAGATACAACAACAAGGATTTCAAACGAGCACATGGGAAAACCCTGGATTTCCCATCCATGGATAGGTTGCCAGTAGGACTCAAGAAATTTATGCATGGCATGTTCGTACATACAATCAATACTATCAAAACTCCATGTCCTGGTATGAATATTGTCTTCAACAAGATGGGCTCCCTTCATCTAACAATATGATGGAACCACATTGATCTTCATTTTGGTATTAAGGACCATTGCAATGTCATATGTATTATGTTTATGTGTAAATTATTTTCATTTAATAAAATCAAATATTTATTAACTCAATTCTAACTTTCTAAGTGTACAATTCCAAATTTCATATTTTCTATTCTTAAAATCCAAGTATCATAAACTGTTTACCGATATTTTTTTCTTTGACCATATTTATGTCAATTACACTTATAAAATAACTTTAACATGTATATTCTTGCTTATTTTATCATTATTTGGATTTTTCCAAGTATTCCCATCAATTTTGGATAATTTTTGTCTCACCGATATTTGTTGAAAAATATCCATCGATATTTCTCCGATATTTTCGATATATCCGTAAAATCCAAGTACCGATATATCCGTATTTACTGATATTTCAATCCATGGGGAAGACCAATTCTTTGTAGACTTCTAGTATGGGTCCTAGTTCAATGTCGACACGTTAAATATCAGACTGGCAATTGAAAAAGCTGAAGTATATAATTGGAACAAAAACTCTGCAAATCAGCATGAGTGGATGGACCTCAACATGGGTATCTTTCGTAGTTTCTACGCACAAAAGACCTATGTAGGATGATAGACAAAAAGTTCTAATTATAAGATGAAAACCATTTGGTAGTTATGTGCAAGCCCACAACAGCACTAGCTAAAAATGAAGGCTCTAGCATAACTCACTCCCCTCTTCATCACTAAATGCAAGCCATACATCTAACTCAAAATCACAAATTGTGACTTCTTGGAACAAATTTCAAGTGAGGCCTCTCACATTTTCCACTTGAAGTGAGAGATATGTTCAGGACAACCAAAAAGAAAATACAGTTAACAAAATATGCAATGCATCACTAGAAAAGAGGATGACTCAACAAATGATATTTTAGGTATGTGCTCTTTGTTTTTTGCCCACGGCCTCACTATACAAAATTCGGGCAAATCAACGAGAGCTCAAGCAGTGAAGTGCTGAAACTCGGCCAAGCTGGTTCTAATACCCTACTCATAACTTCCCTGCTCAATGAAGGCTACTATCAGCCACTTGTCACGGACCATGCAACATTAAGGCATCATGGGGTGACAATTTGGCCCTATGAGTGACCTAAGACGATAACAAGGTGGCACAAGGGCGCAATACCTTGTGCAAGGAGATGACTGGAGAGTCATGGGTATAATGCCATGACTTGGATGTGCTAACCAAGAAAAGGGCTTGGCTCGCACAAGGGTTATTGTGCATAGGCGGATGCAATATCAACACAAGGAATAAGAAAGCAAGTTACCTCGGAAGGGCTACAACACTTGGGCAAGTGCATGGAGCCGTCCACATAGGCTGCACATAGGTTGCACGCACATGAAGTGCACGAGACACACACAAGCTAAGTGCACAGAAAGTGCATGGGCTGCGCACATGAGACTCCTAATCAAAGTAGGAGACTGAGTCCTAATGCCTGAAGGAAGAGACTCCTAATGCACGAGACTCCTAGTTTGGATGGGAAACAAAATCTTGATGCACAAGGAGATAGAGTCCCAAAGCAAGAGAACTAGAGAATGAGTAGGAGGCCTTATTTCCATTGTAATTATAATTGTAGTTTGAGAAGGACTCAGAGTCCTAGTGGGAATGGTTGGTGCCATGGCCTATGAGGAAGAGTCCTAGTTGAACTAGGATGAGGAGTTCTAGTCTAACAAGGAGTGGGTGGCAACCACTTTATAAAGGGGAATGGGAGAACCTCCTTGAACACTTGTATATTCACACAATCATATAAAGGGATCTAAAGAGAGAGAGATCTTGAGAGAGCGTGAGCTCGTCGATGCTATTGTAGGAGCCTTGCTAATCCGTGTCTTGTATTCTTATTTGGGATAATTATAAAATACAAGTTGGGGGTGGTGCCCTGTAAACTCGTGTGTGCTTGTGTGGGTTCTTTCATTTAATATTGTGTAGGTTGTTGGAAGGTTGGCTTAGAGGGATGGCTAAGTGCCGCACATACGCCAAAATTTGGTGCTAGATTTTGTGTGTGTGATAGTTGGTATCAGAGCTTGATGGCCGCAAGAAGCAGTGCCATAGAGGTAATTCATGAATAGATCGCATGCATGGAGGCATATATGGGGGATTCTCTTGATGGAGACACCACTCTATCGAAAAAAATGGTTGATGCTCTCATTGAACTCAGTGTTTAGCGAGGCATGCTTGAGAACTGTAATAAGTTATTGAAGGAACAAATGACCTAACAACTATATTGGAAGGGTTCAAAGGCAAGATCGAGTCTCTTGAAGGGGAATTTGTGATTTTGAAACAAGCTGTTGTTCAAGGAGCATCTGCAGCTTCGAAACTAAGCCCACCTAAGGTGTGAGTTCCTGAACCCAAACCCTTCAATGCTAAGGATTTGGAGAATTTTCTTTGGGACATGGAGTAGTATTTAAGGTTGCCCTTATTCCTCCAAGAGAGCAAGTGACCCTCACTACCATGTATCTCTCTGGAGATGTGAAGCTATGGTGGTGCACAAGATTGAATAATAATGCTAAATTAAGAAGGCCAAGGACCAGCACATGGGAGACACTTAAAAAGGAGTTGAAGGATCAATTCCTTCCTTCTAATACAACTTGGATGGCTTGAGAGTCCCTTAAAAGGCTAAAACAAACAGGAACTGTTAGGGACTATGTCAAAGAGTTCAACTCTTTGATCCTTGATATCAAAGACATGTCAGAAGTTGATAAGTTGTTCAACTTCATCTTTGGGTTGCAAGGGTGGGCACAAACAGAGTTGAGACACCAAGGAGTGCAGAATTTACCTTCAGCCATAGCAACAATAGATTGCCTAGTCAATTATCGATTAGATGCTGTCTTTTGCAAGTCAAAAAGGGAAGGGATAACAACAGCAAAGACAAAGCAAACAAGGGGATCTAAAAACTCCAAGAATAATGGAGACAAGAAAGGGAACAAGGGTGAGACGACTCTAGCCCAAGGGGTAGAGAAGTCCAACACAAGGCAAACAACCAAGGTAGTGGGTTGTTTCATTTGCAATGGTCCGTATCGAGCCAAGGATTGTCCCAAGAAGGAAAGATTGAATGCCTTGGTGGCAGAAGAGGAGAGTGAAGGCAGTGAGTCAGAAGTCACTCCAAGGATGAATCCTCTTCAATTGTTGAATGCGATCCAAGCACAACCAAATCATAAAGGGTTGATACATATAAAGGTCGAGTTGAGTGATCAGAAAGTGGTGGCTTTAGTGGACAGTGGGGCAACCCACAACTTTATTGCGACTAGAGCAGTAACAAGATTGGGTCTAAAACTATGCAAGGATGGTAGCAAGCTGAAAGTTGTGAACAATGATGCATAGGAAACACAAGGCTTGGCCTAGGATGTGGTAATCCAAATGGGAGGATGGAAAAATATGGTAAATCTACTCAACACCCCTTTAGATGACTTTGACTTAATCTTGGGGAATGAGTTCTTTGTGAAGGCAAAAGTGATGGTGCTGCCACACTTGAATGGGGTGTTTTTCATGGATGAAACTCAACCTTGCTTTGTGAAAGGATTGAGTAAGGTGCCAAAGAAGGGTAAGTCATCTAAAGAGAGTAGACTCTCTATCATTCAAGTGGAAAATAGACTAGAAGTGAGTCAGAAAACCTATGTTGATGCATTGATGGGAACCAAGCCTGACTGTGACAAGGGAATTCCTTATGCTAGCTTGTAAAAGGTGCATGAGTTCACTAATGAAGGATATCATGACCAGGAAGATGAGATAGTGCAAACTACACAAGAGTCCCAAACTAAGGCATCATGCAACACTAAGACATCATGAGGTGACACCTTGGCCCTATGAGTGACCTAGGACAGTGATTCGTTCCCAATTGGTGTATCAGCTGATTCATGTCCTCTCAATGGTCCCCGGCAACAGCGCCATTTGATTTCGTGCCCAACTGGTGTATGTCCTATTAATTGGTGCTCAATCAACTGGTGTACCTTGATTTTGGTCCTCAGACGGGAGTAATAAAAAAAATTTATAACCTATATCACCATGTACTAGGATAGCCTCAGGTAGCATAGCATAGTGGCTCTAGGATCGTTCACTAGGATGGGTTTTCACTTCACAATTGATATTAATTCAAAGCTGAATTGATGCTTTTTCATTTCAAGGTTAGCTTTAAAAGAAAACATAAAGATGTTTGAAAAGGTTGGTTTTAAGCTAACCAAAAATAGTAACTGATTTTAATTACAAAGAAAAACGTTTCTTGGAGTTTCAGATCACTAGGCTCAGGTTCCTTATACAAAAAGGGAGTTCCGATCACTTGAATCTTTTCCTCGCATTGGGGATTTAACATGTAGTTATTCCCGAATTGGTGTGGTACAAATGCTTCCCTTTAATGGGTTCAAACACTAAATCCCTCTCACTGATGCATCTTGCAATGACTCGTGTCTCTCACCTAACATTTTCCATTCAAGGTGATCCTTAACCTTGGATTACCCTTCAAAAGCTCGCAAGAGATAACTAATGGATGTCTCCTTAGAGTCCAAAAGCTTACCAAGTGTTGGCTATTCTAGAAAATCGTACCTTTAAACCACCTCCCAAAGGCTCGTAAGAGATAAACTAGTGTATCTCAATGAATGGAGACCACTTGCCTGACCAAGTGTTGGCCCAAGTGATTTTAAGGAGTTTTAAGTTAACTAAAAAGATAAAAACCATTAACAGGTCACACTTTCTCTCCATTAAACATTGAAACAACAAAACTTCCAATTTTTGCATTCGGAAACTTACCCGGCTTTCTTCACTCCAAGAGACAAAGAGCCTAGCCACTCATCCTCTGAGGAAACATCCTCATAGTTTGTTTGGCTAGAAATAAAAATAACGAGAAAACAAAAATATGAAGGAAAAACAGAGCAAGTGTTTTGTAAAATATATTTCTTACTATCGTCGATTACATATCTGATATATGATGGATTTATTTTACATTGGTTCAAAGATATATATATATATAGAAGATATTTTTTAAGAAATATTCCAATAATATCTTTGATTGATTATAAGGAGAAAATAGAAATTTACACAAAATATCTTGAGAAAAAATCTAACTGAGTCAGTTGCAAATATCTAAGATTGCACAAGTGGATTTCGCAAGGTGATTCACACGTTGAATTATCCATTTTGCAAGTTTGAACTTTGACTTTGCAAGTTGAATTTATGATTTCGCAACTTGGAGGTGATTTCGCAACTTGGAGATGATTTGCAACTTGATTCGCAACTTGGAGGTGATTTCGCAACGTGGTTCACAGCTGCGAAGATGGAGTTTCAACTTGCGAAGTGGCACACGTGTGCTTGCAGGTGGTTTCGTAGCTGCGAAACACCTTGCGAAATTTTGCAAGTGGATTTCATTTCGCAGCTGCAAAATGGGCTTTGGGCTGCGAAATTTTCGCAACAAAAGGTTGATTTCGCAGCTACGAAATTTTCGCACAACTTTGTGCGGTTGTCTTCAAACGGCCATAACTTCTTTTTTTTAGCTCCGATTCACACATCGTTTGAAGTGTTGGACTCCTGACTTCCCGAGCTTCGAAAAGACATATAGTATGCATGAAATGGACTCCAGGAAGTACTCGAAATGTGTCCAACAGTTTCTATCCTCTTGAATTCTTCATGTTAGATTTCTCTCTTTGCTTTCCCTCCTTGCATTCATGATTTGCTTTTGGCAAAGGACTACAAAGCTCCAAAGCTTGGATTCTTCTTGTAAATGAGCTTCCATTTGCTTTGCCATGGATTATATAAAGCTCTCCCTCATCTTAGATTGCTTTGGTGATCAAAAAGCTATCAGAAACACCAAAACTTAACACAATTTGATTAGAAACGATTGCAAGGGTCCTTAACATGCCAATTGAGTTAAAAGGTAATAATCACTACTCAAAAGTGTTTAAAAGAGTTAATTACAAGCTATAAAATAGCACTTTTTGAGTAGTAATCAAACAGTAACAAGGTGGCACAAGGGCACAATGCCTTGCTTAAAGAGATGGTTGGGGAGTCGTGGGCACAATGCCACGACTCAGATGTGCTGACTAAGAAGGGTTGGCTTGCACAAGGGTTGTTGTGTATAGACAGGATGCAATAGCAACATAAGGAATAAGAAAGCAAGTTGCCTCGAAAGGGTTGCAACACTTGGGCGAGTGCATGGAGTCGTGCACACAGGCTACATGTAGGTCACGTGCACAGGAAGTGCATGGGACACACACAAGCTGAGTGCGCAGAAAGCGCACGGGCTACACACATGAGACTCCTAGTTAAAGTAGGCGATTGAGTCTTAATGGCTGAAGGAAGAGACTCCTAATGCACGAGACTCCTAGTTCGAATGGGAACTAGAGTCTTGATGCACAAGGAGATAGAGTCCCAAATCAAGAGAACTCAAGAATGGGTAGGAGTCCTCATTTCCATTGTAATTATAATTGTAGTTTGAGAAGGACTCAAAGTCTTAGTGGGAATGGCTCGGTCCCATGGCCTATGAGGAAGAGTCCTAGTTGAACTAGGATGAGGAGTTCTAGTCCAACAAGGAGTGGGTGGCAGCCACTCTATAAAAGAGGGATGAGAGAACCTCCTTGAACACTTATACATTCACACAATCATATAAAGGATCTAGAGAGATAGATCTTGAGAAAGCATGAGCTCTTCGATGCTATTGTGGGAGCCTTGCTAATCTGTGTCTTGTATTCTTATTTGGGATAGTAATAAAATACAAGTTAGGGATGGTGCCCTGTAAACTCGTGTGTGCTTGTGTGGGTTCTTTGATTTAATATCGTGTAGGTTGTTGGAAGGCAAGCTTAGAGGGGTGGCTAAGTGCCACACATACACTGAAATTTGGTGCTAGATTCTGTGTGTGTGACAGCTACCATGTCTTTCCTGCTTAATGCACAACCGTTGTTCCAAGGCAAACTTCTAAAATATTATTCTAAGTATTAATAAATAAGGTCTATGTGAACACGAAGACACTATTTTATTATTATTATTATTTTTTTGGTTAGTTCAACCAGTTATTGGGTCGAGCTGGATTTGAACCGGCATAAACATTTTGCCAACAAATTTATAGTATATTAGTTGCTTAGGCATCGACCCAAGAAGAATCAATTCTATGATTATTAATAATCCATGATAAACTTCCTTTCTTCCAAAAAAAAAAAAATGTTTTGCATTACCGTTAGAAAACCCTCTTTCCCATATTACAAATAGACTGCAACTTCCTAAGTCATCAGAAGGTAGATGTCAGCAATTGTGGAGCTAGGGACTTCTGTTAGGGGCAAGGAGAAAAATATTATATTATAGTTAAGATAATTAATGATTGTTATTATTATTATTATTATTATTATTATTATTATTAAATAATTAAATAATTTAAAATATTAATTATGAAAATGTATCAAATTAAACAACTATAGTACTAAGAATATTTGAAAAAAGTTTAGATTTTATATATAAAAAAATTATCAAGAACATTTAAAAGAAAATTTCAAAAAAAAAGAAAAAAAGAAAAAGAAAAACCATTAGAAATTTTCAATAATTTTAATAATTTTGTAGCAAAAACCCTTAAAATTATTGTAAAGAATTCAATCATTTTTATTATAAATTTTGATATTTTTTAAATGGAAAATATGTACATTAAAGGTCTTATTGTCTTATAATTTGATTTTATTTATTTATACCTTAGTCTCATTTTTTGTAACTACGTCAAAGGCTTAATTTTTTTTATATACGTATTTTCAAAAGTGGAAATTAAGATTTTCACAAATATTAAATAAATACCATAACTTTTTTTTCCTTTTTCAAATAACTAAATATAAGATAGTTGAAAATAAAGTCTTTTACTTATAAAATATAACTTATGTTTCTTTATGGTAAATGATCGCTAAAATAATAATAGCTTAAAAGTATTATTTTTTATAATTTAGTTAACAAAAGGACAAAATCATAATAAATAAATAAATAAATATAAAAAAAGATTGAAAAAAAAAAGAAATATTAAGTAACAATATTAAACGAGATTTTTTTTTTTTTTTTTTATTTTAGTTCAATCTTAACATTTTATTAGTAATCAACCCTAAATATTATTGGTTTGCCATTTTTTTTATTGTTAAAAATTTTAAAATTAAATTTATATTTTTTAGAGGGGCCAAAATTTTCATTTCACTTTTTATTTTCCAAAAAAACATTAACATGTAAGGAATTTTTAATTTTATTTTTAATTTTTAATTTTTAATTTTATTTTTTTTTTTATTTTTTTTAAGACAGTTGAGTGGGGGCATGTGCCTTGGCTCCGCCAGTGGATGTTTGTTAGATAAGCCCAACCGGTGTCTATGCCTTCAACTAATGTGTAGATTACTTGGGGCAATGAAATATTATTGTTAATATTATTTTTAGGGTTTTCTTGTATAAAATCTCCAGGAATGGAAATGGTATATCCAAAGATTAAACTGATGGGTTTGTGCCTCCATTGTCACCTGACTACCCAAAATTTCTTCCAAGCATTCAAACCCAGAACTCTGGGAGGATTACTGCAAAAGGGTTTCCTGTAAAGGGCTATCCTCAATTAAAAGATGTGGAGAGCCAATGTGTAGGCCACAAGAAAAATCCTACTCCTAGTCAGGAATAAGATGGTTTGAAGAGGGAGATTTTTCTATGCTTACATACACATATCAAACCCACACACCACACATCACCCCTCTCTCTAATACAATTTCTTCCTTGATGGATAAATGGTTTTTAACTTGATGAAAACTTAAGTATGGGAAGTCAGTATTTTAAATCCATCAAGTAAGATTGAGCAAAGCATTTTTTTTTCTTACATCTTTTCTTGCAGCATCCCCTTGCTTCATCTAATGCTTGAAAATTTTACTCTGAGGCAGGCTGGCATCAGTTAGAATCATCATTCCTCTACCACGGTCCTGGAATCTCAGCCTTAGCTTCATCAGCTTCTTCATTCACCTATGCAACTATGACTATAGACGAAAGAGTCAAATCAGATGCAAGCCAACAAATCCCCATGAAAGAAACTCTACTGATCCTGAAGCATGACTAGAAGGCTACACAACTTTTGCACATTTTGCTCAATATTTTGTCTAGTGAATATGACAGGTCCAGAATGTGAACCTGCTATATGTACATAAAAGGGATTTTGTGTCATATGGGGAATCAAGTGGCATACTAGTGCAGGAACTTCAAATTCATGTATACACCAAGCAAACCTGCTGCCTTGACGGTTCATTAGGAATCCTAAATGCCGTCACATTATCTACAACCTTATTACAGTTAGTCCAAGGCAATCATTGAATCCAGGAGGGAATCAACATCAGGAGTGACAATAACACGCTTGCCAAGCTCTCCAAGGGCATAACAATGCTTATCTACTGTGTTGATCGCCACCACATCTTGAACACATGTACAATCTAAACCAGGTGAAACCTGCAAATCAGTTTATTCCATTTTAGAACCAAAAATAACAAATGGAATATATACTCCTCAAGACATATTATTGTTTACATTACTAAACATTAACACAAACAAAAATCTCTTTATATAGGTCATGGTACATACAAAAAGAACTCGGTAAGGTGGGAGAAAGGAAAAACAGCATCTACTTGCTCAGAAGACCAATAATTCTCACAAAATATACGAATCTACTTCTAGTTTTTAGGAAAAAAAAAGTGCCAGCCATATGCAATCTAAACACATAAAGCTAAAAAGTTAAACAATAACCCTTAGGTGATCTTCACATTCTAGAGATCTGAGCTCCAGATAAAGGGGCATTTCACTCTCAGAACATGTTCTAACAATTCTTAGCAAATTTCTGGTGATATTCATTATATTAAGAAAGATGCAAAACCTCAAGTAATGAAGAAGATATCTGAATTGACATGATTGGACAATCCAGACACAAAGGCCAAGCATGGGAGATCTAAGGCCTTTCATATGGTTGCCTGTAGCATCAACTACTTCAATACAACCATAGGAACAGAGAACAGCTGGTTGTAAGGGACATTAATGACAAATATTGGATATCAGCTTTTTGAGGAGGATATCTGCAGGTCTAATAGGAATTATTAGCCACTCAATTACAAAGCCAGCATCACCTTCTACAATGAAATCACAGAACAAAGCCATAAGAATCTCAAAACAAGTTGCTCAGTGTGCATCAGAGAGGAAGGCACGGCTCCTAAGAAGATTGATCTTCTTCACATTTCTTATTGTTGATACACAAATATGCTGCTAATGCAGAGTAATGTAAAAGCATGCATCCAAGTTAATCTTGCAGGATGTCTGGAGGAGAATTAAATCCCCTGTTAGAGGTAGCGTCTGACAAAAGGGGGTAAAAACTGAGTATCTACACTTCATAGAATAAAGTCAGCTGTGACAATTTAGAAATGAAAACTACAGCTTAAATATTCTGTTGACCTTTTGATTTAGAGAATTCCACAGAACTCGTATGTATATATACCCCATAAACAAACTGAGCTCCTAAGAAGAGAATTAGAAGAGGATATGGGTTCAGGGCCAACCAATAAGGAATCGAATTACCACCAAGTGTAGCAGACAAAAAATGAGCGGTCGCACAGTGGATAATGGGTGAGTGAGATTGTGAGATTTGTAGCAGGAAGAACTCAAGTTATCAATAATAGCCTCATGACCTGAAAAACATACTAAGCCCTGGTGGAAAAAAAATGCAGCTTGAGGTGAGGTTAACCTTCCATAGGAATTCCCAAAGGAGGCAATGGAGAGGAATGGAAATGTGTGGCATGCTCCTGCAAGAACTGGATCAGATAGAATGCCTTTCTATATGTGGATTCCTGATTTGGGGTAGAAACACATGAGGTAAAGAGGGATAAATACATGTGATGACTTGAAATTATTTTGATGAGGTAAAGAGGGATGCATATATGCTATGGAGGTTTCTTAGGGAATGTTATGTTCTTTGATATCAGGTTATTCTGAGCATCTATGAGACATACTCTAATGAGTGGAATGCCAACATTTTAGTCATATGGTCACATTGTTGGTCTTGGAAGGCTATTACACTGGTCTTTTAGGATTTTTCTACACACATTATGTGAGGGGTAAGAATTTGTTTTTGTGAAGCTTGTGTTGTGGGTTAATGACACCTCCATTCTAGTAAGTTTTCGTCACTTAGTCACCTTCCTTTTTGGTAAGGACTTTGAAGAGTTTGAATGGTGTAAGGTCTTAACAATAGAAGTCAGTCACATTTTTCATGGAAAACCTTGGCCTTTTTATAGAAGGGTTCAACATGGTGGCTATGAAAATACATATACTCTCATGCATAGTTGTTGTAAGAAGATCCTTCATCCAATGAAAGATGTTCCACCGATTAAAAAGCTAGAGAAGGCACAACCAAAAAAGGTGTTTACTATGCGTCAATTTGAAAAGGGGAGCAGGAAAGCTAATATCATTTTTGCTCTAATGGCCAAAGAAGTGGATGAATTTAAAGAAAAAGATAAGGAATATCCAGCTTTTTCTGACTTGTGCCTACAGAATTACCTAATAAACTTCCTACTATGCATGACATACAACTTACTACAAGCTTATTGATGATACATAATTATTTTGAGAATCAACTTTTTCTTGAAATTGGAAAATCTTCTGAAGTTTAGAACTTGTTTTGCATGAAATTGAAAAAGTTCAGGAAATCCTAAGATCCTGAGATCCTATCTTACTGTGGTAAAGAGTTGACAAAGAAAAAATGGGTGGAAGACATTGCTCAATATTTCAATTGACCATACAAAATCATTGAAACTCGAGGTCAAGTTTTTTTCGAAGTTAAGGGGAATTGATGAGAATGGGCATTAGTTGGAATTAAATTGAGATTAGTATTAGTTGGATAAATTAGGATTTGCATTTATTGGAATCAAATTAGGAGTAGCTAATTAAATCATAGGAGAATTACAATTAGAGTCATAATAGGTTATTAGAATCTTAGAAAAATTTGGATTTCTTAGAGAAGCTTATAAGTATTGATAATGATTAATAATATTACGATTTCTTGCATACTCTGCAATTTTTATTGATAAGACACCATTGATTTTCTTTTAGGTGAGACTCTTAAAAGGCTTTAATGAAACTCTAAGGTTTTATCCGTTCTTTTCTTTATTTTCTTTCTCTATATTTTATTTTATTTTATTTTACTGTCATAAACTTTATCCCTTTTTCTTCTCCTTCAACCATAAAAGATAAAAACCTTAGCCTGCCTATTTGATTGTAGGCAATCATCCTAGCGTTGTCCCACATCAAAATAGCTAGCAACTAATCATTACAAACCAAGCAAAAATAACATGTCCCAAGAACTTCCTTTGCATTAGAGAGAAGGGGTGAGAAAATTAGGGAAGGGAATAAATTTTGACCTATATCCACATCTGCTAATCCTTTCGCAGTATAACAGAGGGAACTTTTAAAAGCCACAAATGATTTTTATTTTAGTTGATGATTGGGTACCCAAAACTGCAGTAGATCCTAGCCAAATGATGACACAGATAGCATCAAAATTTGACAATTCTAGATTGCAGAATCTAATGGAGGCTAACAATTTCAAGTAAATAATAAGTCATACAAAAAGAAAAGCATATAACTTATAGATACTAAATGACGATTCATAATTTCAAAAAACAAAGAAAGAAGATCTTCCACTTGCATGTTCTATTACACAGCAAACTTCAGGTTTTTTAAGAATCTATACTATTATATAAAGAATACACAGCTTTGCTCTAGTAATACAACCTTCAATTTGAAATACTCAATATAATTTTATTATTAGTTCTAGAAAAGTAATAAAGGACAGGGATAATGAAGTTAAAAAAGATTTAAATCATAATTCCAAAATGCTGCCCAGAAACTCATCCTTTTTCTCATCCCCTATGTTCACATCTTTCAATTTCTTAATCATTTCAAGTACTTTGTAAACTTTTCCTGAAATATTATAAGAGTTGAAACTGTAGTCACAATCACATGAGATTTCTTGTAAAACCTGATATATTTGGGTCTCAAGGAGGCACAAAAAAACACTTAAATGAAAAAGGTAAAAAAGGGTATGATCCCATCTCCTCTGGAAACCCCTGCATTGCTTGATAATATCATTCATAAAATAAATGCAGGGAAAAAATATATTTATTGAATGCATTTTTCCCCCTTTTTTGGTCTACATTTATTTGTTTCAAAGTCCTTAAATCTATGATTTGTACATTGTTTTACTAGAAGATATGTGTTTAGTAATATGTATCAAAGTTCTAGTTCTATTCAATAACAATAACTTTGTATGCACTTTGATGTCTACAAATATAAAAATCAAATGGTTTGTGAAAAAACTAGAAATATTCTCTGCTGATTTCTTCTGATATTGTTGTCTAAAGTACACCACGAACAACGAAAATAGCAAGGAGGAAGAGGATTACTGGAAATATCATAGTGATTAAGGGTGAAAAGCTGATTAAACAAAAACAAAGATGAGTTATGCTCAAAACTAATGCAAAAGAAAATCCTCCCGTGATTGTGAAAGGTTTGAAAAATATTTGTGAATCATCATCATGAATAATGACGCTTAAATCAATAGCTTTTTAATAAGAATAGTATAAGAATTATGAATGCCATGCGACATCATGGTCAAGTGGCTGGCATTCCATTATGTATGGGCACAAGAAGGATTTTTATTGTTTAGCCTTTTCTCCAAATGAAGGTGAAAGAAGAGAATAATGTCCAGAAAAATGTCTACAGCTCTTATCATTATCAACTCGATAAATAACATCAAATTCTAAACCAAAGTTTATTAATATGAAAGCAAAAGATTTATTTAAAAAAAAAAAAAAAAAAATTCATGTGCATGTGTCTGTGTTGTGGAAGCTAAAATCATGTTTGCAGACTCACATCATAGAGAATTTCTCCCAGCTTCAGCTTGATTGCTCCACTCTTGTAAACCAGCATTTTGCCCATATGTCCCCCAGCTAAATCTTCCAACCTGCAGCTATGTTCTGAAGTACCTATGCTTTTTGATGACAGTGAACTTCTAGCTACCTGTTTCCCCTTTGCAGAAGCATAAATGCCTTCCAGTGATGTTGAATTTCCAACTATCTCTTTGCCCTTTGCACTAGCTGATTGCTTAACTAAGGGCAAATTAGCAGGAAGCTGAAACAAAAACATCCTTGCTTTCTCACTCTCCTCCTGTCAGTGATTGGCAGTGTATTTTTAAGCAACAAATCATATTTGTTGTATTCAACAATATTTAAAATCTTTAATCATCAGATTACCAACCAACAGCCCAAGTTCTGAAGCAGGATTTATGGTTTTCTCGTCATATTCCAAGTTAGTTGAAGCTTCACCAAATTCTGCCTCATCCAGAATTTCTAGAAGCAAAAGGAGCAAGTGATATTAAATATTTCAGAAAACGCATAAAAAGACAAATAAGTAGACATTACTGAATATTAAAGTCATGCAATTGTACTACAACAGGTCTAGACCTTGCAAACACTGAATAATCATTTAAAGCAAACCATTTTTATCATACCAACAGAATCATTTACCTTTCAATGATCTTGTTTCATCTATTTATTATAACATATTTATGATTCAATTTTTCAAAGTGACATTCCATTTCCCAGTTTTTTTATTCTAAAGAACACGCATTCAAATGTTACACAAGAAGATTGATTTACTTTATTTTTCATGTAAAATCAAATGCTCCTATTAAACAAGGGAGATCAAGCTAATTCTTCTTTCATCAGTGTTACAGCATCACTTGTAAGGGAACCTGCAAGGTCATCCACGAAATGTGATGGCATGACCATCTCAGATTCCATGTGAAGACCTCACAGATTTCATGCAAAGCCGTTATTGGAATATCTCGTTTGAAGACCTCACTAACAGATCTCACGTGAAGATGTTTCTTTCTGTTGACATGAGCCATAGGTTCAACTCAATGATGCACAGCCTTGAAAGGTCATCAAAGGTTGACAAGGAAAACCCCCCTTATTTCTAACAAGTAAGTCATCTTGAAATGCATACCTGGGTCACCAGAGTGAGGCTTCCTCAAAGGAAGAGTAGTAGGATAGTAAGAGTGGACATAATCCTGCAGTGGCATCAGGGAAATCAGATGGCCAATGTATGACAGAGAGATGGAGAGAGAGAGAGAGACAAAGAGAAACAGAGATGAATGGAAATTTTTTTTACCCAAGGTTCTTTATATCTTTTCCTGATCTGAGCTGAATCATCAGTAGCATCTGCAAAATATCCATTGGTTTCATCCGGTTTTGTGGTCGAAGGTGAAGAAACTGCAATTTCCTCATGATCAGGGGTAGAAACTTTCAGTTCCATTCCACTGCTCTTATCACTATTCCCATCCCTAGGAACACCAAATGTCCTTATGGTATCTGATGGAGTAGCGGCTCCAGGACCAAACACAACTTGTACTGAAGCTGCACTTTAATTCTAAGTATGAGATTCAACCTCTAAGATTGAGCTGGAAATGATGATGATGACAATGACAATGACAATAACAATAATGAGAATAACAGCAACAACGACAAGAAAGACAACAATACTAATTGAGACATCCATTCTTCAACTTTAGATTTCTAGTCTTTCTCATATACCCTTCTCAACATCCACATCCCTGTCCCCACAGATTTGGTTCATTGTTCACCAACAAAATTACTATGAACAACCAATGTAAATGCTGTCTAACTTCTAGTTCACAGGATTTCTTTCTTAAGGTTGAGCCTAGAGTTGGTATTTATGCGAAGAAAAATGCATATGCTTAATCATATTTATGTGCCCAACAGTACAAGAGATATCATGATAACTAGCAAGTCAAGGTATATCTAGTACAGCAGCAAAACTGACAACAAATTCTTTAACCAACTATTTGGCATCATTTTACATGCATCATTATTATTCTTACAGCTCTTCGAACTCAGACTATTACTGCTAACTTATGTATTCTAGAGATCTGTTACTGTATGCTTTAACAATACTTTGTCTTCTTTATTTGATTACTCTTTTGATAAGTAGGAGGGATAAACACAGACAGAAAATGCCTGGGAAGGTGAATCCAAGTATACAGGGTTTGTACAAAGGAAGCCCAAAAGAAGACATGGAAACAAAAAATAAAACAAAGTCACCCACTCAGGTAAAGAAATAAGCCAAGAGGTAAGATCAATCAGAGCACACAAAAAGCCATCAACAGAAATCCATAAAGGAGAAACCCTCCGGGCTCCCATCATAGTTGAGATCCAAAGAAATAAGGTTTTAGCTGGCGTATCCCTCAGCTTTGAAACTACTATTTCTTCTCCCTCAAAGATCCTTCTGTTATGCTACTTCAAAGGCACCAAATAAATATAAAAGAGTGCTTTCCGTCACAGAGAAATTATGGAGATGGCTTGCCTATCTATTATTTTCTAGATGAAATGAACCGTATCCTGAAATAGATGGGTTTTAAAGAGATGGCCAGCCTAACTTATGCTGTAAAGGCTTATTAACAACCATGATAATCAGAGGATTTTAGGATTTAGTTTTGTTACTGGCTTATTCTACCCTGCTTTACCCTCATGGATTTAGATACTGAAGGTTTACACCCAATACTTAAACAATTCACTGTGTACATCTACAAAATACCTGATTTTTACTGTGGTGCATTAGTTTGGATCACTCCCACTTATACTAGAATGTATTGTGGTAACCCTTATTTTCTATATAACTTCACTTCAAATGTATCAAAACAAGTAGAAACTGGAATTAAGGGATACACCATTAATCCAAATGGGAACATATGAAAATGTAATAAAAATTGTAGATATGAAAAGATGCAATGTTACCTTACTTATATACAGCATTGCTTTGGCACAGCCATTTGGAGGATTTGCACAATAAGGATTTTATTCTATTTTAATCTAACATAACCCATTTTTATGAGTTAGGAAGATATTTCAAATTTCTTCTCAAAAACCTTTTTGCATAACTCGCTAACATTGCCTTCCCTAAAGTCTGCTCGTTAATCAGGTTACTTAGACTCCTAAATAAGATAAGGTCTCCAATGGGGATCCTCTGTTCCTTAAACAATGCATTATGTTTTTTTCCTTTCATATTTTAACCTTCCAACCTTGTCAAGTTGATATAGTAATGCAGTGAGCAAAGAGAAAGAAAGACATGCACTTTCATGCTCTACTGCTAGGGGTCTGCAACAAGAACCCTTCCCTTATTTGAATCAACAACTTCAACATCCTCCCTAATTGTGGATGAACAATGACTTTGATGATAATCTCCTTTCGATCTCTTCAGTTTCTGTCTCTACCTACTTTCCCCCTCCCGTCTGTTATATCATTAATTAAAATATATAGATGTCACAAAAATCACAATCATCCAAAAACTTGATAATTACTACAAATATTCAGTAAAGTATATGTAAAATAATCTTACAATGAATAATTCAACAATCCCAAACTACTCATGGTTCTTAAAATATGCATAGAAGTATCCATAATTAATTTCTGAATCAGTACAGAATTCCAACTAATGATGTCTACTTCTGGTTTTCCAAAAAGCATTGATTTCTCCCTCAAATATTGACAAATTTTCCCAAAATCCCAAGCTGCCTACCAGATTTTAACACTGCTAACCATTGGCCCAAATTTTCCCTTATATACGTCTCTCCCAAACACTCAAAACTGAAATTATTTCCAAGATCCTATATGAGAAGGACATGAATCCTTTTCCTATGACCAATGTATTAAGGCAAATGAAGATGACGGTAGTAGAGGTTGCTCTACCCAGTTGCCTCAAATGCTACACTTAACTGTGCTACTAACATAGTTGACATTGAATACCCATGATCATGAATCTTTTTGCACGATTATTTGGAGCTTGAAGCACCCCACCTAACCAAAACACACTTGTACCTTGACCTTCACATGAATAGTGGTTCATGAGAAAGCATACTAATTATTTGCTTCCAATCAAGAGACCGCAGGGGGTCTGTTGATCATCTGGTTCCTCCGCTGCCTAGTGCTATGACATCTTCAATCCAACAATACAAGCATTTAGGCCGCATTATTTACTAATGCCATTCTTCAATTCCAACTAAATTGCCAGCCACCACAAAGGAAAATTTCTCGTTCAATCAATAGAAGTAAAGGAGGATAGCAACTGAACATCATCAACCATAAGGGATAACAATCAAATAAGAAAATTACATGTCTTTTCAACTTTAGGCCCTTGTCTCCTGAGCTTCTCCTGTAAATGCAGAAACAACAAACAAAAGTATTAAAAAATCATGATGTGTCCAAAAGAGATATTACATGCCTTTCCAAGATGTTGCTTTCTAAAAAATGTAATGTCCAAATGTCAAGTTTTCCATCCAACCATGTTTTTTTCTTAAAAGAGTAACTGCTCTTCACACATTTCATTTACGACAATACCCTTCCATTATTTGTTAAATTACAAGCTTGCCCATTACATAAAAAAACAACTGTTGTAACTGTATAAGAACCATAAAACTAGGTTTTCCCCACTCATAATAAGATAAAAACAATAGGGAACCTCTACCAATTCTGTTTCCTTTTTCTTTTCCTTTTTACTAACTTTTCTAAAAGCTTAAACCCATAATGTAAATCATGCTTAACATAGCCTTCACACCCATATCCATAATATATAGGGTTAAATTCATTTACAGCCCTTGAGGCTTAGTGTGAATACCAAACCATCATGGGTTTCAAATTTCATCAATTAGAACCTCTATGAACGCATTTCATATATAAATTTATTTTTTAGAGAATAAAATTTATTTTTTAGAGATCTCTTAAACACACCTACCTAATTTCTTTTTACCTAAAATCTCTCTAAAAAATAAATTTTATAAACTAAATAAATTTAAAAGGCTTTTATCGACAGAATTTGAAACCAATGGTAGCTAAGTGTATTTACACCAAAGGTTAAGGTATCTCAATGAAATTAACCTAATATATATCATGCATTAGCCTTTGATACCATGTTGGGTTCTAACTTTTATAAAGCTTAAGGTTTGTTTGGATGCACTTTTTGTTTTCTATTTTTAAAAAATAAAGAACAATAGTAACTATTATATAAAATGTAACAACTCCTTGAGACTTATCTTAAAAAAAAAAATTCAAATTATTTAAAAAAAATAGATATATCATAAGATATGTTCATACCATTTATATAAGAGTACCTATAGTTTATATAGAAGTTACAACTATTTTCTATTTTTAAAAACAAAAAGTGTATTCAAATGAACATTAAGTTATTAAAACTTGGATTCACAATATATACTATGTTTAAAAAAAAAAAAAGTATTTTTCTCCTATCCTTTTTCAATTTTTGTTGTTTGTAAAATTTGAAAATGCTTTTGTTTTTAAATATTTTTATTTTATGTCACTCTTTATGGTATTTTATACCGCAAATAAAACAAGAAAACTACCTTCTTCTTTTTTTTTTTTTTTATTCCTTTTTCCAATTCTTGTGTAGAGCAATATCATTACAATCCAACAACTGATTGATTTTTTGTTGATTTTTTTTCAGAATTTTTCCCTATTATTTTCTAAATTCAAAGAGAGCCATATATATATATATATATATATATATATTTTATTTAACTGAATTTTCATTCTCTGAATCTTGATTTTTGGCAACCATTTCTGACAAAATAAACAGAGCCTTAATTAAAAATTAAAAATTAAACAAAGCAACAAACCGAAAAGCGGCGTCCAAACAGTCCCCAAGACTTCTTAAAAATACGATATAAATACAGAGAATTAGAGTAATTACATTAACACGGCGTAAGAGATATTGAGCTCGTTTAGCTTCGTCCTCTTCTTCGGCCACCACTCTGTAATTTACAAAAACACACCCATAAGCTTCATTAAAAATTTCAACAAATACCCAAAACTCACAATTTTAGAAATTAAATTAAAGAAAAGAAATTTAGAAATTACGGTTGGGGGGCTGTAGTTTTAGGCTTTCTCCGAGGAGGTGATTTCGGGGCAAACCTGACCTGCAAAGATTTTCAGATTTGAGATATGAACTCAAATTGAGGTGAAAATGAAGGGCACGGAAGAAAAAAATTGAGAAGGTAACATACCTTTCTGGGAGAGACGGAAGAGGACTCATTGTGATCCATGGGTTATACGTAAGCAGAATTACAGAACTGAAGTGAGATATTTGGGTCACAGATCTCCGAGGAAAACTGCAATTTGACAGAAATTTAGTGTTTGAACAGGAAGATGAAGATCAGGGTTAGGGGAGGAAGACGAAGAAGAAAGTGGAAAAGGAAAAGGTTCGAACTCGGGACCTAGGGTTGGGAGATTGGGAGTTCTGCCAGTTCAGTCAAGCTTCCACTTTGTCGGGCTCCGGAATTCTAAAGTTATATATTATATGATTTTCGAATGCAATTTTTCTTTAATTCTAAAAATGTTTTCACTTTGTAAAACAATACTCCTTCTTCTTAATTATTTTTACAAATGTTTAAAACCGTATCATCCTTGAATTGAAAAGGTTACCAATTTATAATTCAATAATTGAATCTGTGATTAAATCGAAGTTCAACGAATGATATCATAAGTATAGAATTTATATATATATATTGTAAAAATTAAGATTTTAAAAATATATATAAAAAAATTAAAATAATAATATTTATTATTCATTTTAATACTACCACACTTAAATCAAGAATAAAAATAAATTTATTAAAATTTAAAATTCTTTAAATAAAATATGTACATATTTAAATGTGAAGAAATATTTTAAAATAAAAGACAAATTTTTATATATAATTTATTTTACTTATATTACATTATTTTCACATATATTTTTTATATATCAGTTATTATTGAAAAAATTTAAAATAATTACGTTGTTTTTAATATTGTTTGCAATTTTGAAATGTCATTCATTAGCAATTAAATAGTCAAAGCATCCATACATTATTAAACGCTGCATGGTTCAACCCCTCCTGTGTGGATTTTTAACCCATCCTCAAATCCCACATTAGAAGTAGAGCACTAAGGGCAGGACTCTAATAAGCGAGAGGGCAGGATCGAAATGCCCATAAATTCCCCAATAAGCTTGAAAGAGGGTCTATGCCAAAATTGCTGCCTAATGGTGTGGGCTTGGGCCTCCCATGCAGTGGTCTTTCAATCTAGGCTAGATTTTGTATATATTTAAGGAGTATTTGATTAGAAGGGTTTTTGCAAGCCCAATTTTTGAAATTTGATCTTCCATCTTTTTTTAGTTTTATTCGTACAAAAATGCACCAGTTATTATTTTTTGTAAAAATAACCTTTCTTTTTAAACGTACATGTAAATATATAAGAGTTATTTGATTAAAAGGGTTTTTGAAAACCCAATTTTTAAAATTTGACCTCTCATCCCTTTTTAGCCTTATTCGAACAAAAATGCTCTCATTATTTTTTTTTTATTTTTATAAAAATAACCTCTCTTTTAAAACCTACATTCAATTATATATATATATATATATATATGAGTTATTTGATTAAAAGGGTTTTTGAAAACCCAATTTTTGAAATTTGACCTCTCATCCCTTTTTAGCCTTATTTGGACAAAAATGTAATTATTATTATTTTATAAAAACATTCTCTCTTTTAAAACCTATTAAATACTTGAAATGGTAAAGGGTATTTATGTAAACAGAATGATAAGAAAATGAACAAAAAAGAAACACACTGATTTGAAAATCAATTATAACTTAAGGAAATCTCCTAATTAAATCTGGAGGAGTTACAGTAGTCTCGCTTAAAACCCATATAACTTTGACAGAGTTTCTATAAAGTACTCAAACTTTCAAATAGAAGATGAATATGATGCACAGTTGAGTTTGAAATTTGAAATTTCATTCAATGAAAGAACATATACAAGAACTTTGAAAATATAAAACTTACAATCTTTGAAGCAAGCTTAAAACGAAAATTTGAGAGCTTTGAGCTTTCTTAATACAAGGCTTTCAGAGGGAAATCTCACTCTTTCTCACTCTAGAATTCTCTCTAAAATTTTGTGATACCTTACAAAGAGAAATTTTATAACAAATATTCTTGTTACAAACATGAACATTTGATATTTTATAATTTATCTATAAGGGCTGTTTGTTTGCACCTACAGTAGTTTGAAGGGTTTGTTCAAAATATTTTATAAGAATTAATCCTTCTTGTATATAGTTAATATCAGCACCAGAATCAACTAATGCGATCAATTCTTGTGAGAAATCAGGTTTGACAAAAAGTTTTATTTTGATATGCCATTTTTGAGTTATCATTTTTGTTATGGTATTTACAAACAATTGAGAAGATTCTCCTTCTTCCAATTGGATTTTTTCAATGTTTTCAGTTTTTACAATAATTTGATTTTTTTCCTTTTTCGAAGTTTTTTAGTCTTGTTTCTAAGTCTTCATTTTGAATTATCATTGAATTGATTTGAAGTTTTATTTGACTTATCTCATTTTGAAGGTCCTATATTCCTACAGACCTAGGTTTACTAGTGAACTTATCTAATACAGTTCTTAGGCTATATTGATTATTATTTTCTGGATTCTTATTATTATTTTGTTTTTGAAGTTTTAAATATTTTTTAAAGTATTCTTTTTGAAGTTCTTTGTCAGGAATATTTTCTATGATTTCTATGAGAAAATTTGACTCACTAGATATCATATTAACCTGTTTGATTTGACATAGACAGTTTTCTACACAGTCATAGGATGACTGGGAAGAAGAACTAGTTGACTCATTTGATGAGCTTTCTTCGATCAGAAGAAGTTGTTCATCACTAGATGTCTCTATTTGGTATCAGAGCCATTTACTAAGTTTATTTTCAATCTGAATTTGCCATTTATTTTATGAATATTTATTTAAGTTGCAGCTGCTTAGCGTTGGTCAGCCCTTGTTATGCGTTGGTAAGCCGTTGTAGCCATGGTGGCGTTTAGGTGTTCCCGCCGATGGTCCCACTAAGTTGCCCTCTTAAACAAAGAAAACATAATTCAAAATGTCAAATTTGTTTGGAAATTTTTGTAGAAGTAGCTCCAGTCGTAGTGTAAATATGATGGAAAATTATCTCAAAATGTTAGAAGAAAATACTTCAAAATTTGAGAATCAATTGATGTTCTTGAACAATATATCAAAAACTAGGAAATGCTCAGGCAAGAAAAGAAAGATATTTATCAAATAGGAACTTTTGAATTTAGATCCACCTACAAAATCAAAATGTCCAAAAATACACATTCTATAGGATCTGAAACTGAAACTATAGAACTCCTAAATCCAAAAGACAGAAATTTTAAGAAATAAAAAATTCAAAATACTTCATATAGGAGCTATTCAGGTAGCAATCAAACCTTTAACCCCGATTGGGTTAAACAAACTAGTTTGTGCTTGCCTCAGAGATGCAAGACACAATAACTTTGATGGTTCCTTGTTAGGAATCATAGAATCAAACATGGCATATGGCCCTGTTTATTTCAACCATTTTCCTGACCTAGAGTTAAGTTGTATAGATGACATGTCTATACACAAGGCTTTAACTCTAAATGTTCAAACCAAAGGTTATGACATGGATCCTAGAGAAAAAAAATATTCTTATAGTATATCGAATACACTATAAGGCAATGACCACGTCAGTAAATGCAAAATGTTTACTGAAGCCCACAAAAGGGAAAACCCTTTTATTCCAAGCCAATGAGGAACACTCTACAATAATGACACCTGTTGAGATCCCTTGGGAATCTCTAACCCATTCAAACACCTAGAATTTTACTCAATTGGCTCTTCCAAAGCCAATTCAAAGTAAAAAGCCACTCTTTATCACACAAGATGATAAAGGGAACGTTACCATACAATTTCCTCCAAAAGAAATAGGACAGAACAGTAGGATCTCTGTTCAGGGAAGTAGAACTTCCTCTCCTCCTAGACAATCTTTTGAGATAAATTCTCGAAGACCGTCTGTCAAACTAGATAATGTTGATTTCAGACCTAACATTCCTCATCCAAGGTATGTTATGCAAGAGTCTTCTTCTCCAACTTCTCCAACCCCATCTCAAATGTTACCACCAGATGAACCTCATCAATTAATGGTTATTGATGAAGTCACTGAACCTTTTCAAATAGATAAAGAATATCTTAGTAAAGAATTACATCTTCTGAAACACAAGGAAAAAAGAGAATGGTTTTTCTCTACAAAACTTACCACTCAAACTAGACATAAGTTTATGGATGAATGGTACAAGTGTATGGAACATAATAGGATAGATATTCCTATGTTCACATACCTCGAAATGTATGCTTCAAACAATGATCGTGACTATCCTTTCGTAGAAGTCAATACTCTTCAAAAAGGACAAGTTTGGAAAACTGTGTCCAAAACTGTTGTTGCAAATCACCCTCCTTTAGAAGAAGTAACCATAACCACTCAAAGTATGGAAGTAATAGCTTCTCCATTCAAAATAATAAATCCTAAAGATGATGAGAGAAGGACAGTAACTTTGAAAGACTGTAAAAACCTTCAACAACAAAATAATTTCACTAATCAAATTCTAGGTATTATCTCCTCTCAGCTTGATAAGATAGAAGATAAACTAGAAGAACCTCAACCTCAAATCTCTCGTCAAATTATTACTCCCCATTTTCTAGATAGAAATCTAGATAAAAATTGTCCAATTTTCAAACCCGTGGAAGTAGGTAATCATAAGCTTAAATTTTCAAATGATTCAAATGACTTAATGCAAACCCTAACAGATGAAATTTCACAATTAGAACTTTCAAATAGAGTGTCAACTTCAAATACAAAGTCTATCAATATGATAGAAGAAATCAATCCTGAAAATGTAGAACAAATTCAGGCAATATTTGAGGAAAAGGACCCTAAAATAAATAGGATTGCTCATAAGTTCAAACAACAAACTAGGACTAGAAATTACTATCCTAGGCCAACACCTCCTGACCTTCAATATGAAGAAAGAAGTCAAATAGTTCAATCAAAGTATGATGGCGATGGCATCTATGAATGGAACATAGATGGCGTTAGTGATCATCAAGTCTTGAATATTCTTCAAGAAATGATCATGGCTTCTACAACCTACAAATCCAAAGGAAACTCTAATCAAGTGATCTGTACACACCTCATTGCAGGGTTTACAAGCCAACTCAAAGGATGGTGGGATAATGCTCTCACCAAAAAAGAAAAAAGATTCATCCAAAATAGCCTAGATGAAATAGGAAACCAGAATTCGGTTCATACCTTAATCTATGCTATAACCAAACACTTCCTTGGAGACCCAATCTCTTTCCAATCTAGAAGTTCGGAAATACTTCAAAACCTTCATTGTAAAAAATTGAGTGATTACAGATGGTATAAGGAAGTATACTTTGCCAAAGTACACTCAAGAACAGATTGTAATCAACCCTATTGGAAAGAACGTTTCCTAAATGGGTTACCCAAAGTGTTTAGTCAAAGAGTTCAAGTAAGAATCAAAGAGATGTACAATGGTACTATCCCTTATGATTCTTTAACATGTGGATAACTAGCAAATTTTGTTAGCCAAGAGGCATTAAACCTTTGTTCTTTGATCAAGGTAAATGCTACCATAAAAAAGGACTTTAAGTCCACCAAGAAAGTGTTAGGATCGTTCTGTGCCCAATATGGGAATGACATTCCCCTTCCTCCTTTAGTAAGACAAGAAAAGTTATATAAGTCCAAAAGGAAAAGAACAAATAAAAAATATTCAAAATTCAAAGACCTTTTTATGGTAAACCTAAACATAAGAAACATAAAAAATATGAAAGCTTTCCCTCTAAAAAGAATGATGAAAAAGCCATTAAATGCTTTAAATGTGGAAAAATGGGGCATATAGCTCCCAACTATAAAATCAAAGAAATCATTGCTGATCTAGACATAAGAGGGCGCGTCAAAAAGCAAATGATAAACCTTATCAAAACTAAGTCTGATTCTTCTAGTCAGTCCCCAATGGAGACATCTAGTGAATAAAATATATATATATATATAAGAGTTATTTGATTAAAAGGGTTTTTGAAAATTGAATTTTTGAAATCTGACCTCCCATCCCTTTTTAGCCTTATTTGGACAAAAATGTACTTATTATTATTATTTTATAAAAACATTCTCTCTTTTAAAACCTACTAAATACTTGAAATGGTAAATGGTATTTATGTAAAAAAATGAGTTATTATTTTTTTTTAAAAAAAAAACATAAGAATGATTAGATTCACAATTTGAAGATTATTTTATCTCTTTTAACCAAAATATTTTCATATATAATCGAAGTATTAATATATATATAAAAAAGGTAATCTAAGTATATCAATATGATTAAAATACAAAATTTTTTATCTAGATATTAAAGAACGAAAAATGTGACGTAAATAAGAAGAATATGATTAAGGTCTAAAACATATGATTAAGATATGAAATAAATGATTAAAGTAATAAGGTATGAAAAATAAAATCCAAATACAAAGAATGTAACTAAGGTACAAAAATATAACAAAAGTATAAAAAGTCTAAATAAGATATTAAAGTGTACAAAATGATCAAGATATAAAAAATGTGACTAAATATAATTAAGGTATAAAAAATACAATAGTAGTACTCATGTATAACACTCGTGATTAGGAATTCTTTATTTTATTTTATTTATTTTTAATATAGATATGTTAGTAAAGTATGTGTGGAAGACAACGTACAATTCCGTACTAAAAGTTAATAAAGGGTGTATCTATTTCTCTATGAGCCCAACAAACCAAAATGACATTGAGATATCAAGAAATCACAACCCCCCTTCCCTTTCTTTTTTCTTCTTCGTTCAAATAGGAGTTGTACCCGTTTGGAATTCTTTTGTATCTCAGTATGATCTCTATCATCATCGGGAGACCCGAAAAGGAGAAGGGCTGGTGGTGGGCATTTAGGAATGTGTTTCTCAATATGATGTCTATCATCATTGGAATACTTGGAAAGGAGAAGGGTGGTGGTGGGCATTTGGGAAGTCAATCTTTTTTTTTTTTTCTTTTAATGTTTGAAAATGACGTTGAGACCACCTCATCTTTCTCTTTGAATGATGGTGTCTTGACTCTACAAATGCATTCTCCCATTCTTTCGTTCTCCTTTTTAAACCCGTATTTTAGTATTTTCTCTTCAGCTTTGTTTGGTTTCCAAGAAAGTGGGGTAGGTCTAATATGGATTGTGTTTTCTTTTTATGTTTTGATTGCTAAGAAAATGAAGGAAAAAGAAGTAAAGTTCTTGATTTATGTTTGGTTTTTCTTTTGAAACCATGTTTTGATCTTTTTTTCTTGGACTTTGTTTAGTTTCCGAGAAAGTGGTCTAGGTTTGATATGGATTATCTTTCTTTCTTCTTCTTGGTTTATGTTTGGTTTGCCAAGAACGTGAATTCTCTTTTTCAAACCTATGTTTTGATTTTTTCTCTTCGGCTCTAACTGGTTTTCAAGAAAGTGGTCCAGATGTAAGTTGGATTGTGATTTCTTTCTTTTTCTTGGTTTCTATTCGGTTGGCCAACAAGAAATTGAAAGAAAATGAACTCTTTGTTCTTTCTTTTTCTTCATTTATCTTTGGTTTACAAGAAATGGGAGTGAAGTAAAGCGTTTTCTTGATTTCTCTTTGCCGATTGTGTTCATGTCGTCTAGCTTTGCTACTGAGGCTTTTCAGGATAATACAACTTCTAAAGCTCACAGGTATGAACGGTTTATGGATCTTTTCCTATTAAGTTCTTTGTTTATTTTGGTTCGTGTGTTTTGAAAATGATATGAAATTGTCTCTGATTCTTGTTTTTCCTTGTTGATTAGTTTTTGAAATTATGTTGTCGTGACAATGTTCTCATTTATTTTAAGGGCATGCAACCTAAGTCTCGTGATGATAAAGAGGTTCTAACCACCTAGGTTGCCGACAGCGTCTTGAACTTGGTGTAGGAGTTGCTCGGCCTCGACATTCGTTCTGGAGATGTCGCCATTTCTGCTCTCAACAGGTACGTCGTGCTAACCTGCACCTTGGGTGGTGGTGATTATCTACGGCAAGGGCTCCTTTTAGAGCACAAGTTAGCAGGATCACTACAAGAATAATTGGAAAATGGGGATTCAACACCAAGCCTAAGGCAAATGGGGATTCAAAACCAACCGAAGGTTACCCGTTATCTCTTGTCTCACGCTCTTCATTCAAATTTTGCATTTATTTTGAATTCTTGAATTTTCTTTTCAAGAGATAGTCATCGGAGAGGAGAGAATTTTCTAGCTCTGTTTTCTTCTTGAGGTCACAACTACTTAGAGAAAATTCATTGTATAATGATTATAAAAAATTGGGCCAAATTGTATATTTTTAATTTTATACATTTTGTTATTCCAAATTTTAAAACTAAAAATAATAAATTAGCCGAACTTTCCCATTTTCTTTAATTTACTACACCCAACCCCCCAAAGAAAAGCTCCAATTTTAGCCTCATGTATAAGGGAAATTATTAAAATCATGAGCCTTATCCCATATCATTGGATTTTTTTTTAAATTTGTCTATAGTTTTATATAATTTTAATTTTAACATCACATTTCCTCATTTTCACATTATTCTACTACCTTTCTCTGTAGATTCCTGGGTGTGATTTTATTGATTGGTTTGGGCATCAAGGATTACTGGTTTCTTTTGCTAAATCTGTTTGTGTCATATATGCTTTGTTTGATTTTATCTTGGTTTCCTGGACTCCTGCAAGTAGTTGATGCATGGCTTCATCCATGAACTTGATATGTAAAAATCATGCTCTTGTTTCTTGTTGATGCCACCTGCTACTATCTCTTTTGACAATCCATGAAATAGAGCTAGGTTCATACTCTATTTCAATGTTTTTCCTCCTATGTTTATTGCTCTATTTCTTGTTGATGGTGGGATGATGTGATCTATGGCCAAGTTGCTAGGATTGGAGAAGTGAGGTTGTGGAGGGAAATGAACTCAATGGAGGATTTCCATGATTGTATCTGTGCTTCAATCTATTTGTTCAAAATGGTGGCCATGAAACTGCATTGGAGTTTTGTGTTCGGGTTTGCTTTGCCATCTAGGTCTAATAAGATATATACTGGTGGTGAAGATGAGACTGAAGATTTGAGATATCTCCTCTTTTCTAGAAGTCTTAGTGACTACAGAAATGAGTACTATGTTCCCTGAGAATGGCAGATGAAGGTGATCTTGTCCCATGTAGACCTGGAAGCTCTAAATTCTGTAACCTTTAGGGAAGACTAGGGGAAGCTCCTAGATCTAGTCTCGAGGATGTTATGTATGTGAAATGACTGCTCACAAACCTGCATTTAAAGCCTTCGATATGCAAGCTCTGATAAGCAAAATGAACAAGTTTATAGTGGCTCCATTTCCAACCATGTATTCTGGTGCATTCTTCTTGGCCCAAAGTGGGAACCTGTGTCTGCTCTCCCCAAGATCCTAGCATTATAACTCTTGAAAGTGTGCTCTCTTTGTTGCGGCGCATCCAACTTTTAATGAAAGATGGTTATACTTTGATTGATGTTTTTTGGAAAAAAAAAAGTTTCTCAAAGTTGGTTAAAAACCAATACTGGGTATAGGCCTCCATTCCAAAGTTTGTTGTTTAGTTCTGAGTGGTTTTTTCTTATAAAGAAGACAATGGTGCAGACGAGTAGAATAAGCTTCAACCCACAGTGTGCTAAAGGTCCTCTATCCTGATCTTGAAGAAAACATCTGCACTATTACTCTTTCTGGAGGAACTGGTTTCACAACCTTGGGCATAATCAAGCATGTAGATGCCAAGGATGTCACTCTCTTTTGACTAATTTCCATATCAGCTTGCCAAAGCAAAGGGAACTTTGATGAAAGTGGTAGTTGCAGTTGCCTCCTTTGTGCTGGGTATAAAGACAGAAGGTATTAAAGAAGGATGTCATTATGGAAGGAGGTCTGACCATGTATATAGAGGTGGGCACAAAACACTAGAGGAATTGCTGGAAATCATCCCCTAGTGCAACAACATTCCTTCAGGTGGCTTGCTGGATAGTTGTAGGGGAGAGTCAAATTAGGAGTGCATGCTAGGTAATGACTAAGTCATGATTTGATGTCTAAGTAGAAAATCATCTTGTTGTAACTTTGGAGCAATTTTCTGCACATTGTTTGCACATGAGGATTGCCACAAACAAGTAGGTACAACTGAGCAATAGGGCATCAGATCGAAGGAG
This sequence comes from Vitis cinerea var. helleri x Vitis rupestris, assembly GCA_945999865.1. NCBI lineage: Eukaryota > Viridiplantae > Streptophyta > Magnoliopsida > Vitales > Vitaceae > Vitis > Vitis cinerea var. helleri x Vitis rupestris. Next base: position 9,313,108 of record OX253932.1, read on the forward strand.
AAATATCACTTTTGTGTCATATTGGTGAGAGTATTTCATCTAATGTGATGGGCAGTATTGGAAGAGGTCTCACCGAGTTCTTTGGGGCCCCAATTTAAAAGATGGATATTATAACTGCTGCCATGGGATCGACATTAATCACAAAAAGAGGATTCTGCATTGGAAGCGCTCGAGTCATTGATCATCCACATCGGAGCAGTTCTGGATGTGTCTTTTGTGCTTCCTTGTCGCCTTTCTTGTGGGTGTTGCAATTACTACTATCAATGTCCTGAAGGAAAATCCTGATCTAACTATGAAGCTGGCATAAAATATTGCTATGTTATGGCAAGAATTTTCATATTTCTAAGGCCTTTCAGTAGCAAGCAATCTCTCATAAGCCATAGTATTTCTCATAACAGAGAATTCAATAGGTTCCTTAGAGAATGACTCACACCTAATTGAAGATATTACAGATTGTAGGCTAAATGAAGGCTTTACGTTTGTTGTGGTTTCCAATAGATCCACGCTTGATGAATGTCGTCTTCTTGTCGGAATCAAATTATTTGTTTATGCTACAAACCTTCAGTCTACTCGCCTTGCTCTTCATGTTGATGGTGGCAGTTCTTCTTGCACAATTTGCATCGCATCTGGATGCTCCATTTATAGTGTTTAGGCATGAATGAAAGTTTCTTTGGTCAACAAAGGAAAAGAAAGCCTCATGATGCCAGTAAGCGCATGGTTTACAGACCATCAAGCAGAAGCATTTCCCAACCAAGTCATGTTTTTACTGATGATTCACCTGTAGGCTCTAGTGCTGAAACCTGAACCTGAGACAGGTAAAAATCCAGGAGTATTCTCCTCAAGGTGTGTAGTTGAAACCTAAAGGTGAGCAAAGAAATAGCCAGGCTCCGGAATCCACTTCACAAGGCCCGTCATTGAAACCCCCTCCATCAAACTATGACCACGTTGAGGTACCCCCAGAGATGAACCAGGCTTGAGAGGCAGAAGCCAGTGTTTTGTGAGGCTAATTCTGGGGAACTTATGTTTGGAACCACATTGTTGGTTATGAAGGCATGAATGCAGAAAGTGTGGTTGCCATTAAGAACAGGACATTCCTTTTTTTTTATACTAGGTTACAACGGATAAAAAGAATGCCAATCTACAAATGGGAAATAACCAGTTCAGTTAAGCATGGGGACGAAAAAACAACTTTTGTAGGTTTTGATATATGGACAGTCATAAAGGTCATGGCATGTACTCCATTCAGTGAAGGCTTGGGGTCATCCATTCAGATGAAGACACGGGCTTTTTGCATTTTTTGCACTCTTCAACTTTCAAAAATGCAAAGAGTGATGGGAGCTTGATTATGCAAGGCTTCTATTCTAATTGTATTACCTGCAGAATTAGGTGTTGATATTATGACAGTATCACAACATTTGTCATCCACTAGAATCGAAAAGTTCTCAATGCAGGTCGGTAAGTTTTTGCCTTTGGGGGATCTCACTGGGATGACGATGCAGCGAGTCGCCTATGAAGCTACAATTGCATTGGAGGTGCCTATAAAACATACTTCATTTGGGCATGATACATGATAGTGCCCTTCAAAAAATTGCTCAAGAACACAAGTTGAATATAGAGAGTGAACAATTTTCGAACTTTATTTTTTTCTTCAATGAAGTTCATAAACAGAGCTAGACTGATATTAAAATCTATTTTATTTGAAACATTGACTGAACTTGGAATATTTTCAAGATGCTTACCTATTAAAAAAAGATCAAGTGATAATGTATTTCAAAGTCTTTTTTCTTTTTCTTTTGTTTTTTTTCTCAAACTTTTTTTTAATCTTATGAGCACATCTTAATTTTTACTTAATTTGCCTTTTCAAGTTTTTAACTTGAGTTTTTTTTTTTCAAAACTATATACAAAAGAATGAAAATTGCAACTGAAATTGGTACTTGAAAACACCTAGCTAAAATTCCTTTGAAATATATTGCTTTGCAAGCATCTAAAAATTCAAAGCCAGGCAGGTATGACACAATAAATTAATAAAACTGAAAGTATAATAATATGTCAGATCATTTTTTTTTTCTACAAAATTTATCAAATAAAAGGGAAAGGAAATTTAGAACGTAAGGCAACAAAGTATAATCCTTGGAATACAAGAATGTTATTACACGCCCATTCAACACTGGAAACAATCTTCCAATACCACACTAATAGCTATCCATGCTTTACTAAAAACAAGCATATGGATGCTAATTTGTCTATTTATTTCACTCCAAAAAGCAGCCGATCGAGAAATGCAAAGAAGCGTATGAGTATGCCGATAGTGGTGATGCGGATGAAGGCGATATGTGTTCATTTCAGTGGGGATGGTGGTGTCCACCGCCATGACACCCGTGACCTTGATGGCTACAACCGCCACCACCGGCGCCACCATGAGCTCCTCCACCAAGTCCATGATGTCCCCCGCTATGACAGATGCCGTGCCCATGATGGCTGTGATGTCCTCCTCCATGATGGCCGTGATGCCCTCCTCCATGATGGCCGTGATGCCCTCCTCCGTGATGGCCATGATGTGCTCCACCTCCATGGCAGCCAAGAGCATGTGGAGGAGGAGTATGGTGAGGGCCTGGGTGAGTTATCATGGCGAGGACGCTCTGATCTCTATGAATATTTGATTGGGGCGACTGTACCAGTGCATGGAGGTGGTGCCCCCCTTTGCGACCACGTCGACCACCATGTGGATGGTGTCCTCCGCCATGACCGTGTCCATGGTGTCCATGATAGCCATGAGCACAAGGAGACGGATGATGATGAATCATTTTCTGGACAAAACCTGAGTGTGGAGAAGTCTTGATGTTGTGGTAGCAAGCTTAGGAAGATGAAGATTAATGAAGGTAGGCGGATTCTATACCCATCGCTTCTTTCTATATATACACATTGCGTTCACACAGCGTTGAAGACTCTAGCCGTTTTACGCGCCCTGCCACACGTCGTCCACTTGGAGTTTCTCTCTGAGCCGACCTTCAAAACTCATTTGCTTGCTTCCCACTTTACTTGCCTCCCAAGTAAGACAATTAATATAATGCCACACAATGTTGATATTTTTCAAATTAGAGCTTACTTGCCCAGAGTGTTTTTCCCAAATGTCAAAATGAACTTGCATCATCCACTTCATCAGCATTGATTAATTTATTTTCCTTCCTTTTGTTTCTTAAATTTTTTTTATAAGAGTTAAAAAAATAATTATTAAATTATAGTAGTAGAAAAAATAATTTAAATATACCGTAGTTTTGTCCAAATAGGAGAGAGAAAATAAATTGGAAGTGAAAAATCATTTCTTCAAAAGACGATTTAAAAAAAAAATTATAAAATAAGAAATCATCTCTAAAAGAGACGATTTCGACATAAGAAATAAATGAAGTGAGAAATCGTCTCTTGAAATACGATTTTCACAAACATAAAAAATAAATAAAAAAAAATTAAGAAGTGAGAAATCGTCTCTTCAAGAGACGATTTAAAAAAAAAATAAAACTAAGTGAGAAATTCTTAAAAAAAAATAAAAAAACCTAACATATTTTAAAGAGACAGTTTTCACAGAAAAAAAATATATATGAGAAATTCTCACTTAAAAAAAAAACAAGGGGGAAATTGTCTCTTGAAGAGACAATTTTCACACAAAAGTGAGGAATAAAAAAAAAAAACCAAGTAGGCGGCACAAAAGTGAGAAATTCTCACTAAAAAAAACAAAAAACAAAACAAAACCTTAAAAAAACCACTTTTTTTCATTCTTTATTTTATTTAGACAATAATAAAATTATTATAAATATATATTATAAAATTAATTAATTTTATTTATTAAATTTAATATATAAATAATATACAAAATTTAATATAAGATAAATAATATTTATATATTATTTTTTTCTTTCACTTTGAAATAAAAAAAAAACTATTATCAATTTTATGTGAAAATTGAGTTGAAAAAATTGTTATTAATTTATTAAATAAAAAATAAAAACAAAAAGGTCAAAAATTATGTCTTTAAGAGACGATTTAAAAAAAAAAACTTTAAAAATCTATTTTTTCATTCCCTATTATACATATACAATAATACAATTATTAAAAATATATATTATAAAATTAATTAATTTTATTTACTAAATTTAATTTATAAATAATATACTAAATTTAATATAAGATAAATAATATTTATCTATTGTTTTTTTCTTTCACTTTGGAATTAAAAAAAAAAAAACTACTATCAATTTTATGTAAAAAATGAGTTTAAAAAATAAATCTGTTATTAATTTATTAAATAATTATTTACAAAATAAATAATTTTGTTTTGTTTAATTTTTAAATTAATTTTATTATATAAATTTTAACATTAAAAATATTAATCTTTAAGTTAAAATTTCACTGTAAAAAGGAATAAAATATATAAAAAAAATTAAATAATTTTAATTGTTCTAAATCTTCAAATTTTCTTTAAATTAATTCAATTAATTACAACTAATAAAATTAATTTAGTTTGATATTGTTTTTTTTTTATTTATAAGATAAATAATATTTATCTATTTTTTTGTTTATGTGAAAAATGATTTTTTAAAAAACAAATTTTGTTTTAATTTTTAAATTAATTTTATTATATAAATTTTAAAATTAAAAATATTAATCTTTAATTTCAAATTTCACTGTAAAAGAAATAAAATATAAAAAAAGAAATTAAAAATAGAATATCATAATTATAAAAAAAACCAATAACATTATTTATGTAAATACTAAAAAACCAACAAACAATCCAACAATTAATAAAATATCAACCATTATAGAAATTCAATTATTATTATGAATGCAAAAAAAACCAATAATATAACTTGTATTAATATGTTCAATCTCTAAACAATCAAATGTATTCAAATACTAAATGATAAAAAATCAACTACTATTATGAATAAATAAAAAACTAATCCTTTGTCCATATATATAAACTAATAAACCAACAAACATCCTAACAACTAACAAAATAATAACGATGAATACCAACAAAGCTAAAATATTAAAATTCAACATTACTAGATGACAATTTCAATATTAGTAGACGATAAATTAACATATGTCACTAATAAACTAACAACCAATAAAAGTTTGCATGCATCATCAATACAAATAAACTAACAAGCAACAAAAGAGCAACATGTATCATCAATTTATGTTCGATAAAAGATATAAAAGTCATCAATGTGTGCCACATGAAGGAGGCTTCCTTCTTCGTTGTGGGCATTAGTGACATTTTTCCAACTCGGATTGATATGAGGGACCATCTAATGTTGCTCCATTTCCTCTTTCTAGACCATGTCCATGTCCTTGATCTTGAACCTGATCCTCTCCTTGTTGTTCAACAAGTGGTGTAGGGAAGTATTACATTTGTGTCGCCACATCATCTCTAAATGGATGTCTTAATGATTGTGGTGACAAAGCAATGAGTGGTGCTATAGGTGGAGTAAATGACACCTCGATACTAGACGACATAGGTATATGAAAAGAAGGTCCATCAATATAAGAATGCAATAGCTCCTGGATGAATGATGTCTCAATATCTTCTTGTATCACCCCCTCATCAATGGATGGAACTGATGAATGAGGTAGTGACTGGTCAAGTGGTGTAGAAAAAGTGAAGATAGTATGTTGTAGAGGCGATGATGATGGAAAATCTAGCGATGCATCATCGATAGGGAAGTGTGGATCATCATAAATATGGCCTTCACGTGTTCGTACACCTCCACCTCTAGTTCGAACACCTCCACATCTAGTATGTACCCACCTTTGGTCCACACCCTATCACCTCTAGTTCGTACCCCACCATCTCTCATCACTACCTCCTCATTCGATGATTGTCTCTCTGTATCAACGACATTAGCTGGAATAAACAACCTATCAGCCTTGTGTATAGCCTCTAAAGTGGTTGCACTTAATTGATGAATTTCATCACGATGACCTATATTCGGTGTATCTGGACCAGTCCATAGATGTATCTATTGCAAACTGCGATTCTGTAAGAATTAAGAATAAAAAGTTAGATGTTTTTCTAATTAGAAAAAAATATAATAATAAATAAAAAGACATTGTAATTACCACTATCTCCCATGAAGATCCATGTGGAGTAAGAAAAAGATGTGTGACAGAATGATACCACACCATATATGGGTGGTTATACCCGTAAGAAGTAGATGTTGCCTCATCTCTAGCAAAATGATCGTACCTAGCCTCCCACCTTTGAATATAGTGTGATGAATACTCATCTAATCCAAATCATGTCGACCCCTCAAATCATATTTATGTAATCCCAATTCTGTATCTCATTGCTCAGGAATATGCTATAGTAGCCCAAATTGCCTCAAAACACGATCAGGTCTATGCCACTTCACTATGTGGAAACATATAAGGGGTGAAATAGTCAAACACAAGTCAGAGGCAATAGTACAGTAATATGAGAGTCCAGAGATGACATCATTAGTATATGACTCCCATATAATCTGCAATTAAATTTGAAATATGACTCACATTATTTAATAATATTTTGATTACAAATTGTTTAAAAAAATTATTCAAAATAATGAATTTCTCATTTGCTCTGGCATAAGTCGATCAAGTAGATACCTATACTAGGGTAACACATGCATAGGCGTCGAAGTAGGACAAAACTCATCTCTCCAACTACAAAAAGAATATATATTAAAAGTTTGTATAATTGTTTATTTATGTACATATGTGTTTACATATGCTATAACTAAGGTTGAATATATACCACATGCCTAAAGGTGGTTGTGGCAGTACTCCATCATGTAGGGCCGAATGTAAGCGCATAGGTGCTATAAAGGGAAATCTATCCCATATCCATAACTGTAACAAAATGAGAGGACCTCATACATCATGTGCATCAATACGAGATGCTCGACACATCTCTCAATATAGCCAAGCTAGGCAAGCACTACCCCAACTATAAGTACCAGTAACTCCAAAATCCTCAAGTAGTAGTAAAAACATTAAATGTACCCTATTGTTCGATTTATTCGCAAAAAGAAAACCTCTAATCAACAGTAAGATAAATGCCCTAGCATAGCATCGTACAGACTTCACATTGACATCAAGTGCCAATGAAAGAAAATGCTCTATCAACCAAGTCAAACGAAGTATTTGTCTAATATATCTCTATCTTTAGGTACCACTCCTAACAATGTAGCACACACCTCTCTCCAATCCAAGCATGTATTACCGCTAACTGCAACACCATCAATCGATAAACTTAAAATAAAGCTAACATCTTGAAGTGTGATGACACACTCTCCCTGAGGTACATGGAAAATGTGGGTCTCAGGATGCTATCTCTATTTAAATGTTGTAATAAGGTGCCAATCCAATGAAATGAAACCTAATCGGGCAACATCGTAGAATTCAGATTGTTACAAATATGGAATGATGCATGCATCTAAAACACTATTACGATAAAACTGAATTTACGACGTCGACAATGGAGCTCTCTAGGATCATTTCTTTCCCATATAAGCGAAAATAGGTGTACTTCCTGGTTATACAGAACAGAACGATCTACAAGTCCAGGATCCATGAGAATGTATTCCCTGCATCATTTAAATAATTTCATTAGTTTATTACAAGACATTCCATTGACATTATTTGGAAATAACTCAATATTCATCGTTAATGTTAAAAAAAAAAATCATTTAAATAGTAAAATTTTCAACTTGAACTTATGATATCATAAAGCAGTTGTGTTAGAAGACTCCCCTCTATTAGGACATTTTTTACGATTGTAACCCTCTTGTTTACAAAGCCTATATCAGACTTTGACACTTAGTTCTCTCCAATCCATTTCATTCCTAATCCTTGAAGATCTTGGTCTTCATTTATCACGTACTAGAGTTGGATTAGGATGAACAATTGGAAAATTAGGTTCTAACCAATAGGCTTGATGTGGAATTAAATTGAATTGTGGTGTATAGCAACAACCATATACATCCATCCTATAATGTTTGTCAATAAATTGCCAACTATAATCCTTGCACGTGCACATATAACTAGCACATGTGAACATGGGATACCAAATGATTGTCATTTATTACAAGTACATGTTCTTTCTTTCAGCTTCACAATTTGTATATTGTTTCCTTTATCCATATGAAACCCATGGGGAGCAATTGTCACTTCAAATATCTCATTTGAACAGTGAAAGATATTGACAGTGTGTCCACTAGCCCTTGATTCATATTTTGTTATTTTGTTAATGGCATAGGAAGTATACAAATCTCCATTTGCAATTCGAGTTTGTATCTCTGTTCGACAAGTCTTGAAATATGAAACAAAAAAATAGAAAGTTAATCGAACAAGAGCAATGATAGGCAACATTCTAGCCCCTTTAAGCACTCCATTTATGCATTCAACAATATTTGTACTCATCCACCCATACCGATGTCCTCCACATCATGTGCCAAAGTCCATTTCTTCGTGTCCAACCTGTTAAACCATTCTAAGCATTTCTCATCTAATCGTTTTAACTCAGTCATACATGACTCATACTTTCGTGGTTGATGTTGAGACCTAGCTCTATACACTAAGTCTTTTAACTTCTTATTTCTATATTTATCATTGAAATTGCTTGCCACATGCCTAATACAATATCGATGGTGTGCATAAGGCAGGTTCCATCCAACACTAGGATCCCTAATGGTGGTTTGTATTCCTACATGACGATCATAAATGAGACATATGCCTTCTCTTTGCGTGACTTGACTCCTTAATGTAAAAAGAAACCAAGACCAACTATCCGATGATTCCTCTTCAATTATTGCAAATGCAAGAGAGAAAATATGACCATTAGCATTGATTGATGTTGCAATTAAAAGTTTCCCTATGTATTTTCCATATAAAAAAGTACCATCTATTTGTATTACTGGTCTATAATGCTTAAATCCTTCAACACATGCCCCAAAAGCCCAGAACACACGCATAAAACGTACATTTCCATTGCAACATGTTAGTATTGATGTCTTCCAAACAACCTTAGTCATAGGGTTAGTAAGTTTAACAATATTCATCCACCTAGGTAAAGCTTGGTAAGATTCATCCCAATCACCAAATATCCATATGATTGTTTTCCTCTTTGCTTCCCAAATCCTCTTGTAATGAACATTGTAACCAAATTTATCTTTCACTATTTGATGTAATGCATCAATTGAAATTGTATGATCACTTTGGACTACATTTTGAACTTCTCGTGCAATGAATGTGGAGTCTAATTGTGAATGGTCTTGTGATAGTTTAGGCTAAACACAAGTGTGAGGACCTGTGTACTTTGTTATCTCAAACAAACCATGAGATTTATGATGACATGCACGAAGCCTCCAATTACAACCCTCAAACCACTTTTTGCACTTTACATCCCACATATCTGGCTCAAATTCAATAACAATCAAATATTGATTCCTATAAATGGAATAACGTTGAACAACATATTGTAAGTCTACCTTACTCTCAAACCATAAACCCTTAAACAATTCATCCAATTCACTCCATAAGCCAATGCGTGCTGTTAAATCCTTGTCAACCATGGAGTTAATTACATCCCAATTCAATTTTCTAAATATTGGGGAAGGGACATCATGTTCACCACCACCTAGCAATGATGTATCATTTTCTGTATTTTCATTATCCTCTATGTCCATAATATCCTCATTACCATCATTTTCATCAAATAACTCCACATTGTCATTGTCATTTCCAGGTAAAATATCAACATAATTTTCAACTGTCATTACAATTGAATCAGTAACCCCTACCAAATCTACCCTAACTATAAGTTCCATGTCATTATCATAACTTTTCATATACCCTAACTATAAGTACCATTTGTTGACTTGGACCTAGACTTTCAATATGCATTGGGGTAGTAAAGCTACTTGGCATGGGGTGATAATCAATTGAAGAAGTTTGATAATACATTTTAATAGTATGTGGAGGAGAAGATTGTGCGAAAACAGTAAACATCATGCTCACATCACCATCATCTTGAATAAGCAAAGGGACATAATTAACAGTACCTCTTCCATTTGGAAAGGGAACTGGATATCGGAACACCATATTTAACTTGGTGTAAGTACGATTAATATTTAGAGCATGACGCAATTTTGTTTCTAACTCATCAAATGTTATCATACTATTGATTGAAACACCTTTCTCAGGAGGACGATTATAATATACCCCAAATTCACAATCAATAATTTCACCACTAGTACAACACAACACTGTGGTGTAACTGTCCATTATCAAACCTATTCAAAATATCAACAAAGAAATATCATCATCAATAAACTTTATGATAATGATTGATATACAATATGTATTTTGAAAATCTATTTTACTAATATTATGGTGCATTGTCCATTACTAAATCTATTTTTTAAAAGTCATTTTTTTCAAAAATAAGAATACACAACTACTATTTTTTATTCTCATATTATATACATTAAAATGTCCATTTAAATAAATCAAATAACATTTTAGTTTTATTTCTACTTTTATTTATATTTTTATTTTGAGCTCTCAATATCTTGTAAGAATTTTTTCAACAATTTAAGACTAATATTAATTTTTTTAAAAAAATATAAGATAAATTCATAATTTTGAATAATGTTCTATTTATATTTCTTATATTTTAATATTTTAAAAATAATATTATAATGTGGACCCACATTTTTCACGTGTGTCCCCACTCAATTGGTGAGACTCATTTTTTTTTTTTTTATTTTAATGGTGAAAAATTATTTTGAGTCGCCACTTATTTTAATTTATTTAAAAGGGAAAATAAAACAAGAAAAAAAACCCTAAAGGAGTGACTTCATAGTTTTGGAAAAGTGTGCCTTTGAAAACCCGAGTCTTGGTTTGGGGATCAGGTTACCTATTGGGAAGGTACCTCTAAGAGGTAGCACCCCTCTAAGCCCTAAAGAGGTCTTTAATGACTAAGTTGAGGGGAATGTGACAATTAATTAATTGATTGAAAATACCTAGGTAGACTAAGGTGATTTCAGAATTAACATACCAAGTCAGAAAGTCAAATTATGATCATAAAAGAGAGTCAAAGTGTGTACCTGAACTACTTCTCAAGTGCTATCATAAAACATCAAAGTTAGTTTGAATAGTATATTGCTCAACATACATTTCATCAAAGATAATCAAACAAGTGTCAAGGCAATCAAGGACGTTCAAACATGGATATAGCTTATGATAACATACATATTCATAGAATTTTTGAGTTGTGAGAGGGGTGGGGGGGCAGAAAGTGCGTAACTGATTAGTGAGTATCAAAACCTTTATGGGAAACAAGGATAGCTCAATAACAAGTATAAAAGAGGAAGCACAATCAATCAAATATCAAACAAAAAATATTGAAGAAAATATCATGGATGTTGGGCCCTACCAAAACCCTAATTAATTTTGCATGAGTTGATTCCATGAATTCTATTGTTTGGAATCATGAAGTTTGTTCGTGCTTGTTGAAAAACCATGAAAATTCCCAAGAAAATGCATGACATAAGGAAATTTGGTAATAAAAGTTTATTGGAAATGAAGATTTTTATTATTGATTACTACTCAAAAAGTGCTATTTGATAGCTTGTAATTAACTCTTTTAAACATTTTTGAGTAGTAGTTATCACTTTTTAACCCAATTAACATGTTAAGGACCCTTGCAATCAATTCTAATCAAATTGTGTTAAGTTTTGGTGTTTTGATAGTTTTTTGATCACCAAAGCAATCCGAGATTGAGGAGAGTTCTTTGGAATCCATGGCAAAAGATGTCCGGAATTCTGTCCGGACACACCATCGGAGGGCGGCGGAACGTGGGCTGTAGCAGGCTGTCGGAATGACGTAGCAAGGCTTGCTCACTTTAGTCAATGATCCAGACAACATATCCGGATAGGATATGCTATCATCCGGGGTATGATGTTCGCGAGTGCCGTGTGCTTCTCCCTGAGGGAGTCCGGATAGGGGAGCGCCGCCATGTGTCCTCTTGAGGAATCCGGATGGAGTTGCTCCGGATAGCGATGTGCGGTCCGTGTCATCAGGGGGAGGGGTCCCTACACCTTGCACACGCAGACGGTCCCCTTTGCGACGCGCGACATAGCTCATTCCATCCGGGGTAGGAATTTTGTTCGGCCGAAGTTTCACCTTATCCGGATATCTCACATCCAGAATTCTATCCCGCCGACGCTCCACCTTCTCCAGATATTTCACATCCGGCACCTGACGACAGATGGGAGAGGAGGACGTTTCAACTTCCCCGGTCAGACATGTCCGGATCCTCTGATAGCGCTTACCCGGTCAGACATGCACAGCTGCGGTGTTCTCCTGAAGCTTCCTGATATTTCCGACCGACATTTTAGGATATTTTGCTTTAGATATTTGATGTCTAAATCCCCAAACTCTCATTGTAACCCACCTATCATAGGATTCCTTAGTCTTTAAGAACAAAGGGGTGAATAACTTCTTATATATAGTTTGTAATTTCCTTTACACAGGAGATCATATAGATATCATCATGTAATCAGTGGGAGGAAGAAATATATTTTGCAGAGCACTTGCTCTGTTCTTCCTATATATTGTTGTTTTCTCATTCTTTTTCTTGCTAGCCAATCAAACTCTGAGGATTTTTCCTCAGAGGATGAGAGGCTAGGCTCTTCGTCTCTTGGAGTTAAGAAATCCGGGTAAGTTTCCACATGCATAAATTGGAAGTTTTGTTGTTTTAGTTTTTAATGAAGAGAAAGTGTGACCCGTTAATGGTGTTTATCTTTTTAGTTAACTTAAAACGCCTTTAAATCACCTGGGCCAACACTTGGTAAGGCAAGTGATCTCCATCCATTGAGATGCACTTGTTTATCTCTTGCGCGCTTTTGGGAGGTGGTTTAGAGGTAGGATTTTCTAGAATAGCCAACACTTGGTAAGCTTTTGGACTCCAAGGAGACATCCATTAGTTATCTCTTGCGAACTTTTGACGAGTAATCCAAGGTTAAAGATCACCTTGAATGGCAAATGCTAGGTGAGAGGCATGAGCCATTGCAAGGTGCATCAGTGAGAGGGATTTATTGTTTGAACCCATTAAAGGGAAGCATCTGTACTACATCGGTTAGAGAATTAACTATATGTTAAGTCTCTAATGCGAGGAAAAGAAACAAGTGACCGGAACTCTCCTTTTTGTATGAGGAACCTGAGCCTAGTGATCTAAACTCCAAGAAATACTTTTCTTTGTAATTAAAATCAGTTACTATTATTTTTTGTTAGCTTAAAACCAATCATTTTTCAAACATCTTTATGTTTTCTTTTAAAGCTAACCTTGAAATGAAAAGACACCAATTTAGCTTTGGATTAATATCAATTGTGGAGTGAAAACCCATCCCAGTGAACGACCCTAGAGTCACTATGCTATGCTAGCTAAGGCTATCCTAGTACATGGTGTAATAGGTTATAAATTTTGTTGATTACTCCCTGAGGACCAAAATCAAGGGATACCAGTTGGACACGAATCAGCTGAGACACCAATTGGGAACGAATCAATTACCTAGAAGAAATCTAAAGATGAATTTTTAAAGCTAGAATTATTCAGTTAAAAATGGATTCGAAAAATCAATTCAAAACTGTAAATTCTCAATTAAAGGAACAAAAGGAGGAAGAGGTGTGCACCGAGACGGCCATGTAAGAGTACCATCTGGGGACAAGATTGAGACTCTCTTGATTGTATTTCCTTTGAACTTACCCATGTTATGTTGCACCATCTTGATTGAACTGCTTAATAGATCTTTGTCTTGCCAAGTTCAGGAATTGTTCCAGTTATACCAATGAATATCCTATAAGATCGAGATGCTATTGCGTATCCAAAATTTAGTGGTTGGTTCGAGCTGAGACACTGTCAACCTTCACAGTAGGAATCCTTCTGATATTGCGCTTGGGTTTACCTATTTCATTATCAGTCTAATATGCCAAGATGTCATTGCTCTTGTAACCCATCCACGTGGCCAATGACTTGAGTATTTTATCAAGGTCAAATCTTGGTGGACTGACTTGACCATGACGTTTGAAATTTTTCTAGGTTTTGTAATCATGCTTTGCAAAAGTCAGAGATATTATGCCCAGAAAACTAAATCAGAAGGAGACACCGATAAGGGAGGATCTTCCCAGCGATGTGTCTTTGTGGAAACTGAGTCTAGGATAACGAGCTTCTTGCCTCCATACTCAAGCATTTTCTTTTTCTTTTAATAATCTTATTTTGAGATAAGAATAAATCTTAAATACTTCTAACTTGTGGATTTCATCACAGGACAGTGTCTAGATTTCATGACTTATGTGTGGATTTCAAATGTCTTATGGAGTGCTTGAAGTAAGGAGGGCGAGTAGTGGAGTAGTGCAATTCTTGGAGAAGAAATCAATCTAACACTGGCAAAAACCACTTTCAGACATGTTTGCTAGAATGGAAAAGTCAACTCTCTTGCATGCGAGCATTTCTAATCAACATGAAACTCCCATCATTGCAAGTTAAACCCATGTCTTCAAAAGCAACAGGAGTCAAGAATGATGCTTCTAATGATTCTGAGAACTTACCTGCTAATATAGATGCCATCCATTCTTGATTAATGATGAGAGCAAATTAGATGGACCCATGCAAATCCCAAGGCAATCTTTAACTAGAATTCCATATTTCTTGTCAATCTTTAACTAGAATCACATAGCTCTCTTGCACGATTCGACCATCTAAGTACACGTTTGGCAAAAGAACTCCCTTATTTTCATTAGGTGAGAATAAGCTATAATGTGTCATGCAAGGTGCTATGTCAACTATGACTTCAAGAAACTTGACACATCCATAACCAATTCTTCCAACTGTAAAATCTTGAACTCGGCTACAAAAGCCAGAATCCATTGATGAAAAAATTTAAACCATAAACAGGATCTCATGAAAGACATTAAAGCATACAATAAAAATTGGGAATTAAGAAAAGCTGACCTTGATTGATCCCATAGAAAGCCATTCTTGTGTTCTTTTGATGTTCAAGGATGTGTTCAATTCGTGAAGAAGAGAAACCCCGGGTTTAATTGGCTCTTCTCTTTCAACACCTAAAAGAATGTGCTCTGAAGAGTTCGTTCATGCAGTCTCTTCTCAGTCCCAAAGAGAAAACATAACAGAATAGGATAGCCACCCTGCCTTTTTCCCCTTATATATATATATATATATATATATATGAATAAATAATTTATATATATATTACATATCACACATACACAGTTTGGACCACTTGACTTAATAGGCCAGTCAAGTGAATTAGGGTGAGGCCATAGAAATCAAGCAATAATGTGTCCAACCCCATTATGGACCACAATGCACAAATTAAATTAACATTGATTTATGCCATTATCAAATTGATTATGTAAGTCCACACATAAAAATTCCAACAATTCTCCCACTTAGACTACATAATCAAACATCACAACTTATACATAATCATAAATCAATGTCCCATAGAATCTCATCAAAAGGAAAAAAATAATCAAAAGCAATCATATATGCTTCATTGCTTGATTCACAGGGAAATATACAATAATAGCAATCCTTACAACAATAGCATAATATTACAATACCAAAAGTGGCTCCCACTAACTTAATACAACCTAGGCTTCCAACAACCCCATTTGAGATATATGTTCCTGAAACACAACTATGGGTAAGCCTTTTTTTAGTGGATCCGCCAACATACTTTTCGTGGACATGTGCTCAATATCAATAAGAGACTCTGCCACTTTCTCCTTAACAAAATAGAACTTTAAATCAATATGTTTGGAGTGAGAAATACTCTTAGTGTTCTTAGAGAAAGCAACAGCTGCAGAATTATCACAAAATAATTTCAGTGGTCTAGAAATGGAGTCAACAACTCCCAAAGCTGAAATAAAATTCCGCATCCACATAGCATGGCAACAAGCCTCATAACATGCCACATACTCTGCCTCCATAGTTGAGGATGCTGTAAGTGTCTGCTTGACACTTTTCCAAGATACAACTCCTCCTGCCATCATAAAAATATAGCTCGTAGTAGATTTCTTATCATTTATGCAGCTAACAAAATCAGCATCACAAAACCCAACTACATCAAGTATGTTGGTGCGCCGATATGTCAACATCAAGTCCTTAGTTCCTTGAAAATACCTAAGGACCTTCTTAGCAGCTTTCCAATGTTCACTCCCAGGATTTCTCAAGTACCTTCCCAACATGCCCACAACAAAAGCAATATCAGGGCGTGTACATACTTGAGCATACATAAGGCTGCCAACCAAAGATGAATAAGGAATGGTTCTCATTTCCTCTCTCTCATCATCATTTTGAGGACACTGAGCCTTTGAAAATTTATCACCCTTCACAATTGGCACTTTAGTAAAACTACAGTTGTGCATATTGAACCTCCTCAATATCTTCTCAATATAGGTTCTTTGAGACAATTTGAGCACCCCATTAGCCCTATCGCGAAGAATATTTATGCCCAAAACATAAGAATCCTCACCAAGATCCTTCATGTCAAAATAGGTTGACAAATGTGCTTTGTTTCAATCAACAAGTCAGAATCATTTGATGTGAGTAGTATGTCATCAACATATAAAACAAGAAATATGTAACTACTCCCACTGACCCTCAAATATATGCATTTGTCAACTGTATTCTCTTTAAAACTATTTTGGGTGATAATCCTATCAAACTTCATATACCACTACCTTGAAGCCTATTTAAGATCATAAATTGACTTATTAGGCTTGCAAACTAAGTGTTCATTTCCAACTTCTGTAAAACCAATAGGTTGCTCCATATACACGTCCTCATCCAAATCACCATTCAAGAAAGCTGTCTTGACATCCATCTGATGTAGCTCTAAATCAAAATGAGCTACTATGGCCGTAATCACTCTAAAAGAGTCCTTGGTCGACACAGGTGAGAAGGTTTCCTTAAAATCAATCCCTTATCTTTGACTATAACCTTTAACCACAAGTCTAGCTTTATATCTCTCTATTCGCCTTCTAGAATCATGTTTGGTCTTAAAGACCCACTTACACCCAACTGGTTTACAACCATGTGGCAATTCAACCAAATCCCAAACACCATTCATGTACATAGAATTTATTTCATCATCTATGGCTTCTTTCCAATAAGTGAATTGAGGACAATGAATTGCTTCTTGATAAGTGACTGGATCAGAAGCATCATAACCATCATACTCATGCTCTTGAAAATAAATCATGTAGTCATCTGAAATAGCCGGCCTACAAACCCTCTATGATCTTCTCAAAGGAACCCCATCAACAATAGTATCATCAATAGGAATGTCAGATTCCACTTGATCACCATGCTCTCCTTGATTAGTGGCTGGTTGTTGGACAATAGGAACATCCACATTTGGAACATGAGATGTAGGAAAAGGAATCACAACATGCTCTTCTTCAAAAGGTATCTCACGAGGCAAAAAAATTGGATCAACATTAACTTCATCCTCAAAGTATACAGCCCTGTCTGACTCAATGATCCTGGTGGTATGAGATGGGCAATAAAATCTGGAACCCCTTGATCCAATGCAATAACCAACAAAGAAACCACTGATGGTTTTAGGATCAAGTTTTTTTGACTGTGGGTTATATGGCCTAACCTCAGCTTTATAACCCCAAACATGGAAATGATGAAGACTCGGTTTCTTCCCTGACTATAGCTCATAAGGTGTCTTAGGCACAGACTTACTGGGCACTTGATTCAAAATATATGTCGTAGTCCTTAAGGCTTCACCCCACAAAAATTCTGGTAAGGAGGAATTAGACAACATGAATCTCACCATATCTAACAATGTACGATTCCTCATTTCTGTAGCCCCATTCTGTTGAGGAGTGCCTAGCATTGTATATCTCGTATCAATGCCGCATTCCAACAGAAACTTAGCGAATGTTCCAGGATTCTATCCAGTCTCATCATATCTCCTATAATACTCACCACCTCTATCAGACTTCACAGCTTTAATGGGTTTTCCCAACTGCAACTCCACCTTAGCCTTAAAGGCCTTAAACACATTTAGGGAGTCAGATTTCTCATGGATTAGTTCAACATAACCATCTCTAGAGAAATCATCAATAAAAGTGATGAAATATTTATAACCCCCTAAAGGAGTTGGTGTCAAAGGACCACATATATCTATGTGGATCAAGTCTAAAGTGCCTCCACACCTATCAATCTTCTCCTTTCTGGTCTTAGCTGTAATCTCCCCTTTTAAGCAAACAACACAAGTCTCGAAGTCTAAGAAATCAAGATAAAAAAGCACACCATTTCTAACCAATCTCTCTAATCTTTGCCTAGAAATATGACCTAGGTGTTTATGCCACAACATAGAAGAACTCAAATTCATTCTAGCACGCTTGCAACCAACAACAGAATTAAAGGAAGATGAACCACACAAAGGACCATGATGCAAACTGAGACTATAAAGATTGCCAAACAAAACACCATTGCCAATTAAGACTGAGTTGCTAAAAATATCCACTTTTCCACCTCCAAAGTGAAAAGAATAACCATGTCTATCCAAAACAGATACAGAAATCAAATTCCTCCTAAGTGAGGGAATGTAAGCAACATCGTGTAATACTAAAAAGCTTTCGATGGCCAATCTTAGTTTTATCATGCCAAAAAATTCTACTTTCACTTTGCTTCCATTACCCATGTACACAAATTCTTCATGCTTTGACGACCTCCTTTTCTTTGTCATCTCCTGCAAAGAATTAGTAACATGAATAGTGGCACCAGTATCTAACCACCAAGAATTGACATGAACATCAACAATATTAGTCTCAATCATGTTTGCATTCAAATCAACCACAACCACAATTTTACCTTTCTTCTTTTTCTCTAGCCAATTTTTAAACTTGAAGCAATCAACCCGCTTATGCCCAATCTTATGACAAAAGTTGCACTTCCACTTGAATTTCTCATTCTTTGTACCATTAGATGAAGCAGATCCACTAAGGGCTCCTTGACTCGAATTCCCTCTCCTCTTGAATTGCTTAGAGCCTCCAAAATTCTTGTGTTGAGGTTTTTTTCTTCATATTGCTCCCATGGTCAGTAACAAGAGCAATGGAGTGAGTCTCATTTTTCTTCAGTGAGACTTCATGTTGCACCACACTGGACATCAACTCCTCCAAAGTCCATTCTTCCTTCAAGGCATTATAGGTCAACTTCACTGCATCAAAGGAAGCAGGAAGAGACTTAAGTATCAACCATTTCAGGAATTTCTCACTCAACTCCATTTTCATCTCATTTGCCTTGTTGAAATAGTGCTTTAGTTTGATGATGTGATCTCTAACCCCACCTACTCCATCATACACAGTGGTTGTGAGAAGCTTCAAGTGAGTTGCCATTTCTGCCTTATCAGTCTTGGTACAATTGGCCTTCACATATTCCAAAAAATCTTTGGCCCTTTCTGTCTTTGGCACACATTCTTTAATGGACTTATCCATAGTGTATTTCATCACCATCAGACAACTCCTATTGGAGTGCTCCCATTTCTCATAAAAGGATCTTTCGTCTGCAGAGCTCATATTAGTGGGTTTACTTGGCTCATCAACTCTCAAAGCCAAGTCCAGATTTTGCAGGGTCATATGGACGTTGAAAGACTCAAACCATTCCTCAAAATTATTTCCTGTAAGAGGCTTGATGGTAGACAATTGCAGAGTAATACCAGGATTGCTAATAGCTGGAAAATAGCAAAATAAAACAATATGCATGTTACTACAAAATCATGCTATTTGCTAGTTTCCAGAATTACTTAATTTACCAATAGCTTGGAATTTTGAAAATTCCACAACGGTAAGAACAAATAAATTTATATCACAACCAAGATGCACTCATTTTATTACCAAAAGGGCAAAAAAAATTAGTACGGTTCATAATATATAATTAATTTCCTTACCAATCTAAACATCCTACCAAGTATTATAATCATCGACAGGACAATTACCATACCCATATGGATCTTAGTAATTACAATAATAAAACAACCAAAATGTGGGAGATTAAATATTTCAACAAAGACAATTTGACACATATAGGATCACGATAGGCAACCGCATATATGTTCACTATTGTCATGATGAATTCAAAATATCTCAATTTGCACAACTTGACACACTTAGAATTGTGATAGGCAATCACACAAGTGTTCTTCAATGTCATAATAAATTGAGATATTGAACAAAATAGCTTAGGACAACATTATTGGTATAACACAAAAATTATACCCAAAAGAACGATAATAATAATTATAATTATCCCAATAAATCCAAATTTCATAAATGCATAATAATTCCAACATATGCATTATTATTCCAAGAATGCTAAGACAAACAAAAAAAAAAAATTGTTTTTTTAATTATGATGTCATGATGACATCATCATCTTCTCCATGGGCTGAACAACCCTGGTTCTGGCTATACAGATTTGGAGAAGGAAAAAAAAAATTTCGGCCAAAAAATTATGCAATTTCCGACGCAAACAACTGGTTTTCCATCATCAAACATTAATCCATCAATCTTGACTAAAAATTTGCACAAAAACGTATAAATGAAGAGCCATAAGAAACCCTAGTTTTCGAAATCCCATCAATTGAGTTCCAAAAAACCAAAAAAAATAAAAAAAATATGGGTTTTCCTCCAAAAGGTGTTTTCTACAAGTCTCCAACATCAATTTTGCTTCAAAATTGAGAATTAACATCAAAAGAAAAAAACCCAAAAAATTGACTTCGGGAAAACCTTGATTAATCCAAAAAATTTAAAAAAAAAAATTGCAGCTTAAATGTCATCCATGGTTGCTTTGATACCAATTGATGAAAAAATTTAAACCATAAACAGGATCTTATGAAAGACATTAAAGCATACAATAAAAATTGGGAATTAAGAAAAGTTGACCTTGATTGATCCCACAGAAAGCCATTCCTGTGTTCTTTTGATGTTTAAGGATGCGTTTAATTCGTGAAGGAGAGAAACCCTAGGTTCAATTGGCTCTTCCCTTTCAACACCTAAAAGAATGTGTTCTGAAGAGTTCGTTCGTGGTCTCTTCTCAGTCCCAAAGAGAAAACATAACAGAATAGGATAGCCACCCTGCCTTTTTCCCCTTATATATATATATATATATATATATATATATATATATATATATATATATATATATATATATATTACATATCACACATACACAGTTTGGACCATTTGACTTAATGGGTCAATCAAGTGAATTAGGGTGAGCCTATAGAAATCAAGCAATAATGTGTCCAATCCCATTATGGACTACAATGCACAAATTAAATTAACATTGATTTATGACATTATCAAATTGATTATGTAAGTCCACACATAAAAATTCTAACATCCATCAGTTCCCTTTTAGCCAACTCCTTCAAGTAAGAATCCATATAATAACTCGAAGATCGCAAAGTAGGTAGGGAAGCTTCAACTTCACTGTGAACCTCACACAAAGAAGAAACATTCTTATGAGAAATCTTTCTTCTCTTGTATTGATGCAACACAATTTGTGAGCCAGAGGTTTCGGTATCACAATCCATTCCCATAGTGGTACCAAATAATATGCTATTTCTTATACTACGAAATTCATTTAAAGTCCCAGAAAGTAGAAAGGGAGAAGTAGATACCATGATTGAAGAAGAGAAAGAGCGAGAGGTCTAAGGTTTATGTTGGAGAGCTTGTCACCGGGGTTTCCAGCCTGCCGGTCAGATGACTGAGCTTCAACAATTCTCTTCCTCAAAATGAGGCTGGCTAGCCTGACTAATTTAAATCCAGTTGCCCAATCGCTGCAGACTGCCAACTCCATGGAGATGAGGGAACAGTCGACGACGACACCAGAAAATGACAAGGTTCATTTCAGCAGTTCAACGACATTCTGCAGCAAACAGAGATGTCTGCCAAGGGTTTGTTCTGGCGGTGCACAACAGTGAGTAGGGAGCGTGATGCCTGAGGGAAGAGCATGGCTAGTGGTAGATAATGAAGATTTTAATGAAGAAGAGTTGTCGGAGAGTCTTGGGAAAGCTTTGAAGGGCAAAAGGTATTTGATGGTGTTGGACAACATCTGGGACATCAACATCGACTAGTATTTCAAGATAAAGGAAAAGTTGAAGTCTGTAAATGGTGATGGTGATGGTGATGGCCATGTCATCATCACAAAGCTGACTCCTCCACAAAGTTAGAATGATGGTGGGCTCTCACAATTTATATCACATGCAGCCTCATAATTTAATCAAACTGCTACTGTAAAGGTTTGGATGAATCACTATGCAGTGTGCCAGACAAATAGCCATCAGAAGTGTTGGGTCCATCCACCAGTTGGATATTGTTCCTAATAAACCAACCATTTAAAGCCCCATTTAAAAAACCATAAGTTTTCTGCTGCAATCCGGACCTAATTCCACTACCCCTTTGACTGCCAAGGTTGTACAATATACGAATGTTTTGACCACCAACCTGCTGCTTTTGTTATTGAGGTTGTGATACCATTGTGGATTCAACAATCGAAAACCCACCCCCATTATTGGAAGATTTTGAATTCATGTAAGACTGATTATTATTACTATTAAATCCAGGCGTAAGAATCATTTGGCTTGTGATTCTTTGCCCATCATGTTGTTTCCACTAGAGCTAATGGAAAAAATGGATGTTGATTACTGATATCCATTACACAGGGATCCATCAGATGAATTGAATGAACTACTGTGTATGCCAACTGAGGACCCACTGCCAGGTGGCAATAGGCTCCCAGTGTTGACAGTTGTAGGTGCTATGCTATTACATGCACTAGCAACAATCATGGAAATGTCTACAGAAGATGTAACCATTAAATTTGAGCTCCCATTGTGTGACATACCAGGTGTTGGTATCATTGTATTAATAGCAGAGGAAGAATTAACTGCTTGTGGAAATTGCTGGTTGTGATTACTCAAAGGCGGATCTTTAATCAAACCATGTATAACGACTCTCCAAGATATCCAGAATATCATAGTCCTCCTTTGTGGCAACACTCTTGAATAAAACACCATCTAAGCGTTTAACAATGTCTGCTACCCTCTTCGATTGAAGATTGTGAGGAGATGACTGTCACAGTGTAATATATTCATAGATTTTGACTTGCATGCTTTTCCATGCTCTCACAACGTCGGGCTCCATATTGCCTATTTTATAATGAGTACCCATATTTTGAATCTGGAAGGGAGAGAACTTCCATTTTGCTGTGGCAATCCCGACAACTAACTTCCAGCTAGATTAGGTACCTACCCTAACATCTGTCTTAACATATATGCTTGAATATTCATCTTTCTCTTGTATGCTTCTGAACACCAAGTACTGCATAACTCAAACTTTCACACGTTCACAATTCAGACCAGAATCCCATATTTGAGTCACTTTAGAGCAGAGATCGGAGCTCCAAATTGCAGGATGCATTCAGATGGTTGGTTGATTATTGCAGAGAGAAGCAAGCACGGTCAGCGACTTCCAAATGAGAAAGCGACCACCACCATCAACACTACCAGAAATCAGACCAAGATATAGACTTTTTTCTTTCTCCTGAATCTCTAAGAAGATGCAAACTGAAAGATCCCCCTATTTTCTCCTTTTTTGCTCCTCATGGTTCTCGCTTTCTGTTCCACTCTCTCTCTGTTTTGCTTCTTTCTCTGTTCTGCCCTTCCTTCCTTTTTCTATTTTCTTGTAATAGATGCTGCCTCGATTGGTGTCAAGCAAACTTTCCTATGAAACAACAGTCGCATGAGGAACCATTGAATCCACCTCGTTCTTCCAAATTTAGGAATTAAGTTTTAGCAGCAACGAGAAACCGTTCTCTAGTGTTATCGATTAGTGACACACACATGGATGGAAACACTTAAAATAACCACAGAAAACAAAGAAAAGCCACCAATGAAACAGAGCAAGGGGAAAATAAATAAAAAGGCAGAACCAATGGAAGCCACATTTCATGTTTTATTCCATGAGCTTAGTTTGGTGAGGGGAGTATAAGCAGATTCTAGCAAACTAGGGCAATCACAATTCTCATGTAACACACAGTAAATAGAAAAATGGAGCCTTATAGACGAAACTCAAAATTAAAGACCTCCAAAGAAAGAAATCAACAACAACAACTATGTAAGCAATGTAGTTCTGAAGCAAACAAACATATGGCCTCTATCATTCTATACCCAAACATCTAGATGAGACTCAAAATCTAGCGAAGATTAATACATAACAAAAGGATAATGGGAATGAAGAAGGAGTCTACAGCAAACGTACCTGGAAATGCTTCATTCCAGTAAAAAAATCCCCATTGGTTTGTAGTCTCAGATCTCCCCCTCTACTTTGTCGTCCAAAACCAATTCCCTCTCTCTTTCTTCTTAGCCTCCCTAAAAACCCATATGCTAGTGCTTTTTATAGCCATTAGCAACCGTCCCCTCTGAGTCTTCCTAATGCGAATTCCATGTCTCATTTAGCAGAATAAATCCCTTTTAAATTTCAAAAAACCAATCCATGCATATCACCGAAAGAGTCCTTCATGTTCTAAAAACTTCTCAATTGGTAGATTTTTCTATAAAAACATCAAATTATTAAATTAAATAAATGAGAAATAAATAAATAAATAAATAAGAGAATGATAAAATAATAATAATAGATAAATGAATAAATAACAAAATGATGAACAAATAAATAAAAAAAAAACAAAAAAGTGATTGATAACAATAAAAATAAATCAAAATAAATAAATAAATAATATAATATAATAAATGATTAAATAAAGGTGATTGATGATAATAATAGAAATAAAAATAAATAAATAAGTAAATGAGATAAATGAGTCATGCAACCATACAAGTCACGCTAAGAATGTCTAATGGGTTAAGTGTGCCTAAGTGGGGCTAAGTGGGCCTAGTGTCACAAGATGCTTCAAATGACCCTCCCCATGGGCTTATATAGGAGGAGGGAAGCTTCTGGAGACTCCTGGAGCCATCTACACTACGCCATTGGTGGGAAGAGTGTGGAAGGTTCTAGAAATGCCTAGAGATGTCCACACATCTCTACACTATGGAGGAAGGCATGGGAGGAGTCCAAGGCTTTCTAGAGACTTCTAGGAATATCTTGTATATTCTTGTACATAGGTTGTACATAGAATAGGGTAGGATGTTCTAGAATATTCTTGATTTGTAAGGAACCCTCCAAGGTTCTAGAGAGTTCCCTTGGTGCCTATAAATAGGTGAGGGCCTCATTTGGCCAAGGCACCACCCAAATCACTTCCTAACCAAGCAAGTGAGCATCCAAGCACTTGTAAAGGCTTTCTTGAGTTAATAGAGCTTCCATTCTTTAAGGAGTTGCCTACCAAGCTTCTTAAGCTTTTGAGTCGCGAGTGTCTTAGCCTAGCAAGCTAAGCATTGGGGAGAAGGCTGACTTAGCAAGATCGAGGGTCTTGGCTTGTCTAAGTGCCGCACGAGCTTAGTGAATGACTAAGTCCATGACAAATGGTATCAGAGCGCGGTTACGAGGTGGGCATAGCAAAGGAAGCATGTCGGGCTCTAATGTGGAGGAGAGTAGCGAGCAAACCCGTGGGAGGGAGACCGAGCCTACTCACGGGGCAGGGGCAAGAAGGATAAATCTCGTGATGCCGTTGCCAACATGGAGGCAAGGCTAGCCAAGGTGGAGCTAGCCATGGCGGACACTCGGGAGGGGTTGGACTTGATCGAGCAAAGCATGGAGAAGGGCTTAGAGGATCTAAGGGAGCAGATCCAAGACCTTCGTGAGGAGGTGCAAGTCTCACAAGTTCAGCCAGTGTCACACGAGGAGTTCATGTCCTTCCAAGGAAAGGTCTTGAGCATGCTTGCTAGCATGGAGTCAAGGATAGAGGCCTTGGCCACTCGAATGGAGTCCTGAGACCAGGAGGTTAGGTAAGAGTTGGCCATCTACAAGGCTGCTGTGTCGGCACGGGTCATGGCCACACGTGAGGCATCTAGGGTGGAGGTGCCAAAGCCACAAGGGTTTAGTGGCAAGCGGGATACCAAGGAGTTGGATAACTTCTTATGGCATATGGAGCGATACTTCGAAGCTATCGTATTGACGGATAAGGCGGCTAAGGTGAGAACTACGACCCTCTACCTTACTGACACAACTACTCTATGGTGGCGTCGAAGGTTTGCCGATATGGAGAAAGGCATTTGCACCATAGAGACGTGGGAGGACTTCAAGAGGGAGATCAAGAGGCAGTTCTATCCCGAGGACGTGGCTTACCTGGCTAGGAAAAACATGAGGCGTCTCAAGCACACAGGCTCGATACGCGACTATGTCAAGGAATTCTCTTCACTCATGCTTGAGATTCCTAACATGACGGAGGAAGAGTTGCTATTCAACTTCATGGATAACCTGCAAGGGTGGGCCGAGCAGGAATTAAGACGCCGAGGTGTTCAAAACTTAGCCACTGCCATGGCAGTAGCAGAGTCTTTAACGGATTATAAGAGGGGAGACTCCTCCAATGATGAGTCTTTGGAGGATAGCCACGCCATGGGTGGGGGAGACGAGGCTTCAAGGGACCACAATGCTCCTAAAAAGGGATCAAGCATGATGCCTAACGTCCGAGAAGGAAGGGGCAAGGCGGAAAGGAAGGAGTTCACGCCTAAAACCAAATGCTTCCTATGTGACGGTCCACATTGGGCACGGGATTGCCCAAAGAGGAAGGCACTTAGTGCCATGATCGAGGAGAGGGAGCAGGAGGACGAAGCACATATGGGCTCAATGCAGCTACTAGGTGCCCTCCAATTCAACCCAAAGCCTAGTACGCCTAAGACCTCCTTACTAGCAGGGGTGCAAGTAAAGGAGGAAAAATGGGAGCGAGCTGAGGTAGCTCGCACACACGTGGAAGAGGTCACCAAGGGAAAGGTGAACTCAATGGGTAAGAGGAAGCAGCACTTTAAGCATCGAAAGCGCACGGGTCTGCATCCGTCTAGAGCCTCACGGGAGAAGGAGGTGAAAAATATCCTGGCTGAACGGGTCACCAGGAGACAAGGGGTCCCTCCTATGATAGAGTATCTAGTCCGATGGAAAGGACTACCTAAGAGGCAGGTAAGCTGGGAACATGCAGATGCCTTGAGAAAGTTCTGGAAACACATCGAGAGGTTTCAGAACGAGGCAACAATGAGGACGTCGATCGCATAGGTGGGGGAGAGTGTCACAGGATGCTTCAAATGACCCTCCCCATGGGCTTATATAGGAGGAGGGAAGCTTCTGGAGACTCCTGGAGCCATCTACACTATGCCATTGGTGGGAAGAGTGTGG
The DNA here is from genome assembly GCA_945999865.1 of Vitis cinerea var. helleri x Vitis rupestris. Taxonomy (NCBI): domain Eukaryota; kingdom Viridiplantae; phylum Streptophyta; class Magnoliopsida; order Vitales; family Vitaceae; genus Vitis; species Vitis cinerea var. helleri x Vitis rupestris. The sequence goes on from OX253932.1 coordinate 9,340,534, forward strand.
AAGGTTCTAGAAATGCCTAGAGATGTCCACACATCTCTACACTATGGAGGAAGGCATGGGAGGAGTCCAAGGCTTTCTAGAGACTTCTAGGAATATCTTGTATATTCTTGTACATAGGTTGTACATAGAATAGGGTAGGATGTTCTAGAATATTCTTGATTTGTAAGGAACCCTCCAAGGTTCTAGAGAGTTCCCTTGGTGCCTATAAATAGGTGAGGGCCTCATTTGGCCAAGGCACCACCCAAATCACTTCCTAACCAAGCAAGTGAGCATCCAAGCACTTGTAAAGGCTTTCTTGAGTTAATAGAGCTTCCATTCTTTAAGGAGTTGCCTACCAAGCTTCTTAAGCTTTTGAGTCGCGAGTGTCTTAGCCTAGCAAGCTAAGCATTGGGGAGAAGGCTGACTTAGTAAGATCGAGGGTCTTGGCTTGTCTAAGTGCCGCACGAGCTTAGTGAACGACTAAGTCCGTGACACTAAGGTGTCTAAACGGGCCTAAGGTGAACCTAGATGGACCTAAGGTGTCTAAATGGGTTTAAGGTGGTGCCTAATGGGTCGAGTATACCTATACAGGCTTAGGGTGAGACTAAGGAGGCTTAGCTAAGTTTGACCTAAAGTACACCTAAGTGAAACTTAATCTAAACTTGAAGGGCAACCAAGGTCATAATGTGGAGCCGGATAAACCCCTCAACCAAAGTCCCCAAAGTGGCTCAGAAAAGATAAGCTACATGAGTGGTAATGGACCATCTAAGAACTATTGCGGAGTACTGGAAGTGAAATTAAAGACATGTGCTAAATGGACAAAATGGAGGGTCTACTGTGAAACCAAGATTTGGTTAATCTTGATTTTGATGATAACAAAACAAGGTTTAGAATTAATGATCATATTTCAAGTGTGATTAGGCAAGACGACTTCCAAAGTGGCAATCCAAAGACAAATCAAGCCAAGGAGAAATCATGAAGAAGAAGACCACCTCAAAGAGAAGAGTTTTTCAAGACCAAAGCTTCTTAATATCTCTTTGTAAGGTTGTTGGTGCACTAGGACTTTCATGCATTTCATTTTTTATTTATGCACCAAAATCATCCAAGAGTAATATTGCTTTTAAATATCTTCAGAATTGGATGATTTCATGTTTTCAACTAAAACCTTGTGTTAAATAATTTTCAAACTTGTGTTAAAAGGTTTTAAGTTGAAAAAGGTTGAGTGTTAAGCCAAAAAAATGGCTCAACCGGTTCAACCGATCAACCGGTTGTGCTCGTCCGGTCGAGGACCGGTTGAGGGAGGCCAAAAAGTTTCTCTCTCTCCCAGTGGCCTTCTCTTCCCGGTCAAGGTTGAACCTCAACCAGTTGAGGTCCAGTTGAGGCCCAACGGTCACTTTTCCTAACGGCTAGTCAACCGGTTGACCCCTAGCTAGACCGGTCGAACCCCCAACGGCTAGTTTGGCTTTTTTCTTCTATAAGCTCCAATCTTCATTGTTTCATAAGCTTAACCTTCCCAAATCATTCTTGATTATATTTGAGCCTTGAAATAGTGTTTTTTTGAGTGAACCATTGTTTCATAACTTGCATATCTTTAGTGCACCATTCAATCCTAGTTTTTCTTGTATCTTTGAGCCTAAAGTTTTATTACTAGGATTTTGAGAGATCATTATTTGTATATCTTTGTGAGGAATTTTCTCAAGTGAGGGGTATCACTTGAGAGGTTTTTCAAGAGTGGGATAACTCTTGAGAAGTGTAAAGGGTGCTTGGAGCAAAAAGTCCAAGAGGGTGAATTGGAACCATAATCCAATTGTAAAGAGCTTGGAAGCTTGGTTGAAGCTTCAAGATAGTGGAATCCTCACTCGGTTAGGAGGTTGAGGAGAGTGGACGTAGACAAGGAAGTGCCGAACCACTATAAACTCTCGTGTTTGCACTCTTCCTTCCCTAATTCTTTTAAATTATATGCAATTGTGTTTATTTTGTTTATTATATATTTGCATGTAATTGTCTCTTATTTTTGCATAGTTTAAATTTGTGAAAAAGAGACCATCACCCTATTTACCACCCCTCCCCCCCCTCTAAGGTGATTACCATAGTTTGGATTAGCCTCAAATTCCTAACATCTACATATATGCAAAAAAATAATTTAATACTAACAACCATTACTAAATTCATTTATTTTATTTTATTATATATTCTAACATTTTAAAATTATATCTTTATTTTCTTTTTAAAATGGATATTTAAATGTATATAATATAACATTTTAAATGTAAATTTACATATTATATATATATATATATATATATATATATATATATATATATATATATATATATATATATATATATATTATATACATTTAAATATCCGTTTAAATAAATCAAATAACATTTTAGTTTTATTTCTACTTTTATTTATATTTTTATTTTTACATCTCACTGTTTTACAACAATTTTTTCCCATGATTTAAGACTAATATTAATTTTTTAAAAATATATAAGATAAATTCATAATTTCGGATAATGTTCTATTTATATTTCTTATATTTCAATATTTTTAAAATAATATTATATGAAAAAAAATAATAATTTAATACTAACAACCATTACTAAATTCATTTATTTTATTTTATTATATATTTTAACATTTTACAACTATATCTTTCTTTTCTTTTTAAAATGGATATTTAAATGTATATAATATAACATTTTAAATGTAAATTTACATATTATATATATTTAATATTTAAATATATATTATATACATTTAATAATCACGGTTACTATTTTATATTATACACAATTATTTATATATATTATATATATATATATATATATTAAAATATTCATTTAAATAAATCAAATAACATTTTAGTTTTATTTCTACTTATATTTACATTTGCACTTTGAGCTCTCAATATCTTACAAAAATTTTTTCAACAATTTAAAACTAATGTTAATTTTTTAAAAATATATAAGATAAATTCATAATTTCGGATAATGTTCTATTTATATTTCTTATATTTTAATATTTTTTAAATAATATTATATGCAAAAAAAAAATTTAATACTAACAACCATTACTAAATTCATTTTATTTTATTATATTATATATTCTAACATTTTACAACTATATCTTTCTTTTCTTTTTAAAATGGATATTTAAATATATATATATATATATATAATATAACATTTTAAATGTAAATTTACATATATATATATAATATTTAAATATATATTAGATACATTTAATACTCACGGTTACTATTTTATACTATACACAATTACTTTATATATATATATATATATATATATATATATATTATACATTTAAATATCCATTTAAATAAATCAAATAACATTTTAGTTTTATTTCTACTTTTATTAATATTTATATTTTTACATCTCATTGTTTTACAACAATTTTTTCCATGATTTAAGACTAATATTAATTTTAAAAAATATATAGGATAAATTCATAATTTTGAATAATGTTGTATTTCTATTTTTTAGATTTTAATATTTTTTAAATCATATATTATACAAAATATATAGATATTTAATTATTCTATTATTATTATTTTTCATTCTCATTTTACTAATATTTTATTTTATTTTTAATTTTTAATTTTAATATTTTATAAAATGTATTATTTGATTGATAAATATAAGCAATAATCCTATTATTTCATATTAATTAAATAAACTAATATCACTTTTATTTTTTGAATGATTTAATTCATTTATCTTTATATAATGATAATTTATAACAAATAATATTCTAAAAAATGACCATAAATCCAATAAATTAAAAAAAATACATATAAAAACAAATATTTATCATGCATTACACAATAAATATGAAACAAAGGCAAAAATATTATCTAGCAATAAAATAATATTACTTTTATTTTTTTGAATGATTTAATCTATTTAAAATAGTAATTTCAAATAAATATTATTCAAAAAAATATTACATAATCCAAATAAATTTAAAAACTTATATAACAATAAAAACCATACATTACAAAATAACTTGAAATAAAAATAAAACAAAAATATTACCTTATAAGCAGTGTGAGTGTCGAAGAAAAGAGACAAGATATGCTAAGAAGTTTCCAAAGGAGGAATGAGGGATATAGATAGAAGTGATGAAAGGCGAAAAACTGGTAAGTGAAAAACTGAGTTTCAAGTGGGGAAGATGGGGAAAATGAGAATGAAGAAGTTTGAAACTAATTTATATTGTAAGAAAAGTTGGGAAAAGGTAGGATGAGTGTTGTGTAGGATAGGGGGTGAACGTTTGAATGTTTAAGAAGATATGACATGAAACGATCAAATTGGTGGAGTATTAAATTGGTGGAATATTTTAGCATTTAAGAAGAAATGACAACACGTCTTTAAATTGGTCGAGTGTGTGAAATGATGGAGTGCAATAGGTAAGATTCTCCTAAGGGCTATGAGTGTAGGAAATGGTCTTCAAATTGGTTGAGTGCAATTGTAGTGTAATAGTGTGTGAAGTGATGGAGTGTAATAGGTAAGATTCTCCTATGGGTTATGAGTCTAATGCATTGTTGGAATTAGGGAAATGAAACATGTAGTGGAGGCCTTATGGTAAGTTAAATTCTCCTACACTGAAATTTTAACTTAAAGATATTTATTTTCAATCTTAAAATTTATATAATAAAATTAATTTTAAAATAAAAAAAAACAAAATTATTTATTTTGTAAATAATTATTTAATAAATTAATAACAAATTTATTTTTTTAAACTTATTTTTTCACATAAATTGATAATAGTTTTTTTTTAATTGCAAAGTGAAAGAAAAAAATAATAGATAAATATTATTTATCTTATATTAAATTTAGCAAATAAAATTAATTAATTTTATAATATATATTTATAATAATTGTATGTGTATAATTAATTTTTTAATTCCAAATTGGATTTATAATATTGTGGACCCCTTATTTCGCATGATGCGTTCCCACTCGATGGCGAAACTCGCTTTTTATTTATTTGGTGAAAAATATGATTTTTAGAAAAGACTTGGAGTCGCCACTTATTTTTGTTTTATTTTTAAAAGGAAAGCAAAATAAGAAAGAAAACCCTAAGTGTGACTTCTTATTTGGAAAAGACGGTCTGTGAAAAACCAAACCTGGGTTTGGGGGTCAAGTTATTTATCGGGAAGGTACGGTAAAGACCATGACACCCCTCTAAGCCCCTTAGAAATGGTTCTCTACTAAGGTGATGCAAGCATGACAATTAATTAGGAGATCGATGGATACCCAAAATGATCATAGATCAAAAGCAAGTCATGATAACAAATAAATAAACAAAGTGAGAGTGAGAGTGAATGAATAAATGAAATAGGAGTGGGAGCGTACCTTAGCAATAAGTAATAGTACGCTATCATGAAAACAAGGTTAGCTCAAATACAAAATTATCGCATACATATCAAAGAGTAAGAACAAAGATCAGACAATATTCATTAAGCATAACAGTTGACACTCGAAAAAGGAAGCTCATCTGTAGGGCTCCCACAAAATCCCAATTGATTTTGCATGAATTAATCTTAGAAATTCCATTATTTCTAGAGTTACGAAAATTCATTCATGCTTATTTGAAAATCAAGAGAAACAAAAAATTATTTAAAAAAACCAGAGTGAAATTAAAATTATTTGAAAATTTGCAGTTTTGAAAATCAAATTTAAGAATTGGAATTTTGAAAAATTATTTGAGAATAGAATTTTTAAGAATTAAATTTGAAAATTGGAATTTTGGAAAATAATTTAAAAGTGAAAGTTATGAAAATTGGAGTTTTGAAGAATTATATGAGAATGGGATTTCTTAAAAATTAAATTTGAAAATTGGAATTTTGGAAAATTATTTGAAAATAGAAATTATGAAAATTGGAATTTTGGAAATTAATTTTGAAAGAAATTGGAATTTTGAAAATTATTTGAAAATTGGAGTTTTGAAAATTATTTGAAGATTGAAGTTTTGAAAATTAAATATTGAAATTAAAGTCTTGAAAATTATTTAAAAATTAGAATTGTGAAAATTAAATTTAGAAATTGAAGTTTTAAGAATTATTTGAAAATTTGAAGTTTGGAAGATTATTTGAAAATGAGAGTTTTGAAAATTAAATTTAAGAATTGGAATTTTGGAAATTAAATTTGAAAGAAATTGGAATTTTGAAAATTATTTGAGAATTGGAGTTTTGAAAATTAAATTTAAGAATTGGAGTTTTGAAAATTATTTGAAAATTGGAGTTTTGAAAATTAAATTTAAGAATTGGAGTTTTGAAAATTAATTTTGTAAGAAAATGGAGTTTTAGAAATTAGAGTTTTGAGGAATAAATTAAGGAATTGAAGTTTCGAAAATTATTTGAAAATTAGAATTTTAGACAATTATTAGAAGATAGAAGTTTTGGAAATTGAAAATTTTGAAAATTAAACTTTGATATCAAAATACGAAGAATTAAAAGAAAGATGAAATGTGGTGGTGGGATTGCATGCCAAAGGTGGCCATGCATGGCCACGCAGGAGTGGAATGGGTCCTATGGCCAGCTTTCTTCCTCTTGAATGTGTAGTTAACATACTTCACTGAAAATGGTCAAAATGGTCCCTTCAAGGTTTCCCCAATCACAAGCCAACTTGCTCCCCACACACATCTCATCAATGCTTTTCCCATCAAATTCATTTCTTCAATATCTTCTCAATGTTTTCTACCATAATGGTGCGTGTCTCACCAACTTCACTTTTGACACGATTGAGAGTATCTGCACTCGGATTACCAGAGAAGAATTCCATTTGCTGATGTAAAACCCTTGAAGATTCATCATTCAATGCATATGCAGGAGCATAGTGGACCACTTTCCCATGGTTCTTCATGAATCTCATATGAAAATCTCTAAGGTATGAAAAATAGGATATGCCTTCTGAAGGTGTCGTTAGCCATGCAAAGGAACGCGAGTCCATCGGTTCTGGGTATGTGAAATGGGTAGCAATCCTACAAGAAAAAGAGTTTGTAATCAGCCCTAACAGGCAGCTTCTCAAGAATCCGGCCAGCGACAGCGCCAGTGCTACTGAAGACGACATTGAACTCAAGAAGCACCACAGTCTCTCTGGCCGCCAGCGCATGGAGAATCACCATGATCTGAGTGACCTGTGCACCAGTGTCTTCATCCTCGGCGGCGACGTCATCTTCAACTTCTCGATGTTTCGGATCGCTGAACGGTGACAAGAGGGGGAGTGGTGGTAGCTAAGTACATGGGAGGGTTAGTGATGATGACAGTGAAGCGGTGGTCATCGGTAAGATGACAGTCTGGCGAAAATGACGGGCTTTGTTACACCCAAATACACTAAAAAAAAGGAAGCGATCTGTGGTGGTGAATTATGGTGGAATGGATCTCATCGGCGCCTGGACGGAAAATGAATGACTATGGTGGAGAAAATGGCAGTTAGGAGCAGCTGTGGTGATCGGAGAATGGGTAGAGGATAAGCTGAAGGTGATTTGATGTGGTGATGGGTTCGCTGAGTGAAGAAAATTGGTTAAGAATCGAGCATAAAATGCATGCTGACAAACTCATATTCAATAAAAATATACCAAAAGCTTCCAATGCTCACATTCAGCCATCAAAATAAAATACCTGTATACATAGAAAAATAATCGAACCATGTGAAAAAGAAAGAACAGGCAGGTTATCGAAAACATACTTGTGTTGCTACTCCCCTTCCGGCCTCCTCTCATTCGGAACTGAAAATCTTTATCCCACTTCCTCTGTTTTTCTCTCCAGATCTCACATTCTGAAAAAAAAAAAAAAAACCTCTGCACTCTCTCCAGTTGCTCCCCTTTTTCTGTCCAGCTTTCACCCACTTTTCTACTCACCCCACTCCTCTGTCCTTTGTTTAGAATATCCTATGATGAGCGTAGAGGTAGGTGGTCTTCCATGAATAGATGTGATCCTATGCAGCCCTTCAGCATTTGAAGAAACCGGCTCCCACTCATTCCAACATGCTGCTAGCTCTTTCCGGGATGGTAAAAAAAGAAAAAAAAGAAAAAAAACCTTCTCCATAAAAGGGTCTACAAATATGTCCCTCTTCGGTAGAGTTCACAAGTGTAAGGAATATGAACACTAGAGTGAAAAAAAAGTGTGAATAGTGAGTAGAATGAAGTAAACTCTACTGAAGAAAAAGAAAGACCCCTAAAGGTACACAAGTAGAACACAAACTTGCTCAAACTAACAAATGAACAAAAAGGGCTTTAAAGTCCTAAGAAAAGGGTAGCTCTTAGAATGCCTCTAAAGTTGTGCTATGGATCCAAACTTCCCCTAAGATGTCTCTAAAAATGACTCGAAAATCAATGTCAAAGTTGAGTAGCAGTTGAACCACCTAGGAGCAAAGGAATAACTACATACAAAGGGAGAAACCACACATCTACCATATGAAAGAGGATGGAATATGAAGTTGTGAGGACAAGGTGTGCAAAGACTAGAGTCACCAAAAATAGAGGAAGGAACTGGACATGGTCGTAATGACCAGAATCACCAAACTAAAGGAAAGATCGGACGCAGTCGTAATGACCAAAATCACCAAACTAAGGAAAAGACAAAGATGTGACCAATTGTATAGGTGCGATTTGCACTGAAAACTCAAACTCATACTGACATGGAAGATAACCAATCAATATAGGTGCGGTCCCAAAAACTGAATTGACATGGAAATGACCGATCAACATAGGTGCGGTCCCAAAACTCAAACTGAACACAAGATGAATGATAGATCGACATAGGTGCGGTCCCAAAAACTCACACTAACATGGAAATGATCGATCAACATAGGTGCGGTCCCAAAACTCAAACTGAACACAGGGAGAATGACAGATTGACATAGGTGCGGTCCCAAAAACTCACGCTGACATGAAAATGACTGATCGATATAGGTGCAGTCCCCAAAACTGAACTAACATGGAGATGACCGATCAATATAGGTGCGGTCCCGAAAACTAAACTAACAAGATAAATGACCGATTGATATAGGTGCAACCCCAAAAACCCAAACTCAAACTGATAAGATGATGACCGATCGATATAGGTGCGGTCCTAACTCGAACTGAACACAAACTGATAGAAAGATGACCGATTGATATAGGTGCGACCCCAAAAACCCAAACTCAAACTGGTAAGACGATGACCGATCGATATAGGTGCGGTCCCAACTCGAACTAAACACAAACTAATAGGAAGATGACCGATCGATATAAGTGCGATCTCGAAAACTCAAACTCAAACTGACAAGACAATGACCGATCGATATAGGTGCGATCTTGAAAACTGAACTGACTAGATGAATGATCGATCGATATAGGTGTGATCCCAAAAACTGAACTAAACACAAACTGACAGGAAGATGGCCGATCTATATAGGTGCAACCCCAAAAGCTCAAACTAAAACTGACAAGATGATGACCAATCGATATAGGTGCGATCCCAACTCGAACTGAACACAAACTAATAGGAAGATGACCGATCGATATAGGTGTGACCCTGAAACTCTAATTGAACTGACAAGATAACATGAATGACTGATCGATATAGGTGCGGTCCCAAACTCTAACTGAACACAAATTGACAAGAAGATGATCTATCTATATAGGTGCCACCCCAAAAACTCAAATTGAATCTAACAAGATGATGACCGATCGATATAGGTGCGGTCCCGAAAATTGAACTGACAAAATAGCATGAACGACCGATCGATATAGGTGTGGTCCTGAAACTCAAGCTGAACTGAAAAAACAAGATGAATGACCGATCGATATAAGTGTGGTCCCAAACTCTAACTGAACACAAACTAATAGGAAGATGACCGATCTATATAGGTGTGACCCCAAAAACTGAAACTGAAACTGACAAGATGATGACCGATCGATATAGGTGCAGTCCCAACTCAAACTGAACACAACTAACAGGAAGATGGCCGATCGATATAGGTACGACCCTGAAACTCTAATTGAACTAACAAGATAGCATGAATGGTCGGTCAATATAGGTGCAATCCCAAACTCTAACTGAAAACAAACTGATAGGAAGATGACCAATCTATGTAGGTGTGACCCCAAAAACTCAAACTAAAACTGACAAGATGATGACCGATCGATATAGGTGTGGTCCTAACTTGAACTGAACACAAACTAACAGGAAGATGACCGATCGATATAGGTGCGACCTTGAAACTCTAACTGAACTGACAAGATAGCATCATTGACCGATCGATATAGGTGCGGTCCTGAAACTTAAGCTGTACTAACAAAATAAGATGAATGACTGATTGATATAGGTGTGGTCTCGAAAAACTCAAACTCAAACTGATAAGACAATGACCGATCAATATAGGGGCAGCCCCAAACTCTAAGTGAATTGAAAATGACAAGACAAATGATCTGATCAAGTGGCCCAAAGCCAAAGGATAACTAAGATAACGATGCAAGCAAACTCAGCCGGAGGAGATATGCCCTAGTATCACAACTCATAAGGATCAACAACTAGGTCAAAAAATAATGAAGCTTGTGAAAGGTCCGATGATCCCAAGGAAGGAGGATATGCCCCAGCCTGCAACTCTCATGGGTCAACAACTAGATCAAAAAGTGAATGAAAGTCTGCTAAAAGGTCTAGTGCTCTCGAAGAATGGGGTATGCCTCAACATGAAATGGTGAACAAACTGAGATACAAAATGCCTCAAAACTACTGTGCTCTGAAATATGCTCATCCATCATGTAACGAAAATGTCCAACCTCAAATAGGTAATGCCAAACAAGACCATGTATTGTGATACCATGCTAACAAAATAAAACTAACTGATGAATAAAAACAAATGGTAACCAGTGCTCAAAATGCAAAGAGCAAGCAAATCAAAACTCAGCATGCTAACTGTCAAAATGAAAGCATCATCATTAATAAATCAACAAACTATCAGGCCTTGCCATCATGGAAGATGCTGAACCTAAAGTCCAAAAGATGTATGAAAACGCAATAAAAAAAATTGAAGACTGATCTACATCTTCTCCTAATCAAGATAGGTGTGTGAGGTCATGTGCCATGGTGAGATGTGTGGGATAAAATAAGGTAATGATCAAGCTCTGGAAAGATAGAAAGCATGAAAGTATCAAAGGTGAAATGTCTAAGTACGAAATGAAAGGTAGGTAGGTATCCGAGATCATCTAAGTATGTCGAGAAGACTAAACCCAAGGTGTCAATAGCTCCATAATCTATCGAAAGCAACAATTATAAATAGAAAGTCAAGTCTCGATGTCAAAACATCCGACTAGGTGGGTATGCCCCAGTAAGCAATGAGGACAACATGAAACAATCCAATGATCTCTATATCACCCGTCAAATGCTCCAATGTAAAGAATCAATCTGATCCCACTCCAAAAGATGGATGTGCCCCAGTGTAAAGAATCTAATAGGGTGGCTACGTCCTAGTGAAAAACACTCTCCATCATGGCTATGTCCTAGTATAAAGTATTGTTTCCAAGTCAACAACTGCTGAGGGACCATGCCTAGTGTACGTTAACAAATCAATCAATCTCAAGTCCCACTGCTAAAAATGAAAATATCTCAACATGATCCATATGAATCAGAATCCCCGTGCTCTATAAGTGCGAATGAAGTGGCCATGCCTTAATATAAACCATCTGAAGTGACTATGCTCCAAGATAAATCAAAGTTCATCGCCAATGAGAAGGTTGTGTCTCAGTATGTGTCATCAGAATAAGTCCAATCTCATCTCTCAATGTCGAAAATGAATATACCAATATAATCTCAACAGACCCTAATCACCTCATGCTCCACAAGATAATAGAGTGGCTATGTCTACCATGCACAATCTCTGAAGCAACTGTGTCTCAAAATAAACCCTCATCTAAAAAATCAACCATCAATGAGTGGAGTGTGTCCCAATGTAGAATATTGAGTAGAGTGACTATATCTCTAATAAAAGTGCTCTCTAAAATGGCTATGCCCCAGTGTAGGGTCATCCCACAACTCCTAATCCATCATAATCCAAGTGAAAAAACGAACTGACTATGCCTCAGTGCAAGGCATCATCCCGAAAGAAAATGTCATCGATGAGCGGGGTATGCCCTAGTGTAGATCACATTACCTCTGAAAATCCATCATTGATAAGAGGGGTATGCTCTAATGTAATCCATCACCTCAACTCCCCATCCATTATGCTCCAAGAAATAATCTCTAGCCAATATCAAGTATTGCCCATGTGTGAGCTGTCAATCACAATGTATGAAGTCATGGCCTTAGGGTGGTCTTAAGACACGGGACATAACATAGGCTAAGGTCTTAGGGTGAAAGAAACAAAAAGAAACTAGGCTCAATAATCCCAATGATATAATCCCCACACCCCTCATGCATGAGATGCAATGCGTAGAAAACATCATGAGTCGTGGACTTAAGAATCCCCACACGAAAATTGATGATAAAGGAATGGACATATCGAATAAGTAAGAATAAAGTGTGAATGTTAAACCCAAGTCAAACATCATGAAGGATGAGAAAAGAAAGAAATCGGATGAGATAGAGTGAAATTGAGGAATAAAATAAAGATAGAAGAAGGTAAAACGATAGGAAAGTGAGTGATGGTCAACCTGCATCAAAGCATGGAGATAAGTCACATAAAAATGGATGCAATGATGAATAAAGCAAGGATATAGAAATCACAAAGAAAGATCGCTCGCCTATCTCACAAAAATCAAATAAGCGACTCATACTCTCACCCAAAATATATACTAAGATAGAATCTCATAAAATAAGCTCCCATAGAACTCTCTCTAACACATAAACTCAATGAAGCAAACTGGCACATCCATACATGTGCTCAATGGAGAATGATACAATGAAGAATGCGCTATCCTTTAATCTCTTTGTTTTTTGTTTTTTTTTGTTTTTTTTTTACGCATACTCTGATCAAGGAGAGGTCGTGCAAGCGCTTGTCTGAATCCATAACAGTCATCCCTTCTCCCTCTAAGAGGCCCTGCTCGAAGCCTCTCTACCTAGAGCTTGTTCTGGCCATCGCACTGATGCCCGAACCTTTGGCTGCAGCAGCAGGCAGTAATACCAAGCCGAATGAGAGGCTTCTCTCAACTGAAGGAGCTGCTCATCCAGAGCTAGGGAGGCACTCCTCTTATTCAACACACCTTAACGATGACTTCGTTGAGTGTGTGGCTTCCATCCCTCCTCATCCCTAATCGTCTCGCACTCCCAGCCGAGAGGAAATAGTCAAGTTGATGAGGTAGATTCCCTCATTTATCGAGAGGGGGGCTCCCGTGCACAACATGGGGGTGCTCTTTTTGGCTACCCGACGGGTCTCGATGGACTTAGAGAGCGATCCCAACCTTTCCTTTGCAACCCGACTTCCATTCGGCACTTCGAACACCATCGTCTCCTGCATCCTGCCTAAGCAAGATTACATAGCTTTCGAGACAGCGGAAGTGGTAAGTCATTTTCCTCTTATATTCTCGTTGCCTCAGTCTTTTGATTCCTTAACAACTTTCTTGTTGCCTTCTCAGGTGGTGGCTGACCTCCTGAATTTGATGCGACAACGTGCTTAGCTCTTCAAATGGCTGGAGGCTGCCGAGATTATGAGGGCATATATTTTCCACAACATGGATGATAGTGAAGAACTTTGTGTTAAGCTAGAATCGATAGAGGGCAAGCTTGCTGCTACTCAGAAAATTGCCGATGAAGGGATCGGGTTGTAGAGGAAAGCGAAAGAGGGGAAGGAGACGACCGAAACTGAGGCTCGCTGGCTGGCGGAGGAGAAAGAGGTGATGGAGGCCGACAAGAAGGCCGCCGAACGGCTAAGGCAAGAACTGCAAAAGCTCCGGGTGGGGTTCGTCATTCAAAAGGAGGAGCTGGAGGGTGAGTATCAAAAGCAAGTAGACAACATGGTCTTCTTCGGCTACCGATGTTGCATGAAGAAACATGGCATTACCCAAGATACCCCCAGCTATCCTTCGGATGATGAAGACAAAGAAGTAGGCGATCTTGCCCGAGAAGATCGAGATGCTACTAGAGCTAACCCCTTTGATGGGTAGATGTGACTCTGATTCTTTCTATGTATTTTTTTTTTCTGGCCAGAGATGGCCCATTTGGAAGTTGTAAAAACAATGAACATTCATATTTTCAATACAAATATACTTGTCTTTTTTATCTGCCTTCCACATACACTTAATTTTCATAAGCAAGCCTCATTGATAGTACTGCTTTAGGTTGGAATGTGAAGGAAAGTATTAAACCTTGATTCTCAACAATGTAATTCAACCTATTTATTTATTTATGCTATGTTTGATTCCTGAAAAATTTGAGGGAAAATGTGAAGGAAAGAAAAAAGAAAGGAAAATTGAAAGGAAAGAAAAAGTAAAAGAAAAAAAAGGTTTATACTCAATAAATTATTTTTATATGCTTCTTCAAATTCATTTTACTTATTTCTCACTATGATATAAAGATTAAATGATTTTAAAATATATAAAAAATTTACAAATTTTAACTATATTTGATTTTCTTCTGTATTTTCCATGATGAAACAAAATATAAGAAAACTATTTTTTTTAACATTTTTTTCTTTCTTTAATACTCTTTGGACATTAACTTTTTTCCTCAATTTTGATTCTTTTCAGTTCTACCGGTTTAGTTTTGTCCACAATCTTTAGGACTTTATTTCAAATTTCCAATCTTTTCTTCTTCTTTTTCTTAAGCATTTAGCCATGTTAGGCCTCCAATGGGTTCAATGACTTTCAATGTTTGAGACTATGCTTGGTATCAAATGCACATTGTAGGGTATGAGAGCCAAAACTCAAATACTCCTAAGAGTATGTTAGTGCATAATTGAGATGACTTCAACTCTAATGGAGCAAAATCTCTTTTAGTATAGTTTCAAGAATGATCCTTAGGTTGAACCCAACTTAGATTATTATCTCATGCTTCTCTTAATCTTAGGTCAAAAGTATTTGGTTAGGGTTGAACTAATAATAGTGATCTCTATGGATCTCTACTCTTGGTGTCTATCTCATTACCAATTTTATCAAATTAGATTTTATTTTTATCTATTGATTTACCTAATCCTCAAGGCATTAAGCATTGTTAACATTATCCTAATTCTTCTGTCTTTATCTATAAAATTTAGAATCTCTTGGATACCTTTGAAGATAGTACCCAATAATACTATTGGGTTGCCACAATTTGAGGTTCTTACACTTCGGAAATTGATATCACAAATATATCATTAGCACAATCCCAAATTACATTGCAAGTCCACCGTAAGAGCAACCATTTTATTTTATTTTCACTCACCTCCAATGGGTTCAATGACCTCCAATGTTTAAGTGAGACCATGTTGTAACATATACATGTTGTAAGGGCATGAGGGCCAAAACTAGAGTATTCCTAGGATTATATTGGTCCATAATTGAGATGACTTCAACTTTAACTAAGCAAAAACTCTTTTTTTGTAGATTCAAGAATGATCCTTAGGCGAAAGGCAATTGGATCCTTGTCCTGTGTCTCCCTTAACCCTAGTCCAAAAGATCTGGTCAAGGAGAAAGATTTGAGTGGTGATCTATGTGGATTTATACTCTTGTTGCATGTTCTCATTAATTATTGTTTTCATCAAATTAGACTTTATTTTATCCATTGATTCTCCCAATTCTCAAAGCATTAAACATTATTAGCATCATCATAATTCCTCCATCTCCTTATCCTTGCTGATATCTAAAATCTTTGAATCCTTTTGGAGACAATTCCTAGAATTCTTAGGTTACTACAATTTGAGGTTCTTATGCTTGGGAACTTGACATCATCCCTGCATCATAAATACAATCCCAATTCTATATCATTATCACCACAAGAGCAAGCATTTATAGTGCCCTTCAAAAAATTGCTCAAGAACACAAGTTGAATATAGAGAGTGAACAGTTTTCGAACTTTTTTTTTTCTTCAATGAAGTTCATAAACAGAACTAGACTGATATTAAAATCTATTTTATTTGAAACATTGACTAAACTTGGAATATTTTCAAGATGCTTACCTATTAAAAAAAGATCAAGTGATAATGTATTTCAAAGTCTTTTTTCTTTTCTTTTGTTTTTTCTCAAACTTTTTTTTTTAATCTTATGAGCATATCTTAATTTTTACTTCATTCGCCTTTTCAAGTTTTTAACTTATTGGGTTTTTTTGTAATTTTTTTTTCAAAACTATATACAAAAGAATGAAAATTGCAACTGAAATTGGTACTTTAAAACACCTAGCTAAAATTCCTTTGAAATTGCTTTGCAAACATCTAAAAATTCAAAGCCAGGCAGGTATGACACAATAAATTAATAAAACTGAAATAATATGTCAGATCAAATTTTTTCTACAAAATTTATCAAATAAAAGGGAAAGGAAATTTAGAACATAAGGCAACAAAGTATAATCCTTGGAATACAAGAATGTTATTACACGCCCATTCAACACTGGAAACAGGCTTCCAATACCACACTAATGGCTATCCATGCTTTACTAAAAACAAGCATATGGATGCTAATTTGTCTATTTATTTCACTCTAAAAGGCAGCCGAGAAATGCCAAGAAGCGTATGAGTATGGTGATAGTGGTGATGCGGATGAAGGTGATATGTGTTCCTTTCAATGGGGATGGTGGTGTCCACCGCCATGACCCCCGTGACCTTGATGGCTACAACCGCCACCACCGGCGCCACCATGGGCTCCTCCACCAAGTCCATGATGTCCCCCGCTATGACAGATGCCGTGCCCATGATGGCCGTGATGTCCTCCTCCATGATGGCCGTGATGCCCTCCTCCATGATGGCCGTGATGCCCTCCTCCGTGATGGCAGTGATGCCCTCCTCCATGATGGCCGTGATGCCCTCCTCCGTGATGGCCGTGATGCCCTCCTCCGTGATGGCCATGATGTGCTCCACCTCCATGGCAGCCAAGAGCATGTGGAGGAGGAGCATGGTGAGGTCCTGGGTGAGGTATCATGGCGAGGACGCTCTGATCTCTATGAATATTTGATTGGGGCGACTGTACCAGTGCATGGAGGTGGTGTCCCCCTTTGTGACCACCTCGACCACCATGTGGATGGTGTCCTCCGCCATGACCGTATCCATGGTGTCCATGATAGCCATGAGCACAAGGAGACGGATGATGATGAATCATTTTCTGGACAAAACCTGAGTGTGGAGAAGTCTTGATGTTGTGGTAGCAAGCTTAGGAAGATGAAGATTAATGAAGGTAGGCGGATTCTATACCCATCGCTTCTTTCTATGTATACACATTGCGTTCACACAGCGTTGAAGACTCTAGCCGTTTTACGAGCCCTGCCACACGTCGTCCACTTGGAGTTTCTCTCTGAGCCGACCTTCAAAACTCATTTGCTTGCTTCCCACTTTACTTGCCTCCCAAGTAAGACAATTAATATAATGCCACACAATGTTGATATTTTTCAAATTAGAGCTAACTTGCCCAGAGTGTTTTTCCCAAATGTCAAAATGAACTTGCATCATCCACTTCATCAGCATTGATTAATTTATTTTCCTTCCTTTTGTTTCTTGGATTTTTTATAAGAGTTTAAAAAATAATTATTAAATTATCATAGTAGAAAATATAATTCAAATATACGGTAGTTTTGTCCAGATAAGAGAGAGAAAATAAATTGGAAGTGAAAAATCGTTCTTCAAAAGACGATTTAAAAAAAAATTATAAAATGAGAAATCATCTCTAGAAGAGACAATTTCGACATGAGAAATAAATGAAGTGAGAAATCGTCTCTTGAAATACGATTTTCACAAACATAAAAAATAAATAAAAAATTAAGAAGTAAAAAATCGTTTCTTCAAGAGACGATTTTAAAAAAAATAAAAATAAAAAATAAAAACAAGTGAGAAATTCTTAAAAAAAAAATAAAAAAACCTAAGTGGGAAATCGTATTTTAAAGAGACAATTTCCACAAAAAAAAAAATATATGTGAAAAATTCTCACTTAAATAAAAAACAAAGGGGAAATTGTCTCTTGAAGAGAATTTCCACACAAAAGTGAGGAATCCAAAAAAAAAGCCAAGTGGGCAGCACAAAAGTGAGAAATTCTCACTAAAAAAAAAAAAAAAAACAAAAAACAAAAACAAAACCTTAAAAATCCATTTTTTTTTTTCATTCTTTATTTTATTTATACAATAATAAAATTATTATAAATATATATTATAAAATTAATTAATTTTATTTATTAAATTTAATATATAAATAATATACTAAATTTAATATAAGATAAATAATATTTATATATTATTTTTTTCTTTCACTTTGGAATAATAAAAAAAACTATTATCAATTTTATGTGAAAATTGAGTTTAAAAAATTGTTATTAATTTATTTAATAAAAAATAAAAAAAAACAAAAAGGTAAAAAATTATGTCTTCAAGAGACGATTTAAAAAAAAAAACTTTAAAAATCCATTTTTTTCATTCCCTATTATACTTATACAATAATACAATTATTAAAAATATATATTATAAAATTAATTAATTTTATTTACTAAATTTAATTTATAAATAGTATACTAAATTTAATATAAGATAAATAATATTTATCTATTGTTTTTTTCTTTCACTTTGGAATTAAAAAAATAAAAAAACCTATTATCAATTTTATGTGAAAAATGAGTTTAAAAAATAAATTTGTTATTAATTTATTAAATAATTATTTAAAAAATAAATAATTTTGTTTTGTTTAATTTTTAAATTAATTTTAGAATATAAATTTTAAGATTAAAAGTATTAATTTTTAAGTTAAAATTTCACTGTAAAAAGGAATAAAATATAAAAAAAAAATAAGTTAAATAATTTTAATTGTTCTTAATCTTCAAATTTTCTTTAAATTAATTAAATTAATTACAACTAATAAAATTAATTTAGTTTGATATTGTTTTTTTATTTATAAGATAAATAATATTTATCTATGTTTTTTTGTTTATGTGAAAAATGATTTTTTTTAAAAAACAAATTTGTTATTAATTTATTAAATAATTATTTATAAAATAAATAATCTTATTTTGTTTTAATTTTTAAATTAATTTTATTATATAAATTTTAAAATTAAAAATATTAATATTTAATTTCAAATTTCACTGTAAAAGGAATAAAATATTAAAAAATAAATTAAAAATAGAATATCATAATTATAAAAAAACCAATAACATTATTTATGTAAATGCTAAAAATCCAACAAACAACCCAACAATTAATAAAATATCAACCATGATAGAAATTTAATTATTATTATGAATGCAAAAAAACCAATAATATAACTTGTATTAATATGTTCAATCTCTAAACAATCAAACGTTTTCAAATACTAAATGATAAAAAATCAACTACTATTATGAATAAAAAAAAAAAAATAATACTTTGTCCATATATATAAACTAATAAACCAACAAACATCCTAACAACTAACAAAATAATAACGATGAATACCAACAAAGCTAAAATATTAAAATTCAACATTACTAGATGACAACTTCAATATTAGACGATAAATTAACATATGTCACTAATAAACTAACAACCAATAAAAGTTTGCATGCATCATCAATACAGATAAACCAACAAGAAACAAAAGAGCAACATGTATCATCAATTTATGTTCGATAAAAGATATAAAAGTCATCAATGTGTGCCACATGAAGGATGCATCCTTCTTCATTGTGGGCGTTAGTGACATTTTTCCAACTCGGATTGATTTGAGGGACCATCTAATGTTGCTCCATTTCCTCTTTCTCATCCACGTCCTTGATCTTGAACTTGATCCTCTCCCTGTTGTTCAACAAGTGGTGTAGGAAAGTATTGCATTTGTTTTGCCACATCATCTCTAAATGGATGTCTTAATGATTGTGGTGACAAAGCAATGAGTGGTGCTATAGGTGGAGTAAATGACACCTCGATACTAAACGACATAGGTATATGAAAAGAAGGCCCATCAATATAAGAATGCAATAGCTCCTGGATGAATGATGTCTCAACATCTTCTTGTATCACCCCATCATCAATGAATGGAACTGATGAATGAGGTAGTGACTGGTCAAGTGGTGTAGAAAAAGTGAAGACAATATGTTGTAGAGGCGATGATGATGGAAAATCTAGCGATGCATCATCGATAGGGAAGTGTGGATCATCATAAATATGGCCTCCATGTGTTCATACACCTCTACCTCTAGTTCGAACACCTCCACATCTAGTATGTACCCCACCACCTTTGGTCTGCACCCCACCATCTCTAGTTCGTACCCCACCATCTCTCATCACTACCTCCTCATTCGATGATTGTCTCTCTGTATCAACAACATTAGCGGGAATAAGCAACCTATCAGCCTCGTGTATAGCCTCTAAAGTGGTTGCACTTAATTGATGAATTTCATCATGATGACCTATATTTGGTGTATCTGGACCAGTCCATAGATGTATCTGTTGCAAATTACGATTTTGTAAGAATTAAGAATAAAAAGTTAGATGTTTTTCTAATTAGAAAAAATATAATAATAAATAAAAAGACATTGTAATTACCACTATCTCCCATGAAGATCCATGTGGAGTGAGAAAAAGACGAGTGACAGAACGATACCACACCATATATGGGTGGTTATACCCGTAAGAAGTAGATGCTGCCTCATCTCTAGCAAAATGATCGTACCTAGCCTCCCACCTTTGAATATAGTGGTGATGAATACTCATCCAATCCAAATCATGTCGACCCCTCAAATCATATTTATGTAATCCCAATTCTGTATCGCATTGCTCAAGAATATGCTATAGTAGCCCAAATTGCCTCAAAACACGATCAGGTCTATGCCACTCCACTATGTGGAAACAGATAAGGGGTGAAATAGTCAAACACAAGTCAGAGGCAATAGTACAGTAATCTGGGAGTCTAGAGATGACATCATTAGTATATGACTCCCATATAATCTGCAATTAAATTTGAAATATGACTCACATTATTTAATAATTTTTTATTACAAATTGTTTAAAAAAATTATTCAAAATAATGAATTTCTCATATGCTCTGGCATAAGTCGATCAAGTAGATACCTATACTAGGGTAACACATGCATAGGCGTCGAAGTAGTATAAAACTCATCTCTCCAACTACAAAAAGAATATATATTAAAAGTTTGTATAATTGTTTATTTATGTATATATGTGTTTACATATGCTATAACTAAGGTTGAATATATACCGCATGCCTAAAGGTGGTTGTGGCAGTACTCCATCATGTAGGGTCGAATGTAAGCACATAGGTGCTATAAAGGGAAATCTATCCCATATCCATAACTGTAATAAAATGAGAGGACCCCATACATCATGTGCATGAATATGAGATGCTCGACACACCTCTCAATATAACCAATCTAGGCAAGCACTACCCCAACTATAAGTACCAGTAACTCCAAAATCCTCAAGTAGTAGTAAAAACATTAAATGTACCCTATTGTTCGATTTATCCGCAAAAAGAAAACCTCCAATCAACAGTAAGATAAATGCCCTAGCATAGCATCGCACAAACTCCACATCGACATTAGGTGCCAATGAAGGAAAATGCTCTATCAACCAAGTCAAACGAAGTATTTGTCCAAATATATCTCTATTTTTAGGCACTAGTCCTAACAATGTAGCACACACCTCTCTCCAATCCAAGCATGTATTACCGCTAACTACAACACCATCAATCGGTAAGCCTAAAATAATGCTAACATCTTGAAGTGTGATGACACAGTCTCCCTAAGGTACATGGAAAGTGTGGGTTTCAGGGCGTCATCTCTCTATAAATGTTGTAATAAGGTGTCAATCCAATGAAATGAAACCTAACCGAGTAACATCGTAGAATTCAGATTGTTGCAAATATGGAATGATGCATGCAACTAAAACACTATTACTATAGAAACTGACTTTACGACGTCAACAATGGAGCTCTCCAAGATCATTTCCTTCCCATATAAGCGAAAATAGGTGTACTTCCTTGTTATACAGAATAGAACGATCTACAGGTCCAAGATCCATGAGAATGTATTTCCTGCATCATTTAAATAATTTCATTAGTTTATTACAAGACATTCCATTGACATTATATGGAAATAACTCAATATTCATCTTTAATGTAAAAAAAAACTTTCATTTAAATAGTAAAATTTTCAACTTGAACTTACAATATCATTGAGTGGTTGTGTTAGAAGACTCCCCTCTATTAGGACATTTTCGACGATTATAACCCTCCTATTTACAAAGCCCATATCGGACTTTGACACTTAGTTCTCTCCAATCCATTTCATTCCTAATCCTTGAAGATCTTGGTCTTCATTTATCACGTACTAGAGTTGGATTAGGATGAACAATTGGAAAATTAGGTTCTAACCAATAGACTTGATGTGGAATTGGATTGAATTGTGGTGTATAGCAACAACCATATACATCCATCCTATAATGTTTGTCAACAAATTGCCAACTATCAATCCTTGCACGTGCACACATAACTAGCACATGTGAATATGGGATATCAAATGATTGTCATTTATTACAAGTACATGTTCTTTCTTTTAGCTTCACAATTTGTATATTGTTTTCCTTATCCATATGAAACCCATGGGGAGCAGTTATCACTTCAAATATCTCATTTGAATGGTGAAAGATATTGACAGTGTGTCCACTAGCCCTTAATTCATATTTTGTTATTTTGTTAATGGCATAAGAAGTATACAAATCTCCATTTGCAATTCGAGTTTGTATCTCTGTTCAACAAGTCTTGAAATATGAAACACAAAAATAGAAAGTTAATCGAACAAGAGCAGTGATAGGCAACATTCTAGCCCCTTTAAGCACTCCATTTATGCATTCAACAATATTTGTAGTCATCCAACCATACTCCATCATGTGCCAAAGTCCATTTCTTCGTGTCCAACTTGTTAAACCATTCTAAGCATTTCTCATCTAATCGTTTTAACTCAGTCATACATGACTCATATTTCCGTGGTTGATGTTGAGACCTAGCTTTATACACTAAGTCTTTTAACATCTTATTTCTATATTTATCATTGAAATTGCTTGCCACATGCCTAAGACAATATCGATGGTGTGCATAAGGCGGGTTCCATCCAACACTAGGATCCCTAATGGTGGTTTGTATTCCTACATGACGATCATAAATGAGACATATGCCTTCTCTTTGCATCACTTGACTCCTTAATGTAAAAAGAAACCAAGACCAACTATCTGATTATTCCTCTTCAACTATTGCAAATGCAAAAGGGAAGATATGACCATTAGCATTGATTGATGTTGCAATCAAAAGTTTCCCTATGTATTTTCCATATAAAAAAGTACCATCTATTTGTATTACTGGTCCACAATGCTTAAATCCTTCAACACATGCCCCAAAAGCCCAGAACACACGCATAAAATGTACATTTCCATTGCAACCTGCTAGTACTGATGTCTTCCAAACAACCTTAGTCACAGGGTTAGTAAGTTTAACAATATTCATCCACCTAGGTAAAGCTTGGTAAGATTCATCCCAATCACCAAATATCCGTATGATTGTTTTCTTCTTTGCTTCCCAAATCCTCTTGTAAAGAACATTATAACCAAATTTATCTTTCACTATTTGATGTAATGCAGCAATTGAAATTGTATGATCACTTTGGACTACATTTTGAACTTCTCGTGCAATGAATGTGGAATCTAATTGTGAGTGGTCTTGTGATAGTTTAGGGTAAACACTCATGTGAGGACTTGTGTACTTTGTTATATCAAACAAACCATGAGATTTACGAAGACATGCACGAAGCCTCCAATTACAACCCTCAAACCACTTTTTGCACTTTACAGCCCACATATCTGGCTTAGATTCAATAACAATCAAATGTTGATTCCTACAAATGGATAACGTTTAACAACATATTGTAAGTCTATCTTACTCTCAAATCGCAAACCTTTAAACAATTCATCTGATTCACTCCATAAGCCAGTGCGTGCTGTTAAATCCTTGTCAACCATGGAGTTAATTACATCCCAATTCAATTTTCTAAATATTGGGGAAGGGACATCATGTTCACCACCACCTAGCATGATGTATCATTTTCTGTATTTTCATTATCCTCTATGTCCATAATATCCTCATTACCATCATTTTCATCAAATAACTCCACATTGTCATCGTCATCGTCATTTCCAGGTAAAATATCAACATAATTTTCCACTGTCATTACAATTGAATCAGTAACCCCCGCCAAATCTACCCTAACTATAAGTTCCATGTCATTATCATAACTTTTCATATACCCTAACTATAAGTACCATTTGTTGACTTGGACCTAGACTTTCAATATGCATTGGGGTAGTAAAGCTACTTGGCATGGGGTGATAGTCAATTGAAGAAGTTTGACAATACATTTTAATAGTATGTGGAGGAGGAGATTGTGCGAAAATAGTAAACATCATGCTCACATCACCATCATCTCGAATAGGCAAAGGGACATAATTAACAGTACCTCTTCCATTTGGAAAGGGAACTGGATATCGGAACACCATATTTAACTTGGTGTAAGTACGATTAATATTTAGAGCATGACACAATTTTGTTTCTAACTCATTAAATGTTATCATACTACTGATTGAAACACCTTTCTCAGGAGGACGATTATAATATACCCCAAATTCACCATCAATAATTTCACCTCTAGTATAACTCAACATTGTGGTGTAACCGTCCATTATCAAACCTATTCAAAATATCAACAAAGAAGTATCATCATCAATAAACTTTATGATAATGATTGATATACAATATGTATTTTGTAAATCTATTTTACTAATATTATGGTGCATTGTCCATTACTAAATCTATTTTTTAAAAGTCATTTTTTTCAAAAATAAGAATACACAACTACTATTTTTTATTCTCATATTATATACATTAAAATGTCCATTTAAATAAATCAAATAACATTTTAGTTTTACTTCTACTTTTATTTATATTTTTATTTTGAGCTCTCAATATCTTACAAGAATTTTTTCAACAATTTAAGACTAATATTAATTTTTTAAAAATATATAAGATAAATTCATAATTTCGAATAATGTTCTATTTATATTTCTTATATTTTAATATTTTTAAAAATAATATTATAATGTGGACCCGCATTTTTCACGTGTGCTCTCACTCAATTGGTGAGACTCATTTTTTTATTTTAATGGTGAAAAATTATTTTGGAAAAGTCGGAGTTGCCACTTATTTTAATTTATTTAAAAGGGAAAATAAAACAAGAAAGAAAACCCTAAAGGAGTGACTCCATAGTTTTGGAAAAGCGTGCCTTTGAAAACCCGAGTCTTGGTTCGGGGATCAGGTTACCTATTGGGAAGGTACCTCTAAGAGGTAGCACCCCTCTAAGCCCTAAAGAGGTCTCTAATGACTAAGTTGAGGGGAATGTGGCAATTAATTAATTGATTGAAAATACCTAGGTAGACTAAGGTGATTTCAAAATTAACATACCAAGCCAGAAAGTCATATCATGATCATAAAAGAGAGTCAAAGTGTGTACCTGAATTACTTCTCAAGTGCTATCATAAAACATCAAAGTTAGTTTGAATAGTATATTGCTCAACATGCATTTCATCAAAGATAATCAAACAAGTGTCAAGGCAATCAAGGACAATGTTCAAACATGGATATAGCTCATGATAACATACATATTCATAGAATTTTTGAGTTGGGGAGGGGGCGGGGTGCAGAAAGAGCGTACCTAATTAGTGAGTATCAAAACCTTTATGGGAAACAAGGATAGCTCAATAACAAGTATAAAATAATTTCATGTATTCACAAAGAGGCCATACAATCAATCAAATATCAAACAAAAACTAGTGAAGAAAATATCATGGATGTTGGGCCCTATCAAAACCCTAATTAATTATGCATGAGTTGATTCCATGAATTCTATTGTTTGGAATCATGAAGTTTGTTTGTGCTTGTTGAAAAACCATGAAAATTCCCAAGAAAATGCATGCCATAAGGAAATTTGGAAATAAAAGTTTATTGGAAACGAAGATTTTTATTACCTGGAAGAAATCTAAAGATGAACTTTTAAATATGGAATTATTCAGTTAAAAATGGATTTGAAAAATCAATTCAAAACTGTAAATTCTCAATCAAAGGAACAAAAGGAGGAAGAGGTGTGCACCGAGGCAGCCATGTAGGAGTAACATCTAGGGACAAGATTGAGACTCTTTTGATTGTATTTCCTTTGAACTTACCCATGTTATGTTGCACCATCTTGATTGAACTGCTTAAAAGATCTTTGTCTTGCCAAGTTTAGGAATCATTCCAGTTATACCGATGAATATCCTATAAGATCGAGATGTTATTGCGTATCCGAAATTCAGTGGTTGGTTCGGGCTGAGATACTGTCAACCTTCATAGTAGGAATCCTTCTGATATTGCGCTTGGGTTTACCTATTTCATTATCAGTTTAATCTGCCAAGGTGTCATTGCTCCTGTAACCCATCCACGTGGCCAATGACTTGAGTATTTCATCAAGGTCAAATCTTGGTGGACTGACTTGACCATGACGTTTGAAATTTTTCTAGGTTTCGTAATCATGCTTTGCAAAAGTTAGAGATATTATGCCTAAGAAACTAAATCAGAATGAGACAATGATATTAGAAAGGAACCTGCTGACAACTCGAACAGCATGAGCAATATCAGGCCTCGTGCATACCATGACATACATCAAGCTACCCACGACTAATGCATAGGGTGCCTTTCGCATTTCTTCTTTTTCTTTCTCACTTGAAGGACTTTATTTACAACTTAGCTTTAGATGACTTCCAAGTGGAGAACTCATTGGTTTTTCCTTACCCATGTTGAACTTGTCTAAAACCTTCTCAATATAGCTTTCTTGAGATAGCCACAATTTTCCATTTGTCCTATCTCGAGAAATCTTTATACCAAAATTTGAATTGCAGGCCCCAAGTCCTTCATTTCAAAGGACTTGCTCAACTCCTTTTTTAGTTTATCAATTTTACCAGTATCGCGACCAACAATCAACACGTCATCCACATATAGCAATAGAATAATAAATTCTCCATCAGAGAATTTCTTCACAAACACACAATGGTCAGAAGCAGTTCTATCATACCCATGCTCAACCATGAAGGAATCAAACTTCTTGTACCACTGTCTCCGTGCCTGCTTGAGACCATACAAGCTCTTCTTCAGTCAACACACTAAGTGTTCCATGCCTTTGATTGTAAACCCTTATGGTTGTTCCATATATATTTCCTCCTCTAAGTCACCATGGAGGAAAGCAGTCTTCACATCAAGCTGTTCAATCTCTAGATTCATACTACCAACCAAGCCTAACACAACTCGAATTGAAGACATCTTAATCACAGGTGAGAAAATCTCTTCAAAGTCAATGCCTTTCTTCTAACTAAAACCCTTCACAACCAATCTTGCCTTGTACCTTGGCTGTGATCTGTTTGGTTCAGGCTTCCTTTTCAGTACCCATTTATTCTTCAATGCTCTCTTACCCTTAGGCAACTCCATCAATTCATAAGTGTTGTTCTTATGCAAGGATTTCATCTCTTCATGCATAACTTTCAACCACTCTGTTTTCTTGTCATGTAGCATAACCTCTTGATAATTTTATGGCTCTCCCCCATCAGAAAGCAACAAATACTCATCACTAGTATACCTTTTGGAAGGTTGACGCTCTCTAGTAGATCTTCTTAATTGAGTTTCAATAGGCAACTCTGAAGTAGCTTGTTCTTATTGCTGTTCTAGGCCATCATTCTCAATTGTTGGATTTTCTTCTATATCAACTATAGACTCATCATTTTTGTCAACTGTATCAACTTGTTCTTCTTGCACAACTTCTCTGTGTTCATTATGTTCCATAGAGTTAAGAGAGACAAGACCCAAATCAACCTGTTCTTCACTGAAAGGCTTTGGCTTCTTAACCTGATCCAAGTCTTCAATGGTTTGATCTTCAAATAAGACGACATCTTTGCTTATTACAATCTTTTTGGTAGCTGGATCCCATAACCTGTACCCAAACTCTTCATTCGAATAACCCAAGAAGATACATTGTTTAGTCTTGTTGTCAAGCTTAGACTGCTTGTCTCTAAGAACATGAACAAATGCCCTACAACCAAACACTCCCAAGTTCTCAAAGGAAACAAATTTTCTTGTCCAAACTCTCTTTGGAATATCACCCTCTAAAGGATATGATGGAGACAAATTAATCAAATCAACGACTATCCTCATAGCCTCACCCCAAAAAGACTTAAGCAATTTTGCATGAGAGAGCATACACCTGATTCTATCACATATGGTTCTATTCATTCTCTCAGCTACACCATTTTGCTGTGGGGTCTTAGGAACCGTCTTCTCAAGCCTGATGCCATGACTTTTGTAGTATTGCTCAAATGGCCCCCTATATTCACCACCATTGTTTGCTCTGATAGATTTTAACTGCTTACCAGTTTGCCTTTCAGCCTTCACATGAAAATCTTTGAATACATCAAGTACTTGACCTTTGGATTTCAAAGCATATGCCCATACCTTTCTTGAATGATCATCAATAAAAGTCACATAATAAAGTGCACCACCAAGAGTATTACTTTGCATAGTATAAACATCAGTGTGAACTAAATCAAGAATATTATGTTTTCCACGTGAAGGAAATCTATGAAATGTAACTCTACTTTGCTTTCTAGACATACAATGTGTACAAGTTAATAGTGACGTACCTTTAACCGGTAGAAGCTTTTTTCTGGTAAGAACCTGAAGTCCCTTTTCACTCATGTGACCAAGCCACTTATGCTATAGCTCAGTAGAGGCTTCATTCTCAACAATATTCACCTCTCCTTTGACTAGTCTCACTTCTATCTTGTAAAGGGTATTGTTTTTCTTCCCTCTAGCTAAAACAAGAGAACCCTTAGTAATCTTCCACTTACTTTCTCCAAGGTGACTATGGTAGCCCTCACCATCAAGCTTCCCAACAGAGATCAAACTAAAGCGCATTTCAGGAACATGTCTAACACATTTCAAAACCAATTTTCACCCAATACTAGTTTCTAGATCTACATCTCCCATGCCAACAATTTCATAGTTTGCTTCATTTCCCATCCTAACCCAACCAAGACAGCCATTGGTGTAGGAAGAGAAGAAATCTCTACGTGCAGTGATATGAAACGACGTTGCTGTATCAACCACCCAAGTGGGATCCTAGCATGCAAGGTTTACACATGCATCATCACAAATAATGATTGCATCAACATCAAATGCAACTGCTGCAATGTCTTTGTCCTCTTTTTGTTCTTCACCTTTTCTTTCAAACTGTTCTCTTCTGAATTTTCTGCATTATCTCTTAATGTGCCCTGGCTTGTCATAATAAAAACACTTTATCTCTTTTCTGGACTTTGACTTTCCTCTTGACTTGTCATGATTATAATCACTGGAAGGTTTTCTGCTTTTACTTCTCCCCCGCCTCTCTATAATAAGTGTTTCTATATTAGAGGAAATCCCTAACTCTTTTTTTCTTGTCTCTTCATTAAATATGTTGTCTTTTACCATGTTGACAATTATCACACTGATTACTACTCAAAAAGTGCTATTTTATAGCTTGTAATTAACTCTTTTAAACACTTTTGAGTAGTAGTTATTACCTTTTAACCCAATTAACATATTAAGGACCTTTGCAATCATTTCTAATCACTTTGTGTAAGTTTTGGTGTTTTTATTAGTAATTTGATCACCAAAGCAATCCAAGATTGAGGAGAGTTATTTGGAATCCATGGCAAAGCAATGGAAAGCTCAGAAACATGAAGAACCAAAGCTTTAAAGTCCTTTGCCATTAGCAAATCCGGAATGCAAGGAGGGGAAGCAAAGAGAAATCTGCCATGAAGCATTCTTGATGACAGTCATTTTAGCCACTTTTGGAGCACTTCCCGGAGTTTAATTTATGCATGCTATATGTCGTTTCAAAGCTCAGGAAGTCAACAATCTAATGCTTCAAACGGTTCACGATTCGGAGTTGAAATGAAGGAGTTACATCCATTGCAAGCAGATCACTCCAAGCTGAAGGCAGAATGTTGCACGGCTGCGAAATTAGCCTTTAGCTGCGAAAATGTTGTCCTTTTGCTGCGAAAATTTCACAGCCATTTTGCACAGTGCCACGATGTTCTCCTGAAGCTTCCTGACCGACATTTTGAGATTTTTTGCTTTAGATATTTGATGTCTAAATCCCCAAACTCTCCTTGTAACCCACCTATCATAGGATTCCTTAGTCTTTAAGTAAGAACAAAGGGGGAATAACCTCTTATATATAGTTTGTAATTTCCTTTACACAAGGAGATCATCATATATCATCATGTAATCTGATGAGAGGAAGAAATATATTTTAACAGAGCACTTGCTCTGTTTTTCCTTCATATTTTTGTTTTCTCGTTAGTTTTCTTTCTAGCCAATCAAACTCTGAGGATTTTTCCTCAGAGGATGAGAGGCTAGGCTCTTCGTCTCTTGGAGTGAAGAAAGCCGGGTAAGTTTCCACATGCATAAATTTGAAGTTTTGTTGTTTTAGTTTTTAATGAAGAGAAAGTGTGACCCGTTAATGGTTTTTATCTTTTTAGTTAACTTAAAACGCCTTTAAATCACCTGGGCCAACACTTGGTAAGGCAAGTGATCTCCATCCATTGAGATGCACTAGTTTATCTCTTGCGAGCCTTTGGGAGGTGACTTGAAGGTAGGATTTTCTAGAATAGCCAACACTTGGTAAGCTTTTGGACTCCAAGGAGACATCCATTAGTTATCTCTTGCGAGCTTTTGACGAGTAATCCAAGGTTAAAGATCACCTTGAATGGCAAATGCTAGGTGAGAGGCACGAGCCATTGCAAGGTGCATCAGTGAGAGGGATTTAGTGTTTGAACCCATTAATGGGAAGCATCTGTACCGCACCGGTTAGAGAATTAACTATATGTTAATTCTCTAATGCGAGGAAAAGAAACAAGTGACCGAAACTCCCTTTTTGTATAAGGAACCTGAGCCTAGTGATCTAAACTCCAAGAAACACTTTTCTTTGTAATTAAAATCAATTACTATTTTTGGTTAGCTTAAAACCAATCCTTTTTCAACCAAAGTTTATGTTTTCTTTGAAAGCTAACCTTGAAATGAAAAGGCACCAATTCAGCTTTGAATTAATATCAATTGTGAAGTGAAAACCCATCCCAATGAACGACCCTAGAGCCACTATGCTATGCTAGCTAAGGCTATCCTAGTACATGGTGTAATAGGTTATAAATTTTGTTGATTACTCCCTTCTGAGGACCAAAATCGGGACACCAGCTGGACACGTATCAAATGGCACCACTGTCAGGGACCATTGAGAGGACATGAATCAGCTGAGACACCAATTGGGAACGAATCAAATGGCGCCGTTGCCGGGGATGGTGCCACTTTACAATGATATCACCTTTTCAGAGTACTTGTGATCTTCATCACAAGTTTGGTAACTTTTCTTTTCTTTTTACCAACTCTTTTTATTTGTTTATTTTTTATTTGTTCATATTTTAGTATACTTTTTATTTAGTTTTTAGTTTACTTGAATTTTTTCTTAGAATTGTTTTTTTTTTTGTTTTCTTTTTCTCTGTTTTTAATTCACAAATTATTAGTTGTGCATGCTCTGTTAGATACGAGATAGTAGAGGAAGCCATGAACTTCATGAGTTATGTGACTGAAGTTTCAAGAGGATGGGATGAACCAAATGCTAGAGATATGGGAAGAATGACGTCTCAACCTAATGCTAAGGCTGAGATGTATATTTTGAATGAAGGCATAGACATGAAGGCAAAGATTGCAACTATGGCAAGGCGATTGGAAGAGCTAGAAATGAAGAAGATGCAAGAAGTGCAAGCCATCTCTCAGACACCATTGCAAGCTATGCCTTGTGCCATTTGTCTATCTTATGAGCACTTGGTGGAAAAGTGTCCTACCATTCCAACGATGAGAAAAATGTTTGGTGATTGCAACACTTACAATTCCAATTGGAGGGACCATCCAAATTTCTCTTGGGAACCACAGCCACCTCAGTACAAGCAATATGTTCAAGCACTTCCGCAAGCCTCGAACCTTGAACAAGCTATGGTGGATCTTAGCAAGGTCGTGGGAGACTTTGTTGGAGCTCAAAAATCCATCAATGCTCATCTCAGTCAAAGAATTGACAGTGTAGAGAGTTCATTGAACAAAAAGATGGATGGAATACAAAATGATCTATCTCAGAAGATAGATAATCTCCAATATTCAATCTCAAGGTTTGCCAACCTCAACACAGTGCAAGAGAAGGGTAGATTTCCTTCTCAACCTCACCAAAATTCCAAGGGTATCCATCAAGTGGAGGCTCAAAAGGGAGAATCTTCAATGGTGAAGGAAGTTGAAGAGGTTATCACTTTGAGGAGTGGTAAAGAGGTTGATCTGCCCACATCCAAGCTAGAGCATAAGGAAGAGAGTGAAACAGAGA
This sequence comes from Vitis cinerea var. helleri x Vitis rupestris, assembly GCA_945999865.1. Classification (NCBI taxonomy): domain Eukaryota; kingdom Viridiplantae; phylum Streptophyta; class Magnoliopsida; order Vitales; family Vitaceae; genus Vitis; species Vitis cinerea var. helleri x Vitis rupestris. The sequence goes on from OX253932.1 coordinate 9,373,144, forward strand.
AAAAAAAGAGGGAGGAAATCAAAGGAAAGAGAAAGGGGAAAAGTACAGAGAAAGATGGCTATGATGTTAATATACAAGGAGAACCACAGAGGATAGTCATCAAGGAAGAAATGATGAAACACATGCCTTCACTTTTTCTCCAAGCTTTGTATGGGAAAATCATACAAACCAAGTCTCAAGTGAGAGATGCAAACTTCATATGTTATCCGAGCAAGCTAAATCAAGATCAAATTTTTTGATGGACTTAGTCTTTTTAAAGACTAGCTAGTCCATACCTTTTTGTTTTATTTATTACTTGTTTTAATTTTGATTTCAATGTTTTAATTTTGATTTCAATGCTTTAATTTTGATTTCAATGCTTTAATTCTAATTTGATTTGATGTAATATAGGTTTTTGGATGATCAAAATCAAGAGGAATGTCAAAAGAGGTGAAAGAAGGAAGTTGGGAATCAAGAGGAGCTCAAAAAGCAAGGAGAGAGCATGGGCTGCGAAATTTCGCAGCAAAAGTGAGCCGCTGCGAAAATCGCCCCCTCGCTGCGAAATGATTTTGCAGCCTCCAAGCACCCTCTGTGAAAATTTTCGCAGCTGCGAAGAGCCCCCTTGGCACACGAGTGTCATTTCGCAACCAAGCACACCCGTTTCGCAGCTGCGAAATGGCTGCGAAACCTCCACGCCTTGAAATCCTTCATTTCGCAGCCGATGAGCCATTTAGAAGGGTGTTTCGTAGCTGCAAAACCACCCTTTGGAACACGAGTGCCATTTCGTAGCCCTGTACACTCATTTCGCAGCTGCGAAATGGTTGCGAAATCCTCCATGCCTTAAAATCCTTCAGCGTGCACACCATGAAGCCGCACCCCCATTTCGGCAACTGTTGGACACATTTTGATCACTTACCAAAGTCCATTTTATTCATACCATATGTCATTTCAAAGATTGGGAAGTCAGGAGTCCATAACTTCAAACGGTGCTCGATTTGGAGTTGAAACAAAGAAGTTATGGCCGTTTGAAAACTGTGCAAACAATGTGCTGAAATGTCGCATCCGCACCCCATTTTTCTACTATTGGACACATTTTTGAAGCACTTCCTGAAGCTCAAATTATGCATACTATATCTCGTTTCAAATCGTGGGAAGTCAGGAGTCCAGAGCTTTAAACGGTGCTCAATTTGGAGTTGAACCGAAGAAGTTATGGCAGTTTGAAGACGACTATGCAAAGCTGAACGGAAATGTTGCAGCCGCACCCCATTTCGCTACTGTTGGACACGTTTTTGGAGCACTTCCTGGAGCTCAAATTATGCATACCATATGTTGTTTCGAAGCTTGGGAAGTCAGAAGTCCAGTTCTTCAAACGGTACTCGATTTGGAGTTGAAAGAAAAAAGTTATGGCCGTTTGAAGACAAACCGTGCAAAGCCAAAGCAGGAATTTTTTTATTTCGCAACTAAGCCCCATTTCGAAGGGTGTTTCGCAGCTGCGAAACCACCCTTTGGCACACGAGTGCCACTTCGCAGTGCCGTACGCCCATTTCACAGCTGCAAAATGGGCTGCAAAAATCCCCTCCTCTACAAAATGCTCCCCCCGCTGCGGAAATGATCTCCAAGCTTCAAAAATGGGATTCGATCTTCTTTTTTATGTTTCTTTTTTCCCTTTGGCTTCGAAATGGCTACAAAATGATCTCCAAGCTTCAAAATGGATGCAAAATGATTTCCAAACTTCAAAATGGGCTGTAGAAATTGCCTTCCTCCACGAAATCCACCCCCCGCTGCGAAAATGCTCCGAGCTTCAAAAATGGGCTGCGAAATTCCCATTTTGTTGCCAAATGATTTCCAAGCTTCCAAATGGCTGTGAAATGAACTCCAAGCTTCAAAATGGCTACGAAACGATTTCCAAGCTTCAAAATGGCTACAAAAATGTTTCTATTTTCTCCATGAGCTGCGAAACTCCCCTTTGGCTGCGAAATGATTTCGTAGCCCCATAGCTACCCCTTGTGAAATCCTCCATTTGCTGTGAAAATGGCCTTTTGATTCCGAAATGATTTTCCAAACTTCAAAATGGTTGTGAAATGATTTCCAAACTTCGAAATGGGTTGCGAAAAATGTTTTTCTTCTTTCCTTTTGGCTTCAAAATGGCTAAGAAATGGCCTCCAAGCTATGAAATGATTTGTGAAAACACCTTACAAAGCCAAGGGATGTTGCAAAAATGCTAACAGAGCCACACGACCATGCATCTAAAGAGGAGAGCCCTCTCACTGAGATCACACACAAAGCCTCTCATTCCATTTTTTACCTCCTTAAACCATCAGAGCCCATAGCTCCAATTGAGGAGACTATGCCATCTAAGGAGACTACTAGAACAGAGGCCAAAGTCCTGATCCAACCCACTCAAGAGGCCACCACAAATGCATCAACTCCACAGGACCTTACCATTACTTGATCATCTCTTTTTTTTTTCTTTACATATTATAGTAGTATAAATAATTCCATGTTTTGATGTCTTATATTCTGGGATTGGATGTATTACTGATGATACATCATATATAGACATCATTTTTTGTTTAAACTTGGCATTTTTCTATTTCCTCTACCCACTAACTCTTTTGTTTTTTTTGAAACATGTGGTTTCTCCTATACGACCAAGACTCCATGTCACTAAGGAGGTACCACTTCCTCCCTATTTGTCAATCGCTTTTGTCACATTGAGGACAATGTTCAGCTTGGTTGGGGGGAGAGTTGAGGAAGGAAGTTTTGTTAATAATGCTAAGTTATTTTGGTAATTTAGTTGCTTTTTGCTTAATTTTAAAATTTTTAAAGTTTTTTTATTCTACTCTCCATGGTTATTAAGGAAAAATTTTCAAAATGAAAAGAGAGAAATTGAATTTTTGTCTTTTTACTTGACTTAGAGTTTGTATTATACTTACTAAAGTTGATGAATTGTTGAAACTTCTGTTGAATTCAACCTTAGTTCTTCCACTTTAAGCTATTCACACACTATGCACAATAGATTCAGATTATAAGATGAAAAACTATTTCCCTCTTGACTTAAGAAAATTTAGACTTGGTACCTTTAACCCCATTTAATAGTGTTGGGACACCTTATAAAAGGCCAATGAGCCTTTGAAAAAAAAAATGTTTGCTTGCCTTGAAACCCGAGCAAAGTCTGAGGGGTATATGGTGAAAATCTTTAAAACCTGGTGCCCTAAGCCTTCATTGGTTGGGAGTCACCGACCTCAATGCTCGTTACAAGGGTGAAAAGGTGGAGTTTAACATACTGTAGGTGCTTGGGTATTAAAATTTCATTCTCAAAAAGTCCGAGGTAAAATCCGAGGAGTTAGTGGTTGAAAGATCCTTAAAGCTTGATGTCCTAAACCTTAATTGGTTGGGAGTCATCGATGGACCCCCGTTACATGGACAATTTAGAAAAGAATACCTTTAGCCTTGTACTCCTACAATGAAAACAATTATGAGAAAAGAGGTGCGTTCTTAGCCTATTGGAGGTTGATCAGTTTGCTAAGCTTTGAAAAAGAACTAGGTTGGGGGGAGAGATTAGTTCAACATACTATATTCGGAAGCTAATAAATAACACTTAGATTTTTGTGGAAGAGTAAGGTTTGGCCCTTTGGGAGTAGAAACTCTTTTAAAACTTAAATTTGCATAATGCCTTCTCTTTATGAATTGTGATTAGATAAGTTATTTGATAACTCTTGTTGAAGTTTGCGTTTTATTTCTTTAATGTTCCATGTGAGAGTTAGATCATCATGCCACTTGAAAATTGTTTTTTGATAAGCATGATGTTGTAAATTATAGTACTGTTTATTTTTATTTCTTTCTCCTTCATTGCTAAGGGACTAGCAAAATGTCGGTTGGGGGGAGTGATTACTACTCAAAAAGTGTTATTTTATAGCTTGTAATTAACTCTTTTAAACACTTTTGAGTAGTAGTTATTACCTTTTAACCTAATTAACATATTAAGGACCTTTGCAATCATTTCTAATCACTTTGTGTAAGTTTTGGTGTTTTTATTAGTAATTTGATCACCAAAGCAATCCAAGATTGAGGAGAGTTATTTGGAATCCATGGAAAAGCAATGGAAAGCTCAAAAACATGAAGAACCGAAGCTTTAAAGTCCTTTGCCATTAGCAAATCCGGAATGCAAGGAGGGGAAGCAAAGAAAAACCTACCATGAAGCATTCTTGATGATAGTCATTTCATCCACTTTTGGAGCACTTCCCGGAGTCCAATTTATGCATGCTATATGTTGTTTCGAAGCTCAGGAAGTCAACAATCCAATGCTTTAAACGGTTCACGATTCGAAGTTGAAATGAAGGAGTTACAACCATTGCAAGCAGATCACTCTAAGTTGAAGGCAGAATATTGCACGGCTACAAAATCAGCCTTTGGCTGCGAAAATGTTGTCCTTTTGCTGCGAAAATTTCACAGCCATTTTGCACAGTGCCGCGGTGTTCTCCTGAAGCTTCCCAACCGACATTTTGAGATTTTTTGCTTTAGATATTTGATGTCTAAATCCCCAAACTCTCCTTGTAACCCACCTATCATAGGATTCCTTAGTCTTTAAGTAAGAACAAAGGGGGAATAACCTCTTATATATAGTTTGTAATTTCCTTTACACAAGGATATCATCATATATCATCATGTAATCCGATGAGAGGAAGAAATATATTTTTACAGAGCACTTGCTCTGTTTTTCCTTCATATTTTTGTTTTCTCGTTAGTTTTCTTTCTAGCCAATCAAACTCTGAGGATTTTTCCTCAGAGGATGAGAGGCTAGGCTCTTCATCTCTTGGAGTGAAGAAAGCTGGGTAAGTTTCCACATGCATAAATTGGAAGTTTTGTTGTTTTAGTTTTTAATGAAGAGAAAGTGTGATCCGTTAATGGTTTTTATCTTTTTAGTTAACTTAAAACGCCTTTAAATCACCTGGGCCAACACTTGGTAAGGCAAGTGATCTCCGTCCATTGAGATGCACTAGTTTATCTCTTGCGAGCCTTTGGGAGGTGACTTGAAGGTAGGATTTTCTAGAATAGCCAACACTTGATAAGCTTTTGGACTCCAAGGAGACATCCATTAGTTATCTCTTGCGAGCTTTTGATGGGTAATCTAAGGTTAAAGATCACCTTGAATGGCAAATGCTAGGTGAGAGGCACGAGCCATTGTAAGGTGCATCAGTGAGAGGGATTTAGTGTTTGAAGCCATTAATGGGAAGCATCTATACCGCACCGGTTAGAGAATTAACTATGTGTTAATTCTCTAATGCGAGGAAAAGAAACAAGTGACCGAAACTCCCTTTTTGCATAAAGAACCTGAGCCTAGTGATCTAAACTCCAAGAAACACTTTTCTTTGTAATTAAAATCAGTTACTATTTTTGGTTAGCTTAAAACCAATCCTTTTTCAACCAAAGTTTATGTTTTCTTTGAAAGCTAACCTTGAAATGAAAAGGCACCAATTCAGCTTTGAATTAATATCAATTGTGAAATGAAAACCCATCCCAGTGAACGACCCTAGAGCCACTATGCTATGCTAGCTAAGGCTATCCTAGTACATGGTGTAATAGGTTATAAATTTTGTTGATTACTCCCTTCTGAGGACCAAAATCAAGGGACACCAGCTGAACACGTATCAAATGGCACCACTGTCAGGGACCATTGAGAGGACATGAATCAGCTGAGACACAAATTGGGAACGAATCACACACCATTTGGGGTTGAATTACTCAAAGATACCACCAAAGTTTCCTAACTATCTGGTAAGGAACTGAACAAAAGGAAAGCATGTACCTCATCACTAGCTCAAGCTTCATGGTAGACAACTCATTCAATAGTCCTTGAAAATTACTAAGATGTTATGCAACACTATTACCATCCTTGTACTTTAAATTCACAAGCCTCCTTATCATAAAGGCTTTGTTCTGTGTAGTCTTTCTCTCATAAAGACTCTCTAATTTTTGCCAAAGGCTATATGCATCAACTTCCTTGGCTACATGATGGAGGACACTTTGATCAACTCATTGCCTAATCTGTCCAACGGTTTTCCTATTTAATTTCTACCACTCATCCTCAGTTGTAGTAACTGGCTTATAACCCTTGCATTCAATGGGCTCAAACAACTCTTTGCAATATAGAATATCCTTCATCCTAGTATTCTAAATTGAATAATTGGAAGCTATGAGTTTAATCATTACACTACTAGCCTCCTCCATTTAATTCACACAAGAGATCTCACTGCTAATCAACTTGGCTTCGATACCACTTGTTAAGGTGACTTCACAATATTCCAACAAACACTATGATTTTTCTTTAAATAGGTAACAACAACTAGCAACAATAAATAAATAAACTCATGTAACAGAAAAATAAATCAGACACCAGAATTTTTACGTGGAAAACCCCTTAATGCGAAGGGAAAAACCACAAGACCTAGACCAGTTCAAACTTCCACTATCAACAATAATGGGTTACATCTGTCTTATCTAGAATAATCTCTAGAGGCTACAAATACATTAAGAGCACATATAGCCTTAGATTATACAATCTCTCTTGGAAAAAAAAAAACAAAGAAAATTGGAGATAGAATACCCAAAAAGATGTCGTTACTGTTCATGGGTAGTAACACCACTTTTCGAGCTCAAAATCTTATCTTCACTATTCAGATTGTAGCTACTCAAATTTTGAACCTCTCCTCCAAATTTCAACTAGATCAAACCACGGATGAAGCGAGATCAGCTCTTTGATGAAATCTAGGCAGTGAGATGTGTTTTTCATTTCTCTCTTCTCTTCTCTTTGTTTTTCCTTTTTCACAATCTCTTTTTGTTTTTGTTTATTTATTTTTTATTGTAACTAACTTGGGCCCCAAGAATATGGAGCCCACTCCCTCACATACGAGGGAGCCCAACATCCTTGGAATTTGAGGTAATAAACCCACGCTTGAAATCATTCACAACAATGTTTTTCACGTTAAAATTGAAATTGTCACTAGGCAAAGCCTCTAGGAGAGACTGATGGTGCATCTCAACAAACTTGACTTCAGTTGTCAGTCTAAAGAGGCCAAAAGTCACCACCATGTCGGGCTGTAGAGCACCATTTTACAAACTGGGAGTATTCTGGTATGATTTGAAGCTCAATACCAGTCGATTATTCCATGAAATAGTAATCTCGTCAGAAATTACTAAGCATGCTCTCTTTTCCAAACATGGGTACCAAGTTCCAACAGCATCTAAAAGCCAATCTCTAACATCATCAACTGATGATACACATAATGTTATGCACCCAAAATACACATAAGAACAAAGGAAGACAACCAAGAAAATAGAGTACGAAGGATGAAACCAGAATGAACCAGTGAAAGTCATGTTTCATGTTTCGATCCACGGGCTTAGATGTATGTGAGTGAACCAGAATGCATCCCATGGAAAAGAAAACAAAAGCAAGACTTCCATGTGATGCGAAGTGAAGCTAAAACAAAGTTGTGTTGCTCTCAAATCACTCCAAAGAAAATGAAGGAGATAGCAACAATAAACCCATAAACTAAACAGGAATCATAAAATTAAACACCTAGTCAATCAATCCACAAAAAATATCGAGAAAATAGAAAAAGACTATATACCAACGAAGAAAAAAAAAATGATCCATGGCAGTCATACTTTTCCCTTCTTCTCCCTCCTTGGCTCTTCTCTGTAAAACTCTTTCTCCTATTCCCAGTTCCCACTCAAACTCTCCTAACTTTTGTTGGTTTTCTTCATCTTGCTCCCTCCATCTCAAACTCCCCAATCTTTTCTTTCACATCTAGTTATCTCTTCTCAAGCTATCTCCCACTCCCCCCTAACGGCCTGCTCTCTCTCTCCAAAATCCTCAAAACCGTCTTCAGAATGCACGCGACATCATTGATTCCCCACAGAAAAGGTCACTGCTCCCGACCCACTATCTGATACACCTACTGGTTCATGCCTAATTGGTGTCTCAGCTGATGTATGTCCAGCTGGTGCTCCTTGATGGCAGGTGTAATCAACAAAATTTTTAACCTATAACACCATGAACTAGGGTAGCAAATACAAAGCTACTATAGCATAGTGGCTCTAGGATCGTTCCACTGGGAAGGGTACTCAAGATTGAAAATGATACCAATTCAAAGTGAATTGGTGCTGTTTCATTTCAAGATTAGCTTAAGAAATAAAACACAAACTTTGGTTTGAAAAAGGTTTGGACTTAGATTAACAACACAACAAGTGATGAAAATAACTTAAGAAGAAAAGCGTTCCTTGGAGATTCAGGTATACAGGGGAGGTTCCTCATGCAAAAGCATAGCTCCGGTCACTTGGTTCAATTCCTCACATTAGAGACTTAACATTAAGTCAATTCTCTAACATGTGCTGCATAAATGCATCCCTCAATTGGATTTCAGCTCTAATTCTCTCACTGATGCAACTTGCAATGGTTTGAGCCTCTCACTTAGCTTTTACCATTCAAGGTGATCTTTAACCTTGGATTGCCCGTCAAAAGCTCGCAAGAGATAACTAATAGATGTCTCCTAAGAGTCCAAAAGCTTATCAAGTGTTGGCTATTCTAGAAAATCCTACCTTCAAGTCACCTACCAGAGGCTCGCAAGGGGTAAACTAGTGCATCTCCATGGTTAGAGATCACTTGCCTTACCAAGTGTTGGCCCAGGTGACTCCAAGACGTTTTAAGTTAACTAAAAACATTAGAAACCATTCACGAGACACACTTACTCTTCATTCATAGCTGAAACCACAAAGCTTCTGATTCTTGCACTTGGAACCTTTCCCGACAACCTTAACTCCAAGGAATTAAAAGATTTAGCTACTCATTCTCTGGGGAAAACTCCTCAGAGAGTGCATAACTTATAAATATGAAAAACACAATCAAAGAGAGAAGGTAAGGCAGTAAAGAGCTAAAGCTCTTTGTATTTCTTTCTTTGGAACTTACAAAAGGTTCAACAACCAGCCTTCCTCTAGAACAGGCTCCTCGGGCTCTAAATAAAACCAAAATTACAATTACAACTATCCCCTGATATTTTGCCAAATTCCTAACTTAAAAGCTAAGGAAATCTATCATTGGTGACTTACAAGGAGAATTTAGGCATTTAGGCAACAAAAATCTAATGAAAAATATCTCCAAGGGTCGGTTACAAATATCGGGAAGCACTAAGGATCACTTCGCAGGTGACAAGTGAGGTCTGCGAAATTTCGCAGGTGCACAAGAGGAGCTGCGAAATTTCTTCATAGCAGCCAGCTGCTTCAACACCTTAGCAAAGTGGACTTCCATCATGTGGTGTTTGGCTTCCATCGCGGCGTGAAGCTTCAGGGGAACTCCATAGCACTGTGCAAAAAGGCTGCGAAATCACTTCGCAACAAAAATGGTGATTTCGCAGCACTTTTCTGAAGCCTTCCTTCCTTCAGCTTGGAGCAGTTATCTTCCAAAGGCCGTAACTTCCTCATTTCAGATCCAAATTGCACACGGTTTGAGGCATTGGATTGTTGACTTCCCAAGCTTTCAAATGACATATTGTATGCATAATTTGGACTTTAGGAAGTGCTTCAAAACTAGCTGCAGTGACTGTCATCAAGAATGCTCCATGGCTGAATCCTCTTTGCTTCCCCTTTGCATTTCCACTTTGCTTATGGCAAAAGAGCTTCAAGGCTTTAATTCTTCATGCCTCTGAGCTTCCCATAGCTTTCCAAGGATTCCATATAACTCTCCTCAATCTCATAATGTTTTGGTAATCAAAATACTAACAAAAACACCAAAACTTACACAATTTGATTAGAATTAATTGAAAGGGGCCTTAACATGTTAATTGGGTTAAAAGGTACTAACTACTACTCAAAAGTGTTTAAAAGGATTAATTATAAGCTATCAAATAGCACTTTTTGAGTAGTAATCACCTACTGCCAAAACCTCCTAAAATGTGGTAAAAAAAAATGCTCCCAAAAAACCTAGACCAAAAATGAGGGTCTACAATACTATAAAAACCAAAATGAAAATTTTGTTGTAACTTTTTACCTTCTTTATCCTCATTTTGTTTAAATATTTACCAAATTAACATTGATCTCCCACTACACCAAACCAACAAGGATGACATATATATAATTTAATTGAGAACCAAGTGCAACCGTTTTCTCTACTACCTGGATAAGAGATGTACCATATAACAATGTGTGAATCCCATTTACCCATTTTTCACTGCACAAGGGTCATGCACAATACTACATGTACAACCCATGTCCAATTGCACCACTGTACAACCTTCTTATTTAAGTTTATTGAAATTTTATTTAAGAGTAATTTGGAGCAACATCTGAACCACTCCAACCATTACTAAGTGATCATTTCTTTTCTATCTTCCATTTCTCCATATGTGAGATTTGATTCATCTGATTCTTTATTTGAATGGTTTGGATTGTAGATTTTTTTAAAAAAAAAAACAAAAATTTAATTTGTTTTTCTTATTGTTGTAGAATTTTTTTTTTCTTATTTTTATTAAATATAGTCCATATTCTATATAGTAGATGTTATGGAAAAAAAAAACATAAATTTTTTCTTGGAAATACAAAAAAGATTAGAAATCATATTTTTTTTTTTTTTCCTTCCTTTCTTCTTTAAAAAAAATAAAATGAAAACATGAGTTTCATATTTGTGTTGTTCTAATTCTCGAGAAAGTGTCTTTTCATGATTTAAGATAAGGGAAAACGAGTGAAAGGATAAAGATGAATTCTATGATGATGTTGGTTCAAATTTTTATTCTATATTCAATTTTTATTATGTAATATTATTTTTAAATTTTAATTTCTTATAATTATTTTTAAAATTAAGATGAGTTTTTTAAAAAATATATAACGAATTTTTTATTTAATGTTGCTTAGTAATTTTTATTAGTGATAATTAAGATTATTTAAAATTATTTTATTTAATAAAAAATTCAGTTTGGAAAATGTTAAAATTATTTGATAATTTTATTTAATAATAGTTTTTTAAAAAAAAATTAAATAAAATTATTTTTAAAAATTAGATTTTTATGTTAGAATATTAATATTATTTACTAAACTTAACTAGTAATATTTTGAAAATAATTAGGAGTTGAATATTTAATAAAATAATTTTTTTTTTATTGGTTTGAATTTACACATAACTTTAAAGCTAAAACACCCAACTATAAAATAGGTCTAAATTAATTATCTTATTATTTAATTATAAATTATATTATTCCATATACTTCTATGATTTTTTTTAATTATTTCCTTTTTACAAATTATTTTTTATAGTTTTTATTAAATAAATTTTAAAAATTAATTTAGTAATAACTTCATTAAATAACCGTTCACATGCCTTGCACGTGGAGTAAACTTAGTATTATTAAAAGGTATCAGTGTAAGGACTCCAGTAGTTAAGTGGCCTTTAGTTTTCCACATTTAAAAGAAGAAAATAATGATAATAAAATATAATAACCTTTAAGATAATAAAAAGTTTTTATTGCCTGGAAGTTTAAAATTTTTAAAGTAATTTTGATCGTAGGATAAATCTATACCTTTTATAAGAGTTTCTATTTTTATATAAAAGTTCATACTATTTTCTATTTTTAAACATAAAAAACAAAGTGTACCAAAACTGATACTAAGACATGTTTGACAACTATTTTCGAAAATAGTTTCCTATTTCCAAAACAAAAAAAAAATAAGAAAACATATTTGACAATAAAAAACTGTTTCTATTTTCTATTCTTAAAAACAAAAAATGTGATGTTTTGAAATAACATCTTTTATTTGTTTTCTATTATTTTTAAAAATTGTTTTAACAAATAATTATACAAACATATAGAATGATTAAAAATAAAATACTAGAAATAAAATTTATTTTTAGAACATATTTAAAAATTTTGAAAACAAGTTAAAAACATTTTAAGTTTTCAAACAAAGTTCACTTTCATTATACAAAATATCAAATAATAGTTTTCAAAAATTATTTTTTAGAACTGTTTTTAGAAACCGTTACCAAGTAGGCCCTAACATGATGTTTATTTTTTAACTTAATATTGAATGCAATTCACTTGCAGATTTTAGTTAATTGTTTTCAAACGTTTTAATTTTTTTTAAACTTATTTACCAATATTTTTAACTTAATAGAAAAACTAAAATATGAGTTTTTTCTTATCCAAATGTTGATAGATTCCAAGGATAAATATATCATTTTTTGCAGATATATAAATAATTGGACTTTATGCATATATCACGATATGGTAAGAAATATTAACGAAAATTTTAAGAAAAAATATTAATGAAACGATGATCGATGAAAACTCATAAATATTGAAGAAAACTTCAATAAATGATAATAGACCTATTCAAGTTATTTAAATATATATATATATATATATATATATATATATATATATATATATATATGTGTGTGTGTGTATGTGTGTGTAATATATTTTAGCACATTATGTGAGAATATACAAAATTTAAAAACACATTAATATTAAAATTGTAATATATTTAATTTGAATATATAGAAAAATATAAAAATAAATAATGGTATATGAATGAGTATTTTTTATTTTAAAATATTGATAATTGTATTTATAAATTTATATTTGTTTTCTATTTAATAATTAAAAATGATTTATCTACTATATATAAGGAACACATCATTCTATGTCATATTTTAAATCCATGTGTATAATATTTTTCTTTAAAAATAAATAAAAATTGGTGCTAACATGGTGTTGATTAAATTGGTGAAATATCATAATATTATTGATTTGGCAAAACAATGATGGGATAGAGAGCAATAAGATTTCTTCACCATTTATCATATTACAACTTTTCAATATGTGATATCTTGGCAAAATATCAACGACCACAATTTTTTTTCAACCTTGGTTGATTCTCACTTCTAACACCTGACCCTCCCACCCCACTCTCACAGTGAAGCCAACACTCACTATCTTAGGTCGTTGCTAACATTGTGTGTTGTATGTTTGGTCACTTAAGGTAGATTTTTTCTTCATTCCCTCTCTTTATATAGGTTTTCTTTAGGTAAAAATTTCTACCTTCTTCACTCTTTCTCTGTCAAACTTGTGAGCTTGTTTCTTTAATTTTTTTTTTCATAATTTACGGATTACTTGATTGTTTGATTGTTGTGATTTTCATGGCTTGTTTGGTTATTATATTTTTATGGTTTATTTGATTTCTAAAATTTAAAAGAAAAGAATAAAAATTTCGGTTTTTGTTGTTTGTACTTTTGCACTTAAACTATATTAAAATGTTTATGAGAATGAGTGTAGAGGTTGGAACTTAGGAGCTACTTGAGATAGTTATGGGCTTCCTCTATAATGGTTTTTTCAATTGTTGGGGTATTTCAATACTTTTGACTGAGATTGTTTAGTTCTTCACAACAATGCTAGTATAGCATCAATTTGGTTCAAGTAGGATGATTTGAGTGTCTTATATTGAAAATTCCCAATTTTTAAGTACCACTAGTTTGAGCACATATTTGAGCTCCAATTAATAGGTACCATGATATCTCATGGGTTTGAAATTATGTCCCTTAAGTAATCTTAAGGACTTATGATTATAAAATTTGTGATATTGTAGTAATCTTTTTTATGGAATTTGACATATACTCTTAGTAAGTTAGAGTATGTTAATTAGTTGATCACCTAATAAGAGAATCTAAGATTAAAGAATTGTAGAGGTAATCTTGAGAGGATGATAGCATCTACCTCGTTAGATTATTGACACCAATTCATATAGAGTTTTTATATAGTGAATAGTAGGTTATAAACCGAAGGAATTGATTAAATTGGAAATCAATTATTATCACAATGTAATGAGACAAGATATTGAAGTACAATTGACTCTCTTTAGTGAAGTGTTGAGTCAATTTCATAATAGAATTTTGAGGGAAGCAATATTTTCCAATGGGTCCCGTGGTCTCTGCTCAAGTTCAAATTCCATGATGACACATCATTTGAGGGATAGATGAGTTTTCTTATTCATAAGTGTACATAAGAGCATTTTGATAAAAATAAAAATAAAAATAAAATAAAATACAACACAAAATAACATAGGAACTTATGAATGGTCTTCCTAAATTGCATAAATTAATTACTTGGAATCCAATAAGACTAATTAATTAATTAATTAGAACCTAGTGAGCTAGATTAAGTCACCTAAGTCTTGGGCTTAAGTCACTTAAACCCACAAGTAAGCCTATATAAACCCTTTTAAGGTTTAGGGTTTGTATCTTTAAGTTATTCTATCTTCCAAAAAGAGGGAGTCCTAATCTCTTCCCTAAAGAGAGGAGTCCACCCTGCTCTAGTGCCTAGTTTCGAGATATCCATTAAGTGGAAGATCATGAGGTTTCAAGATCTCTATTACAAAAGAATTTGGGTTTGAGAACATTCAAACCCTAATTTTGGTTTCTAATACATCCTATGAGACCAAAGTTTAATTTTTATTTTTTTTTTTATCTCTTTTGTTATGCCTAGTGGCTTAAATTCATCTATCTTAAAGCCTCAAACAATTATTAGATCACCCAATAGAAATAATCACCAATTCAGAATCATGTCCTGTCAAAGGAAGAAACTCAACTTATGATTTTGAACTCATGCCAAATTCAAAATGGAGTACTACTAATTTGGGATTTCACCACATTTATCTCGAGAGTTGCATATTTGACACTCCATTAACCTTAAGTGATCCTCGTACGACAGGAAATCAAGATTTTATTATTATTTTTAGTTACTTCTAGGTAATTATTTGAGAAATAAGTGGTCAATAGGAGTATGCCACATGTTAGTTTTTACTTTTTCTATATATATATATATAAGCAAATTATATTTTTTGAGGGACATTTAAAGAATTCTTTGAAGAATTTTTAGAAAGAGGAAGACACATCAATTTTTCTTAATTTGTTTTCTTGCTTTTTTATATTATTGAATAAAACATTGTTTTTAATTTCATTTGAAATTACGAACGGTTTTTTCTTATTCTTTTATGGATTGTGTATGTGAAGTAAAAACACACTCATGAGAGGCTAAAAAGTCATCTTGTGATGTGAAACATAAAAGGCTAGGGTTAGATCCAGTGGGAAATAATAGGTAAAATCAAATTAATTAATAATGGATTGAATGAAAGGTTAGGACACTAATATTGATATTAAAATTCCTTCTAAAGTTAGTTTGACCTAGTAGATGGTACAATCACACATTCCTTGATACTAGGGATTCTTGATAATTCTTTATCCATTGTTATCTAAGGTTGTCATTGTTATCTACCTTAAAGAAAATCTGCATAGAGAAGTACAAGCCCAAAAATCCTAGACCTAAGCTTAGATTTCCTATCCATTCATCTATTAGGTAATTTAAAATAGAATAAAATATGAAAAGTTAGGATATGGATAAACACCGAGGTATGGAACTTAAGTTGGTCTCATTAGTAAGCATTTTGATTACTTTAAGATTAATTAAAATATACACCTTTCTTTCACCTAAAGGTCTATATACCTAAAGTTGAATTGTGGAACCTCCCAAACTTTGATCATTTGAATAAAAAATCAATAATATTTTTGCAATTAAATTTAGTTCTTTAAAGAATCTCAAATCCTCTCAACCTAATTTTACATATTATTCAGTTTACAAAATAAATAGCAATAATTTTGACCTAGTTTGACATCCATGGGTCAACCCTTGAGGATGATACCTAGACTACTACAAAAGTTATAGTAATTCTATCTTTTTTTTTTTTTTTTTTTTTTTAAGCTAGAGTTACTACATAATTTAGACTTACTATTTAGGATAATAAAGATTAACAATCATTTAGGTCACTATTGATTAAGTCAAGTGGTAATAGACAATCTTAAGACAAACATCATGATATCTCATGAGATTGAGACAATGTTTACCCTTAAGTGATCTTAAGGACTTGTGATTGTATAATCTATAACCATAGTAGTTTCTTAAGTAGAATTTTACATATGCCCTTTATGGACTAGGGTATGTTGGTTGACCACAAAATAGAAAGACTTGAGAATCAAGGATTGTAAATATAATATTGAGATGTTGATAACATCTCATTAGATTATAAATATCAGTTCATGAGGAGTCTAAATGTAGTAAATAGTAGGTCACAAACCCAAAAAATAATTAAATTATATTTAATTAGTTTATATATTAATATAATTTCATAAGATACTGAAATGTAGTTGACTATCTTTAGTGGAATATTGGGTCAATTTTAGAATTGAATTCTAAATGAACCATTATTTTCCTATGAGTCCTAGTGATCCATACTCAAGCTCATATTCTTTGTTGGCACAAAGTTTTTAGGTTTTATGGAGAATTAATCATTTATATAAGGGTGTTTGGGTAAATGCGTAAAATTGCATATGATTTTAGGATTAATTATTATTTTTTTGAATCAAGTTAATTTATTAAATGGAATCCATTGGGCCTAATTAATTAATTAAGATCAAATGAACTAGATTAATTGCCCAAACCCAAATTAGGCCAAAGTCACTTAAGCCCACAAGAAAGGTTATATAAACTCTTGTAGGTTAATTTTAGGGTTGACCAATCCAAAAGTCAAAACTAAACTAAGCCCAAAAACAATGAAATAGGGAAATCAAACTAGGTACTTATCAAATTAAAGTGTCTGAGGCGTGATGTAGCAATGCCCTTAAAGTAGATCCATTATTCTCAAAGATCAATTTCGGTACAACATGAAACTAATATTCTACTTCTAGGATTTAATAACCAAAAGCTTTACCTAAGGTGTACTCTGAGATGAGGTATAGTATAACTCAAACAGTAAGGAAAAGAATTGAGATTTTGAAGGGTTTGTTGAAAAGATGTAAGCACAAAATGTCAGTTGTAAGAAACTATAACAATAGATTGGAATCGTCAAAAATAGAGAAGCAAAGTCACCATAAACAAAGAATTAGAGAGATGTGGAAGAGATAGAAGTAGATTGGGAGGTAGATATGTTAATGTGAGTTTGAGAATTCAACACCACTAAACTTAAACTTCAAAAAAAATTGGCTAGAAGTGTGCGTAGGCAGGGGGTCCCCTACACGTGATGCACATTAAGGTTTCCCTAATCAAGTTGCTTGAAGGCTAAAATCCCATTAGATGGGCTTGGCTTCTGGGGAACATGAGGCTCCTAGTTCCCTCTCCACAAACCTAAGAGGCTATGGAAGTGAGATAATATAATTTGCAAAAAGTTTTAATCCCTTTCCAATGTAGTATTGGCAACTCTATGCGTTTATACTCCAACACACGCACATGCACTTTTGCAACAACCTCTTTATTCTAGGTCATCCTAATTAGTATATAGGTCTCTTTTCCTTTCTACAATGAAGCGAACTAAGTGAGACACTTTCTCATCCAATATAACGTTCTTTGATGGATCAGGGCATATAAGCTTGGTGCATTTGACTGACAATCATGCTTGATATTTCTATTTTTAATTAGCACATATACCATAACATCAAATTTAAACTATATTGAAACCTACATAACAAAAACCTTACCTTAAGACTTGTTACATTTCATATATTGAAAACCATATTAAACATGTTATTTATAGCTTATTTGTATAGGTACCCTTGTCTATCTTCCATTATTGTGCAAGAAATTATTGTTGAGAGGAAATTACTACGGTCTAAAGCTCGATTTTAAAAATAGAATTGCATCTTAGGCCTTCTGGTCTCCTAAATTGAGATCATCAAAATAACTTATCCCCTTAGCCTTTTATTAATTTGGGAACCTTTGTATCATTTCCAAAAGATATGTTGATCATTGACCCTAGGACTGAATAAATATAAGTTGTAATTTCTCATGATGAGAGTATGGATCTACATAGACATAGGAATGAAAGCCACTAATCACTACAAGAAAAGTGAGACATGATCACATAGTTTTAGGAGGGGTCAGTAAAATCCACAACCAAAGATTATATATAACCTCATAGCTATTTGAAGAGTTGCTAAAACGATGTTCCGCCAAAGCTATAGTTGCAGGATTAATTGGATGCAACTATAAAAGCTCATATTGTTATGGTATAAAATTAGTTGCTATCATATATGGCCTAATGGGTGAGGCTTGATCACTACCATAAAAGTAACCAATATATAAACTGCCCAACATTTCTCCCATTCACCCACACCAAACCCATTGTGACCCATTTCTTTTTTCATCATTGTTTGTGCCAACCTATTAAGAACTCTATTTTTTCTTCTCATTGATCATGCTTCCTATTTTTCTTTGATTCTCTCATTGTTGGTATTTTTCTCATTGATCATTGTCGCCAAAGCCATGAGTTTTTCTATTTTCTATTATTTCTCCTCACATTATGTGATTTTCTAGCTTGCTAGATTTTTTTTCTTTTAATTTTTGTTTCTATTGTTTTTCCTCATATTCTGTGATTTTCTATCTTTCTAGATTTTTTTTTTCTTTTGTTTCTTTTGATTTTTGAAGATAAAAGAAAGGGAAGTTCATGTTATTCTATTGTAAAATGTTTCTTTCTCTTTAGGTTTCTCTTTCACTATCATTTGTTTTAAATCATTGTTAATTGTAAATTTTGAGTATGAGCTGACCTTCAAATTGCTTTGTTTATCAAAATATAATTTAGGTGAGTAGATGAAAACTATAGGTTAGGTTAACTATAGGTGATTAATCAGTTCAATTATTAGATGATACTCCACTCTTCCGAGTTCAATATTGCATTTCAGGTCATTAATGTTGTTGCCAATGAAATAGTAAACTGTAGATGATGGCTGCATTTTCATTCCATCTTCAATTTTAATTAAAATAATTTTGTTTTTTGTTTTTTGTTTTTATGGATGATACATATTTTTTGGTGGATGAAGGGTGCTATAGCTATTTTCTTAGAAGAAATATTAAAATTGTTTAAGAAATATAGGTTTGCTTTGTAGACTAAACCAAAAACTACAAATATGGTTAAATAACTTTCTTTTTCAATACTCTTGAAAAGGTCATACCAACTTTTGGGACAAAAATGTGAGAGGATATTAATGTAGAAGGAGATCGAGGCTCTATTTGGTAACTGTTTTCGAATGCAATTCTGAAAGATAGTTTTTTATAACAGTTTTTAAAAATTGTTCTTTGGTATTTTGTAAAAGAAAAGCTTGTTTGGGAACTTGAAATATTTTTAACCTACTTTTAATATTTTTAAATATATTTTAAAAATAATTTTTATATTTAGTGTTTTATTTTTAATCATTTTACATGTTTATATATTTTTTCTAAAACAATCATTAAAAAATAAGTGAAAACAATATAAAAAATAGTTTTTAATAGTCAAATGTGTTATTTTGTTTTTTTGGTTCTAAATAACATAAAACTATTCTAAAAAACAATTAACAAGCATTAGATTTCATAAAATTTTGGAAATAATGAAAAACATAGCAAAACTATATAGTAGTTCCTTAAGCTATATAGGTTGAAAACCTAGATTTGTTCCTTAATGTCACAAGATGCTTCAAATGACCCTCCCCATGGGCTTATATAAGAGGTGGGAAGCTTTTAAAGATTCCTATAGACATCTACACTTAGCTACAAAGTGGGAGAGTATGAAAACTTCTAGAGAGGGCTATAGATGTCCACACATCTCTACACTTGGCTAAGAGAGCATTGGAATAGTCTGGGGTGTTCTAGAATCTTCCAAAGTCATCTTGTACATACCCTTGTACATAGACTAGTGTAAGAGCTTCTAGATTATTCTTGAGTTATAAGGAACCCTTCAAGATTCTAGAGACTTCCTAAGGTGCCTATAAATAGGTTAAAGCCCCATTTGACCAAGGCACCACCCAAGAACCTAACCAACCAAGCAAGTGAGTTCCAAAACGCTTGTAACGCTTTCTTCGAGCAATAAAGCTTTCATTCTTTAAGTGTTGCCTATTACGCCTTCTAAAGCTTCTAAGTCGGGTGCCTCTTAGCCTAGCGAGGTAAGCATTGAGAGTAAGGCTAACTTAGCAAGATCAAGTGTCTTGACATGTCTAAGTGTTGTACAAGCTTAGGAAAAGACTAAGTCCGTGATAGTTGGTATCAGAGCGCGACTATGAAGCAGGCATAGTAAAGGAAGCATGTTAGGCTCCAACGTGGATGAGACTAGTGAGCAAACCCGTGTGAGGGAGACCGAACCTATTACACTGGGCAGGGGTAGGAAGGATAAATCTCATGATGCCATTGCCAACATGGAGGCAAGGTTAGCTAAGGTGGAGCTAGCCATGGCGGACACTTGAGAAAGGTTGGACTTGATCGAGCAAGGCATGGAAAAGGGAATGAAGGATTTTAGGGAACAGTTCCAAGACCTTCATAAGGGGATGCTAGTCTCACAGGTTCAGCCAGTGTCGCACAAAAAGTTTATGTCCTTCCAAGAAAAGGTCTTGAGCATGCTTGCTAGCATGGAGTCAAGGATGGAGGCCTTGGGCACTCGAATGGAGTCCCGAGACCAGGAGGTTAGGCAGGAGTTAGCCATTTACAAGGCTGTTGTGTCGGCACGGGTCATGGCCACACATGAGGCATCTAGGGTGGAGGTGTTGAAGCCATAAGGGTTTAGTGGCAAGTGGGATTCCAAGGAGTTGGACAACTTCTTATGGCATATGGAGCGATACTTCGAGGCTATTGCACTGACTGATGAGGCGGCTCAGGTAAGGACTGCAATCCTCTACCTTACTGACACAACTACTCTATGGTGGCATTGGAGGTTTGCCGATATGGAGAAAGGCATTTATACCATAAAGACATGAGAAGACTTCAAGAGGGAGATTAAGAGGCAGTTTTACCCTGAGGACATGGCTTACCTGGTTAGGAAAAACATGAGGCGTCTCAAGCACACAGGTTCGATACGCGACTATGTCAAGGAATTCTCTTTGCTCATGCTTGAAATTCCTAACATGACTGTGGAGGAGTTGCTATTCAACTTCATGGATAACCTGCAAGGGTGGGCTGAGTAGGAATTAAGGCGTAGAGGCGTTCAAGACTTAACCATTGCTATGGCAATAGCAGAGTCTTTAACGGATTACAAGAGGGGAGACTCCTCCAAGATTGAGTCTTTGGAGGATAGCCACACTACAGGTGGGGGAGATGAGGTTTCAAAGGACCACAATGCTCCTAGAATGGGATCAAGCAAGATGCTTAACGTTTGAGAAGGAAGGAGTTTATGTCTAACATCAAATGCTTCCTGTGTGATGGTCCACATTGGGCACGAGATTGTCCAAAGAGGAAGGTGTTTAGTGCCATGATCGAGGAGAGGGAACAAGAAGACAAAGCACATATGAGCTCGATGCAGTCGCTAGGCGCCCTCTAAGTCAACCCAAAGCCTAGTACACCTAAGACCTCCTTACTATTAGGGGTGCAAGTAAAGGAGGCAAAAGGGGAGCAAGCTAAGGTAGCCTGTACACACATGGACAAGGTCATTAAGGAAAAGGTGAACTCAATGGGCAAGAGGAAGCAACACTCCAAGCTTCAAAAGTGCAAGTGTCTGCAACCATCCGAGGTCTCACGGGAGAAGAAGGTGAAGAATATCCTGGCTGAACGAGTCACGAGGAGACAAGGGGTCCTTCCTGTGATAGAGTATCTAGTTTGATGGAAATGACTACCTAAGAGGCAGGTAAGCTAGGAACATGCGGATGCTTTGAGAAGGTTTTGGAAACACATCGAGAGGTTTTAAGAAGAGGCAACGACAGGGAAGTTGACGACATAAGTGGGAGAGAGTGTCACAAGATGCTTCAAATGACCCTTTCCATAGGCTTATATCGGAGGTGGGAAGCTTCTAGAGACCCTTGGAGACATCTACACTTAGCTACAAAGTGGAAGAGTATGAAAGCTTCTAGAGAGGGCTAGAGATGTCCACACATCTCTACACTTGGTTAACAGAGCATTGGAATAGTGTGGGGTGTTTTAGAATCTTCCAAAGTCATTTTGTACATACCCTTGTACATAAACTAGTGTAAGAGCTTCTAGATTATTCTTGATTTGTAAGGAACCCTTCAAGGTTCTAGAGACTTCCTAATATGTTTATAAATAGGTTAAGGCCTCATTTGGCTAAGGCACCACCCAAGAACCTAACCAACCAAGCAAGTGAGTTCCAAAGCGTTTGTAAAGCTTCATTTGAGCAATAAAGCTTCTATTCTTTTAAGTGTTGTTTATTACGCCCTCTAAAGCTTTTAAGTCGGGTGCATCTTAGCCTAACAAGCTAAACATCAGGAGCAAGACTGACTTAGCAAGATCAAAGTCTTGACTTGTCTATGTGCCGCACAAGCTTAGGAAAAGACTGAGTCCATGACGCCCTCTAAAGCTTTTAAGTCGGGTGCATCTTAGCCTAACAAGCTAAGCATCGGGAGTAAGATTAACTTAGCAAGATCAAGTGTCTTGACTTGTCTAAGTGCCGCACGAGCTTAGGAAAAGACTAAATCCATGACATTAAGCTAGCTGTTTTCAGCATTTGTCTTTCTTCCTCTTGCACTTCCCAAGATTTGAATAGATTCTATGAAGAAAGCAAAAGCTTTTCTAAGAAAATATAGATGGTACCTGCTGCTTGGCAGTGACATATTGGCAGAAAACATTAAACCAAGCAAATCAAAGAAGTTTCTTAATTTTCAATGACCCATATAGAAGGAAAGAATCTTATGCAATGATACAGCTATGTGAAGTGCCTTAAATCCCTATGCTTCTGCAGGGAACCCTATTCCCATGTTCAAAAGGAAGAAGACATAGAAACTTGGATTCCTAGTTAGGTGAAGGAAAGGACCATAGGTCCTGCAGATGAAGTCACACTTCGTCGCGGTCTGTTTTATCCGCACCTAAATCTTATAGTCACAGTTTTTTCACTTGTAGCTGTGGGATTTGGCCCCGGCTATAAACCTATCTTTTTATGGTAATGAATATTGATTGGAGATCATGTAAATATGCAACATTGCATTTTGCCCCTGTACACCTTTGTCGATGACATTTAGGTTGATCAATTATGAGCTTTCGGAGGAGATAAGCACGAGAAGTAAGGTTTAGTCCCATTCTTCATGCCTTTCTCTTTTACTAGGCTTGCAATTCTAGTTCCTCCTCAGCTCCTGCTACTGCAGATCTCTATATGCCCAACTAAATACATATTTGCTCAAAAAATCTCGTCAATGAGCTTCTTATATATACAAATAGCTAGAAGACTACTGCCACTATTAATTTGGCCAGAATTCATGTGTCTCCTCTTATCATGGAGCTTCAGATTCATTATCTTATATGTTATATATTCATTTTTCCAAATTCATTTTTACACATAATCACTCCTCTCCAAAGTCAGAATGATTTTTTTTTTCTTTAAGAATAGTTCACTCCTCTCCACTTGAAATCCTTAAAAAGAGGAGCAAATTGCAACTAAAAGTGGTATTCTAAAATACCTCACAATACACTTGGTGAAAAGCCATATTTATAATAAGTCATTAAGCCATTAAGTCAAATATAAAGATAAAAAAAGCTTAAGCATTGAGCCTAACTTGCATCTTGAGGACGCACTGCCCCCCCTGAGACAATTTTTTTTTATTTTGCCCCCCCTGCCCTGCATTTTTTACTCCGCCGGTGTGTCCACCGCCATGACCCCCGTGACCTTGGTGGCTGCAACCGCCACCACCGGCGCCGCCATGAGCTCCTCCACCAAGTCCATGATGTCCCTTACTATGACAGATGCCGTGTCCATGATGTCGTTTGCCGTCGTGTGCTTGATGGCCGTGATGTCCTCCTCCATGCTGGCCGTGATGTCCTCTGTGTCCGTGATGTGCTCCACCTCCATGGCAGCCAGGAGCTTGTGGAGGAGGAGGACGGTGAGGACCTGGATGAGGTATCATTGTGAGGACGCTCTTGTCTCTTCGAATATATGTTTGGGACGATTGTACTATTGCATGGTGGTGGTGGTGTCCCCCACTGTGACAACCCCGACCACCATGTGGATGGTGTCCTCCTCCGCGGCCTCCTCCTCCTCCTCCTCCTCCTCCTCCTCCATGACTACGGTGTCCATGAGAGCCATGAACACATGGAGATGGATCATGATAATGCATTTTCTAGACAAAACCTGAGTTGGGAAGCTAGGATGGTGTGGTAGGCGTGACCCATTACTTCTTTGCTTAGTTTTATATACACACTGCGCTAAACAGAGTTGAAGACGGTAGCCATTGCACGCGCCTCACCACGCGTTTCCCATTCGGAGTTTCACTCCGGGCCACCATCAAAGTCCGCTTAGCTTGCCTCCTAAGTTATCTTACTTTTTCGAAGCACAGTACACTTGTCCTTGTCTTTTTTCCAGAAAGTCAAATATTCTTATCTCATCACTTCGTAATGATTTTTTTTCTTTTATTATTTTCACTTCTTTTTACATTTTACTTATTGCTTAAAAAATACAATAAAAGTGGCTTAAGGCTTCTTTCCCCACCTTTCTTTTCTAAAAATAAAAATAAAAACAAAAAACACCCTTAAAAACAAAAACAAAAGGCTTAAATTTAAAATATTTTAAAAAATAATTTTTAAATATTTCTTTTAGAATTTACAATATTCTTAACGTGATTCTTATATTTGAAAATATTTTTTTTTAAATAATTTTGTTTTTTATAGATATTTTTCATATTTAAACAATTATTTTTTAAAACAAACCCCTTAAAATAATTAAAAATAATTATTTTTTTAAATAACTTATTTTCAAAACAAATTTTCAAAAAATTAAAAGTAATTTTTGAATATGCTCTTAATATTTAGATGTCGTTTTAATAGATATATATTGAGAAATAATGATTTTAAAAATGCTTAAAAAATTAAGTCCTAAAATTTTAAAATTTTTAAAAGTATTTTATAAAGATGTAAAATAAATTTTATATTTTTATATACAAGTTTTTTTATTTTAAAAATAAATAACAAAAAGCTTATTTAAGCAAACACTTAATTTAAATAAACAAATTTTAGTTATTTCTAAGACTATTTTTTCTGTTTTAATTTGATAAGAAAAACCATAATTCAATTTATATGGTATTAATTAAATTTATTTAAAGTTTTATTAAAAATAAAAAAATTGATAATTATAAATAATTTTAAAAATAAACGGGTCTAGTAAAACATGAATATTAATACTATAATAAAATTATAAATTATATTTTTTATTAAAATGATAATTTCAGTATATATGGTAAAATATAAATATCAACATCTTTTTGTTATTAAAAAAAATGAATAATAGCAATTTCATTATAAAGTTTTATGAAATAATTTAAAAATAAGCAAAAAAATAAATAAATAAATAAATAAGGTAAATTTTTAGTTATATATGCTTAAATAGATAGAGAATAGTTTGGATTAGTTTTAATTTCAAATTATTTTTAAAACAAATTTGTTGAAGAATTTAAAGTATGGGGGCATGAGAAGGTGTACAATTCAGTGGACCTTTACAAGATTCCTCCTGGTACATGATTTGGCGTTAACACTCTTTAGCCTTTTAACGCACGCGCCTCACCACGCGTCTTCCACTCGCTCCGACGGCATCATTAAAGTCATAATTGCTTTCCCCACAAAACCTTGCCTCTTAAGTAATTCACGTCATGTTGATCTTTTTCAAAGTGGGGCCCACTTATCCCTTGTGGTGTTTTTTTTCCCGGAAACTTCCTTTTTACACTGTACCTTTTGCTCCAAAACAATAGAAGCAGTTTAGGATTTTTTTGAAAATATTTTTTCAAAACAATTTTAAAGTTAGGGATGAGGTTAGAATTTTTTTCTTTTTTCTTTTTTCTTAAACCTAGGTTGGATCGGAGTGGTTTGGGCATTGGCTTCGCTGGTGCTGTCCTACCCCTATTATATATATAATAAAATAAATAATAATTAAACTTTTTTATTATTATTTTTCTCCTTTTTAATACATCTAAAATGAGAAAAATCTTATAAGAATAATTTATAAAATTATAATATTTATTTATTTATAAACTACATTTTTTTAAATTAAAAATAAAATTAAAAACTAAATAAAGTGGTATAAGAAATTTCTCTACTCACCATGTCTATTTAAGGTTTCTATTTTTTTTTTCTTTTTATGAGAATGAAAATTGATTTAAATAATCAAGACAAGGTTGAGATATGGGGTTGATAGACCTGAACCACCTTACTACCTTCCCTAGTTTGTGATTTTATTTTTCAAAACCTAAGCTTCAATCAAAATTTATACTACCCTACCACACCTAGATTATATATAAAAAGAGATAAAAATTGATTTATTTTAGTTTTTTTCATTTTCCATTTTTAAACATATAAAGTAAATATTCAAATCTATTTTTATTTTATTTTATAAAAATATACATATAAAATTTTATTAAAAACTTAATTTGTTTTTTATAAATTATATTTTTAGTATCATTGAAAATTTTAAAAAAATGCAATTCAGAATTTTTAACCCAAGTATGTATGAGTTGTTCACTTTCCTACCTCACCCTATTAAAAACTAATTTCTATTTTTTGTTCTTAAAAATAAAAAATATGATGTTTTCAAAAAACATCTTTTAATTATTTTATATTATTTTCACTTATTTTTTAAGGATTGTTTTAAGAAATAATTATACAATCATGTGCAATAATTAAAAATGAAATACTAGATATAAAAATTACTTTTAAAATATATTTAAAAATATTAAAAATGTGTTAAAAACATTTTAAATTTTCAAACAAATTTTACAGTTTTCAAAAACTATTTTTTAGAAGTGTTTTCTAATATCGTTACCAAACAAGTCTTAAGCTTTTTGAGTTAAGTGGAGCAAATAGATTGACATATTTACATGGATAGACTATAAAGTTTATTACAAAGTCCATGACAGCCCAATTTTACTTTTTCAATTGACTAGAATTTAAACTATTATATTTTTTCTCTTAGTATTTCTCCTAGAATACTTTTTCAATTAATTTTTTATTTTTTCTCCTACTTCAACTTTGTTGTAACTACTGTGAGTACCGGAAAAGAGTAGAATCCGAACGAGTATCGAAAAATGGTAGAATCCAGGCCAGTACCCGAAAAAGGGAGAATCCGTGCGAGTACCGGAAAACTGTCCCAGTGAGTACCGGTAAATGGTAGAATCCGTGCGAGTATCGAAAAAGGGTAGAATCCGGGCCAGTACACGAAAAAGGGAGAATCCGTGCGAGTGCCGGAAAACTGTCCCGATGAGTACTGGAAAATGGTAGAATCCAAACGAGTATCGAAAAATGGTAGAATCCGGGCCAGTACCCGAAAATGGGAGAATCCGTGCGAGTACCGGAAAACTGTCACTGTGAGTACCGGAAAAGAGTAGAATCCGAACGAGTATCGAAAAATGGTAGAATCCAGGCCAGTACCAGAAAATGGTAGAATCCGTGCGAGTATCGAAAAAGAGTAGAATCCGGGCCAGTACCCGAAAAAAGGAGAATCCGTGCGAGTACCGGAAAACTGTCCCCGTGAGTACCGGAAAATGGCAGAATCCGTGCGAGTACCGGAAAACTGTCCCTATGAGTACCGGAAAAGAGTAGAATCCGAACGAGTATCGAAAAATGGTAGAATCCAGGCCAGTACCCGAAAAAGGGAGAATCCGTGCGAGGACCGGAAAACTGTCCCAGTGAGTACCGGAAAATGGTAGAATCCGTGCGAGTATCGAAAAAGAGTAGAATCCGGGCCAGTACCCGAAAAAGGGAGAATCCGTGCGAGTACCGGAAAATTGTCCCGGTGAGTACTGGAAAATGGTAGAATCCAAACGAGTATCTAAAAATGGAAGAATCCGGGCCAGTACCCGAAAATGGGAGAATCCGTGCGAGTACCGGAAAACTGTCCTGGTGAGTACTGGAAAATGGTAGAATCCAAACAAGTATCGAAAAATTGTAGAATCCGGGCCAGTACCCGAAAATGGGAGAATCCGTGCGAGTACTGGAAAACTGTCCCTGTGAGTACCGGAAAAGAGTAGAATCCGAACGAGTATCGAAAAATGGTAGAATCCAGGCCAGTACCCGAAAAAGGGAGAATCCGTGCGAGTACCGGAAAACTGTCCCTGTGAGTACCGGAAAATAGTAGAATCCGAACGAGTATCGAAAAATGGTAGAATCCAGGCCAGTACCCTAAAAAGGGAGAATCCGTGCGAGTACCGGAAAACTGTCCCGGTGAGTACTGGAAAATGGTAGAATCCAAACGAGTATCGAAAAATGGTAGAATCCGGGCCAGTACCCGAAAATGGGAGAATCCGTGCGAGTACCGGAAAACTGTCCCGGTGAGTACTGGAAAATGGTAGAATCCAAACGAGTATTGAAAAATTGTAGAATCCGGGCCAGTACCCGAAAATGGGAGAATCCGTGCGAGTACCGGAAAATTGTCCCTGTGAGTACCGGAAAAGAGTAGAATCCGAACGAGTATCGAAAAATGGTAGAATCCAGGCCAGTACCCGAAAAACGGAGAATCCGTGCGAGTACCGGAAAACTGTCCCTGTGAGTACCGGAAAAGAGTAGAATCCGAACGAGTATCGAAAAATTGTAGAATCCAGGCCAGTACCCGAAAAAGGGAGAATCCGTGCGAGTACCGGAAAACTGTCCCGGTGAGTACTGGAAAATGGTAGAATCCAAACGAGTATCTAAAAATGGTAGAATCCGTGCCAGTACCCGAAAATGGGAGAATCCGTGCGAGTACCGGAAAACTGTCCCGGTGAGTACTGGAAAATGGTAGAATCCAAACGAGTATTGAAAAATTGTAGAATCCGGGCCAGTACCCGAAAATGGGAGAATCCGTGCGAGTACCGGAAAATTGTCCCTGTGAGTACCGGAAAAGAGTAGAATCCGAACGAGTATCGAAAAATGGTAGAATCCGGACCAGTACCCGAAAATGGGAGAATCCGTGCGAGTACCGGAAAATTATCCCTGTGAGTACCGGAAAAGAGTAGAATCCGAACGAGTATCGAAAAATGGTAGAATCCAGGCCAGTACCCGAAAAAGGGAGAATCCGTGCGAGTACCGGAAAACTGTCCCAGTGAGTCTTGGAAAATGGTAGAATCCGTGCGAGTATCGAAAAAGAGTAGAATCCGGGCCAGTAACCGAAAAAGGGAGAATCCGTGCGAGTACCGGAAAACTGTCCCGGTGAGTACTGGAAAATGGTAGAATCCAAACGAGTATCTAAAAATGGTAGAATCCGGGCCAGTACCCGAAAATGGGAGAATCCGTGCGAGTACCGGAAAACTGTCCCGGTGAGTACTCGAAAATGGTAGAATCCAAACGAGTATAGAAAAATTGTAGAATCCGGGCCAGTACCCGAAAATGGGAGAATCCGTGCGAGTACCAGAAAACTGTCCCTGTGAGTACCGGAAAAGAGTAGAATCCGAACGAGTATCGAAAAATGGTAGAATCCAGGCTAGTACCCGAAAAAGGGAGAATCCGTGCGACTACCGGAAAACTGTCCCAGTGAGTACCGGAAAATGGTAGAATCCAAACGAGTATCGAAAAATGGTAGAATCCAGGCCAGTACCCGAAAAAGGCAGAATCCGTGCGAGTACCGGAAAACTGTCCCTGTGAGTACCGGAAAATAGTAGAATCCGAACGAGTATCGAAAAATGGTAGAATCCAGGCCAGTACCCGAAAAAGGGAGAATCCGTGCGAGTACCGAAAAACTGTCCCAGTGAGTACCGGAAATGGTAGAATTCGTGCGAGTATCGAAAAAGGGTAGAATCCGGGCCAGTACCTGAAAAAGGGAGAATCCGTGCGAGTACCGGAAAACTGTCCCGGTGAGTACTGGAAAATGGTAGAATCCAAAATGGTAGAATCCGGGCCAGTACCCGAAAATGGGAGAATCCGTGCGAGTACCGGAAAACTGTCCCGGTGAGTACTGGAAAATGGTAGAATCCAAACGAGTATCTAAAAATGGTAGAATCCGTGCCAGTACCCGAAAATGGGAGAATCCGTGCGAGTACCGGAAAACTGTCCCGGTGAGTACTGGAAAATGGTAGAATCCAAACGAGTATCGAAAAATTGTAGAATCCGGGCCAGTACCCGAAAATGGGAGAATCCGTGCGAGTACCGGAAAATTGTCCCTGTGAGTACCGGAAAAGAGTAGAATCCGAACGAGTATCGAAAAATGGTAGAATCCGGACCAGTACCCGAAAATGGGAGAATCCGTGCGAGTACCGAAAAATTATCCCTGTGAGTACCGGAAAAGAGTAGAATCCGAACGAGTATCGAAAAATGGTAGAATCCAGCGAGTACCGGAAAACTGTCCCAGTGAGTCTTGGAAAATGGTAGAATCCGTGCGAGTATCGAAAAAGAGTAGAATCCGGGCCAGTAACCGAAAAAGGGAGAATCCGTGCGAGTACCGGAAAACTGTCCCGGTGAGTACTGGAAAATGGTAGAATCCAAACGAGTATCTAAAAATGGTAGAATCCGGGCCAGTACCCGAAAATGGGAGAATCCGTGCGAGTACCGGAAAACTGTCCCGGTGAGTACTCGAAAATGGTAGAATCCAAACGAGTATAGAAAAATTGTAGAATCCGGGCCAGTACCCGAAAATGGGAGAATCCGTGCGAGTACCAGAAAACTGTCCCTGTGAGTACCGGAAAAGAGTAGAATCCGAACGAGTATCGAAAAATGGTAGAATCCAGGCTAGTACCCGAAAAAGGGAGAATCCGTGCGACTACCGGAAAACTGTCCCAGTGAGTACCGGAAAATGGTAGAATCCAAACGAGTATCGAAAAATGGTAGAATCCAGGCCAGTACCCGAAAAAGGGAGAATCCGTGCGAGTACCGGAAAACTGTCCCTGTGAGTACCGGAAAATAGTAGAATCCGAACGAGTATCGAAAAATGGTAGAATCCAGGCCAGTACCCGAAAAAGGGAGAATCCGTGCGAGTACCGAAAAACTGTCCCAGTGAGTACCGGAAATGGTAGAATTCGTGCGAGTATCGAAAAAGGGTAGAATCCGGGCCAGTACCTGAAAAAGGGAGAATCCGTGCGAGTACCGGAAAACTGTCCCGGTGAGTACTGGAAAATGGTAGAATCCAAAATGGTAGAATCCGGGCCAGTACCCGAAAATGGGAGAATCCGTGCGAGTACCGGAAAACTGTCCCGGTGAGTACTGGAAAATGGTAGAATCCAAACGAGTATCTAAAAATGGTAGAATCCGTGCCAGTACCCGAAAATGGGAGAATCCGTGCGAGTACCGGAAAACTGTCCCGGTGAGTACTGGAAAATGGTAGAATCCAAACGAGTATCGAAAAATTGTAGAATCCGGGCCAGTACCCGAAAATGGGAGAATCCGTGCGAGTACCGGAAAATTGTCCCTGTGAGTACCGGAAAAGAGTAGAATCCGAACGAGTATCGAAAAATGGTAGAATCCGGACCAGTACCCGAAAATGGGAGAATCCGTGCGAGTACCGAAAAATTATCCCTGTGAGTACCGGAAAAGAGTAGAATCCGAACGAGTATCGAAAAATGGTAGAATCCAGCGAGTACCGGAAAACTGTCCCAGTGAGTCTTGGAAAATGGTAGAATCCGTGCGAGTATCGAAAAAGAGTAGAATCCGGGCCAGTAACCGAAAAAGGGAGAATCCGTGCGAGTACCGGAAAACTGTCCCGGTGAGTACTGGAAAATGGTAGAATCCAAACGAGTATCTAAAAATGGTAGAATCCGGGCCAGTACCCGAAAATGGGAGAATCCGTGCGAGTACCGGAAAACTGTCCCGGTGAGTACTCGAAAATGGTAGAATCCAAACGAGTATAGAAAAATTGTAGAATCCGGGCCAGTACCCGAAAATGGGAGAATCCGTGCGAGTACCAGAAAACTGTCCCTGTGAGTACCGGAAAAGAGTAGAATCCGAACGAGTATCGAAAAATGGTAGAATCCAGGCTAGTACCCGAAAAAGGGAGAATCCGTGCGACTACCGGAAAACTGTCCCAGTGAGTACCGGAAAATGGTAGAATCCAAACGAGTATCGAAAAATGGTAGAATCCAGGCCAGTACCCGAAAAAGGGAGAATCCGTGCGAGTACCGGAAAACTGTCCCTGTGAGTACCGGAAAATAGTAGAATCCGAACGAGTATCGAAAAATGGTAGAATCCAGGCCAGTACCCGAAAAAGGGAGAATCCGTGCGAGTACCGAAAAACTGTCCCAGTGAGTACCGGAAATGGTAGAATTCGTGCGAGTATCGAAAAAGGGTAGAATCCGGGCCAGTACCTGAAAAAGGGAGAATCCGTGCGAGTACCGGAAAACTGTCCCGGTGAGTACTGGAAAATGGTAGAATCCAAAATGGTAGAATCCGGGCCAGTACCCGAAAATGGGAGAATCCGTGCGAGTACCGGAAAACTGTCCCGGTGAGTACTGGAAAATGGTAGAATCCAAACGAGTATCTAAAAATGGTAGAATCCGTGCCAGTACCCGAAAATGGGAGAATCCGTGCGAGTACCGGAAAACTGTCCCGGTGAGTACTGGAAAATGGTAGAATCCAAACGAGTATTGAAAAATTGTAGAATCCGGGCCAGTACCCGAAAATGGGAGAATCCGTGCGAGTACCGGAAAATTGTCCCTGTGAGTACCGGAAAAGAGTAGAATCCGAACGAGTATCGAAAAATGGTAGAATCCGGACCAGTACCCGAAAATGGGAGAATCCGTGCGAGTACCGGAAAATTATCCCTGTGAGTACCGGAAAAGAGTAGAATCCGAACGAGTATCGAAAAATGGTAGAATCCAGGCCAGTACCCGAAAAAGGGAGAATCCGTGCGAGTACCGGAAAACTGTCCCAGTGAGTCTTGGAAAATGGTAGAATCCGTGCGAGTATCGAAAAAGAGTAGAATCCGGGCCAGTAACCGAAAAAGGGAGAATCCGTGCGAGTACCGGAAAACTGTCCCGGTGAGTACTGGAAAATGGTAGAATCCAAACGAGTATCTAAAAATGGTAGAATCCGGGCCAGTACCCGAAAATGGGAGAATCCGTGCGAGTACCGGAAAACTGTCCCGGTGAGTACTCGAAAATGGTAGAATCCAAACGAGTATAGAAAAATTGTAGAATCCGGGCCAGTACCCGAAAATGGGAGAATCCGTGCGAGTACCAGAAAACTGTCCCTGTGAGTACCGGAAAAGAGTAGAATCCGAACGAGTATCGAAAAATGGTAGAATCCAGGCTAGTACCCGAAAAAGGGAGAATCCGTGCGACTACCGGAAAACTGTCCCAGTGAGTACCGGAAAATGGTAGAATCCAAACGAGTATCGAAAAATGGTAGAATCCAGGCCAGTACCCGAAAAAGGGAGAATCCGTGCGAGTACCGGAAAACTGTCCCTGTGAGTACCGGAAAATAGTAGAATCCGAACGAGTATCGAAAAATGGTAGAATCCAGGCCAGTACCCGAAAAAGGGAGAATCCGTGCGAGTACCGAAAAACTGTCCCAGTGAGTACCGGAAATGGTAGAATTCGTGCGAGTATCGAAAAAGGGTAGAATCCGGGCCAGTACCTGAAAAAGGGAGAATCCGTGCGAGTACCGGAAAACTGTCCCGGTGAGTACTGGAAAATGGTAGAATCCAAAATGGTAGAATCCGGGCCAGTACCCGAAAATGGGAGAATCCGTGCGAGTACCGGAAAACTGTCCCGGTGAGTACTGGAAAATGGTAGAATCCAAACGAGTATCTAAAAATGGTAGAATCCGTGCCAGTACCCGAAAATGGGAGAATCCGTGCGAGTACCGGAAAACTGTCCCGGTGAGTACTGGAAAATGGTAGAATCCAAACGAGTATCGAAAAATTGTAGAATCCGGGCCAGTACCCGAAAATGGGAGAATCCGTGCGAGTACCGGAAAATTGTCCCTGTGAGTACCGGAAAAGAGTAGAATCCGAACGAGTATCGAAAAATGGTAGAATCCAGGCCAGTACCCGAAAAACGGAGAATCCGTGCGAGTACCGAAAAACTGTCCCTGTGAGTACCGGAAAAGAGTAGAATCCGAACGAGTATCGAAAAATGGTAGAATCCCGGCCAGTACCCGAAAAAGGGAGAATCCGTGCGAGTACCGGAAAACTGTCCCAGTGAGTACCGGAAAATGGAAGAATCCGTGCGAGTATCGAAAAAGGGTAGCATCCAGGCTAGTACCTGAAAATGGGAGAATCCGTGCGAGTACCGGAAAACTGTCCCTATGAGTACCGGAAAAGAGTAGAATCCGAACGAGTATCGAAAAATTGTAGAATCCAGGCCAGTACCCGAAAAAGGGAGAATCCGTGCGAGTACCGGAAAACTGTCTCAGTGAGTACCGGAAAATGGTAGAATCCAAACGAGTATCGAAAAATGGTAGAATCGAGGCCAGTACCCGAAAAAGGGAGAATCCGTGCGAGTACCGGAAAACTGTCCCTGTGAGTACCGGAAAATAGTAGAATCCGAACGAGTATCGAAAAATGGTAGAATCCAGGCCAGTACCCGAAAAACGGAGAATCCGTGCGAGTACCGGAAAACTGTCCCTGTGAGTACCGGAAAAGAGTAGAATCCGAACGAGTATCGAAAAATTGTAGAATCCAGGCCAGTACCCGAAAAAGGGAGAATCCGTGCAAGTACCGGAAAACTGTCCCAATGAGTACCGGAAAATGGAAGAATCCGTGCGAGTATCGAAAAAGGGTAGAATCCAGGCCAGTACCCGAAAAAGGGAGAATCCGTGCGAGTATCGAAAAACTGTCCCAGTGAGTACCGGAAAATGGTAGAATCCGTGCGAGTACCAGAAAACTGTCCCTATGAGTACCGGAAAAGAGTAGAATCCGAACGAGTATCGAAAAATTGTAGAATCCAGGCCAGTACCCGAAAAAGGGAGAATCCGTGCGAGTACCGGAAAACTGTCTCAGTGAGTACCGGAAAATGGTAGAATCCAAACGAGTATCGAAAAATGGTAGAATCGAGGCCAGTACCCGAAAAAGGGAGAATCCGTGCGAGTACCGGAAAACTGTCCCTATGAGTACCGGAAAATAGTAGAATCCGAACGAGTATCGAAAAATGGTAGAATCCAGGCCAGTACCCGAAAAACGGAGAATCCGTGCGAGTACCGGAAAACTGTCCCTGTGAGTACCGGAAAAGAGTAGAATCCTAACGAGTATCGAAAAATGGTAGAATCCAGGCCAGTACCCGAAAAAGGGCGAATCCGTGCAAGTACCGGAAAACTGTCCCAATGAGTACCGGAAAATGGAAGAATCCGTGCGAGTATCGAAAAAGGGTAGAATCCAGGCCAGTACCCGAAAAAGGGAGAATCCGTGCGAGTACCGAAAAACTGTCCCAGTGAGTACCGGAAAATGGTAGAATCCGTGCGAGTATCGAAAAAGGGTAGAATCCGGGCCAGTACCTGAAAAAGGGAGAATCCGTGCGAGTACCGGAAAACTGTCCCGGTGAGTACTGGAAAATGGTAGAATCCAAAATGGTAGAATCCGGGCCAGTACCCGAAAATGGGAGAATCCGTGCGAGTACCGGAAAACTGTCCCGGTGAGTACTGGAAAATGGTAGAATCCAAACGAGTATCTAAAAATGGTAGAATCCGGGCCAGTACCCGAAAATGGGAGAATCCGTGCGAGTACCGGAAAATTGTCCCTGTGAGTACCGGAAAAGAGTAGAATCCGAACGAGTATCGAAAAATGGTAGAATCCAGGCCAGTACCCGAAAAAGGGAGAATCCGTGCGAGTACCGGAAAACTGTCCCTGTGAGTACCGGAAAAGAGTAGAATCCGAACGAGTATCGAAAAATGGTAGAATCCCGGCCAGTACCCGAAAAAGGGAGAATCCGTGCGAGTACCGGAAAACTGTCCCAGTGAGTACCGGAAAATGGAAGAATCCGTGCGAGTATCGAAAAAGGGCAGCATCCGGGCTAGTACCTGAAAATGGGAGAATCCGTGCGAGTACCGGAAAACTGTCCCTATGAGTACCGGAAAAGAGTAGAATCCGAACGAGTATCGAAAAATTGTAGAATCCAGGCCAGTACCCGAAAAAGGGAGAATCCGTGCGAGTACCGGAAAACTGTCTCAGTGAGTACCGGAAA
The DNA here is from genome assembly GCA_945999865.1 of Vitis cinerea var. helleri x Vitis rupestris. NCBI lineage: Eukaryota > Viridiplantae > Streptophyta > Magnoliopsida > Vitales > Vitaceae > Vitis > Vitis cinerea var. helleri x Vitis rupestris. Next base: position 9,409,178 of record OX253932.1, read on the forward strand.
ATGGTAGAATCCAAACGAGTATCGAAAAATGGTAGAATCCAGGCCAGTACCCGAAAAAGGGAGAATCCGTGCGAGTACCGGAAAACTGTCCCTGTGAGTGCCGGAAAATAGTAGAATCCGAACGAGTATCGAAAAATGGTAGAATCCAGGCCAGTACCCGAAAAACGGAGAATCCGTGCGAGTACCGGAAAACTGTCCCTGTGAGTACCGAAAAAGAGTAGAATCCGAACGAGTATCGAAAAATGGTAGAATCCAGGCCAGTACCCGAAAAAGGGAGAATCCGTGCAAGTACCGGAAAACTGTCCCAATGAGTACCGGAAAATGGAAGAATCCGTGCGAGTATCGAAAAAGGGTAGAATCCAGGCCAGTACCCGAAAAAGGGAGAATCCGTGCGAGTACCGAAAAACTGTCCCAGTGAGTACCGGAAAATGGTAGAATCCGTGCGAGTATCGAAAAAGGGTAGAATCCGGGCCAGTACCTGAAAAAGGGAGAATCCGTGCGAGTACCGGAAAACTGTCCCGGTGAGTACTGGAAAATGGTAGAATCCAAAATGGTAGAATCCGGGCCAGTACCCGAAAATGGGAGAATCCGTGCGAGTACCGGAAAACTGTCCCGGTGAGTACTGGAAAATGGTAGAATCCAAACGAGTATCTAAAAATGGTAGAATCCGGGCCAGTACCCGAAAATGGGAGAATCCGTGCGAGTACCGGAAAATTGTCCCTGTGAGTACCGGAAAAGAGTAGAATCCGAACGAGTATCGAAAAATGGTAGAATCCAGGCCAGTACCCGAAAAACGGAGAATCCGTGCGAGTGCCGGAAAACTGTCCCTGTGAGTACCGGAAAAGAGTAGAATCCGAACGAGTATCGAAAAATGGTAGAATCCCGGCCAGTACCCGAAAAAGGGAGAATCCGTGCGAGTACCGGAAAACTGTCCCAGTGAGTACCGGAAAATGGAAGAATCCGTGCGAGTATCGAAAAAGGGCAGCATCCGGGCTAGTACCTGAAAATGGGAGAATCCGTGCGAGTACCGGAAAACTGTCCCTATGAGTACCGGAAATGAGTAGAATCCGAACGAGTATCGAAAAATTGTAGAATCCAGGCCAGTACCCGAAAAAGGGAGAATCCGTGCGAGTACCGGAAAACTGTCTCAGTGAGTACCGGAAAATGGTAGAATCCAAACGAGTATCGAAAAATGGTAGAATCCAGGCCAGTACCCGAAAAAGGGAGAATCCGTGCGAGTACCGGAAAACTGTCCCTGTGAGTACCGGAAAATAGTAGAATCCGAACGAGTATCGAAAAATGGTAGAATCCAGGCCAGTACCCGAAAAACGGAGAATCCGTGCGAGTACCGGAAAACTGTCCCTGTGAGTACCGAAAAAGAGTAGAATCCGAACGAGTATCGAAAAATGGTAGAATCCAGGCCAGTACCCGAAAAAGGGAGAATCCGTGCAAGTACCGGAAAACTGTCCCAATGAGTACCGGAAAATGGAAGAATCCGTGCGAGTATCGAAAAAGGGTAGAATCCAGGCCAGTACCCGAAAAAGGGAGAATCCGTGCGAGTACCGAAAAACTGTCCCAGTGAGTACCGGAAAATGGTAGAATCCGTGCGAGTATCGAAAAAGGGTAGAATCCGGGCCAGGACCTGAAAAAGGGAGAATCCGTGCGAGTACCGGAAAACTGTCCCGGTGAGTACTGGAAAATGGTAGAATCCAAAATGGTAGAATCCGGGCCAGTACCCGAAAATGGGAGAATCCGTGCGAGTACCGGAAAACTGTCCCGGTGAGTACTGGAAAATGGTAGAATCCAAACGAGTATCTAAAAATGGTAGAATCCGGGCCAGTACCCGAAAATGGGAGAATTCGTGCGAGTACCGGAAAATTGTCCCTGTGAGTACCGGAAAAGAGTAGAATCCGAACGAGTATCGAAAAATGGTAGAATCCAGGCCAGTACCCGAAAAACGGAGAATCCGTGCGAGTACCGGAAAATTGTCCCTGTGAGTACCGGAAAAGAGTAGAATCCGAACGAGTATCGAAAAATGGTAGAATCCAGGCCAGTACCCGAAAAACGGAGAATCCGTGCGAGTACCGGAAAACTGTCCCTGTGAGTACCGGAAAAGAGTAGAATCCGAACGAGTATCGAAAAATGGTAGAATCCCGGCCAGTACCCGAAAAAGGGAGAATCCGTGCGAGTACCGGAAAACTGTCCCAGTGAGTACCGGAAAATGGAAGAATCCGTGCGAGTATCGAAAAAGGGCAGCATCCGGGCTAGTACCTGAAAATGGGAGAATCCGTGCGAGTACCGGAAAACTGTCCCTATGAGTACCGGAAAAGAGTAGAATCCGAACGAGTATCGAAAAATTGTAGAATCCAGGCCAGTACCCGAAAAAGGGAGAATCCGTGCGAGTACCGGAAAACTGTCTCAGTGAGTACCGGAAAATGGTAGAATCCAAACGAGTATCGAAAAATGGTAGAATCCAGGCCAGTACCCGAAAAAGGGAGAATCCGTGCGAGTACCGGAAAACTGTCCCTGTGAGTACCGGAAAATAGTAGAATCCGAACGAGTATCGAAAAATGGTAGAATCCAGGCCAGTACCCGAAAAACGGAGAATCCGTGCGAGTACCGGAAAACTGTCCCTGTGAGTACCGAAAAAGAGTAGAATCCGAACGAGTATCGAAAAATGGTAGAATCCAGGCCAGTACCCGAAAAAGGGAGAATCCGTGCAAGTACCGGAAAACTGTCCCAATGAGTACCGGAAAATGGAAGAATCCGTGCGAGTATCGAAAAAGGGTAGAATCCAGGCCAGTACCCGAAAAAGGGAGAATCCGTGCGAGTACCGAAAAACTGTCCCAGTGAGTACCGGAAAATGGTAGAATCCGTGCGAGTATCGAAAAAGGGTAGAATCCGGGCCAGGACCTGAAAAAGGGAGAATCCGTGCGAGTACCGGAAAACTGTCCCGGTGAGTACTGGAAAATGGTAGAATCCAAAATGGTAGAATCCGGGCCAGTACCCGAAAATGGGAGAATCCGTGCGAGTACCGGAAAACTGTCCCGGTGAGTACTGGAAAATGGTAGAATCCAAACGAGTATCTAAAAATGGTAGAATCCGGGCCAGTACCCGAAAATGGGAGAATCCGTGCGAGTACCGGAAAATTGTCCCTGTGAGTACCGGAAAAGAGTAGAATCCGAACGAGTATCGAAAAATGGTAGAATCCAGGCCAGTACCCGAAAAACGGAGAATCCGTGCGAGTACCGGAAAATTGTCCCTGTGAGTACCGGAAAAGAGTAGAATCCGAACGAGTATCGAAAAATGGTAGAATCCAGGCCAGTACCCGAAAAACGGAGAATCCGTGCGAGTACCGGAAAACTGTCCCTGTGAGTACCGGAAAAGAGTAGAATCCGAACGAGTATCGAAAAATGGTAGAATCCCGGCCAGTACCCGAAAAAGGGAGAATCCGTGCGAGTACCGGAAAACTGTCCCAGTGAGTACCGGAAAATGGAAGAATCCGTGCGAGTATCGAAAAAGGGCAGCATCCGGGCTAGTACCTGAAAATGGGAGAATCCGTGCGAGTACCGGAAAACTGTCCCTATGAGTACCGGAAAAGAGTAGAATCCGAACGAGTATCGAAAAATTGTAGAATCCAGGCCAGTACCCCGAAAAAGGGAGAATCCGTGCGAGTACCGGAAAACTGTCTCAGTGAGTACCGGAAAATGGTAGAATCCAAACGAGTATCGAAAAATGGTAGAATCCAGGCCAGTACCCGAAAAAGGGAGAATCCGTGCGAGTACCGGAAAACTGTCCCTGTGAGTACCGGAAAATAGTAGAATCCGAACGAGTATCGAAAAATGGTAGAATCCAGGCCAGTACCCGAAAAACGGAGAATCCGTGCGAGTACCGGAAAACTGTCCCTGTGAGTACCGAAAAAGAGTAGAATCCGAACGAGTATCGAAAAATGGTAGAATCCAGGCCAGTACCCGAAAAAGGGAGAATCCGTGCAAGTACCGGAAAACTGTCCCAATGAGTACCGGAAAATGGAAGAATCCGTGCGAGTATCGAAAAAGGGTAGAATCCAGGCCAGTACCCGAAAAAGGGAGAATCCGTGCGAGTACCGAAAAACTGTCCCAGTGAGTACCGGAAAATGGTAGAATCCGTGCGAGTATCGAAAAAGGGTAGAATCCGGGCCAGGACCTGAAAAAGGGAGAATCCGTGCGAGTACCGGAAAACTGTCCCGGTGAGTACTGGAAAATGGTAGAATCCAAAATGGTAGAATCCGGGCCAGTACCCGAAAATGGGAGAATCCGTGCGAGTACCGGAAAACTGTCCCGGTGAGTACTGGAAAATGGTAGAATCCAAACGAGTATCTAAAAATGGTAGAATCCGGGCCAGTACCCGAAAATGGGAGAATCCGTGCGAGTACCGGAAAATTGTCCCTGTGAGTACCGGAAAAGAGTAGAATCCGAACGAGTATCGAAAAATGGTAGAATCCAGGCCAGTACCCGAAAAACGGAGAATCCGTGCGAGTACCGGAAAATTGTCCCTGTGAGTACCGGAAAAGAGTAGAATCCGAACGAGTATCGAAAAATGGTAGAATCCAGGCCAGTACCCGAAAAACGGAGAATCCGTGCGAGTACCGGAAAACTGTCCCTGTGAGTACCGGAAAAGAGTAGAATCCGAACGAGTATCGAAAAATGGTAGAATCCCGGCCAGTACCCGAAAAAGGGAGAATCCGTGCGAGTACCGGAAAACTGTCCCAGTGAGTACCGGAAAATGGAAGAATCCGTGCGAGTATCGAAAAAGGGCAGCATCCGGGCTAGTACCTGAAAATGGGAGAATCCGTGCGAGTACCGGAAAACTGTCCCTATGAGTACCGGAAAAGAGTAGAATCCGAACGAGTATCGAAAAATTGTAGAATCCAGGCCAGTACCCGAAAAAGGGAGAATCCGTGCGAGTACCGGAAAACTGTCTCAGTGAGTACCGGAAAATGGTAGAATCCAAACGAGTATCGAAAAATGGTAGAATCCAGGCCAGTACCCGAAAAAGGGAGAATCCGTGCGAGTACCGGAAAACTGTCCCTGTGAGTACCGGAAAATAGTAGAATCCGAACGAGTATCGAAAAATGGTAGAATCCAGGCCAGTACCCGAAAAACGGAGAATCCGTGCGAGTACCGGAAAACTGTCCCTGTGAGTACCGAAAAAGAGTAGAATCCGAACGAGTATCGAAAAATGGTAGAATCCAGGCCAGTACCCGAAAAAGGGAGAATCCGTGCAAGTACCGGAAAACTGTCCCAATGAGTACCGGAAAATGGAAGAATCCGTGCGAGTATCGAAAAAGGGTAGAATCCAGGCCAGTACCCGAAAAAGGGAGAATCCGTGCGAGTACCGAAAAACTGTCCCAGTGAGTACCGGAAAATGGTAGAATCCGTGCGAGTATCGAAAAAGGGTAGAATCCGGGCCAGGACCTGAAAAAGGGAGAATCCGTGCGAGTACCGGAAAACTGTCCCGGTGAGTACTGGAAAATGGTAGAATCCAAAATGGTAGAATCCGGGCCAGTACCCGAAAATGGGAGAATCCGTGCGAGTACCGGAAAACTGTCCCGGTGAGTACTGGAAAATGGTAGAATCCAAACGAGTATCTAAAAATGGTAGAATCCGGGCCAGTACCCGAAAATGGGAGAATTCGTGCGAGTACCGGAAAATTGTCCCTGTGAGTACCGGAAAAGAGTAGAATCCGAACGAGTATCGAAAAATGGTAGAATCCAGGCCAGTACCCGAAAAACGGAGAATCCGTGCGAGTACCGGAAAATTGTCCCTGTGAGTACCGGAAAAGAGTAGAATCCGAACGAGTATCGAAAAATGGTAGAATCCAGGCCAGTACCCGAAAAACGGAGAATCCGTGCGAGTACCGGAAAACTGTCCCTGTGAGTACCGGAAAAGAGTAGAATCCGAACGAGTATCGAAAAATGGTAGAATCCCGGCCAGTACCCGAAAAAGGGAGAATCCGTGCGAGTACCGGAAAACTGTCCCAGTGAGTACCGGAAAATGGAAGAATCCGTGCGAGTATCGAAAAAGGGCAGCATCCGGGCTAGTACCTGAAAATGGGAGAATCCGTGCGATGTCCCTATGAGTACCGGAAAAGAGTAGAATCCGAACGAGTATCGAAAAATTGTAGAATCCAGGCCAGTACCCGAAAAAGGGAGAATCCGTGCGAGTACCGGAAAACTGTCTCAGTGAGTACCGGAAAATGGTAGAATCCAAACGAGTATCGAAAAATGGTAGAATCCAGGCCAGTACCCGAAAAAGGGAGAATCCGTGCGAGTACCGGAAAACTGTCCCTGTGAGTACCGGAAAATAGTAGAATCCGAACGAGTATCGAAAAATGGTAGAATCCAGGCCAGTACCCGAAAAACGGAGAATCCGTGCGAGTACCGGAAAACTGTCCCTGTGAGTACCGAAAAAGAGTAGAATCCGAACGAGTATCGAAAAATGGTAGAATCCAGGCCAGTACCCGAAAAAGGGAGAATCCGTTGCAAGTACCGGAAAACTGTCCCAATGAGTACCGGAAAATGGAAGAATCCGTGCGAGTATCGAAAAAGGGTAGAATCCAGGCCAGTACCCGAAAAAGGGAGAATCCGTGCGAGTACCGAAAAACTGTCCCAGTGATGTACCGGAAAATGGTAGAATCCGTGCGAGTATCGAAAAAGGGTAGAATCCGGGCCAGGACCTGAAAAAGGGAGAATCCGTGCGAGTACCGGAAAACTGTCCCGGTGAGTACTGGAAAATGGTAGAATCCAAAATGGTAGAATCCGGGCCAGTACCCGAAAATGGGAGAATCCGTGCGAGTACCGGAAAACTGTCCCGGTGAGTACTGGAAAATGGTAGAATCCAAACGAGTATCTAAAAATGGTAGAATCCGGGCCAGTACCCGAAAATGGGGAGAATCCGTGCGAGTACGGAAAATTGTCCCTGTGAGTACCGGAAAAGAGTAGAATCCGAACGAGTATCGAAAAATGGTAGAATCCAGGCCAGTACCCGAAAAACGGAGAATCCGTGCGAGTACCGGAAAATTGTCCCTGTGAGTACCGGGAAAAGAGTAGAATCCGAACGAGTATCGAAAAATGGTAGAATCCAGGCCAGTACCCGAAAAACGGAGAATCCGTGCGAGTACCGGAAAACTGTCCCTGTGAGTACCGGAAAAGAGTAGAATCCGAACGAGTATCGAAAAATGGTAGAATCCCGGCCAGTACCCGAAAAAAGGGAGAATCCGTGCGAGTACCGGAAAACTGTCCCAGTGAGTACCGGAAAATGGAAGAATCCGTGCGAGTATCGAAAAAGGCAGCATCCGGGCTAGTACCTGAAAATGGGAGAATCCGTGCGAGTACCGGAAAACTGTCCCTATGAGTACCGGAAAAGAGTAGAATCCGAACGAGTATCGAAAAATTGTAGAATCCAGGGCCAGTACCCGAAAAAAGGGAGAATCCGTGCGAGTACCGGAAAACTGTCTCAGTGAGTACCGGAAAATGGTAGAATCCAAACGAGTATCGAAAAATGGTAGAATCCAGGCCAGTACCCGAAAAAGGGAGAATCCGTGCGAGTACCGGAAAACTGTCCCTGTGAGTACCGGAAAATAGTAGAATCCGAACGAGTATCGAAAAATGGTAGAATCCAGGCCAGTACCCGAAAAACGGAGAATCCGTGCGAGTACCGGAAAACTGTCCCTGTGAGTACCGAAAAAGAGTAGAATCCGAACGAGTATCGAAAAATGGTAGAATCCAGGCCAGTACCCGAAAAAGGGAGAATCCGTGCAAGTACCGGAAAACTGTCCCAATGAGTACCGGAAAATGGAAGAATCCGTGCGAGTATCGAAAAAGGGTAGAATCCAGGCCGAGTACCCGAAAAAGGGAGAATCCGTGCGGAGTACCGAAAAACTGTCCCAGTGAGTACCGGAAAATGGTAGAATCCGTGCGAGTATCGAAAAAGGGTAGAATCCGGGCCAGGACCTGAAAAAGGGAGAATCCGTGCGAAGGAGTACCGGAAAACTGTCCCGGTGAGTACTGGAAAATGGTAGAATCCAAAATGGTAGAATCCGGGCCAGTACCCGAAAATGGGAGAATCCGTGCGGAGTACCGGAAAACTGTCCCGGTGAGTACTGGAAAATGGTAGAATCCAAACGAGTATCTAAAAATGGTAGAATCCGGGCCAGTACCCGAAAATGGGAGAATCCCTGCGAGTACCGGAAAATTGTCCCTGTGAGTACCGGAAAAGAGTAGAATCCGAACGAGTATCGAAAAATGGTAGAATCCAGGCCAGTACCCGAAAAACGGAGAATCCGTGCGAGTACCGGAAAATTGTCCCTGTGAGTACCGGAAAAGAGTAGAATCCGAACGAGTATCGAAAAATGGTAGAATCCAGGCCAGTACCCGAAAAACGGAGAATCCGTGCGAGTACCGGAAAACTGTCCCTGTGAGTACCGGAAAAGAGTAGAATCCGAACGAGTATCGAAAAATGGTAGAATCCCGGCCAGTACCCGAAAAAGGGAGAATCCGTGCGAGTACCGGAAAACTGTCCCAGTGAGTACCGGAAAATGGAAGAATCCGTGCGAGTATCGAAAAAGGGCAGCATCCGGGCTAGTACCTGAAAATGGGAGAATCCGTGCGAGTACCGGAAAACTATCCCTATGAGTACCGGAAAAGGAGTAGAATCCGAACGAGTATCGAAAAATTGTAGAATCCAGGCCGAGTACCCGAAAAAGGGAGAATCCGTGCGAGTACCGGAAAACTGTCTCAGTGAGTACCGGAAAATGGTAGAATCCAAACGAGTATCGAAAAATGGTAGAATCCAGGCCAGTACCCGAAAAAGGGAGAATCCGTGCGAGTACCGGAAAACTGTCCCTGTGAGTACCGGAAAATAGTAGAATCCGAACGAGTATCGAAAAATGGTAGAATCCAGGCCAGTACCCGAAAAACGGAGAATCCGTGCGAGGTACCGGAAAACTGTCCCTGTGAGTACCGAAAAAGAGTAGAATCCGAACGAGTATCGAAAAATGGTAGAATCCAGGCCAGTACCCGAAAAAGGGAGAATCCGTGCAAGTACCGGAAAACTGTCCCAATGAGTACCGGAAAATGGAAGAATCCGTGCGAGTATCGAAAAAGGGTAGAATCCAGGCCAGTACCCGAAAAAGGGAGAATCCGTGCGAGTACCGAAAAACTGTCCCAGTGAGTACCGGAAAATGGTAGAATCCGTGCGAGTATCGAAAAAGGGTAGAATCCGGGCCAGGACCTGAAAAAGGGAGAATCCGTGCGAGTACCGGAAAACTGTCCCGGTGAGTACTGGAAAATGGTAGAATCCAAAATGGTAGAATCCGGGCCAGTACCCGAAAATGGGAGAATCCGTGCGAGTACCGGAAAACTGTCCCGGTGAGTACTGGAAAATGGTAGAATCCAAACGAGTATCTAAAAATGGTAGAATCCGGGCCAGTACCCGAAAATGGGAGAATCCCTGCGAGTACCGGAAAATTGTCCCTGTGAGTACCGGAAAAGAGTAGAATCCGAACGAGTATCGAAAAATGGTAGAATCCAGGCCAGTACCCGAAAAACGGAGAATCCGTGCGAGTACCGGAAAATTGTCCCTGTGAGTACCGGAAAAGAGTAGAATCCGAACGAGTATCGAAAAATGGTAGAATCCAGGCCAGTACCCGAAAAACGGAGAATCCGTGCGAGTACCGGAAAACTGTCCCTGTGAGTACCGGAAAAGAGTAGAATCCGAACGAGTATCGAAAAATGGTAGAATCCCGGCCAGTACCCGAAAAAGGGAGAATCCGTGCGAGTACCGGAAAACTGTCCCAGTGAGTACCGGAAAATGGAAGAATCCGTGCGAGTATCGAAAAAGGGCAGCATCCGGGCTAGTACCTGAAAATGGGAGAATCCGTGCGAGTACCGGAAAACTGTCCCTATGAGTACCGGAAAAGAGTAGAATCCGAACGAGTATCGAAAAATTGTAGAATCCAGGCCAGTACCCGAAAAAGGGAGAATCCGTGCGAGTACCGGAAAACTGTCTCAGTGAGTACCGGAAAATGGTAGAATCCAAACGAGTATCGAAAAATGGTAGAATCCAGGCCAGTACCCGAAAAAGGGAGAATCCGTGCGAGTACCGGAAAACTGTCCCTGTGAGTACCGGAAAATAGTAGAATCCGAACGAGTATCGAAAAATGGTAGAATCCAGGCCAGTACCCGAAAAACGGAGAATCCGTGCGAGTACCGGAAAACTGTCCCTGTGAGTACCGAAAAAGAGTAGAATCCGAACGAGTATCGAAAAATGGTAGAATCCAGGCCAGTACCCGAAAAAGGGAGAATCCGTGCAAGTACCGGAAAACTGTCCCAATGAGTACCGGAAAATGGAAGAATCCGTGCGAGTATCGAAAAAGGGTAGAATCCAGGCCAGTACCCGAAAAAGGGAGAATCCGTGCGAGTACCGAAAAACTGTCCCAGTGAGTACCGGAAAATGGTAGAATCCGTGCGAGTATCGAAAAAGGGTAGAATCCGGGCCAGGACCTGAAAAAGGGAGAATCCGTGCGAGTACCGGAAAACTGTCCCGGTGAGTACTGGAAAATGGTAGAATCCAAAATGGTAGAATCCGGGCCAGTACCCGAAAATGGGAGAATCCGTGCGAGTACCGGAAAACTGTCCCGGTGAGTACTGGAAAATGGTAGAATCCAAACGAGTATCTAAAAATGGTAGAATCCGGGCCAGTACCCGAAAATGGGAGAATCCCTGCGAGTACCGGAAAATTGTCCCTGTGAGTACCGGAAAAGAGTAGAATCCGAACGAGTATCGAAAAATGGTAGAATCCAGGCCAGTACCCGAAAAACGGAGAATCCGTGCGAGTACCGGAAAATTGTCCCTGTGAGTACCGGAAAAGAGTAGAATCCGAACGAGTATCGAAAAATGGTAGAATCCAGGCCAGTACCCGAAAAACGGAGAATCCGTGCGAGTACCGGAAAACTGTCCCTGTGAGTACCGGAAAAGCGTAGAATCCGAACGAGTATCGAAAAATGGTAGAATCCCGGCCAGTACCCGAAAAAGGGAGAATCCGTGCGAGTACCGGAAAACTGTCCCAGTGAGTACCGGAAAATGGAAGAATCCGTGCGAGTATCGAAAAAGGGCAGCATCCGGGCTAGTACCTGAAAATGGGAGAATCCGTGCGAGTACCGGAAAAACTGTCCCTATGAGTACCGGAAAAGAGTAGAATCCGAACGAGTATCGAAAAATTGTAGAATCCAGGCCAGTACCCGAAAAAGGGAGAATCCGTGCGAGTACCGGAAAACTGTCTCAGTGAGTACCGGAAAATGGTAGAATCCAAACGAGTATCGAAAAATGGTAGAATCCAGGCCAGTACCCGAAAAAGGGAGAATCCGTGCGAGTACCGGAAAACTGTCCCTGTGAGTACCGGAAAATAGTAGAATCCGAACGAGTATCGAAAAATGGTAGAATCCAGGCCAGTACCCGAAAAACGGAGAATCCGTGCGAGTACCGGAAAACTGTCCCTGTGAGTACCGAAAAAGAGTAGAATCCGAACGAGTATCGAAAAATGGTAGAATCCAGGCCAGTACCCGAAAAAGGGAGAATCCGTGCAAGTACCGGAAAACTGTCCCAATGAGTACCGGAAAATGGAAGAATCCGTGCGAGTATCGAAAAAGGGTAGAATCCAGGCCAGTACCCGAAAAAGGGAGAATCCGTGCGAGTACCGAAAAACTGTCCCAGTGATTACCAGAAAATGGTAGAATCCGTGCGAGTATCGAAAAAGGGTAGAATCCGGGCCAGTACCTGAAAAAGGGAGAATCCGTGCGAGTACCGGAAAACTGTCCCGGTGAGTACTGGAAAATGGTAGAATCCAAAATGGTAGAATCCGGGCCAGTACCCGAAAATGGGAGAATCCGTGCGGAGTACCGGAAAACTGTCCCGGTGAGTACTGGAAAATGGTAGAATCCAAACGAGTATCTAAAAATGGTAGAATCCGGGCCAGTACCCGAAAATGGGAGAATCCGTGCGAGTACCGGAAAATTGTCCCTGTGAGTACCGGAAAAGAGTAGAATCCGAACGAGTATCGAAAAATGGTAGAATCCAGGCCAGTACCCGAAAAAGGGAGAATCCGTGCGAGTACCGGAAAACTGTCCCTGTGAGTACCGGAAAAGAGTAGAATCCGAACGAGTATCGAAAAATGGTAGAATCCCGGCCAGTACCCGAAAAAGGGAGAATCCGTGCGAGTACCGGAAAACTGTCCCAGTGAGTACCGGAAAATGGAAGAATCCGTGCGAGTATCGAAAAAGGGCAGCATCCGGGCTAGTACCTGAAAATGGGAGAATCCGTGCGAGTACCGGAAAACTGTCCCTATGAGTACCGGAAAAGAGTAGAATCCGAACGAGTATCGAAAAATTGTAGAATCCAGTCCAGTACCCGAAAAAGGGAGAATCCGTGCGAGTACCGGAAAACTGTCTCAGTGAGTACCGGAAAATGGTAGAATCCAAACGAGTATCGAAAAATGGTAGAATCCAGGCCAGTACCCGAAAAAGGGAGAATCCGTGCGAGTACCGGAAAACTGTCCCTGTGAGTACCGGAAAATAGTAGAATCCGAACGAGTATCGAAAAATGGTAGAATCCAGGCCAGTACCCGAAAAACGGAGAATCCGTGCGAGTACCGGAAAACTGTCCCTGTGAGTACCGAAAAAGAGTAGAATCCGAACGAGTATCGAAAAATGGTAGAATCCAGGCCAGTACCCGAAAAAGGGAGAATCCGTGCAAGTACCGGAAAACTGTCCCAATGAGTACCGGAAAATGGAAGAATCCGTGCGAGTATCGAAAAAGGGTAGAATCCAGGCCAGTACCCGAAAAAGGGAGAATCCGTGCGAGTACCGAAAAACTGTCCCAGTGAGTACCGGAAAATGGTAGAATCCGTGCGAGTATCGAAAAAGGGTAGAATCCGGGCCAGGACCTGAAAAAGGGAGAATCCGTGCGAGTACCGGAAAACTGTCCCGGTGAGTACTGGAAAATGGTAGAATCCAAAATGGTAGAATCCGGGCCAGTACCCGAAAATGGGAGAATCCGTGCGAGTACCGGAAAACTGTCCCGGTGAGTACTGGAAAATGGTAGAATCCAAACGAGTATCTAAAAATGGTAGAATCCGGGCCAGTACCCGAAAATGGGAGAATCCGTGCGAGTACCGGAAAATTGTCCCTGTGAGTACCGGAAAAGAGTAGAATCCGAACGAGTATCGAAAAATGGTAGAATCCAGGCCAGTACCCGAAAAACGGAGAATCCGTGCGAGTGCCGGAAAACTGTCCCTGTGAGTACCGGAAAAGAGTAGAATCCGAACGAGTATCGAAAAATGGTAGAATCCCGGCCAGTACCCGAAAAAGGGAGAATCCGTGCGAGTACCGGAAAACTGTCCCAGTGAGTACCGGAAAATGGAAGAATCCGTGCGAGTATCGAAAAAGGGCAGCATCCGGGCTAGTACCTGAAAATGGGAGAATCCGTGCGAGTACCGGAAAACTGTCCCTATGAGTACCGGAAAAGAGTAGAATCCGAACGAGTATCGAAAAATTGTAGAATCCAGGCCAGTACCCGAAAAAGGGAGAATCCGTGCGAGTACCGGGAAAACTGTCTCAGTGAGTACCGGAAAATGGTAGAATCCAAACGAGTATCGAAAAATGGTAGAATCCAGGCCAGTACCCGAAAAAGGGAGAATCCGTGCGAGTACCGGAAAACTGTCCCTGTGAGTGCCGGAAAATAGTAGAATCCGAACGAGTATCGAAAAATGGTAGAATCCAGGCCAGTACCGAAAAACGGAGAATCCGTGCGAGTACCGGAAAACTGTCCCTGTGAGTACCGGAAAATGGTAGAATCCAAACGAGTATCGAAAAATGGTAGAATCCAGGCCAGTACCCGAAAAATGGAGAATCCGTGCGAGTACCGGAAAACTGTCCCTGTGAGTACCGGAAAATAGTAGAATCCGAACGAGTATCGAAAAATGGTTAGAATCCAGGCCAGTACCCGAAAAACGGAGAATCCGTGCGAAGTACCGGAAAACTGTCCCTGTGAGTATCGGAAAAGAGTAGAATCCGAACGAGTATCGAAAAATTGTAGAATCCAGGCCAGTACCCGAAAAAGGGAGAATCCGTGCGAGTACCGGAAAACTGTCCCAGTGAGTCTTGGAAAATGGTAGAATCCGTGCGAGTATCGAAAAAGAGTAGAATCCGGGCCAGTACCCGAAAAAGGGAGAATCCGTGCGAGTACCGGAAAACTGTCCCGGTGAGTACTGGAAAATGGTAGAATCCAAACGAGTATCTAAAAATGGTAGAATCCGGGCCAGTACCCGAAAATGGGAGAGAATCGGTGCGAGTACCGGAAAACTGTCCCGGTGAGTACTCGAAAATGGTAGAATCCAAACGAGTATAGAAAAATTGTAGAATCCGGGCCAGTACCCGAAAATGGGAGAATCCGTGCGACTACCGGAAAACTGTCCCTGTGAGTACCGGAAAATGGAAGAATCCGTGCGAGTATCGAAAAAGGGTAGAATCCGGGCTAGTACCTGAAAATGGGAGAATCCGGGTGCGAGTACCGGAAAACTGTCCGTATGAGTACCGGAAAAGAGTAGAATCCGAACGAGTATCGAAAAATTGTAGAATCCAGGGCAGTACCCGAAAAAGGGAGAATCCGTGCGAGTACCGGAAAACTGTCCCAGTGAGTCTTGGAAAATGGTAGAATCCGTTGCGAGTATCGAAAAAGAGTAGAATCCGGGCCAGTACCCGAAAAAGGGAGGAATCCGTGCAAGTACCGGAAAACTGTCCCGGTGAGTACTGGAAAATGGTAGAATCCAAACGAGTATCTAAAAATGGTAGAATCCGGGCCAGTATCCGAAAATGGGAGAATCTGTGCGAGTACCGGAAAACTGTCCCGGTGAGTACTCGAAAATGGTAGAATCCAAACGAGTATAGAAAAATTGTAGAATCCGGGCCAGTACCCGAAAATGGGAGAATCCATGCGACTACCGGAAAACTGTCCCTGTAGTACCGGAAAATGGAAGAATCCGTGCGAGTATCGAAAAAGGGTAGAATCCCGGGCTAGTACCTGAAAATGGGAGAATCCGTGCGAGTACCGGAAAAACTGTCCGTATGAGTACCGGAAAAGAGTAGAATCCGAACGAGTATCGAAAAATTGTAGAATCCAGGCCAGTACCCGAAAAAGGGAGAATCCCTGCGAGTACCCGGAAAACTGTCCTCAGTGAGTACCCGGAAAATGGTAGAATCCAAACGAGTATCGAAAAATGGTAGAATCCAGGCCAGTACCCCGAAAAAGGGAGAATCCGTGCGAGTACCGGAAAACTGTCCCAGTGAGTACCGGAAAATGGAAGAATCCGTGCGAGTATCGAAAAAGGGTAGAATCCGGGCTAGTACCTGAAAATGGGAGAATCCGTGCGAGTACCGGAAAACTGTCCGTATGAGTACCGGAAAAGAGTAGAATCCGAACGAGTATCGAAAAATTGTAGAATCCAGGCCAGTACCCGAAAAAGGGAGAATCCGTGCGAGTACCGGAAAACTGTCTGAGTGAGTACCGGAAAATGGTAGAATCCAAACGAGTATCGAAAAATGGTAGAATCCAGGCCAGTACCCGAAAAAGGGAGAATCCGTGCGAGTACCGGAAAACTGTCCCTGTGAGTACCGGAAAATAGTAGAATCCGAACGAGTATCGAAAAATGGTAGAATCCAGGCCAGTACCCCGAAAAACGGAGAATCCGTGCGAGTACCGGAAAACTGTCCCTGTGAGTATCGGAAAAGAGTAGAATCCGAACGAGTATCGAAAAATTGTAGAATCCAGGCCAGTACCCGAAAAAGGGAGAATCCGTGCGAGTACCGGAAAACTGTCCCAGTGAGTCTTGGAAAATGGTAGAATCCGTGCGAGTATCGAAAAAGAGTAGAATCCGGGCCAGTACCCGAAAAAGGGAGAATCCGTGCGAGTACCGGAAAACTGTCCCGGTGAGTACTGGAAAATGGTAGAATCCAAACGAGTATCTAAAAATGGTAGAATCCGGGCCAGTACCCGAAAATGGGAGAATCCGTGCGAGTACCGGAAAACTGTCCCGGTGAGTACTCGAAAATGGTAGAATCCAAACGAGTATAGAAAAATTGTAGACTCCGGGCCAGTACCCGAAAATGGGAGAATCCGTGCGACTACCGGAAAACTGTCCCTGTGAGTACCGGGAAAATGGAAGAATCCGTGCGAGTATCGAAAAAGGGTAGAATCCGGGCTAGTACCTGAAAATGGGAGAATCCGTGCGAGTACCGGAAAACTGTCCGTATGAGTACCGGAAAAGAGTAGAATCCGAACGAGTATCGAAAAATTGTAGAATCCAGGCCAGTACCCGAAAAAAGGGAGAATCCGTGCGAGTACCGGAAAACTGTCTCAGTGAGTACCGGAAAATGGAAGAATCCGTGCGAGTATCGAAAAAGGGTAGAATCCGGGCTAGTACCTGAAAATGGGAGAATCCGTGCGAGTACCGGAAAACTGTCCGTATGAGTACCGGAAAAGAGTAGAATCCGAACGAGTATCGAAAAATTGTAGAATCCAGGCCAGTACCCGAAAAAGGGAGAATCCGTGCGAGTACCGGAAAACTGTCTCAGTGAGTACCGGAAAATGGTAGAATCCAAACGAGTATCGAAAAATGGTAGAATCCAGGCCAGTACCCGAAAAAGGGAGAATCCGTGCGAGTACCGGAAAACTGTCCCTGTGAGTACCGGAAAGTAGTAGAATCCGAACGAGTATCGAAAAATGGTAGAATCCAGGCCAGTACCCGAAAAACGAAGAATCCGTGCGAGTACCGGAAAACTGTCCCTGTGAGTACCGGAAAAGAGTAGAATCCGAACGAGTATCGAAAAAATTGTAGAATCCAGGGCAGTACCCGAAAAAGGGAGAATCCGTGCGAGTACCGGAAAACTGTCCCAGTGAGTCTTGGAAAATGGTAGAATCCGTGCGAGTATCGAAAAAGAGTAGAATCCGGGCCAGTACCCGAAAAAGGGAGAATCCGTGCGAGTACCGGAAAACTGTCCCGGTGAGTACTGGAAAATGGTAGAATCCAAACGAGTATCTAAAAATGGTAGAATCCGGGCCAGTACCCGAAAATGGGAGAATCCGTGCGAGTACCGGAAAACTGTCCCGGTGAGTACTCGAAAATGGTAGAATCCAAACGAGTATAGAAAAATTGTAGAATCCGGGCCAGTACCCGAAAATGGGAGAATCCGTGCGACTACCGGAAAACTGTCCCTGTGAGTACCGGAAAATGGAAGAATCCGTGCGAGTATCGAAAAAGGGTAGAATCCGGGCTAGTACCTGAAAATGGGAGAATCCGTGCGAGTACCGGAAAACTGTCCGTATGAGTACCGGAAAAGAGTAGAATCCGAACGAGTATCGAAAAATTGTAGAATCCAGGCCAGTACCCGAAAAAGGGAGAATCCGTGCGAGTACCGGAAAACTGTCTCAGTGAGTACCGGAAAATGGAAGAATCCGTGCGAGTATCGAAAAAGGGGAGCATCCGGGCTAGTACCTGAAAATGGGAGAATCCGTGCGAGTACCGGAAAACTGTCCCTATGAGTACCGGAAAAGAGTAGAATCCGAACGAGTATCGAAAAATTGTAGAATCCAGGCCAGTACCCGAAAAAGGGAGAATCCCTGCGAGTACCGGAAAACTGTCTCAGTGAGTACCGGAAAATGGTAGAATCCAAACGAGTATCGAAAAATGGTAGAATCCAGGCCAGTACCCGAAAAAGGGAGAATCCGTGCGAGTACCGGAAAACTGTCCCTGTGAGTACCGGAAAGTAGTAGAATCCGAACGAGTATCGAAAAATGGTAGAATCCAGGCCAGTACCCGAAAAACGGAGAATCCGTGCGAGTACCGGAAAACTGTCCCTGTGAGTACCGGAAAAGAGTAGAATCCGAACGAGTATCGAAAAATTGTAGAATCCAGGCCAGTACCCGAAAAAGGGAGAATCCGTGCGAGTACCGAAAAACTTTCCCAGTGAGTATCGGAAAATGGTAGAATCCGTGCGAGTATCGAAAAAGGGTAGAATCCGGGCCAGTACCTGAAAAAGGGAGAATCCGTGCGAGTACCGGAAAACTGTCCCGGTGAGTACTGGAAAATGGTAGAATCCAAACGAGTATCTAAAAATGGTAGAATCCGGGCCAGTACCCGAAAATGGGAGAATCCATGCGAGTACCGGAAAACTGTCCCGGTGAGTACTCGAAAATGGTAGAATCCAAACGAGTATAGAAAAATTGTAGAATCCGGGCCAGTACCCGAAAATGGGAGAATCCGTGCGAGTACCGGAAAACTGTCCCTGTGAGTACCGGAAAAGAGTAGAATCCGAACGAGTATCGAAAAATGGTAGAATCCAGGCCAGTACCCGAAAAAGGGAGAATCCGTGCGACTACCGGAAAACTGTCCCAGTGAGTACCGGAAAATGGTAGAATCCAAACGAGTATCGAAAAATGGTAGAATCCAGGCCAGTACCCGAAAAAGGGAGAATCCGTGCGAGTACCGGAAAACTGTCCCTGTGAGTATCGGAAAATAGTAGAATCTGAACGAGTATCGAAAAATGGTAGAATCCAGGCCAGTACCCGAAAAAGGGAGAATCCGTGCGAGTACCGGAAAACTGTCCCTGTGAGTACCGGAAAGTAGTAGAATCCGAACGAGTATCGAAAAATGGTAGAATCCAGGCCAGTACCCGAAAAACGGAGAATCCGTGCGAGTACCGGAAAACTGTCCCTGTGAGTATCGGAAAAGAGTAGAATCCGAACGAGTATCGAAAAATTGTAGAATCCAGGCCAGTACCCGAAAAAGGGAGAATCCGTGCGAGTACCGAAAAACTGTCCCAGTGAGTATCGGAAAATGGTAGAATCCGTGCGAGTATCGAAAAAGGGTAGAATCCGGGCCAGTACCTGAAAAAGGGAGAATCCGTGCGAGTACCGGAAAACTGTCCCGGTGAGTACTGGAAAATGGTAGAATCCAAACGAGTATCTAAAAATGGTAGAATCCGGGCCAGTACCCGAAAATGGGAGAATCCGTGCGAGTACCCGAAAACTGTCCCGGTGAGTACTCGAAAATGGTAGAATCCAAACGAGTATAGAAAAATTGTAGAATCCGGGCCAGTACCCGAAAATGGGAGAATTCGTGCGAGTACCGGAAAACTGTCCCTGTGAGTACCGGAAAAGAGTAGAATCCGAACGAGTATCGAAAAATGGTAGAATCCAGGCCAGTACCCGAAAAAGGGAGAATCCGTGCGAGTACCGGAAAACTGTCCCAGTGAGTACCGGAAAATGGTAGAATCCAAACGAGTATCGAAAAATGGTAGAATCCAGGCCAGTACCCGAAAAAGGGAGAATCCGTGCGAGTACCGGAAAACTGTCCCTGTGAGTACCGGAAAATAGTAGAATCCGAACGAGTATCGAAAAATGGTAGAATCCAGGCCAGTACCCGAAAAAGGGAGAATCCGTGCGAGTACCGAAAAACTGTCCCAGTGAGTACTGGAAAATGGTAGAATCCGTGCGAGTATCGAAAAAGGGTAGAATCCGGGCCAGTACCTGAAAAAGGGAGAATCCGTGCGAGCACCGGAAAACTGTCCCGGTGAGTACTGGAAAATGGTAGAATCCAAAATGGTAGAATCCGGGCCAGTACCCGAAAATGGGAGAATCCGTGCGAGTACCGGAAAACTGTCCCGGTGAGTACTGGAAAATGGTAGAATCCAAACGAGTATCTAAAAATGGTAGAATCCGGGCCAGTACCCGAAAATGGGAGAATCCGTGCGAGTACCGGAAAACTGTCCCGGTGAGTACTGGAAAATGGTAGAATCCAAACGAGTATCGAAAAATTGTAGAATCCGGGCCAGTACCCGAAAATGGGAGAATCCGTGCGAGTACCGGAAAATTGTCCCTGTGAGTACCGGAAAAGAGTAGAATCCGAACGAGTATCGAAAAATGGTAGAATCCAGGCCAGTACCCGAAAAACGGAGAATCCGTGCGAGTACCGGAAAACAGTCCCTGTGAGTACCGGAAAAGAGTAGAATCCGAACGAGTATCGAAAAATGGTAGAATCCGGGCCAGTACCCGAAAATGGGAGAATCCGTGCGAGTACCGGAAAACTGTCCCGGTGAGTACTGGAAAATGGTAGAATCCAAACGAGTATCGAAAAATTGTAGAATCCGGGCCAGTACCCGAAAATGGGAGAATCCGTGCGAGTACCGGAAAATTGTCCCTGTGAGTACCGGAAAAGAGTAGAATCCGAACGAGTATCGAAAAATGGTAGAATCCAGGCCAGTACCCGAAAAACGGAGAAACCGTGCGAGTACCGGAAAACTGTCCCTGTGAGTACCGGAAAAGAGTAGAATCCGAACGAGTATCGAAAAATGGTAGAATCCAGGCCAGTACCCGAAAAATGGAGAATTCGTGCGAGTACCGGAAAACAGTCCCTGTGAGTACCGGAAAAGAGTAGAATCCGAACGAGTATCGAAAAATGGTAGAATCCGGGCCAGTACCCGAAAATGGGAGAATCCGTGCGAGTACCGGAAAACTGTCCCGGTGAGTACTGGAAAATGGTAGAATCCAAACGAGTATCGAAAAATTGTAGAATCCGGGCCAGTACCCGAAAATGGGAGAATCCGTGCGAGTACCGAAAAATTGTCCCTGTGAGTACCGGAAAAGAGTAGAATCCGAACGAGTATCGAAAAAGGGTAGAATCCGGGCCAGTACCTGAAAAAGGGAGAATCCGTGCGAGCACCGGAAAACTGTCCCGGTGAGTACTGGAAAATGGTAGAATCCAAAATGGTAGAATCCGGGCCAGTACCCGAAAATGGGAGAATCCGTGCGAGTACCGGAAAACTGTCCCGGTGAGTACTGGAAAATGGTAGAATCCAAACGAGTATCTAAAAATGGTAGAATCCGGGCCAGTACCCGAAAATGGGAGAATCCGTGCGAGTACCGGAAAACTGTCCCGGTGAGTACTGGAAAATGGTAGAATCCAAACGAGTATCGAAAAATTGTAGAATCCGGGCCAGTACCCGAAAATGGGAGAATCCGTGCGAGTACCGGAAAATTGTCCCTGTGAGTACCGGAAAAGAGTAGAATCCGAACGAGTATCGAAAAATGGTAGAATCCAGGCCAGTACCCGAAAAACGGAGAAACCGTGCGAGTACCGGAAAACTGTCCCTGTGAGTACCGGAAAAGAGTAGAATCCGAACGAGTATCGAAAAATGGTAGAATCCCGGCCAGTACCCAAAAAAGGGAGAATCCGTGCGAGTACCGGAAAACTGTCCCAGTGAGTACCGGAAAATGGAAGAATCCGTGCGAGTATCGAAAAAGGGTAGAATCCGGGCTAGTACCTGAAAATGGGAGAATCCGTGCGAGTACCGGAAAACTGTCCGTATGAGTACCGGAAAAGAGTAGAATCCGAACGAGTATCGAAAAATTGTAGAATCCAGGCCAGTACCCGAAAAAGGGAGAATCCGTGCGAGTACCGGAAAACTGTCTCAGTGAGTACCGGAAAATGGTAGAATCCAAACGAGTATCGAAAAATGGTAGAATCCAGGCCAGTACCCGAAAAAGGGAGAATCCGTGCGAGTACCGGAAAACTGTCCCTGTGAGTACCGAAAAATAGTAGAATTCGAACGAGTATCGAAAAATGGTAGAATCCAGGCCAGTACCCGAAAAACGGAGAATCCGTGCGAGTACCGGAAAACTGTCCCTGTGAGTACCGGAAAAGAGTAGAATCCGAACGAGTATCGAAAAATTGTAGAATCCAAGCCAGTACCCGAAAAAGGGAGAATCCGTGCGAGTACCGGAAAACTGTCCCAGTGAGTCTTGGAAAATGGTAGAATCCGTGCGAGTATCGAAAAAGAGTAGAATCCGGGCCAGTACCCGAAAAAGGGAGAATCCGTGCGAGTACCGAAAAACTGTCCCAGTGAGTACTGGAAAATGGTAGAATCCGTGCGAGTACCGAAAAAGGGTAGAATCCGGGCCAGTACCTGAAAAAGGGAGAATCCGTGCGAGCACCGGAAAACTGTCCCGGTGAGTACTGGAAAATGGTAGAATCCAAAATGGTAGAATCCGGGCCAGTACCCGAAAATGGGAGAATCCGTGCGAGTACCGGAAAACTGTCCCGGTGAGTACTGGAAAATGGTAGAATCCAAACGAGTATCTAAAAATGGTAGAATCCGGGCCAGTACCCGAAAATGGGAGAATCCGTGCGAGTACCGGAAAACTGTCCCGGTGAGTACTGGAAAATGGTAGAATCCAAACGAGTATCGAAAAATTGTAGAATCCGGGCCAGTACCCGAAAATGGGAGAATCCGTGCGAGTACCGGAAAATTGTCCCTGTGAGTACCGGAAAAGAGTAGAATCCGAACGAGTATCGAAAAATGGTAGAATCCAGGCCAGTACCCGAAAAACGGAGAATTCGTGCGAGTACCGGAAAACAGTCCCTGTGAGTACCGGAAAAGAGTAGAATCCGAACGAGTATCGAAAAATGGTAGAATCCGGGCCAGTACCCGAAAATGGGAGAATCCGTGCGAGTACCGGAAAACTGTCCCGGTGAGTACTGGAAAATGGTAGAATCCAAACGAGTATCGAAAAATTGTAGAATCCGGGCCAGTACCCGAAAATGGGAGAATCCGTGCGAGTACCGGAAAATTGTCCCTGTGAGTACCGGAAAAGAGTAGAATCCGAACGAGTATCGAAAAAGGGTAGAATCCGGGCCAGTACCTGAAAAAGGGAGAATCCGTGCGAGCACCGGAAAACTGTCCCGGTGAGTACTGGAAAATGGTAGAATCCAAAATGGTAGAATCCGGGCCAGTACCCGAAAATGGGAGAATCCGTGCGAGTACCGGAAAACTGTCCCGGTGAGTACTGGAAAATGGTAGAATCCAAACGAGTATCTAAAAATGGTAGAATCCGGGCCAGTACCCGAAAATGGGAGAATCCGTGCGAGTACCGGAAAACTGTCCCGGTGAGTACTGGAAAATGGTAGAATCCAAACGAGTATCGAAAAATTGTAGAATCCGGGCCAGTACCCGAAAATGGGAGAATCCGTGCGAGTACCGGAAAATTGTCCCTGTGAGTACCGGAAAAGAGTAGAATCCGAACGAGTATCGAAAAATGGTAGAATCCAGGCCAGTACCCGAAAAACGGAGAATCCGTGCGAGTACCGGAAAACAGTCCCTGTGAGTACCGGAAAAGAGTAGAATCCGAACGAGTATCGAAAAATGGTAGAATCCGGGCCAGTACCCGAAAATGGGAGAATCCGTGCGAGTACCGGAAAACTGTCCCGGTGAGTACTGGAAAATGGTAGAATCCAAACGAGTATCGAAAAATTGTAGAATCCAGGCCAGTACCCGAAAATGGGAGAATCCGTGCGAGTACCGGAAAATTGTCCCTGTGAGTACCGGAAAAGAGTAGAATCCGAACGAGTATCGAAAAATGGTAGAATCCAGGCCAGTACCCGAAAAACGGAGAAACCGTGCGAGTACCGGAAAACTGTCCCTGTGAGTACCGGAAAAGAGTAGAATCCGAACGAGTATCGAAAAATGGTAGAATCCAGGCCAGTACCCAAAAAAGGGAGAATCCGTGCGAGTACCGGAAAACTGTCCCAGTGAGTACCGGAAAATGGAAGAATCCGTGCGAGTATCGAAAAAGGGTAGAATCCGGGCTAGTACCTGAAAATGGGAGAATCCGTGCGAGTACCGGAAAACTGCCCGTATGAGTACCGGAAAAGAGTAGAATCCGAACGAGTATCGAAAAATTGTAGAATCCAGGCCAGTACCCGAAAAAGGGAGAATCCGTGCGAGTACCGGAAAACTGTCTCAGTGAGTACCGGAAAATGGTAGAATCCAAACGAGTATCGAAAAATGGTAGAATCCAGGCCAGTACCCGAAAAAGGGAGAATCCGTGCGAGTACCGGAAAACTGTCCCTGTGAGTACCGAAAAATAGTAGAATTCGAACGAGTATCGAAAAATGGTAGAATCCAGGCCAGTACCCGAAAAACGGAGAATCCGTGCGAGTACCGGAAAACTGTCCCTGTGAGTACCGGAAAAGAGTAGAATCCGAACGAGTATCGAAAAATTGTAGAATCCAAGCCAGTACCCGAAAAAGGGAGAATCCGTGCGAGTACCGGAAAACTGTCCCAGTGAGTCTTGGAAAATGGTAGAATCCGTGCGAGTATCGAAAAAGAGTAGAATCCGGGCCAGTACCCGAAAAAGGGAGAATCCGTGCGAGTACCGAAAAACTGTCCCAGTGAGTACTGGAAAATGGTAGAATCCGTGCGAGTATCGAAAAAGGGTAGAATCCGGGCCAGTACCTGAAAAAGGGAGAATCCGTGCGAGCACCGGAAAACTGTCCCGGTGAGTACTGGAAAATGGTAGAATCCAAAATGGTAGAATCCGGGCCAGTACCCGAAAATGGGAGAATCCGTGCGAGTACCGGAAAACTGTCCCGGTGAGTACTGGAAAATGGTAGAATCCAAACGAGTATCTAAAAATGGTAGAATCCGGGCCAGTACCCGAAAAACGGAGAATCCGTGCGAGTACCGGAAAACAGTCCCTGTGAGTACCGGAAAAGAGTAGAATCCGAACGAGTATCGAAAAATGGTAGAATCCGGGCCAGTACCCGAAAATGGGAGAATCCGTGCGAGTACCGGAAAACTGTCCCGGTGAGTACTGGAAAATGGTAGAATCCAAACGAGTATCGAAAAATTGTAGAATCCAGGCCAGTACCCGAAAATGGGAGAATCCGTGCGAGTACCGGAAAATTGTCCCTGTGAGTACCGGAAAAGAGTAGAATCCGAACGAGTATCGAAAAATGGTAGAATCCAGGCCAGTACCCGAAAAACGGAGAAACCGTGCGAGTACCGGAAAACTGTCCCTGTGAGTACCGGAAAAGAGTAGAATCCGAACGAGTATCGAAAAATGGTAGAATCCCGGCCAGTACCCAAAAAAGGGAGAATCCGTGCGAGTACCGGAAAACTGTCCCAGTGAGTACCGGAAAATGGAAGAATCCGTGCGAGTATCGAAAAAGGGTAGAATCCGGGCTAGTACCTGAAAATGGGAGAATCCGTGCGAGTACCGGAAAACTGCCCGTATGAGTACCGGAAAAGAGTAGAATCCGAACGAGTATCGAAAAATTGTTGAATCCAGGCCAGTACCCGAAAAAGGGAGAATCCGTGCGAGTACCGGAAAACTGTCTCAGTGAGTACCGGAAAATGGTAGAATCCAAACGAGTATCGAAAAATGGTAGAATCCAGGCCAGTACCCGAAAAAGGGAGAATCCGTGCGAGTACCGGAAAACTGTCCCTGTGAGTACCGAAAAATAGTAGAATTCGAACGAGTATCGAAAAATGGTAGAATCCAGGCCAGTACCCGAAAAACGGAGAATCCGTGCGAGTACCGGAAAACTGTCCCTGTGAGTACCGGAAAAGAGTAGAATCCGAACGAGTATCGAAAAATTGTAGAATCCAAGCCAGTACCCGAAAAAGGGAGAATCCGTGCGAGTACCGGAAAACTGTCCCAGTGAGTCTTGGAAAATGGTAGAATCCGTGCGAGTATCGAAAAAGAGTAGAATCCGGGCCAATACCTGAAAAAGGGAGAATCCGTGCGAGTACCGAAAAACTGTCCCAGTGAGTACTGGAAAATGGTAGAATCCGTGCGAGTATCGAAAAAGGGTAGAATCCGGGCCAGTACCTGAAAAAGGGAGAATCCGTGCGAGCACCGGAAAACTGTCCCGGTGAGTACTGGAAAATGGTAGAATCCAAAATGGTAGAATCCGGGCCAGTACCCGAAAATGGGAGAATCCGTGCGAGTACCGGAAAACTGTCCCGGTGAGTACTGGAAAATGGTAGAATCCAAACGAGTATCTAAAAATGGTAGAATCCGGGCCAGTACCCGAAAATGGGAGAATCCGTGCGACTACCGGAAAACTGTCCCGGTGAGTACTGGAAAATGGTAGAATCCAAACGAGTATCGAAAAATTGTAGAATCCGGGCCAGTATCCGAAAATGGGAGAATCCGTGCGAGTACCGGAAAATTGTCCCTGTGAGTACCGGAAAAGAGTAGAATCCGAACGAGTATCGAAAAATGGTAGAATCCAGGCCAGTACCCGAAAAACGGAGAATCCGTGCGAGTACCGGAAAACAGTCCGTGTGAGTACCGGAAAAGAGTAGAATCCGAACGAGTATCGAAAAATGGTAGAATCCGGGCCAGTACCCGAAAATGGGAGAATCCGTGCGAGTACCGGAAAACTGTCCCGGTGAGTACTGGAAAATGGTAGAATCCAAACGAGTATCGAAAAATTGTAGAATCCGGGCCAGTACCCGAAAATGGGAGAATCCGTGCGAGTACCGGAAAATTGTCCCTGTGAGTACCGGAAAAGAGTAGAATCCGAACGAGTATCGAAAAAGGGTAGAATCCGGGCCAGTACCTGAAAAAGGGAGAATCCGTGCGAGCACCGGAAAACTGTCCCGGTGAGTACTGGAAAATGGTAGAATCCAAAATGGTAGAATCCGGGCCAGTACCCGAAAATGGGAGAATCCGTGCGAGTACCGGAAAACTGTCCCGGTGAGTACGGGAAAATGGTAGAATCCAAACGAGTATCTAAAAATGGTAGAATCCGGGCCAGTACCCGAAAATGGGAGAATCCGTGCGAGTACCGGAAAACTGTCCCTGTGAGTACCGGAAAAGAGTAGAATCCGAACGAGTATCGAAAAATTGTAGAATCCAAGCCAGTACCCGAAAAAGGGAGAATCCGTGCGAGTACCGGAAAACTGTCCCAGTGAGTCTTGGAAAATGGTAGAATCCGTGCGAGTATCGAAAAAGAGTAGAATCCGGGCCAATACCTGAAAAAGGGAGAATCCGTGCGAGTACCGAAAAACTGTCCCAGTGAGTACTGGAAAATGGTAGAATCCGTGCGAGTATCGAAAAAGGGTAGAATCCGGGCCAGTACCTGAAAAAGGGAGAATCCGTGCGAGCACCGGAAAACTGTCCCGGTGAGTACTGGAAAATGGTAGAATCCAAAATGGTAGAATCCGGGCCAGTACCCGAAAATGGGAGAATCCGTGCGAGTACCGGAAAACTGTCCCGGTGAGTACTGGAAAATGGTAGAATCCAAACGAGTATCTAAAAATGGTAGAATCCGGGCCAGTACCCGAAAATGGGAGAATCCGTGCGACTACCGGAAAACTGTCCCGGTGAGTACTGGAAAATGGTAGAATCCAAACGAGTATCGAAAAATTGTAGAATCCGGGCCAGTATCCGAAAATGGGAGAATCCGTGCGAGTACCGGAAAATTGTCCCTGTGAGTACCGGAAAAGAGTAGAATCCGAACGAGTATCGAAAAATGGTAGAATCCAGGCCAGTACCCGAAAAACGGAGAATCCGTGCGAGTACCGGAAAACAGTCCGTGTGAGTACCGGAAAAGAGTAGAATCCGAACGAGTATCGAAAAATGGTAGAATCCGGGCCAGTACCCGAAAATGGGAGAATCCGTGCGAGTACCGGAAAACTGTCCCGGTGAGTACTGGAAAATGGTAGAATCCAAACGAGTATCGAAAAATTGTAGAATCCGGGCCAGTACCCGAAAATGGGAGAATCCGTGCGAGTACCGGAAAATTGTCCCTGTGAGTACCGGAAAAGAGTAGAATCCGAACGAGTATCGAAAAAGGGTAGAATCCGGGCCAGTACCTGAAAAAGGGAGAATCCGTGCGAGCACCGGAAAACTGTCCCGGTGAGTACTGGAAAATGGTAGAATCCAAAATGGTAGAATCCGGGCCAGTACCCGAAAATGGGAGAATCCGTGCGAGTACCGGAAAACTGTCCCGGTGAGTACGGGAAAATGGTAGAATCCAAACGAGTATCTAAAAATGGTAGAATCCGGGCCAGTACCCGAAAATGGGAGAATCCGTGCGAGTACCGGAAAACTGTCCCTGTGAGTACCGGAAAAGAGTAGAATCCGAACGAGTATCGAAAAATGTTAGAATCCCGGCTAGTACCCAAAAAAGGGAGAATCCGTGCGAGTACCGGAAAACTGTCCCAGTGAGTACCGGAAAATGGAAGAATCCGTGCGAGTATCGAAAAAGGGTAGAATCCGGGCTAGTACCTGAAAATGGGAGAATCCGTGCGAGTACCGGAAAACTGTCCGTATGAGTACCGGAAAAGAGTAGAATCCGAACGAGTATCGAAAAATTGTAGAATCCAGGCCAGTACCCGAAAAAGGGAGAATCCGTGCGAGTACCGGAAAACTGTCTCAGTGAGTACCGGAAAATGGTAGAATCCAAACGAGTATCGAAAAATGGTAGAATCCAGGCCAGTACCCGAAAAAGGGAGAATCCGTGCGAGTACCGGAAAACTGTCCCTGTGAGTACCGGAAAATAGTAGAATTCGAACGAGTATCGAAAAATGGTAGAATCCAGGCTAGTACCCGAAAAACGGAGAATCCGTGCGAGTACCGGAAAACTGTCCCTGTGAGTACCGGAAAATGGAAGAATCCGTGCGAGTATCGAAAAAGGGTAGAATCCGGGCTAGTACCTGAAAATGGGAGAATCCGTGCGAGTACCGGAAAACTGTCCGTATGAGTACCGGAAAAGAGTAGAATCCGAACGAGTATCGAAAAATTGTAGAATCCAGGCCAGTACCCGAAAAAGGGAGAATCCGTGCGAGTACCGGAAAACTGTCTCAGTGAGTACCGGAAAATGGTAGAATCCAAACGAGTATCGAAAAATGGTAGAATCCAGGCCAGTACCCGAAAAAGGGAGAATCCGTGCGAGTACCGGAAAACTGTCCCTGTGAGTACCGAAAAATAGTAGAATTCGAACGAGTATCGAAAAATGGTAGAATCCAGGCCAGTACCCGAAAAACGGAGAATCCGTGCGAGTACCGGAAAACTGTCCCTGTGAGTACCGGAAAAGAGTAGAATCCGAACGAGTATCGAAAAATTGTAGAATCCAAGCCAGTACCCGAAAAAGGGAGAATCCGTGCGAGTACCGGAAAACTGTCCCAGTGAGTCTTGGAAAATGGTAGAATCCGTGCGAGTATCGAAAAAGTGTAGAATCCGGGCCAGTACCCGAAAAAGGGAGAATCCGTGCGAGTACCGGAAAACTGTCCCGGTGAGTACTGGAAAATGGTAGAATCCAAACGAGTATCTAAAAATGGTAGAATCCGAGCCAGTACCCGAAAATGGGAGAATCCGTGCGAGTACCGGAAAACTGTCCCGGTGAGTACTCGAAAATGGTAGAATCCAAACGAGTATAGAAAAATTGTAGAATCCGGGCCAGTACCCGAAAATGGGAGAATCCGTGCGAGTACCGGAAAACTGTCCCTGTGAGTACCGGAAAAGAGTAGAATCCGAACGAGTATCGAAAAATGGTAGAATCCAGGCCAGTACCCGAAAAAGGGAGAATCCGTGCGAGTACCGGAAAACTGTCCCAGTGAGTCTTGGAAAATGGTAGAATCCGTGCGAGTATCGAAAAAGAGTAGAATCCGGGCCAGTACCCGAAAAAGGGAGAATCCGTGCGAGTACCGGAAAACTGTCCCGGTGAGTACTGGAAAATGGTAGAATCCAAACGAGTATCTAAAAATGGTAGAATCCGGGCCAGTACCCGAAAATGGGAGAATCCGTGCGAGTACCGGAAAACTGTCCCGGTGAGTACTCGAAAATGGTAGAATCCAAACGAGTATAGAAAAATTGTAGAATCCGGGCCAGTACCCGAAAATGGGAGAATCCGTGCGACTACCGGAAAACTGTCCCTGTGAGTACCGGAAAATGGAAGAATCCGTGCGAGTATCGAAAAAGGGTAGAATCCGGGCTAGTACCTGAAAATGGGAGAATCCGTGCGAGTACCGGAAAACTGTCCGTATGAGTACCGGAAAAGAGTAGAATCCGAACGAGTATCGAAAAATTGTAGAATCCAGGCCAGTACCCGAAAAAGGGAGAATCCGTGCGAGTACCGGAAAACTGTCTCAGTGAGTACCGGAAAATGGTAGAATCCAAACGAGTATCGAAAAATGGTAGAATCCAGGCCAGTACCCGAAAAAGGGAGAATCCGTGCGAGTACCGGAAAACTGTCCCTGTGAGTACCGGAAAATAGTAGAATTCGAACGAGTATCGAAAAATGGTAGAATCCAGGCTAGTACCCGAAAAACGGAGAATCCGTGCGAGTACCGGAAAACTGTCCCTGTGAGTACCGGAAAATGGAAGAATCCGTGCGAGTATCGAAAAAGGGTAGAATCCGGGCTAGTACCTGAAAATGGGAGAATCCGTGCGAGTACCGGAAAACTGTCCGTATGAGTACCGGAAAAGAGTAGAATCCGAACGAGTATCGAAAAATTGTAGAATCCAGGCCAGTACCCGAAAAAGGGAGAATCCGTGCGAGTACCGGAAAACTGTCTCAGTGAGTACCGGAAAATGGTAGAATCCAAACGAGTATCGAAAAATGGTAGAATCCAGGCCAGTACCCGAAAAAGGGAGAATCCGTGCGAGTACCGGAAAACTGTCCCTGTGAGTACCGAAAAATAGTAGAATTCGAACGAGTATCGAAAAATGGTAGAATCCAGGCCAGTACCCGAAAAACGGAGAATCCGTGCGAGTACCGGAAAACTGTCCCTGTGAGTACCGGAAAAGAGTAGAATCCGAACGAGTATCGAAAAATTGTAGAATCCAAGCCAGTACCCGAAAAAGGGAGAATCCGTGCGAGTACCGGAAAACTGTCCCAGTGAGTCTTGGAAAATGGTAGAATCCGTGCGAGTATCGAAAAAGAGTAGAATCCGGGCCAGTACCCGAAAAAGGGAGAATCCGTGCGAGTACCGGAAAACTGTCCCGGTGAGTACTGGAAAATGGTAGAATCCAAACGAGTATCTAAAAATGGTAGAATCCGAGCCAGTACCCGAAAATGGGAGAATCCGTGCGAGTACCGGAAAACTGTCCCGGTGAGTACTCGAAAATGGTAGAATCCAAACGAGTATAGAAAAATTGTAGAATCCGGGCCAGTACCCGAAAATGGGAGAATCCGTGCGAGTACCGGAAAACTGTCCCTGTGAGTACCGGAAAAGAGTAGAATCCGAACGAGTATCGAAAAATGGTAGAATCCAGGCCAGTACCCGAAAAAGGGAGAATCCGTGCGAGTACCGGAAAACTGTCCCAGTGAGTCTTGGAAAATGGTAGAATCCGTGCGAGTATCGAAAAAGAGTAGAATCCGGGCCAGTACCCGAAAAAGGGAGAATCCGTGCGAGTACCGGAAAACTGTCCCGGTGAGTACTGGAAAATGGTAGAATCCAAACGAGTATCTAAAAATGGTAGAATCCGGGCCAGTACCCGAAAATGGGAGAATCCGTGCGAGTACCGGAAAACTGTCCCGGTGAGTACTCGAAAATGGTAGAATCCAAACGAGTATAGAAAAATTGTAGAATCCGGGCCAGTACCCGAAAATGGGAGAATCCGTGCGACTACCGGAAAACTGTCCCTGTGAGTACCGGAAAATGGAAGAATCCGTGCGAGTATCGAAAAAGGGTAGAATCCGGGCTAGTACCTGAAAATGGGAGAATCCGTGCGAGTACCGGAAAACTGTCCGTATGAGTACCGGAAAAGAGTAGAATCCGAACGAGTATCGAAAAATTGTAGAATCCAGGCCAGTACCCGAAAAAGGGAGAATCCGTGCGACTACCGGAAAACTGTCCCAGTGAGTACCGGAAAATGGTAGAATCCAAACGAGTATCGAAAAATGGTAGAATCCAGGCCAGTACCCGAAAAAGGGAGAATCCGTGCGAGTACCGGAAAACTGTCCCTGTGAGTACCGGAAAATAGTAGAATCCGAACGAGTATCGAAAAATGGTAGAATCCCGGCCAGTACCCGAAAATGGGAGAATCCGTGCGAGTACCGGAAAACTGTCCCGGTGAGTACTGGAAAATGGTAGAATCCAAACGAGTATCGAAAAATTGTAGAATCCGGGCCAGTACCCGAAAATGGGAGAATCCGTGCGAGTACCGGAAAATTGTCCCTGTGAGTACCGGAAAAGAGTAGAATCCGAACGAGTATCGAAAAATGGTAGAATCCAGGCCAGTACCCGAAAAACGGAGAAACCGTGCGAGTACCGGAAAACTGTCCCTGTGAGTACCGGAAAAGAGTAGAATCCGAACGAGTATCGAAAAATGGTAGAATCCAGGCCAGTACCCGAAAAAGGGAGAATCCGTGCGAGTACCGGAAAACTGTCCCAGTGAGTCTTGGAAAATGGTAGAATCCGTGCGAGTATCGAAAAAGAGTAGAATCCGGGCCAGTAACCGAAAAAGGGAGAATCCGTGCGAGTACCGGAAAACTGTCCCGGTGAGTACTGGAAAATGGTAGAATCCAAAATGGTAGAATCCGGGCCAGTACCCGAAAATGGGAGAATCCGTGCGAGTACCGGAAAACTGTTCCGGTGAGTACCGGAAAAGAGTAGAATCCGAAAGAGTATCGAAAAATTGTAGAATCCAGGCCAGTACCCGAAAAAGGGAGAATCCGTGCGAGTACCGGAAAACTGTCTCAGTGAGTACCGGAAAATGGTAGAATCCAAACGAGTATCGAAAAATGGTAGAATCCAGGCCAGTACCCGAAAAAGGGAGAATCCGTGCGAGTACCGGAAAACTGTCCCTGTGAGTACCGGAAAATAGTAGAATTCGAACGAGTATCGAAAAATGGTAGAATCCAGGCCAGTACCCGAAAAACGGAGAATCCGTGCGAGTACCGGAAAACTGTCCCTGTGAGTACCGGAAAAGAGTAGAATCCGAACGAGTATCGAAAAATGGTTGAATCCCGGCTAGTACCCAAAAAAGGGAGAATCCGTGCGAGTACCGGAAAACTGTCCCAGTGAGTACCGGAAAATGGAAGAATCCGTGCGAGTATCGAAAAAGGGTAGAATCCGGGCTAGTACCTGAAAATGGGAGAATCCGTGCGAGTACCGGAAAACTGTCCGTATGAGTACCGGAAAAGAGTAGAATCCGAAAGAGTATCGAAAAATTGTAGAATCCAGGCCAGTACCCGAAAAAGGGAGAATCCGTGCGAGTACCGGAAAACTGTCTCAGTGAGTACCGGAAAATGGTAGAATCCAAACGAGTATCGAAAAATGGTAGAATCCAGGCCAGTACCCGAAAAAGGGAGAATCCGTGCGAGTACCGGAAAACTGTCCCTGTGAGTACCGGAAAATAGTAGAATTCGAACGAGTATCGAAAAATGGTAGAATCCAGGCCAGTACCCGAAAAACGGAGAATCCGTGCGAGTACCGGAAAACTGTCCCTGTGAGTACCGGAAAAGAGTAGAATCCGAACGAGTATCGAAAAATTGTAGAATCCAAGCCAGTACCCGAAAAAGGGAGAATCCGTGCGAGTACCGGAAAACTGTCCCAGTGAGTCTTGGAAAATGGTAGAATCCGTGCGAGTATCGAAAAAGAGTAGAATCCGGGCCAGTACCCGAAAAAGGGAGAATCCGTGCGAGTACCGGAAAACTGTCCCGGTGAGTACTGGAAAATGGTAGAATCCAAAATGGTAGAATCCGGGCCAGTACCCGAAAATGGGAGAATCCGTGCGAGTACCGGAAAACTGTCCCGGTGAGTACCGGAAAAGAGTAGAATCCGAAAGAGTATCGAAAAATTGTAGAATCCAGGCCAGTACCCGAAAAAGGGAGAATCCGTGCGAGTACCGGAAAACTGTCTCAGTGAGTACCGGAAAATGGTAGAATCCAAACGAGTATCGAAAAATGGTAGAATCCAGGCCAGTACCCGAAAAAGGGAGAATCCGTGCGAGTACCGGAAAACTGTCCCTGTGAGTACCGGAAAATAGTAGAATTCGAACGAGTATCGAAAAATGGTAGAATCCAGGCCAGTACCCGAAAAACGGAGAATCCGTGCGAGTACCGGAAAACTGTCCCTGTGAGTACCGGAAAAGAGTAGAATCCGAACGAGTATCGAAAAATGGTAGAATCCAGGCCAGTACCCGAAAAAGGGAGAATCCGTGCGAGTACCGGAAAACTGTCCCAGTGAGTCTTGGAAAATGGTAGAATCCGTGCGAGTATCGAAAAAGAGTAGAATCCGGGCCAGTACCCGAAAAAGGGAGAATCCGTGCGAGTACCGGAAAACTGTCCCGGTGAGTACTGGAAAATGGTAGAATCCAAACGAGTATCTAAAAATGGTAGAATCCGGGCCAGTACCCGAAAATGGGAGAATCCGTGCGAGTACCGGAAAACTGTCCCGGTGAGTACTCGAAAATGGTAGAATCCAAACGAGTATAGAAAAATTGTAGAATCCGGGCCAGTACCCGAAAATGGGAGAATCCGTGCGAGTACCGGAAAACTGTCCCTGTGAGTACCGGAAAAGAGTAGAATCCGAACGAGTATCGAAAAATGGTAGAATCCAGGCCAGTACCCGAAAAAGGGAGAATCCGTGCGACTACCGGAAAACTGTCCCAGTGAGTACCGGAAAATGGTAGAATCCAAACGAGTATCGAAAAATGGTAGAATCCAGGCCAGTACCCGAAAAAGGGAGAATCCGTGCGAGTACCGGAAAACTGTCTCAGTGAGTACCGGAAAATGGTAGAATCCAAACGAGTATCGAAAAATGGTAGAATCCAGACCAGTACCCGAAAAAGGGAGAATCCGTGCGAGTACCGGAAAACTGTCCCTGTGAGTACCGGAAAATAGTAGAATTCGAACGAGTATCGAAAAATGGTAGAATCCAGGCCAGTACCCGAAAAACGGAGAATCCGTGCGAGTACCGGAAAACTGTCCCTGTGAGTACCGGAAAAGAGTAGAATCCGAACGAGTATCGAAAAATGGTAGAATCCAGGCCAGTACCCGAAAAAGGGAGAATCCGTGCGAGTACCGGAAAACTGTCCCAGTGAGTCTTGGAAAATGGTAGAATCCGTGCGAGTATCGAAAAAGAGTAGAATCCGGGCCAGTACCCGAAAAAGGGAGAATCCGTGCGAGTACCGGAAAACTGTCCCGGTGAGTACTGGAAAATGGTAGAATCCAAACGAGTATCTAAAAATGGTAGAATCCGGGCCAGTACCCGAAAATGGGAGAATCCGTGCGAGTACCGGAAAACTGTCTCAGTGAGTACCGGAAAATGGTAGAATCCAAACGAGTATCGAAAAATGGTAGAATCCAGGCCAGTACCCGAAAAAGGGAGAATCCGTGCGAGTACCGGAAAACTGTCCCTGTGAGTACCGGAAAATAGTAGAATTCGAACGAGTATCGAAAAATGGTAGAATCCAGGCCAGTACCCGAAAAACGGAGAATCCGTGCGAGTACCGGAAAACTGTCCCTGTGAGTACCGGAAAAGAGTAGAATCCGAACGAGTATCGAAAAATGGTAGAATCCAGGCCAGTACCCGAAAAAGGGAGAATCCGTGCGAGTACCGGAAAACTGTCCCAGTGAGTCTTGGAAAATGGTAGAATCCGTGCGAGTATCGAAAAAGAGTAGAATCCGGGCCAGTACCCGAAAAAGGGAGAATCCGTGCGAGTACCGGAAAACTGTCCCGGTGAGTACTGGAAAATGGTAGAATCCAAACGAGTATCTAAAAATGGTAGAATCCGGGCCAGTACCCGAAAATGGGAGAATCCGTGCGAGTACCGGAAAACTGTCCCGGTGAGTACTCGAAAATGGTAGAATCCAAACGAGTATAGAAAAATTGTAGAATCCGGGCCAGTACCCGAAAATGGGAGAATCCGTGCGAGTACCGGAAAACTGTCCCTGTGAGTACCGGAAAAGAGTAGAATCCGAACGAGTATCGAAAAATGGTAGAATCCAGGCCAGTACCCGAAAAAGGGAGAATCCGTGCGACTACCGGAAAACTGTCCCAGTGAGTACCGGAAAATGGTAGAATCCAAACGAGTATCGAAAAATGGTAGAATCCAGGCCAGTACCCGAAAAAGGGAGAATCCGTGCGAGTACCGGAAAACTGTCTCAGTGAGTACCGGAAAATGGTAGAATCCAAACGAGTATCGAAAAATGGTAGAATCCAGGCCAGTACCCGAAAAAGGGAGAATCCGTGCGAGTACCGGAAAACTGTCCCTGTGAGTACCGGAAAATAGTAGAATTCGAACGAGTATCGAAAAATGGTAGAATCCAGGCCAGTACCCGAAAAACGGAGAATCCGTGCGAGTACCGGAAAACTGTCCCTGTGAGTACCGGAAAAGAGTAGAATCCGAACGAGTATCGAAAAATGGTAGAATCCAGGCCAGTACCCGAAAAAGGGAGAATCCGTGCGAGTACCGGAAAACTGTCCCAGTGAGTCTTGGAAAATGGTAGAATCCGTGCGAGTATCGAAAAAGAGTAGAATCCGGGCCAGTACCCGAAAAAGGGAGAATCCGTGCGAGTACCGGAAAACTGTCCCGGTGAGTACTGGAAAATGGTAGAATCCAAACGAGTATCTAAAAATGGTAGAATCCGGGCCAGTACCCGAAAATGGGAGAATCCGTGCGAGTACCGGAAAACTGTCCCGGTGAGTACTCGAAAATGGTAGAATCCAAACGAGTATAGAAAAATTGTAGAATCCGGGCCAGTACCCGAAAATGGGAGAATCCGTGCGAGTACCGGAAAACTGTCCCTGTGAGTACCGGAAAAGAGTAGAATCCGAACGAGTATCGAAAAATGGTAGAATCCAGGCCAGTACCCGAAAAAGGGAGAATCCGTGCGAGTACCGGAAAACTGTCCCAGTGAGTCTTGGAAAATGGTAGAATCCGTGCGAGTATCGAAAAAGAGTAGAATCCGGGCCAGTACCCGAAAAAGGGAGAATCCGTGCGAGTACCGGAAAACTGTCCCGGTGAGTACTGGAAAATGGTAGAATCCAAACGAGTATCTAAAAATGGTAGAATCCGGGCCAGTACCCGAAAATGGGAGAATCCGTGCGAGTACCGGAAAACTGTCTCAGTGAGTACCGGAAAATGGTAGAATCCAAACGAGTATCGAAAAATGGTAGAATCCAGGCCAGTACCCGAAAAAGGGAGAATCCGTGCGAGTACCGGAAAACTGTCCCTGTGAGTACCGGAAAATAGTAGAATTCGAACGAGTATCGAAAAATGGTAGAATCCAGGCCAGTACCCGAAAAACGGAGAATCCGTGCGAGTACCGGAAAACTGTCCCTGTGAGTACCGGAAAAGAGTAGAATCCGAACGAGTATCGAAAAATGGTAGAATCCAGGCCAGTACCCGAAAAAGGGAGAATCCGTGCGAGTACCGGAAAACTGTCCCAGTGAGTCTTGGAAAATGGTAGAATCCGTGCGAGTATCGAAAAAGAGTAGAATCCGGGCCAGTACCCGAAAAAGGGAGAATCCGTGCGAGTACCGGAAAACTGTCCCGGTGAGTACTGGAAAATGGTAGAATCCAAACGAGTATCTAAAAATGGTAGAATCCGGGCCAGTACCCGAAAATGGGAGAATCCGTGCGAGTACCGGAAAACTGTCCCGGTGAGTACTCGAAAATGGTAGAATCCAAACGAGTATAGAAAAATTGTAGAATCCGGGCCAGTACCCGAAAATGGGAGAATCCGTGCGAGTACCGGAAAACTGTCCCTGTGAGTACCGGAAAAGAGTAGAATCCGAACGAGTATCGAAAAATGGTAGAATCCAGGCCAGTACCCGAAAAAGGGAGAATCCGTGCGACTACCGGAAAACTGTCCCAGTGAGTACCGGAAAATGGTAGAATCCAAACGAGTATCGAAAAATGGTAGAATCCAGGCCAGTACCCGAAAAAGGGAGAATCCGTGCGAGTACCGGAAAACTGTC
Organism: Vitis cinerea var. helleri x Vitis rupestris; assembly: GCA_945999865.1. Lineage (NCBI taxonomy): Eukaryota > Viridiplantae > Streptophyta > Magnoliopsida > Vitales > Vitaceae > Vitis > Vitis cinerea var. helleri x Vitis rupestris. Next base: position 9,446,990 of record OX253932.1, read on the forward strand.
TCAGTGAGTACCGGAAAATGGTAGAATCCAAACGAGTATCGAAAAATGGTAGAATCCAGGCCAGTACCCGAAAAAGGGAGAATCCGTGCGAGTACCGGAAAACTGTCCCTGTGAGTACCGGAAAATAGTAGAATTCGAACGAGTATCGAAAAATGGTAGAATCCAGGCCAGTACCCGAAAAACGGAGAATCCGTGCGAATACCGGAAAACTGTCCCTGTGAGTACCGGAAAAGAGTAGAATCCGAACGAGTATCGAAAAATGGTAGAATCCAGGCCAGTACCCGAAAAAGGGAGAATCCGTGCGAGTACCGGAAAACTGCCCCAGTGAGTCTTGGAAAATGGTAGAATCCGTGCGAGTATCGAAAAAGAGTAGAATCCGGGCCAGTACCCGAAAAAGGGAGAATCCGTGCGAGTACCGGAAAACTGTCCCGGTGAGTACTGGAAAATGGTAGAATCCAAACGAGTATCTAAAAATGGTAGAATCCGGGCCAGTACCCGAAAATGGGAGAATCCGTGCGAGTACCGGAAAACTGTCTCAGTGAGTACCGGAAAATGGTAGAATCCAAACGAGTATCGAAAAATGGTAGAATCCAGGCCAGTACCCGAAAAAGGGAGAATCCGTGCGAGTACCGGAAAACTGTCCCTGTGAGTACCGGAAAATAGTAGAATTCGAACGAGTATCGAAAAATGGTAGAATCCAGGCCAGTACCCGAAAAACGGAGAATCCGTGCGAGTACCGGAAAACTGTCCCTGTGAGTACCGGAAAAGAGTAGAATCCGAACGAGTATCGAAAATTGGTAGAATCCAGGCCAGTACCCGAAAAAGGGAGAATCCGTGCGAGTACCGGAAAACTGTCCCAGTGAGTCTTGGAAAATGGTAGAATCCGTGCGAGTATCGAAAAAGAGTAGAATCCGGGCCAGTACCCGAAAAAGGGAGAATCCGTGCGAGTACCGGAAAACTGTCCCGGTGAGTACTGGAAAATGGTAGAATCCAAACGAGTATCTAAAAATGGTAGAATCCGGGCCAGTACCCGAAAATGGGAGAATCCGTGCGAGTACCGGAAAACTGTCCCGGTGAGTACTCGAAAATGGTAGAATCCAAACGAGTATAGAAAAATTGTAGAATCCGGGCCAGTACCCGAAAATGGGAGAATCCGTGCGAGTACCGGAAAACTGTCCCTGTGAGTACCGGAAAAGAGTAGAATCCGAACGAGTATCGAAAAATGGTAGAATCCAGGCCAGTACCCGAAAAAGGGAGAATCCGTGCGACTACCGGAAAACTGTCCCAGTGAGTACCGGAAAATGGTAGAATCCAAACGAGTTTCGAAAAATGGTAGAATCCAGGCCAGTACCCGAAAAAGGGAGAATCCGTGCGAGTACCGGAAAACTGTCCCTGTGAGTACCGGAAAATAGTAGAATCCGAACGAGTATCGAAAAATGGTAGAATCCCGGCCAGTACCCGAAAATGGGAGAATCCGTGCGAGTACCGGAAAACTGTCCCGGTGAGTACTGGAAAATGGTAGAATCCAAACGAGTATCGAAAAATTGTAGAATCCGGGCCAGTACCCGAAAATGGGAGAATCCGTGCGAGTACCGGAAAATTGTCCTTGTGAGTACCGGAAAAGAGTAGAATCCGAACGAGTATCGAAAAATGGTAGAATCCAGGCCAGTACCCGAAAAACGGAGAAACCGTGCGAGTACCGTAAAACTGTCCCTGTGAGTACCGGAAAAGAGTAGAATCCGAACGAGTATCGAAAAATGGTAGAATCCCGGCTAGTACCCAAAAAAGGGAGAATCCGTGCGAGTACCGGAAAACTGTCCCAGTGAGTACCGGAAAATGGAAGAATCCGTGCGAGTATCGAAAAAGGGTAGAATCCGGGCTAGTACCTGAAAATGGGAGAATCCGTGCGAGTACCGGAAAACTGTCCGTATGAGTACCGGAAAAGAGTAGAATCCGAACGAGTATCGAAAAATTGTAGAATCCAGGCCAGTACCCGAAAAAGGGAGAATCCGTGCGAGTACCGGAAAACTGTCTCAGTGAGTACCGGAAAATGGTAGAATCCAAACGAGTATCGAAAAATGGTAGAATCCAGGCCAGTACCCGAAAAAGGGAGAATCCGTGCGAGTACCGGAAAACTGTCCCTGTGAGTACCGGAAAATAGTAGAATTCGAACGAGTATCGAAAAATGGTAGAATCCAGGCCAGTACCCGAAAAACGGAGAATCCGTGCGAGTACCGGAAAACTGTCCCTGTGAGTACCGGAAAAGAGTAGAATCCGAACGAGTATCGAAAAATTGTAGAATCCAAGCCAGTACCCGAAAAAGGGAGAATCCGTGCGAGTACCGGAAAACTGTCCCTGTGAGTACCGGAAAATAGTAGAATCCGAACGAGTATCGAAAAATGGTAGAATCCCGGCCAGTACCCGAAAATGGGAGAATCCGTGCGAGTACCGGAAAACTGTCCCGGTGAGTACTGGAAAATGGTAGAATCCAAACGAGTATCGAAAAATTGTAGAATCCGGGCCAGTACCCGAAAATGGGAGAATCCGTGCGAGTACCGGAAAATTGTCCCTGTGAGTACCGGAAAAGAGTAGAATCCGAACGAGTATCGAAAAATGGTAGAATCCAGGCCAGTACCCGAAAAACGGAGAAACCGTGCGAGTACCGTAAAACTGTCCCTGTGAGTACCGGAAAAGAGTAGAATCCGAACGAGTATCGAAAAATGGTAGAATCCCGGCTAGTACCCAAAAAAGGGAGAATCCGTGCGAGTACCGGAAAACTGTCCCAGTGAGTACCGGAAAATGGAAGAATCCGTGCGAGTATCGAAAAAGGGTAGAATCCGGGCTAGTACCTGAAAATGGGAGAATCCGTGCGAGTACCGGAAAACTGTCCGTATGAGTACCGGAAAAGAGTAGAATCCGAACGAGTATCGAAAAATTGTAGAATCCAGGCCAGTACCCGAAAAAGGGAGAATCCGTGCGAGTACCGGAAAACTGTCTCAGTGAGTACCGGAAAATGGTAGAATCCAAACGAGTATCGAAAAATGGTAGAATCCAGGCCAGTACCCGAAAAAGGGAGAATCCGTGCGAGTACCGGAAAACTGTCCCTGTGAGTACCGGAAAATAGTAGAATTCGAACGAGTATCGAAAAATGGTAGAATCCAGGCCAGTACCCGAAAAACGGAGAATCCGTGCGAGTACCGGAAAACTGTCCCTGTGAGTACCGGAAAAGAGTAGAATCCGAACGAGTATCGAAAAATTGTAGAATCCAAGCCAGTACCCGAAAAAGGGAGAATCCGTGCGAGTACCGGAAAACTGTCCCAGTGAGTCTTGGAAAATGGTAGAATCCGTGCGAGTATCGAAAAAGAGTAGAATCCGGGCCAGTACCCGAAAAAGGGAGAATCCGTGCGAGTACCGGAAAACTGTCCCGGTGAGTACTGGAAAATGGTAGAATCCAAAATGGTAGAATCCGGGCCAGTACCCGAAAATGGGAGAATCCGTGCGAGTACCGGAAAACTGTCCCGGTGAGTACTGGAAAATGGTAGAATCCAAACGAGTATCTAAAAATGGTAGAATCCGGGCCAGTACCCGAAAATGGGAGAATCCGTGCGAGTACCGGAAAACTGTCCCGGTGAGTACTGGAAAATGGTAGAATCCAAACGAGTATCGAAAAATTGTAGAATCCGGGCCAGTACCCGAAAATGGGAGAATCCGTGCGAGTACCGGAAAATTGTCCCTGTGAGTACCGGAAAAGAGTAGAATCCGAACGAGTATCGAAAAATGGTAGAATCCAGGCCAGTACCCGAAAAAGGGAGAATCCGTGCGAGTACCGGAAAACTGTCCCTGTGAGTACCGGAAAAGAGTAGAATCCGAACGAGTATCGAAAAATGGAAGAATCCTAGCCAGTACCCGAAAAAGGGAGAATCCGTGCGAGTACCGGAAAACTGTCCCAGTGAGTACCGGAAAATGGAAGAATCCGTGCGAGTATCGAAAAAGGGTAGCATCCGGGCTAGTACCTGAAAATGGGAGAATCCGTGCGAGTACCGGAAAACTGTCCGTATGAGTACCGGAAAATAGTAGAATCCGAACGAGTATCGAAAAATGGTAGAATCCAGGCCAGTACCCGAAAAACGGAGAATCCGTGCGAGTACCGGAAAACTGTCCATGTGAGTACCGGAAAAGAGTAGAATCCGAACGAGTATCGAAAAATTGTAGAATCCTGGCCAGTACCCGAAAAAGGGAGAATCCGTGCGAGTACCGGAAAACTGTCCCAATGAGTACCGGAAAATGGAAGAATCCGTGCGAGTATCGAAAAAGGGTAGAATTCAGGCCAGTACCCGAAAAAGGGAGAATCTGTGCGAGTACCGAAAAACTGTCCCAGTGAGTACCGGAAAATGGTAGAATCCGTGCGAGTACCGGAAAACTGTCCCTGTGAGTACCGAAAAATAGTAGAATCCGAATGAGTATCGAAAAATGGTAGAATCCAGGCCAGTACCCGAAAAACGGAGAATCCGTGCGAGTACCGGAAAACTGTCCCTGTGAGTACCGGAAAAGAGTAGAATCCGAACGAGTATCGAAAAAGGGTAGAATCCGGGCCAGTACCTGAAAAAGGGAGAATCCGTGCGAGTACCGGAAAACTGTCCCGGTGAGTACTGGAAAATGGTAGAATCCAAAATGGTAGAATCCGGGCCAGTACCCGAAAATGGGAGAATCCGTGCGAGTACCGGAAAACTGTCCCGGTGAGTACTGGAAAATGGTAGAATCCAAACGAGTATTGAAAAATTGTAGAATCCGGGCCAGTACCCGAAAATGGGAGAATCCGTGCGAGTACCGGAAAACTGTCCCTGTGAGTACCGGAAAAGAGTAGAATCCGAACGAGTATCGAAAAATGGTAGAATCCCGGCCAGTACCCGAAAAAGGGAGAATCTGTGCGAGTACCTGAAAACTGTCCCAGTGAGTACCGGAAAATGGAAGAATCCGTGCGAGTATTGAAAAAGGGTAGAATCCGGGCTAGTACCTGAAAATGGGAGAATCCGTGCGAGTACCGGAAAACGGTCTCAGTGAGTACCGGAAAATGGTAGAATCCAAACAAGTATCGAAAAATGGTAGAATCCAGGCCAGTACCCGAAAAAGGGAGAATCCCTGCGAGTACCGGAAAACTGTCCCTGTGAGTACCGGAAAATAGTAGAATCCGAACGAGTATCGAAAAATGGTAGAATCCAGGCCAGTACCCGAAAAAGGGAGAATCCGTGCGAGTACCGGAAAACTGTCTCAGTCAGTACCGGAAAATGGTAGAATCCAAACGAGTATCGAAAAATGGTAGAATCCAGGCCAGTACCCGAAAAAGGGAGAATCCGTGCGAGTACCGGAAAACTGTCCCGGTGAGTACTGGAAAATGGTAGAATCCAAACGAGTATCGAAAAATTGTAGAATCTGGGCCAGTACCCGAAAATGGGAGAATCCGTGCGAGTACCGGAAAACTGTCCCGGTGAGTCTTGGAAAATGGTAGAATCCGTGCGAGTATCGAAAAAGAGTAGAATCCGGGCCAGTACCCGAAAAAGGGAGAAACCGTGCGAGTACCGTAAAACTGTCCCTGTGAGTACCGGAAAAGAGTAGAATCCGAACGAGTATCGAAAAATGGTAGAATCCAGGCCAGTACCCGAAAAACGGAGAAACCGTGCGAGTACCGTAAAACTGTCCCTGTGAGTACCGGAAAAGAGTAGAATCCGAACGAGTATCGAAAAATGGTAGAATCCCGGCTAGTACCCAAAAAAGGGAGAATCCGTGCGAGTACCGGAAAACTGTCCCAGTGAGTACCGGAAAATGGAAGAATCCGTGCGAGTATCGAAAAAGGGTAGAATCCGGGCTAGTACCTGAAAATGGGAGAATCCGTGCGAGTACCGGAAAACTGTCCGTATGAGTACCGGAAAAGAGTAGAATCCGAACGAGTATCGAAAAATTGTAGAATCCAGGCCAGTACCCGAAAAAGGGAGAATCCGTGCGAGTACCGGAAAACTGTCTCAGTGAGTACCGGAAAATGGTAGAATCCAAACGAGTATCGAAAAATGGTAGAATCCAGGCCAGTACCCGAAAAAGGGAGAATCCGTGCGAGTACCGGAAAACTGTCCCTGTGAGTACCGGAAAATAGTAGAATTCGAACGAGTATCGAAAAATGGTAGAATCCAGGCCAGTACCCGAAAAACGGAGAATCCGTGCGAGTACCGGAAAACTGTCCCTGTGAGTACCGGAAAAGAGTAGAATCCGAACGAGTATCGAAAAATTGTAGAATCCAAGCCAGTACCCGAAAAAGGGAGAATCCGTGCGAGTACCGGAAAACTGTCCCAGTGAGTCTTGGAAAATGGTAGAATCCGTGCGAGTATCGAAAAAGAGTAGAATCCGGGCCAGTACTCGAAAAAGGGAGAATCCGTGCGAGTACCGGAAAACTGTCCCGGTGAGTACTGGAAAATGGTAGAATCCAAAATGGTAGAATCCGGGCCAGTACCCGAAAATGGGAGAATCCGTGCGAGTACCGGAAAACTGTCCCGGTGAGTACTGGAAAATGGTAGAATCCAAACGAGTATCTAAAAATGGTAGAATCCGGGCCAGTACCCGAAAATGGGAGAATCCGTGCGAGTACCGGAAAACTGTCCCGGTGAGTACTGGAAAATGGTAGAATCCAAACGAGTATCGAAAAATTGTAGAATCCGGGCCAGTACCCGAAAAAGGGAGAATCCGTGCGAGTACCGGAAAACTGTCCCTGTGAGTACCGGAAAATAGTAGAATCCGAACGAGTATCGAAAAATGGTAGAATCCCGGCCAGTACCCGAAAATGGGAGAATCCGTGCGAGTACCGGAAAACTGTCCCGGTGAGTACTGGAAAATGGTAGAATCCAAACGAGTATCGAAAAATTGTAGAATCCGGGCCAGTACCCGAAAATGGGAGAATCCGTGCGAGTACCGGAAAATTGTCCCTGTGAGTACCGGAAAAGAGTAGAATCCGAACGAGTATCGAAAAATGGTAGAATCCAGGCCAGTACCCGAAAAACGGAGAAACCGTGCGAGTACCGTAAAACTGTCCCTGTGAGTACCGGAAAAGAGTAGAATCCGAACGAGTATCGAAAAATGGTAGAATCCCGGCTAGTACCCAAAAAAGGGAGAATCCGTGCGAGTACCGGAAAACTGTCCCAGTGAGTACCGGAAAATGGAAGAATCCGTGCGAGTATCGAAAAAGGGTAGAATCCGGGCTAGTACCTGAAAATGGGAGAATCCGTGCGAGTACCGGAAAACTGTCCGTATGAGTACCGGAAAAGAGTAGAATCCGAACGAGTATCGAAAAATTGTAGAATCCAGGCCAGTACCCGAAAAAGGGAGAATCCGTGCGAGTACCGGAAAACTGTCTCAGTGAGTACCGGAAAATGGTAGAATCCAAACGAGTATCGAAAAATGGTAGAATCCAGGCCAGTACCCGAAAAAGGGAGAATCCGTGCGAGTACCGGAAAACTGTCCCTGTGAGTACCGGAAAATAGTAGAATTCGAACGAGTATCGAAAAATGGTAGAATCCAGGCCAGTACCCGAAAAACGGAGAATCCGTGCGAGTACCGGAAAACTGTCCCTGTGAGTACCGGAAAAGAGTAGAATCCGAACGAGTATCGAAAAATTGTAGAATCCAAGCCAGTACCCGAAAAAGGGAGAATCCGTGCGAGTACCGGAAAACTGTCCCAGTGAGTCTTGGAAAATGGTAGAATCCGTGCGAGTATAGAAAAAGAGTAGAATCCGGGCCAGTACCCGAAAAAGGGAGAATCCGTGCGAGTACCGGAAAACTGTCCCGGTGAGTACTGGAAAATGGTAGAATCCGGGCCAGTACCCGAAAATGGGAGAATCCGTGCGAGTACCGGAAAACTGTCCCGGTGAGTACTGGAAAATGGTAGAATCCAAACGAGTATCTAAAAATGGTAGAATCCGGGCCAGTACCCGAAAATGGGAGCATCCGTGCGAGTACCGGAAAACTGTCCCGGTGAGTACTGGAAAATGGTAGAATCCAAACGAGTATCGAAAAATTGTAGAATCCGGGCCAGTACCCGAAAATGGGAGAATCCGTGCGAGTACCGGAAAATTGTCCCTGTGAGTACCGGAAAAGAGTAGAATCCGAACGAGTATCGAAAAATGGTAGAATCCAGGCCAGTACCCGAAAAAGGGAGAATCCGTGCGAGTACCGGAAAACTGTCCCGGTGAGTACTGGAAAATGGTAGAATCCAAACGAGTATCGAAAAATTGTAGAATCCGGGCCAGTACCCGAAAATGGGAGAATCCGTGCGAGTACCGGAAAATTGTCCCTGTGAGTACCGGAAAAGAGTAGAATCCGAACGAGTATCGAAAAATGGTAGAATCCAGGCCAGTACCCGAAAAACGGAGAAACCGTGCGAGTACCGTAAAACTGTCCCTGTGAGTACCGGAAAAGAGTAGAATCCGAACGAGTATCGAAAAATGGTAGAATCCCGGCTAGTACCCAAAAAAGGGAGAATCCGTGCGAGTACCGGAAAACTGTCCCAGTGAGTACCGGAAAATGGAAGAATCCGTGCGAGTATCGAAAAAGGGTAGAATCCGGGCTAGTACCTGAAAATGGGAGAATCCGTGCGAGTACCGGAAAACTGTCCGTATGAGTACCGGAAAAGAGTAGAATCCGAACGAGTATCGAAAAATTGTAGAATCCAGGCCAGTACCCGAAAAAGGGAGAATCCGTGCGAGTACCGGAAAACTGTCTCAGTGAGTACCGGAAAATGGTAGAATCCAAACGAGTATCGAAAAATGGTAGAATCCAGGCCAGTACCCGAAAAAGGGAGAATCCGTGCGAGTACCGGAAAACTGTCCCTGTGAGTACCGGAAAATAGTAGAATTCGAACGAGTATCGAAAAATGGTAGAATCCAGGCCAGTACCCGAAAAACGGAGAATCCGTGCGAGTACCGGAAAACTGTCCCTGTGAGTACCGGAAAAGAGTAGAATCCGAACGAGTATCGAAAAATGGTAGAATCCAGGCCAGTACCCGAAAAAGGGAGAATCCGTGCGAGTACCGGAAAACTGTCCCGGTGAGTACTGGAAAATGGTAGAATCCAAACGAGTATCGAAAAATTGTAGAATCCGGGCCAGTACCCGAAAATGGGAGAATCCGTGCGAGTACCGGAAAATTGTCCCTGTGAGTACCGGAAAAGAGTAGAATCCGAACGAGTATCGAAAAATGGTAGAATCCAGGCCAGTACCCGAAAAAGGGAGAATCCGTGCGAGTACCGGAAAACTGTCCCTGTGAGTACCGGAAAAGAGTAGAATCCGAACGAGTATCGAAAAATGGTAGAATCCCAGCCAGTACCCGAAAAAGGGAGAATCCGTGCGAGTACCGGAAAACTGTCCCAGTGAGTACCGGAAAATGGAAGAATCCGTGCGAGTATCGAAAAAGGGTAGCATCCGGGCTAGTACCTGAAAATGGGAGAATCCGTGCGAGTACCGGAAAACTGTCCGTATGAGTACCGGAAAATAGTAGAATCCGAACGAGTATCGAAAAATGGTAGAATCCAGGCCAGTACCCGAAAAACGGAGAATCCGTGCGAGTACCGGAAAACTGTCCATGTGAGTACCGGAAAAGAGTAGAATCCGAACGAGTATCGAAAAATTGTAGAATCCTGGCCAGTACCCGAAAAAGGGAGAATCCGTGCGAGTACCGGAAAACTGTCCCAATGAGTACCGGAAAATGGAAGAATCCGTGCGAGTATCGAAAAAGGGTAGAATCCAGGCCAGTACCCGAAAAAGGGAGAATCTGTGCGAGTGCCGAAAAACTGTCCCAGTGAGTACCGGAAAATGGTAGAATCCGTGCGAGTACCGGAAAACTGTCCCTGTGAGTACCGGAAAATAGTAGAATCCGAACGAGTATCGAAAAATGGTAGAATCCAGGCCAGTACCCGAAAAACGGAGAATCCGTGCGAGTACCGGAAAACTGTCCCTGTGAGTACCGGAAAAGAGTAGAATCCGAACGAGTATCGAAAAAGGGTAGAATCCGGGCCAGTACCTGAAAAAGGGAGAATCCGTGCGAGTACCGGAAAACTGTCCCGGTGAGTACTGGAAAATGGTAGAATCCAAAATGGTAGAATCCGGGCCAGTACCCGAAAATGGGAGAATCCGTGCGAGTACCGGAAAACTGTCCCGGTGAGTACTGGAAAATGGTAGAATCCAAACGAGTATTGAAAAATTGTAGAATCCGGGCCAGTACCCGAAAATGGGAGAATCCGTGCGAGTACCGGAAAACTGTCCCTGTGAGTACCGGAAAAGAGTAGAATCCGAACGAGTATCGAAAAATGGTAGAATCCCGGCCAGTACCCGAAAAAGGGAGAATCTGTGCGAGTACCTGAAAACTGTCCCAGTGAGTACCGGAAAATGGAAGAATCCGTGCGAGTATTGAAAAAGGGTAGAATCCGGGCTAGTACCTGAAAATGGGAGAATCCGTGCGAGTACCGGAAAACGGTCTCAGTGAGTACCGGAAAATGGTAGAATCCAAACAAGTATCGAAAAATGGTAGAATCCAGGCCAGTACCCGAAAAAGGGAGAATCCCTGCGAGTACCGGAAAACTGTCCCTGTGAGTACCGGAAAATAGTAGAATCCGAACGAGTATCGAAAAATGGTAGAATCCAGGCCAGTACCCGAAAAAGGGAGAATCCGTGCGAGTACCGGAAAACTGTCTCAGTCAGTACCGGAAAATGGTAGAATCCAAACGAGTATCGAAAAATGGTAGAATCCAGGCCAGTACCCGAAAAAGGGAGAATCCGTGCGAGTACCGGAAAACTGTCCCGGTGAGTACTGGAAAATGGTAGAATCCAAACGAGTATCGAAAAATTGTAGAATCCGGGCCAGTACCCAAAAATGGGAGAATCCGTGCGAGTACCGGAAAATTGTCCCTGTGAGTACCGGAAAAGAGTAGAATCCGAATGAGTATCGAAAAATGGTAGAATCCAGGCCAGTACCCGAAAAAGGGAGAATCCGTGCGAGTACCAGAAAACTGTCCCGGTGAGTACTGGAAAATGGTAGAATCCAAACGAGTATCGAAAAATTGTAGAATCCGGGCCAGTACCCGAAAATGGGAGAATCCGTGCGAGTACCGGAAAATTGTCCCTGTGAGTACCGGAAAAGAGTAGAATCCGAACGAGTATCGAAAAATGGTAGAATCCAGGCCAGTACCCGAAAAAGGGAGAATCCGTGCGAGTACCGGAAAACTGTCCCTGTGAGTACCGGAAAAGAGTAGAATCCGAACGAGTATCGAAAAATGGTAGAATCCCAGCCAGTACCCGAAAAAGGGAGAATCCGTGCGAGTACCGGAAAACTGTCCCAGTGAGTACCGGAAAATGGTAGAATCCAAACGAGTATCGAAAAATGGTAGAATCCGTGCGAGTACCGGAAAACTGTCCGTATGAGTACCGGAAAATAGTAGAATCCGAACGAGTATCGAAAAATGGTAGAATCCAGGCCAGTACCCGAAAAAACGGAGAATCCGTGCGAGTACCGGAAAACTGTCCATGTGAGTACCGGAAAAGAGTAGAATCCGAACGAGTATCGAAAAATTGTAGAATCCTGGCCAGTACCCGAAAAAGGGAGAATCCGTGCGAGTACCGGAAAACTGTCCCAATGAGTACCGGAAAATGGAAGAATCCGTGCGAGTATCGAAAAAGGGTAGAATCCAGGCCAGTACCCGAAAAAGGGAGAATTTGTGCGAGTACCGAAAAACTGTCCCAGTGAGTACCGGAAAATGGTAGAATCCGTGCGAGTACCGGAAAACTGTCCCTGTGAGTACCGGAAAATAGTAGAATCCGAACGAGTATCGAAAAATGGTAGAATCCAGGCCAGTACCCGAAAAAGGGAGAATCCGTGCGACTACCGGAAAACTGTCCCAGTGAGTACCGGAAATGGTAGAATTCGTGCGAGTATCGAAAAAGGGTAGAATCCGGGCTAGTACCTGAAAAAGGGAGAATCCGTGCGAGTACCGGAAAACTGTCCCGGTGAGTACTGGAAAATGGTAGAATCCAAAATGGTAGAATCCGGGCCAGTACCCGAAAATGGGAGAATCCGTGCGAGTACCGGAAAACTGTCCCGGTGAGTACTGGAAAATGGTAGAATCCAAACGAGTATTGAAAAATTGTAGAATCCGGGCCAGTACCCGAAAATAGGAGAATCCGTGCGAGTACCGGAAAATTGTACCTGTGAGTACCGGAAAAGAGTAGAATCCGAACGAGTATCGAAAAATGGTAGAATCCAGGCCAGTACCCGAAAAACGGAGAATCCGTGCGAGTACCGGAAAACTGTCCCTGTGAGTACCGGAAAAGAGTAGAATCCGAACGAGTATCGAAAAATTGTAGAATCCAGGCCAGTACCCGAAAAAGGGAGAATCCGTGCGACTACCGGAAAACTGTCCCAGTGAGTACCGGAAAATGGTAGAATCCGTGCGAGTATCGAAAAAGGGTAGAATCCGGGCCAGTACCTGAAAAAGGGAGAATCCGTGCGAGTACCGGAAAACTGTCCCGGTGAGTACTGGAAAATGGTAGAATCCAAAATGGTAGAATCCGGGCCAGTACCCGAAAAAGGGAGAATCCGTGCGAGTACCGGAAAACTGTCCCGGTGAGTACTGGAAAATGGTAGAATCCAAACGAGTATCTAAAAATGGTAGAATCCGGGCCAGTACCCGAAAATGGGAGAATCCGTGCGAGTACCGGAAAACTGTCTCGGTGAGTACTGGAAAATGGTAGAATCCAAAATGGTAGAATCCGGGCCAGTACCCGAAAATGGGAGAATCCGTGTGAGTACCGGAAAACTGTCCCGGTGAGTACTGGAAAATGGTAGAATCCAAACGAGTATCTAAAAATGGTAGAATCCGGGCCAGTACCCGAAAATGGGAGAATCCGTCCGAGTACCGGAAAACTGTCCCGGTGAGTACTGGAAAATGGTAGAATCCGTGCGAGTATCGAAAAAGAGTAGAATCCGGGCCAGTACCCGAAAAAGGGAGAATCCGTGCGAGTACCGGAAAACTGTCCCGGTGAGTACTGGAAAATGGTAGAATCCAAACGAGTATCGAAAAATTGTAGAATCCGGGCCAGTACCCGCAAATGGGAGAATCCGTGCGAGTACCGGAAAATTGTCCCTGTGAGTACCGGAAAAGAGTAGAATCCGAACGAGTATCGAAAAATGGTAGAATCCAGGCCAGTACCCGAAAAAGGGAGAATCCGTGCGAGTACCGGAAAACTGTCTCAGTGAGTACCGGAAAATGGTAGAATCCAAACGAGTATCGAAAAATGGTAGAATCCAGGCCAGTACCCGAAAAAGGGAGAATCCGTGCGAGTATCGGAAAACTGTCCCGGTGAGTACTGGAAAATGGTAGAATCCAAACGAGTATCGAAAAATTGTAGAATCCGGGCCAGTACCCAAAAATGGGAGAATCCGTGCGAGTACCGGAAAATTGTCCCTGTGAGTACCGGAAAAGAGTAGAATCCGAATGAGTATCGAAAAATGGTAGAATCCAGGCCAGTACCCGAAAAAGGGAGAATCCGTGCGAGTACCGGAAAACTGTCTCAGTGAGTACTGGAAAATGGTAGAATCCAAACGAGTATCGAAAAATTGTAGAATCCGGGCCAGTACCCGAAAATGGGAGAATCCGTGCGAGTACCGGAAAATTGTCCCTGTGAGTACCGGAAAAGAGTAGAATCCGAACGAGTATCGAAAAATGGTAGAATCCAGGCCAGTACCCGAAAAACGGAGAATCCGTGCGAGTACCGGAAAACTGTCCCTGTGAGTACCGGAAAAGAGTAGAATCCGAACGAGTATCGCAAAATGGTAGAATCCAGGCCAGTACCCGAAAAAGGGAGAATCCGTGCGAGTACCTGAAAACTGTCCCAGTGAGTACCGGAAAATGGAAGAATCCGTGCGAGTATTGAAAAAGGGTAGAATCCGGGCTAGCACCTGAAAATGGGAGAATCCGTGCGAGTACCGGAAAACTGTCTCAGTGAGTACCGGAAAATGGTAGAATCCAAACGAGTATCGAAAAATGGTAGAATCCAGGCCAGTACCCGAAAAAGGGAGAATCCGTGCGAGTACCGGAAAACTGTCCCTGTGAGTACCGGAAAATAGTAGAATCCGAACGAGTATCGAAAAATGATAGAATCCAGGCCAGTACCCGAAAAAGGGAGAATTCGTGCGAGTACCGGAAAACCGTCCCAGTGAGTACCGGAAAATGGAAGAATCCGTGCGAGTATCGAAAAAGGGTAGAATCCGGGCTAGTACCTGAAAATGGGAGAATCCGTGCGAGTACCGGAAAACTGTCCCGGTGAGTACTGGAAAATGGTAGAATCCAAACGAGTATCGAAAAATGGTAGAATCCGGGCCAGTACCCGAAAATGGGAGAATCCGTGCGAGTACCGGAAAATTGTCCCTGTGAGTACCGGAAAAGAGTAGAATCCGAACGAGTATCGAAAAATGGTAGAATCCAGGCCAGTACCCGAAAAACGGAGAATCCGTGCGAGTACCGGAAAACTGTCCCTGTGAGTACCGGAAAAGAGTAGAATCCGAACGAGTATCGCAAAATGGTAGAATCCAGGCCAGTACCCGAAAAAGGGAGAATCCGTGCGAGTACCTGAAAACTGTCCCAGTGAGTACCGGAAAATGGAAGAATCCGTGCGAGTATTGAAAAAGGGTAGAATCCGGGCTAGTACCTGAAAATGGGAGAATCCGTGCGAGTACCGGAAAACTGTCTCGGTGAGTACTGGAAAATGGTAGAATCCAAAATGGTAGAATCCGGGCCAGTACCCGAAAATGGGAGAATCCGTGTGAGTACCGGAAAACTGTCCCGGTGAGTACTGGAAAATGGTAGAATCCAAACGAGTATCTAAAAATGGTAGAATCCGGGCCAGTACCCGAAAATGGGAGAATCCGTCCGAGTACCGGAAAACTGTCCCGGTGAGTACTGGAAAATGGTAGAATCCAAACGAGTATCGAAAAATTGTAGAATCCGGGCCAGTACCCGAAAATGGGACAATCCGTGCGAGTACCGGAAAATTGTCCCTGTGAGTACCGGAAAAGAGTAGAATCCGAACGAGTATCGAAAAATGGTAGAATCCAGGCCAGTACCCGAAAAACGGAGAATCCGTGCGAGTACCGGAAAACTGTCCCTGTGAGTACCGGAAAAGAGTAGAATCCGAACGAGTATCGCAAAATGGTAGAATCCAGGCCAGTACCCGAAAAAGGGAGAATCCGTGCGAGTACCTGAAAACTGTCCCAGTGAGTACCGGAAAATGGAAGAATCCGTGCGAGTATTGAAAAAGGGTAGAATCCGGGCTAGTACCTGAAAATGGGAGAATCCGTGCGAGTACCGGAAAACTGTCTCAGTGAGTACCGGAAAATGGTAGAATCCAAACGAGTATCGAAAAATGGTAGAATCCAGGCCAGTACCCGAAAAAGGGAGAATCCGTGCGAGTACCGGAAAACTGTCCCTGTGAGTACCGGAAAATAGTAGAATCCGAACGAGTATCGAAAAATGATAGAATCCAGGCCAGTACCCGAAAAAGGGAGAATCCGTGCGAGTACCGGAAAACCGTCCCAGTGAGTACCGGAAAATGGAAGAATCCGTGCGAGTATCGAAAAAGGGTAGAATCCGGGCTAGTACCTGAAAATGGGAGAATCCGTGCGAGTACCGGAAAACTGTCCCTGTGAGTACCGGAAAAGAGTAGAATCCGAACGAGTATCGAAAAATGGTAGAATCCAGGCCAGTACCCGAAAAAGGGAGAATCCGTGCGAGTACCGGAAAACTGTCCCGGTGAGTACTGGAAAATGGTAGAATCCAAACGAGTATCGAAAAATGGTAGAATCCGGGCCAGTACCCGAAAATGGGAGAATCCGTGCGAGTACCGGAAAACTATCCCTGTGAGTACCGGAAAAGAGTAGAATCCGAACGAGTATCGAAAAATGGTAGAATCCAGGCCAGTACCCGAAAAAGGGAGAATCCGTGCGAGTACCGGAAAACTGTCCCAGTGAGTCTTGGAAACTGGTAGAATCCGTGCGAGTATCGAAAAAAAGTAGAATCCGGGCCAGTACCCGAAAAAGGGAGAATCCGTGCGAGTACCGGAAAACTGTCCCGGTGAGTACTGGAAAATGGTAGAATCCAAACGAGTATAGAAAAATTGTAGAATCCGGGCCAGTACCCGAAAATGGGAGAATCCGTGCGAGTACCGGAAAACTGTCCCTGTGAGTACCGGAAAAGAGTAGAATCCGAACGAGTATCGAAAAATGGTAGAATCCAGGCCAGTACCCGAAAAAGGGAGAATCCGTGCGAGTACCGGAAAACTGTCCCGGTGAGTACTGGAAAATGGTAGAATCCAAACGAGTATCGAAAAATGGTAGAATCCGGGCCAGTACCCGAAAATGGGAGAATCCGTGCGAGTACCGGAAAACTATCCCTGTGAGTACCGGAAAAGAGTAGAATCCGAACGAGTATCGAAAAATGGTAGAATCCAGGCCAGTACCCGAAAAAGGGAGAATCCGTGCGAGTACCGGAAAACTGTCCCAGTGAGTCTTGGAAAATGGTAGAATCCGTGCGAGTATCGAAAAAGAGTAGAATCCGGGCCAGTACCCGAAAAAGGGAGAATCCGTGCGAGTACCGGAAAACTGTCCCGGTGAGTACTGGAAAATGGTAGAATCCAAACGAGTATCGAAAAATTGTAGAATCCGCGCCAGTACCCGCAAATGGGAGAATCCGTGCGAGTACCGGAAAATTGTCCCTGTGAGTACCGGAAAAGAGTAGAATCCGAACGAGTATCGAAAAATGGTAGAATCCAGGCCAGTACCCGAAAAAGGGAGAATCCGTGCGAGTACCGGAAAACTGTCTCAGTGAGTACCGAAAAATGGTAGAATCCAAACGAGTATCGAAAAATGGTAGAATCCAGGCCAGTACCCGAAAAAGGGAGAATCCGTGCGAGTACCGGAAAACTGTCCCGGTGAGTACTGGAAAATGGTAGAATCCAAACGAGTATCGAAAAATGGTAGAATCCGGGCCAGTACCCGAAAATGGGAGAATCCGTGCGAGTACCGGAAAACTATCCCTGTGAGTACCGGAAAAGAGTAGAATCCGAACGAGTATCGAAAAATGGTAGAATCCAGGCCAGTACCCGAAAAAGGGAGAATCCGTGCGAGTACCGGAAAACTGTCCCAGTGAGTCTTGGAAACTGGTAGAATCCGTGCGAGTATCGAAAAAAAGTAGAATCCGGGCCAGTACCCGAAAAAGGGAGAATCCGTGCGAGTACCGGAAAACTGTCCCGGTGAGTACTGGAAAATGGTAGAATCCAAACGAGTATCTAAAAATGGTAGAATCCGGGCCAGTACCCGAAAATGGGAGAATCCGTGCGAGTACGGGAAAACTGTCCCGGTGAGTACTGGAAAATGGTAGAATCCAAACGAGTATCGAAAAATTGTAGAATCCGGGCCAGTACCCGAAAATGGGAGAATCCGTGCGAGTACCGGAAAATTGTCCCTGTGAGTACCGGAAAAGAGTAGAATCCGAACGAGTATCGAAAAATGGTAGAATCCAGGCCAGTACCCGAAAAAGGGAGAATCCGTGCGAGTACCGGAAAACCGTCCCAGTGAGTACCGGAAAATGGAAGAATCCGTGCGAGTATCGAAAAAGGGTAGAATCCGGGCTAGTACCTGAAAATGGGAGAATCCGTGCGAGTACCGGAAAACTGTCCCTGTGAGTACCGGAAAAGAGTAGAATCCGAACGAGTATCGAAAAATGGTAGAATCCAGGCCAGTACCCGAAAAAGGGAGAATCCGTGCGAGTACCGGAAAACTGTCCCGGTGAGTACTGGAAAATGGTAGAATCCAAACGAGTATCGAAAAATGGTAGAATCCGGGCCAGTACCCGAAAATGGGAGAATCCGTGCGAGTACCGGAAAACTATCCCTGTGAGTACCGGAAAAGAGTAGAATCCGAACGAGTATCGAAAAATGGTAGAATCCAGGCCAGTACCCGAAAAAGGGAGAATCCGTGCGAGTACCGGAAAACTGTCCCAGTGAGTCTTGGAAACTGGTAGAATCCGTGCGAGTATCGAAAAAAAGTAGAATCCGGGCCAGTACCCGAAAAAGGGAGAATCCGTGCGAGTACCGAAAAACTGTCCCGGTGAGTACTGGAAAATGGTAGAATCCAAACGAGTATCTAAAAATGGTAGAATCCGGGCCAGTACGCGAAAATGGGAGAATCCGTGCGAGTACCGGAAAACTGTCCCGGTGAGTACTGGAAAATGGTAGAATCCAAACGAGTATCGAAAAATTGTAGAATCCGGGCCAGTACCCGAAAATGGGAGAATCCATGCGAGTACCGGAAAATTGTCCCTGTGAGTACCGGAAAAGAGTAGAATCCGAACGAGTATCGAAAAATGGTAGAATCCAGGCCAGTACCCGAAAAAGGGAGAATCCGTGCGAGTACCGGAAAACTGTCTCAGTGAGTACCGGAAAATGGTAGAATCCAAACGAGTATCGAAAAATGGTAGAATCCAGGCCAGTACCCGAAAAAGGGAGAATCCGTGCGAGTACCGGAAAACTGTCCCTGTGAGTACCGGAA
The DNA here is from genome assembly GCA_945999865.1 of Vitis cinerea var. helleri x Vitis rupestris. Taxonomy (NCBI): domain Eukaryota; kingdom Viridiplantae; phylum Streptophyta; class Magnoliopsida; order Vitales; family Vitaceae; genus Vitis; species Vitis cinerea var. helleri x Vitis rupestris. The sequence continues at coordinate 9,465,617 of OX253932.1, forward strand.
AATAGTAGAATCCGAACGAGTATCGAAAAATGGTAGAATCCAGGCCAGTACCCGAAAAAGGGAGAATCCATGCGAGTACCGGAAAACTGTCTCAGTGAGTCTTGGAAAATGGTAGAATCCGTGCGAGTATCGAAAAAAAGTAGAATCCGGGCCAGTACCCGAAAAAGGGAGAATCCGTGCGAGTACCGGAAAACTGTCCCGGTGAGTACTAGAAAATGGTAGAATCCAAACGAGTATCGAAAAATTGTAGAATCCGGGCCAGTACCCGAAAATGGGAGAATCCGTGCGAGTACCGGAAAACTGTCCCTGTGAGTACCGGAAAAGAGTAGAATCCGAACGAGTATCGAAAAATGGTAGAATCCAGGCCAGTACCCGAAAAAGGGAGAATCCGTGCGAGTACCGGAAAACTGTCTCAGTGAGTACCGGAAAATGGTAGAATCCAAACGAGTATCGAAAAAAGGTAGAATCCAGGCCAGTACCCGAAAAAGGGAGAATCCGTGCGAGTACCGGAAAACTGTCCCTGTGAGTACCGGAAAATAGTAGAATCCGAACGAGTATCGAAAAATGGTAGAATCCAGGCCAGTACCCGAAAAAGGGAGAATCCGTGCGAGTACCGGAAAACTGTCTCAGTGAGTCTTGGAAAATGGTAGAATCTGTGCGAGTATCGAAAAAAAGTAGAATCCGGGCCAGTACCCGAAAAAGGGAGAATCCGTGCGAGTACCGGAAAACTGTCCCGGTGAGTACTGGAAAATGGTAGAATCCAAACGAGTATCTAAAAATGGTAGAATCCGGGCCAGTACCCGAAAATGGGAGAATCCGTGCGAGTACCGGAAAACTGTCCCGGTGAGTACTGGAAAATGGTAGAATCCAAACGAGTATCGAAAAATTGTAGAATCCGGGCCAGTACCCGAAAATGGGAGAATCCGTGCGAGTACCGGAAAATTGTCCCTGTGAGTACCGGAAAAGAGTAGAATCCGAACGGGTATCGAAAAATGGTAGAATCCAGGCCAGTACCCGAAAAAGGGAGAATCCGTGCGAGTACCGGAAAACTGTCTCAGTGAGTACCGGAAAATGGTAGAATCCAAACGAGTATCGAAAAATGGTAGAATCCAGGCCAGTACCCGAAAAAGGGAGAATCCGTGCGAGTACCGGAAAACTGTCTCAGTGAGTCTTGGAAAATGGTAGAATCCGTGCGAGTATCGAAAAAAAGTAGAATCCGGGCCAGTACCCGAAAAAGGGAGAATCCGTGCGAGTACCGGAAAACTGTCCCGGTGAGTACTGGAAAATGGTAGAATCCAAACGAGTATCGAAAAATTGTAGAATCCGGGCCAGTACCCCGAAAATGGGAGAATCCGTGCGAGTACCGGAAAACTGTCCCTGTGAGTACCGGAAAAGAGTAGAATCCGAACGAGTATCGAAAAATGGTAGAATCCAGGCCAGTACCCGAAAAAGGGAGAATCCGTGCGAGTACCGGAAAACTGTCTCAGTGAGTCTTGGAAAATGGTAGAATCCGTGCGAGTATCGAAAAAAAGTAGAATCCGGGCCAGTACCCGAAAAAGGGAGAATCCGTGCGAGTACCGGAAAACTGTCCCGGTGGGTACTGGAAAATGGTAGAATCCAAACGAGTATCGAAAAATTGTAGAATCCGGGCCAGTACCCGAAAATGGGAGAATCCGTGCGAGTACCGGAAAATTGTCCCTGTGAGTACCGGAAAAGAGTAGAATCCGAACGGGTATCGAAAAATGGTAGAATCCAGGCCAGTACCCGAAAAAGGGAGAATCCGTGCGAGTACCGGAAAACTGTCTCAGTGAGTACCGGAAAATGGTAGAATCCAAACGAGTATCGAAAAATGGTAGAATCCAGGCCAGTACCCGAAAAAGGGAGAATCCGTGCGAGTACCGGAAAACTGTCCCTGTGAGTACCGGAAAATAGTAGAATCCGAACGAGTATCGAAAAATGGTAGAATCCAGGCCAGTACCCGAAAATGGGAGAATCCGTGCGAGTACCGGAAAACTGTCCCGGTGAGTACTGGAAAATGGTAGAATCCAAACGAGTATCGAAAAATGGTAGAATCCGGGCCAGTACCCGAAAATGGGAGAATCCGTGCGAGTACCGGAAAACTATCCCTGTGAGTACCGGAAAAGAGTAGAATCCGAACGAGTATCGAAAAATGGTAGAATCCAGGCCAGTACCCGAAAAAGGGAGAATCCGTGCGAGTACCGGAAAACTGTCCCAGTGAGTCTTGGAAAATGGTAGAATCCGTGCGAGTATCGAAAAAAAGTAGAATCCGGGCCAGTACCCGAAAAAGGGAGAATCCGTGCGAGTGCTGGAAAACTGTCCCGGTGAGTACTGGAAAATGGTAGAATCCAAACGAGTATCTAAAAATGGTAGAATCCGGGCCAGTACCCGAAAATGGGAGAATCCGTGCGAGTACCGGAAAACTGTCCCGGTGAGTACTGGAAAATGGTAGAATCCAAACGAGTATCGAAAAATGGTAGAATCCGGGCCAGTACCCGAAAATGGGAGAATCCGTGCGAGTACCGGAAAACTATCCCTGTGAGTACCGGAAAAGAGTAGAATCCGAACGAGTATCGAAAAATGGTAGAATCCAGGCCAGTACCCGAAAAAGGGAGAATCCGTGCGAGTACCGGAAAACTGTCCCAGTGAGTCTTGGAAACTGGTAGAATCCGTGCGAGTATCGAAAAAAAGTAGAATCCGGGCCAGTACCCGAAAAAGGGAGAATCCGTGCGAGTACCGAAAAACTGTCCCGGTGAGTACTGGAAAATGGTAGAATCCAAACGAGTATCTAAAAATGGTAGAATCCGGGCCAGTACGCGAAAATGGGAGAATCCGTGCGAGTACCGGAAAACTGTCCCGGTGAGTACTGGAAAATGGTAGAATCCAAACGAGTATCGAAAAATTGTAGAATCCGGGCCAGTACCCGAAAATGGGAGAATCCATGCGAGTACCGGAAAATTGTCCCTGTGAGTACCGGAAAAGAGTAGAATCCGAACGAGTATCGAAAAATGGTAGAATCCAGGCCAGTACCCGAAAAAGGGAGAATCCGTGCGAGTACCGGAAAACTGTCTCAGTGAGTACCGGAAAATGGTAGAATCCAAACGAGTATCGAAAAATGGTAGAATCCAGGCCAGTACCCGAAAAAGGGAGAATCCGTGCGAGTACCGGAAAACTGTCCCTGTGAGTACCGGAAAATAGTAGAATCCGAACGAGTATCGAAAAATGGTAGAATCCAGGCCAGTACCCGAAAAAGGGAGAATCCATGCGAGTACCGGAAAACTGTCTCAGTGAGTCTTGGAAAATGGTAGAATCCGTGCGAGTATCGAAAAAAAGTAGAATCCGGGCCAGTACCCGAAAAAGGGAGAATCCGTGCGAGTACCGGAAAACTGTCCCGGTGAGTACTAGAAAATGGTAGAATCCAAACGAGTATCGAAAAATTGTAGAATCCGGGCCAGTACCCGAAAATGGGAGAATCCGTGCGAGTACCGGAAAACTGTCCCTGTGAGTACCGGAAAAGAGTAGAATCCGAACGAGTATCGAAAAATGGTAGAATCCAGGCCAGTACCCGAAAAAGGGAGAATCCGTGTGAGTACCGGAAAACTGTCTCAGTGAGTACCGGAAAATGGTAGAATCCAAACGAGTATCGAAAAATGGTAGAATCCAGGCCAGTACCCGAAAAAGGGAGAATCCGTGCGAGTACCGGAAAACTGTCCCTGTGAGTACCGGAAAATAGTAGAATCCGAACGAGTATCGAAAAATGGTAGAATCCAGGCCAGTACCCGAAAAAGGGAGAATCCGTGCGAGTACCGGAAAACTGTCTCAGTGAGTCTTGGAAAATGGTAGAATCCGTGCGAGTATCGAAAAAAAGTAGAATCCGGGCCAGTACCCGAAAAAGGGAGAATCCGTGCGAGTACCGGAAAACTGTCCCGGTGAGTACTGGAAAATGGTAGAATCCAAACGAGTATCTAAAAATGGTAGAATCCGGGCCAGTACCCGAAAATGGGAGAATCCGTGCGAGTACCGGAAAACTGTCCCGGTGAGTACTGGAAAATGGTAGAATCCAAACGAGTATCGAAAAATTGTAGAATCCGGGCCAGTACCCGAAAGTGGGAGAATCCGTGCGAGTACCGGAAAATTGTCCCTGTGAGTACCGGAAAAGAGTAGAATCCGAACGGGTATCGAAAAATGGTAGAATCCAGGCCAGTACCCGAAAAAGGGAGAATCCGTGCGAGTACCGGAAAACTGTCTCAGTGAGTACCGGAAAATGGTAGAATCCAAACGAGTATCGAAAAATGGTAGAATCCAGGCAAGTACCCGAAAAAAGGGAGAATCCGTGCGAGTACCGGAAAACTGTCTCAGTGAGTACCGGAAAATGGTAGAATCCAAACGAGTATCGAAAAATGGTAGAATCCAGGCCAGTACCCGAAAAAGGGAGAATCCGTGCGAGTACCGGAAAACTGTCCCTGTGAGTACCGGAAAATAGTAGAATCCGAACGAGTATCGAAAAATGGTAGAATCCAGGCCAGTACCCGAAAAAGGGAGAATCCGTGCGAGTACCGGAAAACTGTCTCAGTGAGTCTTGGAAAATGGTAGAATCCGTGCGAGTATCGAAAAAAAGTAGAATCCGGGCCAGTACCCGAAAAAGGGAGAATCCGTGCGAGTAACGGAAAACTGTCCCGGTGGGTACTGGAAAATGGTAGAATCCAAACGAGTATCGAAAAATTGTAGAATCCGGGCCAGTACCCGAAAATGGGAGAATCCGTGCGAGTACCGGAAAACTGTCCCTGTGAGTACCGGAAAAGAGTAGAATCCGAACGAGTATCGAAAAATGGTAGAATCCAGGCCAGTACCCGAAAAAGGGAGAATCCGTGCGAGTACCGGAAAACTGTCTCAGTGAGTACCGGAAAATGGTAGAATCCAAACGAGTATCGAAAAATGGTAGAATCCAGGCCAGTACCCGAAAAAGGGAGAATCCGTGCGAGTACCGGAAAACTGTCCCTGTGAGTACCGGAAAATAGTAGAATCCGAACGAGTATCGAAAAATGGTAGAATCCAGGCCAGTACCCGAAAAAGGGAGAATCCGTGCGAGTACCGGAAAACTGTCCCTGTGAGTACCGAAAAATAGTAGAATCCGAACGAGTATCGAAAAATGGTAGAATCCAGGCCAGTACCCGAAAAAGGGAGAATCCGTGCGAGTACCGGAAAACTGTCTCAGTGAGTACTGGAAAATGGTAGAATCCAAACGAGTATCGAAAAATGGTAGAATCCAGGCCAGTACCCGAAAAAGGGAGAATCCGTGCGAGTACCGGAAAACTGTCCCTGTGAGTACCCGGAAAATAGTAGAATCCGAACGAGTATCGAAAAATGGTAGAATCCAGGCCAGTACCCGAAAAAGGGAGAATCCGTGCGAGTACCGGAAAACTGTCTCAGTGAGTCTTGGAAAATGGTAGAATCCGTGCGAGTATCGAAAAAAAGTAGAATCCGGGCCAGTACCCGAAAAAGGGAGAATCCGTGCGAGTACCGGAAAACTGTCCCGGTGGGTACTGGAAAATGGTAGAATCCAAACGAGTATCGAAAAATTGTAGAATCCGGGCCAGTACCCGAAAATGGGAGAATCCGTGCGAGTACCGGAAAATTGTCCCTGTGAGTACCGGAAAAGAGTAGAATCCGAACGGGTATCGAAAAATGGTAGAATCCAGGCCAGTACCCGAAAAAGGGAGAATCCGTGCGAGTACCGGAAAACTGTCTCAGTGAGTACCGGAAAATGGTAGAATCCAAACGAGTATCGAAAAATGGTAGAATCCAGGCCAGTACCCGAAAAAGGGAGAATCCGTGCGAGTACCGGAAAACTGTCCCTGTGAGTACCGGAAAATAGTAGAATCCGAACGAGTATCGAAAAATGGTAGAATCCAGGCCAGTACCCGAAAAAGGGAGAATCCGTGCGAGTACCGGAAAACTGTCCCGGTGAGTACTGGAAAATGGTAGAATCCAAACGAGTATCGAAAAATGGTAGAATCCGGGCCAGTACCCGAAAATGGGAGAATCCGTGCGAGTACCGGAAAACTATCCCTGTGAGTACCGGAAAAGAGTAGAATCCGAACGAGTATCGAAAAATGGTAGAATCCAGGCCAGTACCCGAAAAAGGGAGAATCCGTGCGAGTACCGGAAAACTGTCCCAGTGAGTCTTGGAAAATGGTAGAATCCGTGCGAGTATCGAAAAAAAGTAGAATCCGGGCCAGTACCCGAAAAAGGGAGAATCCGTGCGAGTGCTGGAAAACTGTCCCGGTGAGTACTGGAAAATGGTAGAATCCAAACGAGTATCTAAAAATGGTAGAATCCGGGCCAGTACCCGAAAATGGGAGAATCCGTGCGAGTACCGGAAAACTGTCCCGGTGAGTACTGGAAAATGGTAGAATCCAAACGAGTATCTAAAAATGGTAGAATCCGGGCCCGTACCCGAAAATGGGAGAATCCGTGCGAGTACCGGAAAACTGTCCCTGTGAGTACCGGAAAATAGTAGAATCCGAACGAGTATCGAAAAATGGTAGAATCCAGGCCAGTACCCGAAAATGGGAGAATCCGTGCGAGTACCGGAAAATTGTCCCTGTGAGTATCGAAAAAAAGTAGAATCCGGGCCAGTACCCGAAAAAGGGAGAATCTGTGCGAGTACCGGAAAACTGTCCCGGTGGGTACTGGAAAATGGTAGAATCCAAACGAGTATCGAAAAATTGTAGAATCCGGGCCAGTACCCGAAAATGGGAGAATCCGTGCGAGTACCGGAAAATTGTCCCTGTGAGTACCGGAAAAGAGTAGAATCCGAACGGGTATCGAAAAATGGTAGAATCCAGGCCAGTACCCGAAAAAGGGAGAATCCGTGCGAGTACCGGAAAACTGTCTCAGTGAGTACCGGAAAATGGTAGAATCCAAACGAGTATCGAAAAATGGTAGAATCCAGGCCAGTACCCGAAAAAGGGAGAATCCGTGCGAGTACCGGAAAACTGTCCCTGTGAGTACCGGAAAATAGTAGAATCCGAACGAGTATCGAAAAAAAGTAGAATCCGGGCCAGTACCCGAAAAAGGGAGAATCTGTGCGAGTACCGGAAAACTGTCCCGGTGGGTACTGGAAAATGGTAGAATCCAAACGAGTATCGAAAAATTGTAGAATCCGGGCCAGTACCCGAAAATGGGAGAATCCGTGCGAGTACCGGAAAATTGTCCCTGTGAGTACCGGAAAAGAGTAGAATCCGAACGGGTATCGAAAAATGGTAGAATCCAGGCCAGTACCCGAAAAAGGGAGAATCCGTGCGAGTACCGGAAAACTGTCTCAGTGAGTACCGGAAAATGGTAGAATCCAAACGAGTATCGAAAAATGGTAGAATCCAGGCCAGTACCCGAAAAAGGGAGAATCCGTGCGAGTACCGGAAAACTGCCCCAGTGAGTCTTGGAAAATGGTAGAATCCGTGCGAGTATCGAAAAAAAGTAGAATCCGGGCCAGTACCCGAAAAAGGGAGAATCCGTGCGAGTACCGGAAAATTGTCCCTGTGAGTACCGGAAAAGAGTAGAATCCGAACGAGTATCGAAAAATGGTAGAATCCCGGCCAGTACCCGAAAAAGGGAGAATCCGTGCGAGTACCGGAAAACTGTCCCTGTGAGTACCGGAAAATAGTAGAATCCGAACGAGTATCGAAAAATGGTAGAATCCAGGCCAGTACCCGAAAAAGGGAGAATCCGTGCGAGTACCGGAAAACTGTCTCAGTGAGTACCGGAAAATGGTAGAATCCAAATGAGTATCGAAAAATGGTAGAATCCAGGCCAGTACCCGAAAAAGGGAGAATCCGTGCGAGTACCGGAAAACTGTCCCTGTGAGTACCGGAAAATAGTAGAATCCGAACGAGTATCGAAAAATGGTAGAATCCAGGCCAGTACCCGAAAATGGGAGAATCCGTGCGAGTACCGGAAAATTGTCCCTGTGAGTATCGAAAAAAAGTAGAATCCGGGCCAGTACCCGAAAAAGGGAGAATCTGTGCGAGTACCGGAAAACTGTCCCGGTGGGTACTAGAAAATGGTAGAATCCAAACGAGTATCGAAAAATTGTAGAATCCGGGCCAGTACCCGAAAATGGGAGAATCCGTGCGAGTACCGGAAAACTGTCCCTGTGAGTACCGGAAAAGAGTAGAATCCGAACGAGTATCGAAAAATGGTAGAATCCAGGCCAGTACCCGAAAAAGGGAGAATCCGTGCGAGTACCGGAAAACTGTCCCGGTGAGTACTAGAAAATGGTAGAATCCAAACGAGTATCGAAAAATTGTAGAATCCGGGCCAGTACCCGAAAATGGGAGAATCCGTGCGAGTACCGGAAAACTGTCCCTGTGAGTACCGGAAAAGAGTAGAATCCGAACGAGTATCGAAAAATGGTAGAATCCAGGCCAGTACCCGAAAAAGGGAGAATCCGTGCGAGTACCGGAAAACTGTCTCAGTGAGTACCGGAAAATGGTAGAATCCAAACGAGTATCGAAAAATGGTAGAATCCAGGCCAGTACCCGAAAAAGGGAGAATCCGTGCGAGTACCGGAAAACTGTCCCTGTGAGTACCGGAAAATAGTAGAATCCGAACGAGTATCGAAAAATGGTAGAATCCAGGCCAGTACCCGAAAAAGGGAGAATCCGTGCGAGTACCGGAAAACTGTCTCAGTGAGTCTTGGAAAATGGTAGAATCCGTGCGAGTATCGAAAAAAAGTAGAATCCGGGCCAGTACCCGAAAAAGGAAGAATCCGTGCGAGTACCGGAAAACTGTCCCGGTGAGTACTGGAAAATGGTAGAATCCAAACGAGTATCTAAAATTGGTAGAATCCGGGCCAGTACCCGAAAATGGGAGAATCCGTGCGAGTACCGGAAAACTGTCCCGGTGAGTACTGGAAAATGGTAGAATCCAAACGAGTATCGAAAAATTGTAGAATCCGGGCCAGTACCCGAAAATGGGAGAATCCGTGCGAGTACCGGAAAATTGTCCCTGTGAGTACCGGAAAAGAGTAGAATCCGAACGGGTATCGAAAAATGGTAGAATCCAGGCCAGTACCCGAAAAAGGGAGAATCCGTGCGAGTACCGGAAAACTGTCTCAGTGAGTACCGGAAAATGGTAGAATCCAAACGAGTATCGAAAAATGGTAGAATCCAGGCCAGTACCCGAAAAAGGGAGAATCCGTGCGAGTACCGGAAAACTGTCTCAGTGAGTCTTGGAAAATGGTAGAATCCGTGCGAGTATCGAAAAAAAGTAGAATCCGGGCCAGTACCCGAAAAAGGGAGAATCCGTGCGAGTACCGGAAAACTGTCCCGGTGAGTACTGGAAAATGGTAGAATCCAAACGAGTATCTAAAATTGGTAGAATCCGGGCCAGTACCCGAAAATGGGAGAATCCGTGCGAGTACCGGAAAACTGTCCCTGTGAGTACCGGAAAAGAGTAGAATCCGAACGAGTATCGAAAAATGGTAGAATCCAGGCCAGTACCCGAAAAAGGGAGAATCCGTGCGAGTACCGGAAAACTGTCTCAGTGAGTACCGGAAAATGGTAGAATCCAAACGAGTATCGAAAAATGGTAGAATCCAGGCCAGTACCCGAAAAAGGGAGAATCCGTGCGAGTACCGGAAAACTGTCCCTGTGAGTACCGGAAAATAGTAGAATCCGAACGAGTATCGGAAAATGGTAGAATCCAGGCCAGTACCCCAAAAAGGGAGAATCCGTGCGAGTACCGGAAAACTGTCTCAGTGAGTCTTGGAAAATGGTAGAATCCGTGCGAGTATCGAAAAAAAGTAGAATCCGGGCCAGTACCCGAAAAAGGGAGAATCCGTGCGAGTACCGGAAAACTGTCCCGGTGAGTACTGGAAAATGGTAGAATCCAAACGAGTATCGAAAAATTGTGGAATCCGGGCCAGTACCCGAAAATGGGAGAATCCGTGCGAGTACCGGAAAACTGTCCCTGTGAGTACCGGAAAAGAGTAGAATCCGAACGAGTATCGAAAAATGGTAGAATCCAGGCCAGTACCCGAAAAAGGGAGAATCCGTGCGAGTACCGGAAAACTGTCTCAGTGAGTACCGGAAAATGGTAGAATCCAAACGAGTATCGAAAAATGGTAGAATCCAGGCCAGTACCCGAAAAAGGGAGAATCCGTGCGAGTACCGGAAAACTGTCCCTGTGAGTACCGGAAAATAGTAGAATCCGAACGAGTATCGAAAAATGGTAGAATCCAGGCCAGTACCCGAAAAAGGGAGAATCCGTGCGAGTACCGGAAAACTGTCTCAGTGAGTCTTGGAAAATGGTAGAATCCGTGCGAGTATCGAAAAAAAGTAGAATCCGGGCCAGTACCCGAAAAAGGGAGAATCCGTGCGAGTACCGGAAAACTGTCCCGGTGAGTACTGGAAAATGGTAGAATCCAAACGAGTATCTAAAATTGGTAGAATCCGGGCCAGTACCCGAAAATGGGAGAATCCGTGCGAGTACCGGAAAACTGTCCCGGTGAGTACTGGAAAATGGTAGAATCCAAACGAGTATCGAAAAATTGTAGAATCCGGGCCAGTACCCGAAAATGGGAGAATCCGTGCGAGTACCGGAAAATTGTCCTTGTGAGTACCGGAAAAGAGTAGAATCCGAACGGGTATCGAAAAATGGTAGAATCCAGGCCAGTACCCGAAAAAGGGAGAATCCGTGCGAGTACCGGAAAACTGTCTCAGTGAGTACCGGAAAATGGTAGAATCCAAACGAGTATCGAAAAATGGTAGAATCCAGGCCAGTACCCGAAAAAGGGAGAATCCGTGCGAGTACCGGAAAACTGTCCCGGTGAGTACTGGAAAATGGTAGAATCCAAACGAGTATCGAAAAATGGTAGAATCCGGGCCAGTACCCGAAAATGGGAGAATCCGTGCGAGTACCGGAAAACTATCCCTGTGAGTACCGGAAAAGAGTAGAATCCGAACGAGTATCGAAAAATGGTAGAATCCAGGCCAGTACCCGAAAAAGGGAGAATCCGTGCGAGTACCGGAAAACTGTCCCAGTGAGTCTTGGAAAATGGTAGAATCCGTGCGAGTATCGAAAAAAAGTAGAATCCGGGCCAGTACCCGAAAAAGGGAGAATCCGTGCGAGTGCCGGAAAACTGTCCCGGTGAGTACTGGAAAATGGTAGAATCCAAACGAGTATCTAAAAATGGTAGAATCCGGGCCAGTATCCGAAAATGGGAGAATCCGTGCGAGTACCGGAAAACTGTCTCGGTGAGTACTGGAAAATGGTAGAATCCAAACGAGTATCTAAAAATGGTAGAATCCGGGCCCGTACCCGAAAATGGGAGAATCCGTGCGAGTACCGGAAAACTGTCCCTGTGAGTACCGGAAAATAGTAGAATTCGAACGAGTATCGAAAAATGGTAGAATCCAGGCCAGTACCCGAAAATGGGAGAATCCGTGCGAGTACCGGAAAATTGTCCCTGTGAGTACCGGAAAAGAGTAGAATCCGAACGAGTATCGAAAAATGGTAGAATCCAGGCCAGTACCCGAAAAACGGAGAATCCGTGCGAGTACCGGAAAACTGTCCCTGTGAGTACCGGAAAAGAGTAGAATCCGAACGAGTATCGAAAAATGGTAGAATCCAGGCCAGTACCCGAAAAAGGGAGAATCCGTGTGAGTACCGGAAAACTGTCTCAGTGAGTACCGGAAAATGGTAGAATCCAAACGAGTATCGAAAAATGGTAGAATCCAGGCCAGTACCCGAAAAAGGGAGAATCCGTGCGAGTACCGGAAAACTGTCCCTGTGAGTACCGAAAAATAGTAGAATCCGAACGAGTATCGAAAAATGGTAGAATCCAGGCCAGTACCCGAAAAAGGGAGAATCCGTGCGAGTACCGGAAAACTGTCTCAGTGAGTCTTGGAAAATGGTAGAATCCGTGCGAGTATCGAAAAAAAGTAGAATCCGGGCCAGTACCCGAAAAAGGGAGAATCCGTGCGAGTACCGGAAAACTGTCCCGGTGAGTACTGGAAAATGGTAGAATCCAAACGAGTATCTAAAAATGGTAGAATCCGGGCCAGTACCCGAAAATGGGAGAATCCGTGCGAGTACCGGAAAACTGTCCCGGTGAGTACTGGAAAATGGTAGAATCCAAACGAGTATCGAAAAATTGTGGAATCCGGGCCAGTACCCGAAAATGGGAGAATCCGTGCGAGTACCGGAAAACTGTCCCTGTGAGTACCGGAAAAGAGTAGAATCCGAACGAGTATCGAAAAATGGTAGAATCCAGGCCAGTACCCGAAAAAGGGAGAATCCGTGCGAGTACCGGAAAACTGTCTCAGTGAGTACCGGAAAATGGTAGAATCCAAACGAGTATCGAAAAATGGTAGAATCCAGGCCAGTACCCGAAAAAGGGAGAATCCGTGCGAGTACCGGAAAACTGTCCCTGTGAGTACCGGAAAATAGTAGAATCCGAACGAGTATCGAAAAATGGTAGAATCCAGGCCAGTACCCGAAAAAGGGAGAATCCGTGCGAGTACCGGAAAACTGTCTCAGTGAGTCTTGGAAAATGGTAGAATCCGTGCGAGTATCGAAAAAAAGTAGAATCCGGGCCAGTACCCGAAAAAGGGAGAATCCGTGCGAGTACCGGAAAACTGTCCCGGTGAGTACTGGAAAATGGTAGAATCCAAACGAGTATCTAAAATTGGTAGAATCCGGGCCAGTACCCGAAAATGGGAGAATCCGTGCGAGTACCGGAAAACTGTCCCGGTGAGTACTGGAAAATGGTAGAATCCAAACGAGTATCGAAAAATTGTAGAATCCGGGCCAGTACCCGAAAATGGGAGAATCCGTGCGAGTACCGGAAAATTGTCCTTGTGAGTACCGGAAAAGAGTAGAATCCGAACGGGTATCGAAAAATGGTAGAATCCAGGCCAGTACCCGAAAAAGGGAGAATCCGTGCGAGTACCGGAAAACTGTCTCAGTGAGTACCGGAAAATGGTAGAATCCAAACGAGTATCGAAAAATGGTAGAATCCAGGCCAGTACCCGAAAAAGGGAGAATCCGTGCGAGTACCGGAAAACTGTCCCGGTGAGTACTGGAAAATGGTAGAATCCAAACGAGTATCGAAAAATGGTAGAATCCGGGCCAGTACCCGAAAATGGGAGAATCCGTGCGAGTACCGGAAAACTATCCCTGTGAGTACCGGAAAAGAGTAGAATCCGAACGAGTATCGAAAAATGGTAGAATCCAGGCCAGTACCCGAAAAAGGGAGAATCCGTGCGAGTACCGGAAAACTGTCCCAGTGAGTCTTGGAAAATGGTAGAATCCGTGCGAGTATCGAAAAAAAGTAGAATCCGGGCCAGTACCCGAAAAAGGGAGAATCCGTGCGAGTGCCGGAAAACTGTCCCGGTGAGTACTGGAAAATGGTAGAATCCAAACGAGTATCTAAAAATGGTAGAATCCGGGCCAGTATCCGAAAATGGGAGAATCCGTGCGAGTACCGGAAAACTGTCTCGGTGAGTACTGGAAAATGGTAGAATCCAAACGAGTATCTAAAAATGGTAGAATCCGGGCCCGTACCCGAAAATGGGAGAATCCGTGCGAGTACCGGAAAACTGTCCCTGTGAGTACCGGAAAATAGTAGAATTCGAACGAGTATCGAAAAATGGTAGAATCCAGGCCAGTACCCGAAAATGGGAGAATCCGTGCGAGTACCGGAAAATTGTCCCTGTGAGTACCGGAAAAGAGTAGAATCCGAACGAGTATCGAAAAATGGTAGAATCCAGGCCAGTACCCGAAAAACGGAGAATCCGTGCGAGTACCGGAAAACTGTCCCTGTGAGTACCGGAAAAGAGTAGAATCCGAACGAGTATCGAAAAATGGTAGAATCCAGGCCAGTACCCGAAAAAGGGAGAATCCGTGTGAGTACCGGAAAACTGTCTCAGTGAGTACCGGAAAATGGTAGAATCCAAACGAGTATCGAAAAATGGTAGAATCCAGGCCAGTACCCGAAAAAGGGAGAATCCGTGCGAGTACCGGAAAACTGTCCCTGTGAGTACCGGAAAATAGTAGAATCCGAACGAGTATCGAAAAATGGTAGAATCCAGGCCAGTACCCGAAAAAGGGAGAATCCGTGCGAGTACCGGAAAACTGTCTCAGTGAGTCTTGGAAAATGGTAGAATCCGTGCGAGTATCGAAAAAAAGTAGAATCCGGGCCAGTACCCGAAAAAGGGAGAATCCGTGCGAGTACCGGAAAACTGTCCCGGTGAGTACTGGAAAATGGTAGAATCCAAACGAGTATCTAAAAATGGTAGAATCCGGGCCAGTACCCGAAAATGGGAGAATCCGTGCGAGTACCGGAAAACTGTCCCGGTGAGTACTGGAAAATGGTAGAATCCAGACGAGTATCGAAAAATTGTAGAATCCGGGCCAGTACCCGAAAATGGGAGAATCCGTGCGAGTACCGGAAAATTGTCCTTGTGAGTACCGGAAAAGAGTAGAATCCGAACGGGTATCGAAAAATGGTAGAATCCAGGCCAGTACCCGAAAAAGGGAGAATCCGTGCAAGTACCGGAAAACTGTCTCAGTGAGTACCGGAAAATGGTAGAATCCAAACGAGTATCGAAAAATGGTAGAATCCAGGCCAGTACCCGAAAAAGGGAGAATCCGTGCGAGTACCGGAAAACTGTCCCGGTGAGTACTGGAAAATGGTAGAATCCAAACGAGTATCGAAAAATGGTAGAATCCGGGCCAGTACCCGAAAATGGGAGAATCCGTGCGAGTACCGGAAAACTATCCCTGTGAGTACCGGAAAAGAGTAGAATCCGAACGAGTATCGAAAAATGGTAGAATCCAGGCCAGTACCCGAAAAAGGGAGAATCCGTGCGAGTACCGGAAAACTGTCCCAGTGAGTCTTGGAAAATGGTAGAATCCGTGCGAGTATCGAAAAAAAGTAGAATCCGGGCCAGTACCCGAAAAAGGGAGAATCCGTGCGAGTGCCGGAAAACTGTCCCGGTGAGTACTGGAAAATGGTAGAATCCAAACGAGTATCTAAAAATGGTAGAATCCGGGCCAGTACCCGAAAATGGGAGAATCCGTGCGAGTACCGGAAAACTGTCTCGGTGAGTACTGGAAAATGGTAGAATCCAAACGAGTATCTAAAAATGGTAGAATCCGGGCCCGTACCCGAAAATGGGAGAATCCGTGCGAGTACCGGAAAACTGTCCCTGTGAGTACCGGAAAATAGTAGAATTCGAACGAGTATCGAAAAATGGTAGAATCCAGGCCAGTACCCGAAAATGGGAGAATCCGTGCGAGTACCGGAAAATTGTCCCTGTGAGTACCGGAAAAGAGTAGAATCCGAACGAGTATCGAAAAATGGTAGAATCCAGGCCAGTACCCGAAAAACGGAGAATCCGTGCGAGTACCGGAAAACTGTCCCTGTGAGTACCGGAAAAGAGTAGAATCCGAACGAGTATCGAAAAATGGTAGAATCCCGGCCAGTACCCGAAAAATGGAGAATCCGTGCGAGTACCGGAAAACTGTCCCAGTGAGTCTTGGAAAATGGTAGAATCCGTGCGAGTATCGAAAAAATGTAGAATCCGGGCCAGTACCCGAAAAAGGGAGAATCTGTGCGAGTACCGGAAAACTGTCCCGGTGGGTACTGGAAAATGGTAGAATCCAAACGAGTATCGAAAAATTGTAGAATCCGGGCCAGTACCCGAAAATGGGAGAATCCGTGCGAGTACCGGAAAATTGTCCCTGTGAGTACCGGAAAAGAGTAGAATCCGAACGGGTATCGAAAAATGGTAGAATCCAGGCCAGTACCCGAAAAAGGGAGAATCCGTGCGAGTACCGGAAAACTGTCTCAGTGAGTACCGGAAAATGGTAGAATCCAAATGAGTATCGAAAAATGGTAGAATCCAGGCCAGTACCCGAAAAAGGGAGAATCCGTGCGAGTACCGGAAAACTGTCCCGGTGAGTACTGGAAAATGGTAGAATCCAAACGAGTATCGAAAAATGGTAGAATCCGGGCCAGTACCCGAAAATGGGAGAATCCGTGCGAGTACCGGAAAACTGTCCCTGTGAGTACCGGAAAAGAGTAGAATCCGAACGAGTATCGAAAAATGGTAGAATCCAGGCCAGTACCCGAAAAAGGGAGAATCCGTGCGAGTACCGGAAAACTGTCTCAGTGAGTACCGGAAAATGGTAGAATCCAAACGAGTATCGAAAAATGGTAGAATCCAGGCCAGTACCCGAAAAAGGGAGAATCCGTGCGAGTACCGGAAAACTGTCCCTGTGAGTACCGGAAAATAGTAGAATCCGAACGAGTATCGAAAAATGGTAGAATCCAGGCCAGTACCCGAAAAAGGGAGAATCCGTGCGAGTACCGGAAAACTGTCTCAGTGAGTCTTGGAAAATGGTAGAATCCGTGCGAGTATCGAAAAAAAGTAGAATCCGGGCCAGTACCCGAAAAAGGGAGAATCCGTGCGAGTACCGGAAAACTGTCCCGGTGAGTACTGGAAAATGGTAGAATCCAAACGAGTATCTAAAAATGGTAGAATCCGGGCCAGTACCCGAAAATGGGAGAATCCGTGCGAGTACCGGAAAACTGTCCCGGTGAGTACTGGAAAATGGTAGAATCCAAACGAGTATCGAAAAATTGTAGAATCCGGGCCAGTACCCGAAAATGGGAGAATCCGTGCGAGTACCGGAAAATTGTCCCTGTGAGTACCGGAAAAGAGTAGAATCCGAACGGGTATCGAAAAATGGTAGAATCCAGGCCAGTACCCGAAAAAGGGAGAATCCGTGCGAGTACCGGAAAACTGTCTCAGTGAGTACCGGAAAATGGTAGAATCCAAACGAGTATCGAAAAATGGTAGAATCCAGGCCAATACCCGAAAAAGGGAGAATCCGTGCGAGTACCGGAAAACTGTCCCGGTGAGTACTGGAAAATGGTAGAATCCAAACGAGTATCGAAAAATGGTAGAATCCGGGCCAGTACCCGAAAATGGGAGAATCCGTGCGAGTACCGGAAAACTATCCCTGTGAGTACCGGAAAAGAGTAGAATCCAAACGAGTATCGAAAAATTGTAGAATCCGGGCCACTACCCGAAAAAGGGAGAATCCGTGCGAGTACCGGAAAACTGTCCCAGTGAGTCTTGGAAAATGGTAGAATCCGTGCGAGTATCGAAAAAAAGTAGAATCCGGGCCAGTACCCGAAAAAGGGAGAATCCGTGCGAGTGCCGAAAAACTGTCCCGGTGAGTACTGGAAAATGGTAGAATCCAAACGAGTATCTAAAAATGGTAGAATCCGGGCCAGTACCCGAAAATGGGAGAATCCGTGCGAGTACCGGAAAACTGTCCCGGTGAGTACTGGAAAATGGTAGAATCCAAACGAGTATCTAAAAATGGTAGAATCCGGGCCAGTACCCGAAAAAGGGAGAATCCGTGCGAGTGCCGAAAAACTGTCCCGGTGAGTACTGGAAAATGGTAGAATCCAAACGAGTATCTAAAAATGGTAGAATCCGGGCCAGTACCCGAAAATGGGAGAATCCGTGCGAGTACCGGAAAACTGTCCCGGTGAGTACTGGAAAATGGTAGAATCCAAACGAGTATCTAAAAATGGTAGAATCCGGGCCCGTACCCGAAAATGGGAGAATCCGTGCGAGTACCGGAAAACTGTCCCTGTGAGTCTTGGAAAATGGTAGAATCCGTGCGAGTATCGAAAAAAAGTAGAATCCGGGCCAGTACCCGAAAAAGGGAGAATCTGTGCGAGTACCGGAAAACTGTCCCGGTGAGTACTGGAAAATGGTAGAATCCAAACGAGTATCGAAAAATTGTAGAATCCGGGCCAGTACCCGAAAATGGGAGAATCCGTGCGAGTACCGGAAAATTGTCCCTGTGAGTACCGGAAAAGAGTAGAATCCGAACGGGTATCGAAAAATGGTAGAATCCAGGCCAGTACCCGAAAAAGGGAGAATCCGTGCGAGTACCGGAAAACTGTCTCAGTGAGTACCGGAAAATGGTAGAATCCAAACGAGTATCGAAAAATGGTAGAATCCAGGCCAGTACCCGAAAAAGGGAGAATCCGTGCGAGTACCGGAAAACTGTCCCGGTGAGTACTGGAAAATGGTAGAATCCAAACGAGTATCGAAAAATGGTAGAATCCGGGCCAGTACCCGAAAATGGGAGAATCCGTGCGAGTACCGGAAAACTATCCCTGTGAGTACCGGAAAAGAGTAGAATCCAAACGAGTATCGAAAAATTGTAGAATCCGGGCCACTACCCGAAAAAGGGAGAATCCGTGCGAGTACCGGAAAACTGTCCCAGTGAGTCTTGGAAAATGGTAGAATCCGTGCGAGTATCGAAAAAAAGTAGAATCCGGGCCAATACCCGAAAAAGGGAGAATCCGTGCGAGTGCCGGAAAACTGTCCCGGTGAGTACTGGAAAATGGTAGAATCCAAACGAGTATCTAAAAATGGTAGAATCCGGGCCAGTACCCGAAAATGGGAGAATCCGTGCGAGTACCGGAAAACTGTCCCGGTGAGTACTGGAAAATGGTAGAATCCAAACGAGTATCTAAAAATGGTAGAATCCGGGCCCGTACCCGAAAATGGGAGAATCCGTGCGAGTACCGGAAAACTGTCCCTGTGAGTACCGGAAAATAGTAGAATCCGAACGAGTATCGAAAAATGGTAGAATCCAGGCCAGTACCCGAAAATGGGAGAATCCATGCGAGTACCGGAAAATTGTCCCTGTGAGTACCGGAAAAGAGTGGAATCCGAACGAGTATCGAAAAATGGTAGAATCCAGGCCAGTACCCGAAAAACGGAGAATCCGTGCGAGTACCGGAAAACTGTCCCTGTGAGTACCGGAAAAGAGTAGAATCCGAACGAGTATCGAAAAATGGTAGAATCCCGGCCAGTACCCGAAAAAGGGAGAATCCGTGCGAGTACCGGAAAACTGTCCCAGTGAGTCTTGGAAAATGGTAGAATCCGTGCGAGTATCGAAAAAAAGTAGAATCCGGGCCAGTACCCGAAAAAGGGAGAATCTGTGCGAGTACCGGAAAACTGTCCCGGTGAGTACTGGAAAATGGTAGAATCCAAACGAGTATCGAAAAATTGTAGAATCCGGGCCAGTACCCGAAAATGGGAGAATCCGTGCGAGTACCGGAAAATTGTCCCTGTGAGTACCGGAAAAGAGTAGAATCCGAACGGGTATCGAAAAATGGTAGAATCCAGGCCAGTACCCGAAAAAGGGAGAATCCGTGCGAGTACCGGAAAACTGTCTCAGTGAGTACCGGAAAATGGTAGAATCCAAACGAGTATCGAAAAATGGTAGAATCCAGGCCAGTACCCGAAAAAGGGAGAATCCGTGCGAGTACCGGAAAACTGTCCCGGTGAGTACTGGAAAATGGTAGAATCCAAACGAGTATCGAAAAATGGTAGAATCCGGGCCAGTACCCGAAAATGGGAGAATCCGTGCGAGTACCGGAAAACTATCCCTGTGAGTACCGGAAAAGAGTAGAATCCAAACGAGTATCGAAAAATTGTAGAATCCGGGCCACTACCCGAAAAAGGGAGAATCCGTGCGAGTACCGGAAAACTGTCCCAGTGAGTCTTGGAAAATGGTAGAATCCGTGCGAGTATCGAAAAAAAGTAGAATCCGGGCCAATACCCGAAAAAGGGAGAATCCGTGCGAGTGCCGGAAAACTGTCCCGGTGAGTACTGGAAAATGGTAGAATCCAAACGAGTATCTAAAAATGGTAGAATCCGGGCCAATACCCGAAAATGGGAGAATCCGTGCGAGTACCGGAAAACTGTCCCGGTGAGTACTGGAAAATGGTAGAATCCAAACGAGTATCTAAAAATGGTAGAATCCGGGCCCGTACCCGAAAATGGGAGAATCCGTGCGAGTACCGGAAAACTGTCCCTGTGAGTACCGGAAAATAGTAGAATCCGAACGAGTATCGAAAAATGGTAGAATCCAGGCCAGTACCCGAAAATGGGAGAATCCGTGCGAGTACCGGAAAAGTGTCCCTGTGAGTACCGGAAAAGAGTAGAATCCGAACGAGTATCGAAAAATGGTAGAATCCAGGCCAGTACCCGAAAAACGGAGAATCCGTGCGAGTACCGGAAAACTGTCCCTGTGAGTACCGGAAAAGAGTAGAATCCGAACGAGTATCGAAAAATGGTAGAATCCCGGCCAGTACCCGAAAAAGGGAGAATCCGTACGAGTACCGGAAAACTGTCCCAGTGAGTCTTGGAAAATGGTAGAATCCGTGCGAGTATCGAAAAAAAGTAGAATCCGGGCCAGTACCCGAAAAAGGGAGAATCTGTGCGAGTACCGGAAAACTGTCCCGGTGAGTACTGGAAAATGGTAGAATCCAAACGAGTATCGAAAAATTGTAGAATCCGGGCCAGTACCCGAAAATGGGAGAATCCGTGCGAGTACCGGAAAATTGTCCCTGTGAGTACCGGAAAAGAGTAGAATCCGAACGGGTATCGAAAAATGGTAGAATCCAGGCCAGTACCCGAAAAAGGGAGAATCCGTGCGAGTATCGGAAAACTGTCTCAGTGAGTACCGGAAAATGGTAGAATCCAAACGAGTATCGAAAAATGGTAGAATCAAGGCCAGTACCCGAAAAAGGGAGAATCCGTGCGAGTACCGGAAAACTGTCCCGGTGAGTACTGGAAAATGGTAGAATCCAAACGAGTATCGAAAAATGGTAGAATCCGGGCCAGTACCCGAAAATGGGAGAATCCGTGCGAGTACCGGAAAACTATCCCTGTGAGTACCGGAAAAGAGTAGAATCCAAACGAGTATCGAAAAATTGTAGAATCCGGGCCACTACCCGAAAAAGGGAGAATCCGTGCGAGTACCGGAAAACTGTCCCAGTGAGTCTTGGAAAATGGTAGAATCCGTGCGAGTATCGAAAAAAAGTAGAATCCGGGCCAATACCCGAAAAAGGGAGAATCCGTGCGAGTGCCGGAAAACTGTCCCGGTGAGTACTGGAAAATGGTAGAATCCAAACGAGTATCTAAAAATGGTAGAATCCGGGCCAGTACCCGAAAATGGGAGAATCCGTGCGAGTACCGGAAAACTGTCCCGGTGAGTACTGGAAAATGGTAGAATCCAAACGAGTATCTAAAAATGGTAGAATCCGGGCCAGTACCCGAAAAAGGGAGAATCCGTGCGAGTACCGGAAAACTGTCTCAGTGAGTACCGGAAAATGGTAGAATCCAAACGAGTATCGAAAAATGGTAGAATCCAGGCCAGTACCCGAAAAAGGGAGAATCCGTGCGAGTACCGGAAAACTGTCCCGGTGAGTACTGGAAAATGGTAGAATCCAAACGAGTATCGAAAAATGGTAGAATCCGGGCCAGTACCCGAAAATGGGAGAATCCGTGCGAGTACCGGAAAACTATCCCTGTGAGTACCGGAAAAGAGTAGAATCCAAACGAGTATCGAAAAATTGTAGAATCCGGGCCACTACCCGAAAAAGGGAGAATCCGTGCGAGTACCGGAAAACTGTCCCAGTGAGTCTTGGAAAATGGTAGAATCCGTGCGAGTATCGAAAAAAAGTAGAATCCGGGCCAATACCCGAAAAAGGGAGAATCCGTGCGAGTGCCGGAAAACTGTCCCGGTGAGTACTGGAAAATGGTAGAATCCAAACGAGTATCTAAAAATGGTAGAATCCGGGCCAATACCCGAAAATGGGAGAATCCGTGCGAGTACCGGAAAACTGTCCCGGTGAGTACTGGAAAATGGTAGAATCCAAACGAGTATCTAAAAATGGTAGAATCCGGGCCCGTACCCGAAAATGGGAGAATCCGTGCGAGTACCGGAAAACTGTCCCTGTGAGTACCGGAAAATAGTAGAATCCGAACGAGTATCGAAAAATGGTAGAATCCAGGCCAGTACCCGAAAATGGGAGAATCCGTGCGAGTACCGGAAAAGTGTCCCTGTGAGTACCGGAAAAGAGTAGAATCCGAACGAGTATCGAAAAATGGTAGAATCCAGGCCAGTACCCGAAAAACGGAGAATCCGTGCGAGTACCGGAAAACTGTCCCTGTGAGTACCGGAAAAGAGTAGAATCCGAACGAGTATCGAAAAATGGTAGAATCCCGGCCAGTACCCGAAAAAGGGAGAATCCGTACGAGTACCGGAAAACTGTCCCAGTGAGTCTTGGAAAATGGTAGAATCCGTGCGAGTATCGAAAAAAAGTAGAATCCGGGCCAGTACCCGAAAAAGGGAGAATCTGTGCGAGTACCGGAAAACTGTCCCGGTGAGTACTGGAAAATGGTAGAATCCAAACGAGTATCGAAAAATTGTAGAATCCGGGCCAGTACCCGAAAATGGGAGAATCCGTGCGAGTACCGGAAAATTGTCCCTGTGAGTACCGGAAAAGAGTAGAATCCGAACGGGTATCGAAAAATGGTAGAATCCAGGCCAGTACCCGAAAAAGGGAGAATCCGTGCGAGTATCGGAAAACTGTCTCAGTGAGTACCGGAAAATGGTAGAATCCAAACGAGTATCGAAAAATGGTAGAATCAAGGCCAGTACCCGAAAAAGGGAGAATCCGTGCGAGTACCGGAAAACTGTCCCGGTGAGTACTGGAAAATGGTAGAATCCAAACGAGTATCGAAAAATGGTAGAATCCGGGCCAGTACCCGAAAATGGGAGAATCCGTGCGAGTACCGGAAAACTATCCCTGTGAGTACCGGAAAAGAGTAGAATCCAAACGAGTATCGAAAAATTGTAGAATCCGGGCCACTACCCGAAAAAGGGAGAATCCGTGCGAGTACCGGAAAACTGTCCCAGTGAGTCTTGGAAAATGGTAGAATCCGTGCGAGTATCGAAAAAAAGTAGAATCCGGGCCAATACCCGAAAAAGGGAGAATCCGTGCGAGTGCCGGAAAACTGTCCCGGTGAGTACTGGAAAATGGTAGAATCCAAACGAGTATCTAAAAATGGTAGAATCCGGGCCAGTACCCGAAAATGGGAGAATCCGTGCGAGTACCGGAAAACTGTCCCGGTGAGTACTGGAAAATGGTAGAATCCAAACGAGTATCTAAAAATGGTAGAATCCGGGCCAGTACCCGAAAATGGGAGAATCCGTGCGAGTACCGGAAAACTGTCCCGGTGAGTACTGGAAAATGGAAGAATCCGTGCGAGTATCGAAAAAGGGTAGAATCCGGGCTAGTACCTGAAAATGGGAGAATCCGTGCGAGTACCGGAAAACTATCCCGGTGAGTACTGGAAAATGGTAGAATCCAAACGAGTATCGAAAAATGGTAGAATCCGGGCCAGTACCCGAAAATGGGAGAATCTGTGCGAGTACCGGAAAACTATCCCTGTGAGTACCGGAAAAGAGTAGAATCCGAACGAGTATCGAAAAATGGTAGAATCCAGGCCAGTACCCGAAAAAGGGAGAATCCGTGCGAGTACCGGAAAACTGTCCCAGTGAGTCTTGGAAAATGGTAGAATCCGTGCGAGTATCGAAAAAAAGTAGAATCCGGGCCAGTACCCGAAAAAGGGAGAATCTGTGCGAGTAACTGAAAACTGTCCCAGTGAGTACCGGAAAATGGAAGAATCCGTGCGAGTATCGAAAAAGGGTAGAATCCGGGCTAGTACCTGAAAATGGGAGAATCCGTGCGAGTACCGGAAAACTATCCCGGTGAGTACTGGAAAATGGTAGAATCCAAACGAGTATCGAAAAATGGTAGAATCCGGGCCAGTACCCGAAAATGGGAGAATCCGTGCGAGTACCGGAAAACTATCCCTGTGAGTACCGGAAAAGAGTAGAATCCGAACGAGTATCGAAAAATGGTAGAATCCAGGCCAGTACCCGAAAAAGGGAGAATCCGTGCGAGTACCGGAAAACTGTCCCAGTGAGTCTTGGAAAATGGTAGAATCCGTGCGAGTATCGAAAAAAAGTAGAATCCGGGCCAGTACCCGAAAAAGGGAGAATCCGTGCGAGTACCGGAAAACTGTCCCGGTGAGTACTGGAAAATGGTAGAATCCAAACGAGTATCTAAAAATGGTAGAATCCGGGCCAGTACCCGAAAATGGGAGAATCCGTGCGAGTACCGGAAAACTGTCCCGGTGAGTACTGGAAAATGGTAGAATCCAAACGAGTATCGAAAAATTGTAGAATCCGGGCCAGTACCCGAAAATGGGAGAATCCGTGCGAGTACCGGAAAATTGTCCCTGTGAGTACCGGAAAAGAGTAGAATCCGAATGAGTATCGAAAAATGGTAGAATCCAGGCCAGTACCCGAAAAAGGGAGAATCCGTCCGAGTACCGGAAAACTGTCTCAGTGAGTACCGGAAAATGGTAGAATCCAAACGAGTATCGAAAAATGGTAGAATCCAGGCCAGTACCCGAAAAAGGGAGAATCCGTGCGAGTACCGGAAAACTGTCCCTGTGAGTACCGGAAAATAGTAGAATCCGAACGAGTATCGAAAAATGGTAGAATCCAGGCCTGTACCCGAAAAAGGGAGAATCCGTGCGAGTACCGGAAAACTGTCTCAGTGAGTCTTGGAAAATGGTAGAATCCGTGCGAGTATCGAAAAAAAGTAGAATCCGGGCCAGTACCCGAAAAAGGGAGAATCCGTGCGAGTACCGGAAAACTGTCCCGGTGAGTACTGGAAAATGGTAGAATCCAAACGAGTATCTAAAAATGGTAGAATCCGGGCCAACACCCGAAAATGGGAGAATCCGTGCGAGTACCGGAAAACTGTCCCGGTGAGTACTGGAAAATGGTAGAATCCAAACGAGTATCGAAAAATTGTAGAATCCGGGCCAGTACCCGAAAATGGGAGAATCCGTGCGAGTACCGGAAAATTGTCCCTGTGAGTACCGGAAAAGAGTAGAATCCGAACGGGTATCGAAAAATGGTAGAATCCAGGCCAGTACCCGAAAAAGGGAGAATCCGTGCGAGTACCGGAAAAATGTCTCAGTGAGTACCGGAAAATGGTAGAATCCAAACGAGTATCGAAAAATGGTAGAATCCAGGCCAGTACCCGAAAAAGGGAGAATCCATGCGAGTACCGGAAAACTGTCCCGGTGAGTACTGGAAAATGGTAGAATCCAAACGAGTATCGAAAAATGGTAGAATCCGGGCCAGTACCCGAAAATGGGAGAATCCGTGCGAGTACCGGAAAACTGTCCCGGTGAGTACTGGAAAATGGTAGAATCCAAACGAGTATCTAAAAATGGTAGAATCCGGGCCCGTACCCGAAAATGGGAGAATCCGTGCGAGTACCGGAAAACTGTCCCTGTGAGTACCGGAAAATAGTAGAATCCGAACGAGTATCGAAAAATGGTAGAATCCAGGCCAGTACCCGAAAATGGGAGAATCCGTGCGAGTACCGGAAAATTGTCCCTGTGAGTACCGGAAAAGAGTAGAATCCGAACGAGTATCGAAAAATGGTAGAATCCAGGCCAGTACCCGAAAAACGGAGAATCCGTGCGAGTACCGGAAAACTGTCCCTGTGAGTACCGGAAAAGAGTAGAATCCGAACGAGTATCGAAAAATAGTAGAATCCCGGCCAGTACCCGAAAAAGGGAGAATCCGTGCGAGTACCGGAAAACTGTCCCAGTGAGTCTTGGAAAATGGTAGAATCCGTGCGAGTATCGAAAAACAGTAGAATCCGGGCCAGTACCCGAAAAAGGGAGAATCTGTGCGAGTACCGGAAAACTGTCCCGGTGAGTACTGGAAAATGGTAGAATCCAAACGAGTATCGAAAAATTGTAGAATCCGGGCCAGTACCCGAAAATGGGAGAATCCGTGCGAGTACCGGAAAATTGTCCCTGTGAGTACCGGAAAAGAGTAGAATCCGAACGGGTATCGAAAAATGGTAGAATCCAGGCCAGTACCCGAAAAAGGGAGAATCCGTGCGAGTACCGGAAAACTGTCTCAGTGAGTACCGGAAAATGGTAGAATCCAAACGAGTATCGAAAAATGGTAGAATCCAGGCCAGTACCCGAAAAAGGGAGAATCCGTGCGAGTACCGGAAAACTGTCCCGGTGAGTACTGGAAAATGGTAGAATCCAAACGAGTATCGAAAAATGGTAGAATCCGGGCCAGTACCCGAAAATGGGAGAATCCGTGCGAGTACCGGAAAACTATCCCTGTGAGTACCGGAAAAGAGTAGAATCCCAACGAGTATCGAAAAATTGTAGAATCCGGGCCACTACCCGAAAAAGGGAGAATCCGTGCGAGTACCGGAAAACTGTCCCAGTGAGTCTTGGAAAATGGTAGAATCCGTGCGAGTATCGAAAAAAAGTAGAATCCGGGCCAATACCCGAAAAAGGGAGAATCCGTGCGAGTGCCGGAAAACTGTCCCGGTGAGTACTGGAAAATGGTAGAATCCAAACGAGTATCTAAAAATGGTAGAATCCGGGCCAGTACCCGAAAATGGGAGAATCCGTGCGAGTACCGGAAAACTGTCCCGGTGAGTACTGGAAAATGGTAGAATCCAAACGAGTATCTAAAAATGGTAGAATCCGGGCCCGTACCCGAAAATGGGAGAATCCGTGCGAGTACCGGAAAACTGTCCCTGTGAGTACCGGAAAATAGTAGAATCCGAACGAGTATCGAAAAATGGTAGAATCCAGGCGAGTACCCGAAAATGGGAGAATCCGTGCGAGTACCGGAAAATTGTCCCTGTGAGTACCGGAAAAGAGTAGAATCCGAACGAGTATCGAAAAATGGTAGAATCCAGGCCAGTACCCGAAAAACGGAGAATCCGTGCGAGTACCGGAAAACTGTCCCTGTGAGTACCGGAAAAGAGTAGAATCCGAACGAGTATCGAAAAATGGTAGAATCACGGCCAGTACCCGAAAAAGGGAGAATCCGTGCGAGTACCGGAAAACTGTCCCAGTGAGTCTTGGAAAATGGTAGAATCCGTGCGAGTATCGAAAAAAAGTAGAATCCGGGCCAGTACCCGAAAAAGGGAGAATCTGTGCGAGTACCTGAAAACTGTCCCCGTGAGTACCGGAAAATGGAAGAATCCGTGCGAGTATCGAAAAAGGGTAGAATCCGGGCTAGTACCTGAAAATGGGAGAATCCGTGCGAGTACCGGAAAACTATCCCGGTGAGTACTGGAAAATGGTAGAATCCAAACGAGTATCGAAAAATGGTAGAATCCGGGCCAGTACCCGAAAATGGGAGAATCCGTGCGAGTACCGGAAAACTATCCCTGTGAGTACCGGAAAAGAGTAGAATCCGAACGAGTATCGAAAAATGGTAGAATCCAGGCCAGTACCCGAAAAAGGGAGAATCCGTGCGAGTACCGGAAAACTGTCCCAGTGAGTCTTGGAAAATGGTAGAATCCGTGCGAGTATCGAAAAAAAGTAGAATCCGGGCCAGTACCCGAAAAAGGGAGAATCCGTGCGAGTACCGGAAAACTGTCCCGGTGAGTACTGGAAAATGGTAGAATCCAAACGAGTATCTAAAATTGGTAGAATCCGGGCCAGTACCCGAAAATGGGAGAATCCGTGCGAGTACCGGAAAACTGTCCCGGTGAGTACTGGAAAATGGTAGAATCCAAACGAGTATCGAAAAATTGTAGAATCCGGGCCAGTACCCGAAAAAGGGAGAATCCGTGCGAGTGCCGGAAAACTGTCCCGGTGAGTACCGGAAAAAAGTAGAATCCGAACGAGTATCGAAAAATGGTAGAATCCAGGCCAGTACCCGAAAAACGGAGAATCCGTGCGAGTACCGGAAAACTGTCCCTGTGAGTATCGGAAAAGAGTAGAATCCGAACGAGTATCGAAAAATGGTAGAATCCCGGCCAGTACCCGAAAAAGGGAGAATCCGTGCGAGTACCGGAAAACTGTCCCTGTGAGTACCGGAAAATAGTAGAATCCGAACGAGTATCGAAAAATGGTAGAATCCAGGCCAGTACCCGAAAAAGGGAGAATCCGTGCGAGTACCGGAAAACTGTCTCAGTGAGTCTTGGAAAATGGTAGAATCCGTGCGAGTATCGAAAAAAAGTAGAATCCGGGCCAGTACCCGAAAAAGGGAGAATCCGTGCGAGTACCGGAAAACTGTCCCGGTGAGTACTGGAAAATGGTAGAATCCAAACGAGTATCTAAAAATGGTAGAATCCGGGCCAGTACCCGAAAATGGGAGAATCCGTGCGAGTACCGGAAAACTGTCCCGGTGAGTACTGGAAAATGGTAGAATCCAAACGAGTATCGAAAAATTGTAGAATCCGGGCCAGTACCCGAAAATGGGAGAATCCGTGCGAGTACCAGAAAATTGTCCCTGTGAGTACCGGAAAAGAGTAGAATCCGAACGGGTATCGAAAAATGGTAGAATCCAGGCCAGTACCCGAAAAAGGGAGAATCCGTGCGAGTACCGGAAAACTGTCTCAGTGAGTACCGGAAAATGGTAGAATCCAAACGAGTATCGAAAAATGGTAGAATCCAGGCCAGTACCCGAAAAAGGGAGAATCCGTGCGAGTACCGGAAAACTGTCCCGGTGAGTACTGGAAAATGGTAGAATCCAAACGAGTATCGAAAAATGGTAGAATCCGGGCCAGTACCCGAAAATGGGAGAATCCGTGCGAGTACCGGAAAACTATCCCTGTGAGTACCGGAAAAGAGTAGAATCCGAACGAGTATCGAAAAATGGTAGAATCCAGGCCAGTACCCGAAAAAGGGAGAATCCGTGCGAGTACCGGAAAACTGTCCCAGTGAGTCTTGGAAAATGGTAGAATCCATGCGAGTATCGAAAAAAAGTAGAATCCGGGCCAGTACCCGAAAAAGGGAGAATCCGTGCGAGTGCCGGAAAACTGTCCCGGTGAGTACTGGAAAATGGTAGAATCCAAACGAGTATCTAAAAATGGTAGAATCCGGGCCAGTACCCGAAAATGGGAGAATCCGTGCGAGTACCGGAAAACTGTCCCGGTGAGTACTGGAAAATGGTAGAATCCAAACGAGTATCTAAAAATGGTAGAATCCGGGCCCGTACCCGAAAATGGGAGAATCCGTGCGAGTACCGGAAAACTGTCCCTGTGAGTACCGGAAAATAGTAGAATCCGAACGAGTATCGAAAAATGGTAGAATCCAGGCTAGTACCCGAAAATGGGAGAATCCGTGCGAGTACCGGAAAATTGTCCCTGTGAGTACCGGAAAAGAGTAGAATCCGAACGAGTATCGAAAAATGGTAGAATCCAGACCAGTACCCCGAAAAACGGAGAATCCGTGCGAGTACCGGAAAACTGTCCCTGTGAGTACCGGAAAAGAGTAGAATCCGAACGAGTATCGAAAAATGGTAGAATCACGGCCAGTACCCCGAAAAAGGGAGAATCCGTGCGAGTACCGGAAAACTGTCCCAGTGAGTCTTGGAAAATGGTAGAATCCGTGCGAGTATCGAAAAAAAGTAGAATCCGGGCCAGTACCCCGAAAAAGGGAGAATCCGTGCGAGTGCCGGAAAACTGTCCCGGTGAGTACCGGAAAAGAGTAGAATCCGCACGAGTATCGAAAAATGGTAGAATCCAGGCCAGTACCCGAAAAATGGAGAATCCGTGCGAGTACCGGAAAACTGTCCCTGTGAGTATCGGAAAAGAGTAGAATCCGAACGAGTATCGAAAAATGGTAGAATCCCGGCCAGTACCCCGAAAAAGGGAGAATCCGTGCGAGTACCGGAAAACTGTCCCAGTGAGTCTTGGAAAATGGTAGAATCCGTGCGAGTATCGAAAAAAAGTAGAATCCGGGCCAGTACCCCGAAAAAGGGAGAATCTGTGCGAGTACCTGAAAACTGTCCCAGTGAGTACCGGAAAATGGAAGAATCCGTGCGAGTATCGAAAAAGGGTAGAATCCGGGCTAGTACCTGAAAATGGGAGAATCCGTGCGAGTACCGGAAAACTGTCCCGGTGAGTACTGGAAAATGGTAGAATCCAAACGAGTATCGAAAAATGGTAGAATCCGGGCCAGTACCCGAAAATGGGAGAATCCGTGCGAGTACCGGAAAACTATCCCTGTGAGTACCGGAAAAGAGTAGAATCCGAACGAGTATCGAAAAATGGTAGAATCCAGGCCAGTACCCGAAAAAGGGAGAATCCGTGCGAGTACCGGAAAACTGTCCCAGTGAGTCTTGGAAAATGGTAGAATCCGTGCGAGTATCGAAAAAAAGTAGAATCCGGGCCAGTACCCGAAAAAGGGAGAATCCGTGCGAGTGCCGGAAAACTGTCCCGGTGAGTACTGGAAAATGGTAGAATCCAAACGAGTATCGAAAAATGGTAGAATCCGGGCCAGTACCCGAAAATGGGAGAATCCGTGCGAGTACCGGAAAACTATCCCGGTGAGTACTGGAAAATGGTAGAATCCAAACGAGTATCGAAAAATTGTAGAATCCGGGCCAGTACCCGAAAATGGGAGAATCCGTGCGAGTACCGGAAAACTGTCCCGGTGAGTACTGGAAAATGGTAGAATCCAAACGAGTATCGAAAAATTGTAGAATCCGGGCCAGTACCCGAAAAAGGGAGAATCCGTGCGAGTGCCGGAAAACTGTCCCGGTGAGTACCGGAAAAGAGTAGAATCCGAACGAGTATCGAAAAATGGTAGAATCCAGGCCAGTACCCGAAAAACGGAGAATCCGTGCGAGTACCGGAAAACTGTCCCTGTGAGTATCGGAAAAGAGTAGAATCCGAACGAGTATCGAAAAATGGTAGAATCCCGGCCAGTACCCGAAAAAGGGAGAATCCGTGCGAGTACCGGAAAACTGTCCCTGTGAGTACCGGAAAAGAGTAGAATCCGAACGAGTATCGAAAAATGGTAGAATCCCGGCCAGTACCCGAAAAAGGGAGAATCCGTGCGAGTACCGGAAAACTGTCCCAGTGAGTCTTGGAAAATGGTAGAATCCGTGCGAGTATCGAAAAAAAGTAGAATCCGGGCCAGTACCCGAAAAAGGGAGAATCTGTGCGAGTACCTGAAAACTGTCCCAGTGAGTACCGGAAAATGGAAGAATCCGTGCGAGTATCGAAAAAGGGTAGAATCCGGGCTAGTACCTGAAAATGGGAGAATCCGTGCGAGTACCGGAAAACTGTCCCGGTGAGTACTGGAAAATGGTAGAATCCAAACGAGTATCGAAAAATGGTAGAATCCGGGCCAGTACCCGAAAATGGGAGAATCCGTGCGAGTACCGGAAAACTATCCCTGTGAGTACCGGAAAAGAGTAGAATCCGAACGAGTATCGAAAAATGGTAGAATCCAGGCCAGTACCCGAAAAAGGGAGAATCCGTGCGAGTACCGGAAAACTGTCCCAGTGAGTCTTGGAAAATGGTAGAATCCGTGCGAGTATCGAAAAAAAGTAGAATCCGGGCCAGTACCCGAAAAAGGGAGAATCCGTGCGAGTGCCGGAAAACTGTCCCGGTGAGTACTGGAAAATGGTAGAATCCAAACGAGTATCGAAAAATGGTAGAATCCGGGCCAGTACCCGAAAATGGGAGAATCCGTGCGAGTACCGGAAAACTATCCCTGTGAGTACCGGAAAAGAGTAGAATCCGAACGAGTATCGAAAAATGGTAGAATCCAGGCCAGTACCCGAAAAAGGGAGAATCCGTGCGAGTACCGGAAAACTGTCCCAGTGAGTCTTGGAAAATGGTAGAATCCGTGCGAGTATCGAAAAAAAGTAGAATCCGGGCCAGTACCCGAAAAAGGGAGAATCCGTGCGAGTGCCGGAAAACTGTCCCGGTGAGTACTGGAAAATGGTAGAATCCAAACGAGTATCGAAAAATGGTAGAATCCAGGCCAGTACCCCGAAAAATGGAGAATCCGTGCGAGTACCGGAAAACTGTCCCTGTGAGTATCGGAAAAGAGTAGAATCCGAACGAGTATCGAAAAATGGTAGAATCCCGGCCAGTACCCGAAAAAGGGAGAATCCGTGCGAGTACCGGAAAACTGTCCCAGTGAGTCTTGGAAAATGGTAGAATCCGTGCGAGTATCGAAAAAAAGTAGAATCCGGGCCAGTACCCGAAAAAGGGAGAATCTGTGCGAGTACCTGAAAACTGTCCCAGTGAGTACCGGAAAATGGAAGAATCCGTGCGAGTATCGAAAAAGGGTAGAATCCGGGCTAGTACCTGAAAATGGGAGAATCCGTGCGAGTACCGGAAAACTGTCCCTGTGAGTACGGAAAATAGTAGAATCCGAACGAGTATCGAAAAATGGTAGAATCCAGGCCAGTACCCGAAAATGGGAGAATCCGTGCGAGTACCGGAAAATTGTCCCTGTGAGTACCGGAAAAGAGTAGAATCCGAACGAGTATCGAAAAATGGTAGAATCCAGGCCAGTACCCGAAAAAGGGAGAATCCGTGCGAGTACCGGAAAACTGTCCCAGTGAGTCTTGGAAAATGGTAGAATCCGTGCGAGTATCGAAAAAAAGTAGAATCCGGGCCAGTACCCGAAAAAGGGAGAATCCGTGCGAGTGCCGGAAAACTGTCCCGGTGAGTACTGGACAATGGTAGAATCCAAACGAGTATCGAAAAATGGTAGAATCCGGGCCAGTACCCGAAAATGGGAGAATCCGTGCGAGTACCGGAAAACTATCCCTGTGAGTACCGGAAAAGAGTAGAATCCGAACGAGTATCGAAAAATGGTAGAATCCAGGCCAGTACCCGAAAAAGGGAGAATCCGTGCGAGTACCGGAAAACTGTCCCAGTGAGTCTTGGAAAATGGTAGAATCCGTGCGAGTATCGAAAAAAAGTAGAATCCGGGCCAGTACCCGAAAAAGGGAGAATCCGTGCGAGTGCCGGAAAACTGTCCCGGTGAGTACTGGAAAATGGTAGAATCCAAACGAGTATCTAAAAATGGTAGAATCCGGGCCAGTACCCGAAAATGGGAGAATCCGTGCGAGTACCGGAAAACTGTCCCTGTGAGTACCGGAAAAGAGTAGAATCCGAACGAGTATCGAAAAATGGTAGAATCCCGGCCAGTACCCGAAAAAGGGAGAATCCGTGCGAGTACCGGAAAACTGTCCCAGTGAGTCTTGGAAAATGGTAGAATCCGTGCGAGTATCGAAAAAAAGTAGAATCCGGGCCAGTACCCGAAAAAGGGAGAATCTGTGCGAGTACCTGAAAACTGTCCCAGTGAGTACCGGAAAATGGAAGAATCCGTGCGAGTATCGAAAAAGGGTAGAATCCGGGCTAGTACCTGAAAATGGGAGAATCCGTGCGAGTACCGGAAAACTGTCCCGGTGAGTACTGGAAAATGGTAGAATCCAAACGAGTATCGAAAAATGGTAGAATCCGGGCCAGTACCCGAAAATGGGAGAATCCGTGCGAGTACCGGAAAACTATCCCTGTGAGTACCGGAAAAGAGTAGAATCCGAACGAGTATCGAAAAATGGTAGAATCCAGGCCAGTACCCGAAAAAGGGAGAATCCGTGCGAGTACCGGAAAACTGTCCCAGTGAGTCTTGGAAAATGGTAGAATCCGTGCGAGTATCGAAAAAAAGTAGAATCCGGGCCAGTACCCGAAAAAGGGAGAATCCGTGCGAGTGCCGGAAAACTGTCCCGGTGAGTACTGGACAATGGTAGAATCCAAACGAGTATCGAAAAATGGTAGAATCCGGGCCAGTACCCGAAAATGGGAGAATCCGTGCGAGTACCGGAAAACTATCCCTGTGAGTACCGGAAAAGAGTAGAATCTGAACGAGTATCGAAAAATGGTAGAATCCAGGCCAGTACCCGAAAAAGGGAGAATCCGTGCGAGTACCGGAAAACTGTCCCAGTGAGTCTTGGAAAATGGTAGAATCCGTGCGAGTATCGAAAAAAAGTAGAATCCGGGCCAGTACCCGAAAAAGGGAGAATCCGTGCGAGTGCCGGAAAACTGTCCCGGTGAGTACTGGAAAATGGTAGAATCCAAACGAGTATCGAAAAATGGTAGAATCCAGGCCAGTACCCGAAAAATGGAGAATCCGTGCGAGTACCGGAAAACTGTCCCTGTGAGTATCGGAAAAGAGTAGAATCCGAACGAGTATCGAAAAATGGTAGAATCCCGGCCAGTACCCGAAAAAGGGAGAATCCGTGCGAGTACCGGAAAACTGTCCCAGTGAGTCTTGGAAAATGGTAGAATCCGTGCGAGTATCGAAAAAAAGTAGAATCCGGGCCAGTACCCGAAAAAGGGAGAATCTGTGCGAGTACCTGAAAACTGTCCCAGTGAGTACCGGAAAATGGAAGAATCCGAGCGAGTATCGAAAAAGGGTAGAATCCGGGCTAGTACCTGAAAATGGGAGAATCCGTGCGAGTACCGGAAAACTTTCCCGGTGAGTAATGGAAAATGGTAGAATCCAAACGAGTATCGAAAAATGGTAGAATCCGGGCCAGTACCCGAAAATGGGAGAATCCGTGCGAGTACCGGAAAACTATCCCTGTGAGTACCGGAAAAGAGTAGAATCCGAACGAGTATCGAAAAATGGTAGAATCCCGGCCAGTACCCGAAAAAGGGAGAATCCGTGCGAGTACCGGAAAACTGTCCCAGTGAGTCTTGGAAAATGGTAGAATCCGTGCGAGTATCGAAAAAAAGTAGAATCCGGGCCAGTACCCGAAAAAGGGAGAATCTGTGCGAGTACCTGAAAACTGTCCCAGTGAGTACCGGAAAATGGAAGAATCCGTGCGAGTATCGAAAAAGGGTAGAATCCGGGCTAGTACCTGAAAATGGGAGAATCCGTGCGAGTACCGGAAAACTGTCCCGGTGAGTACTGGAAAATGGTAGAATCCAAACGAGTATCGAAAAATGGTAGAATCCGGGCCAGTACCCGAAAATGGGAGAATCCGTGCGAGTACCGGAAAACTATCCCTGTGAGTACCGGAAAAGAGTAGAATCCGAACGAGTATCGAAAAATGGTAGAATCCAGGCCAGTACCCGAAAAAGGGAGAATCCGTGCGAGTACCGGAAAACTGTCCCAGTGAGTCTTGGAAAATGGTAGAATCCGTGCGAGTATCGAAAAAAAGTAGAATCCGGGCCAGTACCCGAAAAAGGGAGAATCCGTGCGAGTGCCGGAAAACTGTCCCGGTGAGTACTGGAAAATGGTAGAATCCAAACGAGTATCGAAAAATGGTAGAATCCGGGCCAGTACCCGAAAATGGGAGAATCCGTGCGAGTACCGGAAAACTATCCCTGTGAGTACCGGAAAAGAGTAGAATCCGAACGAGTATCGAAAAATGGTAGAATCCAGGCCAGTACCCGAAAAAGGGAGAATCCGTGCGAGTACCGGAAAACTGTCCCAGTGAGTCTTGGAAAATGGTAGAATCCGTGCGAGTATCGAAAAAAAGTAGAATCCGGGCCAGTACCCGAAAAAGGGAGAATCCGTGCGAGTGCCGGAAAACTGTCCCGGTGAGTACTGGAAAATGGTAGAATCCAAACGAGTATCTAAAAATGGTAGAATCCGGGCCAGTACCCGAAAATGGGAGAATCCGTGCGAGTACCGGAAAACTGTCCCTGTGAGTACCGGAAAAGAGTAGAATCCGAACGAGTATCGAAAAATGGTAGAATCCCGGCCAGTACCCGAAAAAGGGAGAATCCGTGCGAGTACCGGAAAACTGTCCCAGTGAGTCTTGGAAAATGGTAGAATCCGTGCGAGTATCGAAAAAAAGTAGAATCCGGGCCAGTACCCGAAAAAGGGAGAATCTGTGCGAGTACCTGAAAACTGTCCCAGTGAGTACCGGAAAATGGAAGAATCCGTGCGAGTATCGAAAAAGGGTAGAATCCGGGCTAGTACCTGAAAATGGGAGAATCCGTGCGAGTACCGGAAAACTGTCCCGGTGAGTACTGGAAAATGGTAGAATCCAAACGAGTATCGAAAAATGGTAGAATCCGGGCCAGTACCCGAAAATGGGAGAATCCGTGCGAGTACCGGAAAACTATCCCTGTGAGTACCGGAAAAGAGTAGAATCCGAACGAGTATCGAAAAATGGTAGAATCCAGGCCAGTACCCGAAAAAGGGAGAATCCGTGCGAGTACCGGAAAACTGTCCCAGTGAGTCTTGGAAAATGGTAGAATCCGTGCGAGTATCGAAAAAAAGTAGAATCCGGGCCAGTACCCGAAAAAGGGAGAATCCGTGCGAGTGCCGGAAAACTGTCCCGGTGAGTACTGGAAAATGGTAGAATCCAAACGAGTATCGAAAAATGGTAGAATCCGGGCCAGTACCCGAAAATGGGAGAATCCGTGCGAGTACCGGAAAACTATCCCTGTGAGTACCGGAAAAGAGTAGAATCCGAACGAGTATCGAAAAATGGTAGAATCCAGGCCAGTACCCGAAAAAGGGAGAATCCGTGCGAGTACCGGAAAACTGTCCCAGTGAGTCTTGGAAAATGGTAGAATCCGTGCGAGTATCGAAAAAAAGTAGAATCCGGGCCAGTACCCGAAAAAGGGAGAATCCGTGCGAGTGCCGGAAAACTGTCCCGGTGAGTACTGGAAAATGGTAGAATCCAAACGAGTATCTAAAAATGGTAGAATCCGGGCCAGTACCCGAAAATGGGAGAATCCGTGCGAGTACCGGAAAACTATCCCTGTGAGTACCGGAAAAGAGTAGAATCCGAACGAGTATCGAAAAATGGTAGAATCCAGGCCAGTACCCGAAAAAGGGAGAATCCGTGCGAGTACCGGAAAACTGTCCCAGTGAGTCTTGGAAAATGGTAGAATCCGTGCGAGTATCGAAAAAAAGTAGAATCCGGGCCAGTACCCGAAAAAGGGAGAATCCGTGCGAGTGCCGGAAAACTGTCCCGGTGAGTACTGGAAAATGGTAGAATCCAAACGAGTATCTAAAAATGGTAGAATCCGGGCCAGTACCCGAAAATGGGAGAATCCGTGCGAGTACCGGAAAACTGTCCCTGTGAGTACCGGAAAAGAGTAGAATCCGAACGAGTATCGAAAAATGGTAGAATCCCGGCCAGTACCCGAAAAAGGGAGAATCCGTGCGAGTACCGGAAAACTGTCCCAGTGAGTCTTGGAAAATGGTAGAATCCGTGCGAGTATCGAAAAAAAGTAGAATCCGGGCCAGTACCCGAAAAAGGGAGAATCCGTGCGAGTGCCGGAAAACTGTCCTGGTGAGTACTGGAAAATGGTAGAATCCAAACGAGTATCTAAAAATGGTAGAATCCGGGCCAGTACCCGAAAATGGGAGAATCCGTGCGAGTACCGGAAAACTGTCCCGGTGAGTACTGGAAAATGGTAGAATCCAAACGAGTATCTAAAAATGGTAGAATCCGGGCCCGTACCCGAATATGGGAGAATCCGTGCGAGTACCGGAAAACTGTCCCTGTGAGTACCGGAAAATAGTAGAATCCGAACGAGTATCGAAAAATGGTAGAATCCAGGCCAGTACCCGAAAATGGGAGAATCCGTGCGAGTACCGGAAAATTGTCCCTGTGAGTACCGGAAAAGAGTAGAATCCGAACGAGTATCGAAAAATGGTAGAATCCAGGCCAGTACCCGAAAAACGGAGAATCCGTGCGAGTACCGGAAAACTGTCCCTGTGAGTACCGGAAAAGAGTAGAATCCGAACGAGTATCGAAAAATGGTAGAATCCCGGCCAGTACCCGAAAAAGGGAGAATCCGTGCGAGTACCGGAAAACTGTCCCAGTGAGTCTTGGAAAATGGTAGAATCCGTGCGAGTATCGAAAAAAAGTAGAATCCGGGCCAGTACCCGAAAAAGGGAGAATCTGTGCGAGTACCTGAAAACTGTCCCAGTGAGTACCGGAAAATGGAAGAATCCGTGCGAGTATCGAAAAAGGGTAGAATCCGGGCTAGTACCTGAAAATGGGAGAATCCGTGCGAGTACCGGAAAACTATCCCGGTGAGTACTGGAAAATGGTAGAATCCAAACGAGTATCGAAAAATGGTAGAATCCGGGCCAGTACCCGAAAATGGGAGAATCCGTGCGAGTACCGAAAAACTATCCCTGTGAGTACCGGAAAAGAGTAGAATCCGAACGAGTATCGAAAAATGGTAGAATCCAGGCCAGTACCCGAAAAAGGGAGAATCCGTGCGAGTACCGGAAAACTGTCCCAGTGAGTCTTGGAAAATGGTAGAATCCGTGCGAGTATCGAAAAAAAGTAGAATCCGGGCCAGTACCCGAAAAAGGGAGAATCCGTGCGAGTGCCGGAAAACTGTCCCGGTGAGTACTGGAAAATGGTAGAATCCAAACGAGTATCTAAAAATGGTAGAATCCGGGCCAGTACCCGAAAATGGGAGAATCCGTGCGAGTACCGGAAAACTGTCCCTCTGAGTACCGGAAAAGAGTAGAATCCGAACGAGTATCGAAAAATGGTAGAATCCCGGCCAATACCCGAAAAAGGGAGAATCCGTGCGAGTACCGGAAAACTGTCCCAGTGAGTCTTGGAAAATGGTAGAATCCGTGCGAGTATCGAAAAAAAGTAGAATCCGGGCCAGTACCCGAAAAATGGAGAATCTGTGCGAGTACCTGAAAACTGTCCCAGTGAGTACCGGAAAATGGAAGAATCCGTGCGAGTATCGAAAAAGGGTAGAATCCGGGCTAGTACCTGAAAATGGGAGAATCCGTGCGAGTACCGGAAATATGTCCCGGTGAGTACTGGAAAATGGTAGAATCCAAACGAGTATCGAAAAATGGTAGAATCCGGGCCAGTACCCGAAAATGGGAGAATTCGTGCGAGTACCGGAAAACTATCCCTGTGAGTACCGGAAAAGAGTAGAATCCGAACGAGTATCGAAAAATGGTAGAATCCAGGCCAGTACCCGAAAAAGGGAGAATCCGTGCGAGTACCGGAAAACTGTCCCAGTGTGTCTTGGAAAATGGTAGAATCCGTGCGAGTATCGAAAAAAAGTAGAATCCGGGCCAGTACCCGAAAAAGGGAGAATCCGTGCGAGTGCCGGAAAACTGTCCCGGTGAGTACTGGAAAATGGTAGAATCCAAACGAGTATCTAAAAATGGTAGAATCCGGGCCAGTACCCGAAAATGGGAGAATCCGTGCGAGTACCGGAAAACTGTCCCTGTGAGTACCGGAAAAGAATAGAATCCGAACGAGTATCGAAAAATGGTAGAATCCCGGCCAGTACCCGAAAAAGGGAGAATCCGTGCGAGTACCGGAAAACTGTCCCAGTGAGTCTTGGAAAATGGTTGAATCCGTGCGAGTATCGAAAAAAAGTAGAATCCGGGCCAGTACCCGAAAAATGGAGAATCTGTGCGAGTACCTGAAAACTGTCCCAGTGAGTACCGGAAAATGGAAGAATCCGTGCGAGTATCGAAAAAGGGTAGAATCCGGGCTAGTACCTGAAAATGGGAGAATCCGTGCGAGTACCGGAAATATGTCCCGGTGAGTACTGGAAAATGGTAGAATCCAAACGAGTATCGAAAAATGGTAGAATCCGGGCCAGTACCCGAAAATGGGAGAATCCGTGCGAGTACCGGAAAACTATCCCTGTGAGTACCGGAAAAGAGTAGAATCCGAACGAGTATCGAAAAATGGTAGAATCCAGGCCAGTACCCGAAAAAGGGAGAATCCGTGCGAGTACCGGAAAACTGTCCCAGTGAGTCTTGGAAAATGGTAGAATCCGTGCGAGTATCGAAAAAAAGTAGAATCCAGGCCAGTACCCGAAAAAGGGAGAATCCGTGCGAGTACCGGAAAACTGTCCCTGTGAGTACCGGAAAATAGTAGAATCCGAACGAGTATCGAAAAATGGTAGAATCCAGGCCAGTACCCGAAAAAGGGAGAATCCGTGCGAGTACCGGAAAACTGTCTCAGTGAGTCTTGGAAAATGGTAGAATCCGTGCGAGTATCGAAAAAAAGTAGAATCCGGGCCAGTACCCGAAAAAGGGAGAATCCGTGCGAGTACCGGAAAACTATCCCGGTGAGTACTGGAAAATGGTAGAATCCAAACGAGTATCTAAAAATGGTAGAATCCGGGCCAGTACCCGAAAATGGGAGAATCCGTGCGAGTACCGGAAAACTGTCCCTGTGAGTACCGGAAAAGAATAGAATCCGAACGAGTATCGAAAAATGGTAGAATCCCGGCCAGTACCCGAAAAAGGGAGAATCCGTGCGAGTACCGGAAAACTGTCCCAGTGAGTCTTGGAAAATGGTAGAATCCGTGCGAGTATCGAAAAAAAAGTAGAATCCGGGCCAGTACCCGAAAAATGGAGAATCTGTGCGAGTACCTGAAAACTGTCCCAGTGAGTACCGGAAAATGGAAGAATCCGTGCGAGTATCGAAAAAGGGTAGAATCCGGGCTAGTACCTGAAAATGGGAGAATCCGTGCGAGTACCGGAAAACTGTCCCGGTGAGTACTGGAAAATGGTAGAATCCAAACGAGTATCGAAAAATGGTAGAATCCGGGCCAGTACCCGAAAATGGGAGAATCCGTGCGAGTACCGGAAAACTATCCCTGTGAGTACCGGAAAAGAGTAGAATCCGAACGAGTATCGAAAAATGGTAGAATCCAGGCCAGTACCCGAAAAAGGGAGAATCCGTGCGAGTACCGGAAAACTGTCCCAGTGTGTCTTGGAAAATGGTAGAATCCGTGCGAGTATCGAAAAAAAGTAGAATCCGGGCCAGTACCCGAAAAAGGGAGAATCCGTGCGAGTGCCGGAAAACTGTCCCGGTGAGTACTGGAAAATGGTAGAATCCAAACGAGTATCTAAAAATGGTAGAATCCGGGCCAGTACCTGAAAATGGGAGAATCCGTGCGAGTACCGGAAAACTGTCCCTGTGAGTACCGGAAAAGAATAGAATCCGAACGAGTATCGAAAAATGGTAGAATCCCGGCCAGTACCCGAAAAAGGGAGAATCCGTGCGAGTACCGGAAAACTGTCCCAGTGAGTCTTGGAAAATGGTAGAATCCGTGCGAGTATCGAAAAAAAGTAGAATCCGGGCCAGTACCCGAAAAATGGAGAATCTGTGCGAGTACCTGAAAACTGTCCCAGTGAGTACCGGAAAATGGAAGAATCCGTGCGAGTATCGAAAAAGGGTAGAATCCGGGCTAGTACCTGAAAATGGGAGAATCCGTGCGAGTACCGGAAATATGTCCCGGTGAGTACTGGAAAATGGTAGAATCCAAACGAGTATCGAAAAATGGTAGAATCCGGGCCAGTACCCGAAAATGGGAGAATCCGTGCGAGTACCGGAAAACTATCCCTGTGAGTACCGGAAAAGAGTAGAATCCGAACGAGTATCGAAAAATGGTAGAATCCAGGCCAGTACCCGAAAAAGGGAGAATCCGTGCGAGTACCGAAAAACTGTCCCAGTGTGTCTTGGAAAATGGTAGAATCCGTGCGAGTATCGAAAAAAAGTAGAATCCGGGCCAGTACCCGAAAAAGGGAGAATCCGTGCGAGTGCCGGAAAACTGTCCCGGTGAGTACTGGAAAATGGTAGAATCCAAACGAGTATCTAAAAATGGTAGAATCCGGGCCAGTACCCGAAAATGGGAGAATCCGTGCGAGTACCGGAAAACTGTCCCTGTGAGTACCGGAAAATAGTAGAATCCGAACGAGTATCGAAAAATGGTAGAATCCAGGCCAGTACCCGAAAATGGGAGAATCCGTGCGAGTACCGGAAAATTGTCCCTGTGAGTACCGGAAAAGAGTAGAATCCGAACGAGTATCGAAAAATGGTAGAATCCAGGCCAGTACCCGAAAAACGGAGAATCCGTGCGAGTACCGGAAAACTGTCCCTGTGAGTACCGGAAAAGAGTAGAATCCGAACGAGTATCGAAAAATGGTAGAATCCCGGCCAGTACCCGAAAAAGGGAGAATCCGTGCGAGTACCGGAAAACTGTCCCAGTGAGTCTTGGAAAATGGTAGAATCCGTGCGAGTATCGAAAAAAAGTAGAATCCGGGCCAGTACCCGAAAAAGGGAGAATCTGTGCGAGTACCTGAAAACTGTCCCAGTGAGTACCGGAAAATGGAAGAATCCGTGCGAGTATCGAAAAAGGGTAGAATCCGGGCTAGTACCTGAAAATGGGAGAATCCGTGCGAGTACCGGAAAACTGTCCCTGTTAGTACGGAAAATAGTAGAATCCGAACGAGTATCGAAAAATGGTAGAATCCAGGCCAGTACCCGAAAATGGGAGAATCCGTGCGAGTACCGGAAAATTGTCCCTGTGAGTACCGGAAAAGAGTAGAATCCGAACGAGTATCGAAAAATGGTAGAATCCCGGCCAGTACCCGAAAAAGGGAGAATCCGTGCGAGTGCCGGAAAACTGTCCCGGTGAGTACTGGAAAATGGTAGAATCCAAACGAGTATCTAAAAATGGTAGAATCCGGGCCAGTACCCGAAAATGGGAGAATCCGTGCGAGTACCGGAAAACTGTCCCGGTGAGTACTGGAAAATGGTAGAATCCAAACGAGTATCTAAAAATGGTAGAATCCGGGCCCGTACCCGAAAATGGGAGAATCCGTGCGAGTACCGGAAAACTGTCCCTGTGAGTACGGAAAATAGTAGAATCCGAACGAGTATCGAAAAATGGTAGAATCCAGGCCAGTACCCGAAAATGGGAGAATCCGTGCGAGTACCGGAAAATTGTCCCTGTGAGTACCGGAAAAGAGTAGAATCCGAACGAGTATCGAAAAATGGTAGAATCCAGGCCAGTACCCGAAAAACGGAGAATCCGTGCGAGTACCGGAAAACTGTCCCTGTGAGTACCGGAAAAGAGTAGAATCCGAACGAGTATCGAAAAATGGTAGAATCCCGGCCAGTACCCGAAAAAGGGAGAATCCGTGCGAGTACCGGAAAACTGTCCCAGTGAGTCTAGGAAAATGGTAGAATCCGTGCGAGTATCGAAAAAAAGTAGAATCCGGG
This sequence comes from Vitis cinerea var. helleri x Vitis rupestris, assembly GCA_945999865.1. Taxonomy (NCBI): domain Eukaryota; kingdom Viridiplantae; phylum Streptophyta; class Magnoliopsida; order Vitales; family Vitaceae; genus Vitis; species Vitis cinerea var. helleri x Vitis rupestris. The sequence goes on from OX253932.1 coordinate 9,508,412, forward strand.
CCAGTACCCGAAAAAGGGAGAATCTGTGCGAGTACCTGAAAACTGTCCCAGTGAGTACCGGAAAATGGAAGAATCCGTGCGAGTATCGAAAAAGGGTAGAATCCGGGCTAGTACCTGAAAATGGGAGAATCCGTGCGAGTACCGGAAAACTGTCCCGGTGAGTACTGGAAAATGGTAGAATCCAAACGAGTATCGAAAAATGGTAGAATCCGGGCCAGTACCCGAAAATGGGAGAATCCGTGCGAGTACCCGAAAACTATCCCTGTGAGTACCGGAAAAGAGTAGAATCCGAACGAGTATCGAAAAATGGTAGAATCCAGGCCAGTACCCAAAAAAGGGAGAATCCGTGCGAGTACCGGAAAACTGTCCCAGTGAGTCTTGGAAAATGGTAGAATCCGTGCGAGTATCGAAAAAAAGTAGAATCCGGGCCAGTACCCGAAAAAGGGAGAATCTGTGCGAGTACCTGAAAACTGTCCCAGTGAGTACCGGAAAATGGAAGAATCCGTGCGAGTATCGAAAAAGGGTAGAATCCGGGCTAGTACCTGAAAATGGGAGAATCCGTGCGAGTACCGGAAAACTGTCCCGGTGAGTACTGGAAAATGGTAGAATCCAAACGAGTATCGAAAAATGGTAGAATCCGGGCCAGTACCCGAAAATGGGAGAATCCGTGCGAGTACCGGAAAACTATCCCTGTGAGTACCGGAAAAGAGTAGAATCCGAACGAGTATCGAAAAATGGTAGAATCCAGGCCAGTACCCGAAAAAGGGAGAATCCGTGCGAGTACCGGAAAACTGTCCCAGTGAGTCTTGGAAAATGGTAGAATCCGTGCGAGTATCGAAAAAAAGTAGAATCCGGGCCAGTACCCGAAAAAGGGAGAATCCGTGCGAGTACCGGAAAACTGTCCCGGTGAGTACTGGAAAATGGTAGAATCCAAACGAGTATCTAAAAATGGTAGAATCCGGGCCAGTACCCGAAAATGGGAGAATCCGTGCGAGTACCGGAAAACTGTCCCGGTGAGTACTGGAAAATGGTAGAATCCAAACGAGTATCTAAAAATGGTAGAATCCGGGCCAGTACCCGAAAATGGGAGAATCCGTGCGAGTACCGGAAAACTGTCCCGTTGAGTACTGGAAAATGGTAGAATCCAAACGAGTATCTAAAAATGGTAGAATCCGGGCCAGTACCCGAAAATGGGAGAATCCGTGCGAGTACCGGAAAACTGTCCCGGTGAGTACTGGAAAATGGTAGAATCCAAACGAGTATCTAAAAATGGTAGAATCCGTGCCAGTACCCGAAAATGGGAGAATCCGTGCGAGTACCGGAAAACTGTCCCGGTGAGTACTGGAAAATGGTAGAATCCAAACGAGTATTGAAAAATTGTAGAATCCGGGCCAGTACCCGAAAATGGGAGAATCCGTGCGAGTACCGGAAAATTGTCCCTGTGAGTACCGGAAAAGAGTAGAATCCGAACGAGTATCGAAAAATGGTAGAATCCGGACCAGTACCCGAAAATGGGAGAATCCGTGCGAGTACCGGAAAATTATCCCTGTGAGTACCGGAAAAGAGTAGAATCCGAACGAGTATCGAAAAATGGTAGAATCCAGGCCAGTACCCGAAAAAGGGAGAATCCGTGCGAGTACCGGAAAACTGTCCCAGTGAGTCTTGGAAAATGGTAGAATCCGTGCGAGTATCGAAAAAGAGTAGAATCCGGGCCAGTAACCGAAAAAGGGAGAATCCGTGCGAGTACCGGAAAACTGTCCCGGTGAGTACTGGAAAATGGTAGAATCCAAACGAGTATCTAAAAATGGTAGAATCCGGGCCAGTACCCGAAAATGGGAGAATCCGTGCGAGTACCGGAAAACTGTCCCGGTGAGTACTCGAAAATGGTAGAATCCAAACGAGTATAGAAAAATTGTAGAATCCGGGCCAGTACCCGAAAATGGGAGAATCCGTGCGAGTACCAGAAAACTGTCCCTGTGAGTACCGGAAAAGAGTAGAATCCGAACGAGTATCGAAAAATGGTAGAATCCAGGCTAGTACCCGAAAAAGGGAGAATCCGTGCGACTACCGGAAAACTGTCCCAGTGAGTACCGGAAAATGGTAGAATCCAAACGAGTATCGAAAAATGGTAGAATCCAGGCCAGTACCCGAAAAAGGGAGAATCCGTGCGAGTACCGGAAAACTGTCCCTGTGAGTACCGGAAAATAGTAGAATCCGAACGAGTATCGAAAAATGGTAGAATCCAGGCCAGTACCCGAAAAAGGGAGAATCCGTGCGAGTACCGAAAAACTGTCCCAGTGAGTACCGGAAATGGTAGAATTCGTGCGAGTATCGAAAAAGGGTAGAATCCGGGCCAGTACCTGAAAAAGGGAGAATCCGTGCGAGTACCGGAAAACTGTCCCGGTGAGTACTGGAAAATGGTAGAATCCAAAATGGTAGAATCCGGGCCAGTACCCGAAAATGGGAGAATCCGTGCGAGTACCGGAAAACTGTCCCGGTGAGTACTGGAAAATGGTAGAATCCAAACGAGTATCTAAAAATGGTAGAATCCGTGCCAGTACCCGAAAATGGGAGAATCCGTGCGAGTACCGGAAAACTGTCCCGGTGAGTACTGGAAAATGGTAGAATCCAAACGAGTATCGAAAAATTGTAGAATCCGGGCCAGTACCCGAAAATGGGAGAATCCGTGCGAGTACCGGAAAATTGTCCCTGTGAGTACCGGAAAAGAGTAGAATCCGAACGAGTATCGAAAAATGGTAGAATCCAGGCCAGTACCCGAAAAAGGGAGAATCCGTGCGAGTATCGAAAAAAAGTAGAATCCGGGCCAGTACCCGAAAAAGGGAGAATCCGTGCGAGTACCGGAAAACTGTCTCAGTGAGTACCGGAAAATGGTAGAATCCAAACGAGTATCGAAAAATGGTAGAATCCAGGCCAGTACCCGAAAAAGGGAGAATCCGTGCGAGTACCGGAAAACTGTCCCTGTGAGTACCGAAAAATAGTAGAATCCGAACGAGTATCGAAAAATGGTAGAATCCAGGCCAGTACCCGAAAAAGGGAGAATCCGTGCGAGTACCGGAAAACTGTCCCAGTGAGTCTTGGAAAATGGTAGAATCCGTGCGAGTATCGAAAAAAAGTAGAATCCGGGCCAGTACCCGAAAAAGGGAGAATCCGTGCGAGTACCGGAAAACTGTCCCGGTGAGTACTGGAAAATGGTAGAATCCAAACGAGTATCGAAAAATGGTAGAATCCGGGCCAGTACCCGAAAAACGGAGAATCCGTGCGAGTACCGGAAAACTGTCCCAGTGAGTACCGGAAAAGAGTAGAATCCGAACGAGTATCGAGAAATGGTAGAATCCAGGCCAGTACCCGAAAAAGGGAGAATCCATGCGAGTACCGGAAAACTATCCCTGTGAGTACCGGAAAACTGTCCCAGTGAGTACCGGAAAATAGTAGAATCCGAACGAGTATCGAAAAATGGTAGAATCCAGGCCAGTACCCGAAAAAGGGAGAATCCATGCGAGTACCGGAAAACTATCCCTGTGAGTACCGGAAAAGAGTAGAATCCGAACGAGTATCGAAAAAAAGTAGAATCCGGGCCAGTACCCGAAAAAGGGAGAATCCGTGCGAGTGCCGGAAAACTGTCCCGGTGAGTACTGGAAAATGGTAGAATCCAAACGAGTATCTAAAAATGGTAGAATCCGGGCCAGTACCCGAAAATGGGAGAATCCGTGCGAGTACCGGAAAACTGTCCCGAAGAGTACTGGAAAATGGTAGAATCCAAACGAGTATCTAAAAATGGTAGAATCCGGGCCAGTACCCGAAAATGGGAGAATCCGTGCGAGTACCGGAAAACTGTCCCTGTGAGTACCGGAAAATAGTAGAATCCGAACGAGTATCGAAAAATGGTAGAATCCAGGCCAGTACCCGAAAATGGGAGAATCCGTGCGAGTACCGGAAAATTGTCCCTGTGAGTACCGGAAAAGAGTAGAATCCGAACGAGTATCGAAAAATGGTAGAATCCAGGCCAGTACCCGAAAAACGGAGAATCCGTGCGAGTACCGGAAAACTGTCCCTGTGAGTACCGGAAAAGAGTAGAATCCGAACGAGTATCGAAAAATGGTAGAATCCCGGCCAGTACCCGAAAAAGGGAGAATCCGTGCGAGTACCGGAAAACTGTCCCAGTGAGTCTTGGAAAATGGTAGAATCCGTGCGAGTATCGAAAAAAAGTAGAATCCGGGCCAGTACCCGAAAAAGGGAGAATCCGTGCGAGTACCGGAAAACTGTCCCGGTGAGTACTGGAAAATGGTAGAATCCAAACGAGTATCGAAAAATTGTAGAATCCGGGCCAGTACCCGAAAAAGGGAGAATCCGTGCGAGTACCGGAAAACTGTCCCAGTGAGTATCGAAAAAGAGTAGAATCCGAACGAGTATCGAAAAATGGTAGAATCCAGGCCAGTACCCGAAAAAGGGAGAATCCATGCGGAGTACCGGAAAACTATCCCTGTGAGTACCGGAAAAGAGTAGAATCCGAACGAGTATCGAAAAAAAGTAGAATCCGGGCCAGTACCCGAAAAAGGGAGAATCCGTGCGAGTGCCGGAAAACTGTCCCGGTGAGTACTGGAAAATGGTAGAATCCAAACGAGTATCTAAAAAAGGTAGAATCCGGGCCAGTACCCGAAAATGGGAGAATCCGTGCGAGTACCGGAAAACTATCCCGGTGAGTACTGGAAAATGGTAGAATCCAAACGAGTATCTAAAAATGGTAGAATCCGGGCCAGTACCCGAAAATGGGAGAATCCGTGCGAGTACCGGAAAACTGTCCCTGTGAGTACCGGAAAATAGTAGAATCCGAACGAGTATCGAAAAATGGTAGAATCCAGGCCAGTACCCGAAAATGGGAGAATCCGTGCGAGTACCGGAAAATTGTCCCTGTGAGTACCGGAAAAGAGTAGAATCCGAACGAGTATCGAAAAATGGTAGAATCCAGTCCAGTACCCGAAAAAGGGAGAATCCGTGCGAGTACCGGAAAACTGTCCCAGTGAGTCTTGGAAAATGGTAGAATCCGTGCGAGTATCGAAAAAAAGTAGAATCCGGGCCAGTACCCGAAAAAGGGAGAATCCGTGCGAGTACCGGAAAACTGTCCCGGTGAGTACTGGAAAATGGTAGAATCCAAACGAGTATCTAAAAATGGTAGAATCCGGGCCAGTACCCGAAAATGGGAGAATCCGTGCGAGTACCGGAAAACAGTCCCGTTGAGTACTGGAAAATGGTAGAATCCAAACGAGTATCGAAAAATTGTAGAATCCGGGCCAGTACCCGAAAATGGGAGAATCCGTGCGAGTACCGGAAAACTATCCCGGTGAGTACTGGAAAATGGTAGAATCCAAACGAGTATCTAAAAATGGTAGAATCCGGGCCAGTACCCGAAAATGGGAGAATCCGTGCGAGTACCGGAAAACTGTCCCTGTGAGTACCGGAAAATAGTAGAATCCGAACGAGTATCGAAAAATGGTAGAATCCAGGCCAGTACCCGAAAATGGGAGAATCCGTGCGAGTACCGGAAAATTGTCCCTGTGAGTACCGGAAAAGAGTAGAATCCGAACGAGTATCGAAAAATGGTAGAATCCAGTCCAGTACCCGAAAAAGGGAGAATCCGTGCGAGTACCGGAAAACTGTCCCAGTGAGTCTTGGAAAATGGTAGAATCCGTGCGAGTATCGAAAAAAAGTAGAATCCGGGCCAGTACCCGAAAAAGGGAGAATCCGTGCGAGTACCGGAAAACTGTCCCGGTGAGTACTGGAAAATGGTAGAATCCAAACGAGTATCTAAAAATGGTAGAATCCGGGCCAGTACCCGAAAATGGGAGAATCCGTGCGAGTACCGGAAAACAGTCCCGTTGAGTACTGGAAAATGGTAGAATCCAAACGAGTATCGAAAAATTGTAGAATCCGGGCCAGTACCCGAAAATGGGAGAATCCGTGCGAGTACCGGAAAACTATCCCGGTGAGTACTGGAAAATGGTAGAATCCAAACGAGTATCTAAAAATGGTAGAATCCGGGCCAGTACCCGAAAATGGGAGAATCCGTGCGAGTACCGGAAAACTGTCCCTGTGAGTACCGGAAAATAGTAGAATCCGAACGAGTATCGAAAAATGGTAGAATCCAGGCCAGTACCCGAAAATGGGAGAATCCGTGCGAGTACCGGAAAATTGTCCCTGTGAGTACCGGAAAAGAGTAGAATCCGAACGAGTATCGAAAAATGGTAGAATCCAGTCCAGTACCCGAAAAAGGGAGAATCCGTGCGAGTACCGGAAAACTGTCCCAGTGAGTCTTGGAAAATGGTAGAATCCGTGCGAGTATCGAAAAAAAGTAGAATCCGGGCCAGTACCCGAAAAAGGGAGAATCCGTGCGAGTACCGGAAAACTGTCCCGGTGAGTACTGGAAAATGGTAGAATCCAAACGAGTATCTAAAAATGGTAGAATCCGGGCCAGTACCCGAAAATGGGACAATCCGTGCGAGTACCGGAAAACTGTCCCGTTGAGTACTGGAAAATGGTAGAATCCAAACGAGTATCGAAAAATTGTAGAATCCGGGCCAGTACCCGAAAATGGGAGAATCCGTGCGAGTACCGGAAAACTGTCCCGTTGAGTACTGGAAAATGGTAGAATCCAAACGAGTATCGAAAAATTGTAGAATCCGGGCCAGTACCCGAAAATGGGAGAATCCGTGCGAGTACCGGAAAATTGTCCCTGTGAGTACCGGAAAAGAGTAGAATCCGAACGAGTATCGAAAAATGGTAGAATCCCGGCCAGTACCCGAAAAAGGGAGAATCCGTGCGAGTACCGGAAAACTGTCCCAGTGAGTCTTGGAAAATGGTAGAATCCGTGCGAGTATCGAAAAAAAGTAGAATCCGGGCCAGTACCCGAAAAAGGGAGAATCCGTGCGAGTACCGGAAAACTGTCCCGGTGAGTACTGGAAAATGGTAGAATCCAAACGAGTATCTAAAAATGGTAGAATCCGGGCCAGTACCCGAAAATGGGAGAATCCGTGCGAGTACCGGAAAACTGTCCCGGTGAGTACTGGAAAATGGTAGAATCCAAACGAGTATCGAAAAATTGTAGAATCTGGGCCAGTACCCGAAAATAGGAGAATCCGTGCGAGTACCGGAAAATTGTCCCTGTGAGTACCGGAAAAGAGTAGAATCCGAACGAGTATCGAAAAATGGTAGAATCCCGGCCAGTACCCGAAAAAGGGAGAATCCGTGCGAGTACCGGAAAACTGTCTCAGTGAGTACCGGAAAATGGTAGAATCCAAACGAGTATCGAAAAATGGTAGAATCCAGGCCAGTACCCGAAAAAGGGAGAATCCGTGCGAGTACCGGAAAACTGTCCCGGTGAGTACTGGAAAATGGTAGAATCCAAACGAGTATCGAAAAATTGTAGAATCCGGGCCAGTACCCGAAAATGGGAGAATCCGTGCGAGTACCGGAAAATTGTCCCTGTGAGTACCGGAAAAGAGTAGAATCCGAACGAGTATTGAGAAATGGTAGAATCCAGGCCAGTACCCGAAAAAGGGAGAATCCGTGCGAGTACCGGAAAACTGTCTCAGTGAGTACCGGAAAATGGTAGAATCCAAACGAGTATCGAAAAATGGTAGAATCCAGGCCAGTACCCGAAAAAGGGAGAATCCGTGCGAGTACCGGAAAACTGTCCCGGTGAGTACTGGAAAATGGTAGAATCCAAACGAGTATCGAAAAATTGTAGAATCCGGGCCAGTACCCGAAAATGGGAGAATCCGTGCGAGTACCGGAAAACAGTCCCGTTGAGTACTGGAAAATGGTAGAATCCAAACGAGTATCGAAAAATTGTAGAATCCGGGCCAGTACCCGAAAATGGGAGAATCCGTGCGAGTACCGGAAAACTATCCCGGTGAGTACTGGAAAATGGTAGAATCCAAACGAGTATCTAAAAATGGTAGAATCCGGGCCAGTACCCGAAAATGGGAGAATCCGTGCGAGTACCGGAAAACTGTCCCTGTGAGTACCGGAAAATAGTAGAATCCGAACGAGTATCGAAAAATGGTAGAATCCAGGCCAGTACCCGAAAAAGGGAGAATCCGTGCGAGTACCGGAAAACTGTCCCAGTGAGTCTTGGAAAATGGTAGAATCCGTGCGAGTATCGAAAAAAAAGTAGAATCCGGGGCCAGTACCCGAAAAAGGGAGAATCCGTGCGAGTACCGGAAAACTGTCCCGGTGAGTACTGGAAATGGTAGAATCCAAACGAGTATCTAAAAATGGTAGAATCCGGGCCAGTACCTGAAAATGGGAGAATCCGTGCGAGTACCGGAAAACTGTCCCGGTGAGTACTGGAAAATGGTAGAATCCAAACGAGTATCTAAAAATGGTAGAATCCGGGCCAGTACCCGAAAATGGGAGAATCCGTGCGAGTACCGGAAAACTGTCCCGTTGAGTACTGGAAAATGGTAGAATCCAAACGAGTATCGAAAAATTGTAGAATCCGGGCCAGTACCCGAAAATGGGAGAATCCGTGCGAGTACCGGAAAATTGTCCCTGTGAGTACCGGAAAAGAGTAGAATCCGAACGAGTATCGAAAAATGGTAGAATCCAGGCCAGTACCCGAAAAAGGGAGAATCTGTGCGAGTACCGGAAAACTGTCCCGTTGAGTACTGGAAAATGGTAGAATCCAAACGAGTATCGAAAAATTGTAGAATCCGGGCCAGTACCCGAAAATGGGAGAATCCGTGCGAGTACCGGAAAACTGTCCCGTTGAGTACTGGAAAATGGTAGAATCCAAACGAGTATCGAAAAATTGTAGAATCCGGGCCAGTACCCGAAAATGGGAGAATCCGTGCGAGTACCGGAAAATTGTCCCTGTGAGTACCGGAAAAGAGTAGAATCCGAACGAGTATCGAAAAATGGTAGAATCCAGGCCAGTACCCGAAAAAGGGAGAATCCGTGCGAGTACCGGAAAACTGTCTCAGTGAGTACCGGAAAATGGTAGAATCCAAACGAGTATCGAAAAATGGTAGAATCCAGGCCAGTACCCGAAAAAGGGAGAATCCGTGCGAGTACCGGAAAACTGTCCCTGTGAGTACCGAAAAATAGTAGAATCCGAACGAGTATCGAAAAATGGTAGAATCCAGGCCAGTACCCGAAAAACGGAGAATCCGTGCGAGTACCGGAAAACTGTCCCAGTGAGTACCGGAAAAGAGTAGAATCCGAACGAGTATCGAGAAATGGTAGAATCCAGGCCAGTACCCGAAAAAGGGAGAATCCGTGCGAGTACCGGAAAACTGTCCCAGTGAGTACCGGAAAAGAGTAGAATCCGAACGAGTATCGAAAAATGGTAGAATCCAGGCCAGTACCCGAAAAAGGGAGAATCCATGCGAGTACCGGAAAACTGTCCCTGTGAGTACCGGAAAAGAGTAGAATCCGAACGAGTATCGAAAAATGGTAGAATCCCGGCCAGTACCCGAAAAAGGGAGAATCCGTGCGAGTACCGGAAAACTGTCCCAGTGAGTCTTGGAAAATGGTAGAATCCGTGCGAGTATCGAAAAAAAGTAGAATCCGGGCCAGTACCCGAAAAAGGGAGAATCTGTGCGAGTACATGAAAACTGTCCCAGTGAGTACCGGAAAATGGAAGAATCCGTGCGAGTATCGAAAAAGGGTAGAATCCGGGCTAGTACCTGAAAATGGGAGAATCCGTGCGAGTACCGGAAAACTGTCCCGGTGAGTACTGGAAAATGGTAGAATCCAAACGAGTATCGAAAAATTGTAGAATCCGGGCCAGTACCCGAAAATGGGAGAATCCGTGCGAGTACCGGAAAACTATCCCTGTGAGTACCGGAAAAGAGTAGAATCCGAACGAGTATCGAAAAATGGTAGAATCCAGGCCAGTACCCGAAAAAGGGAGAATCCGTGCGAGTACCGGAAAACTGTCCCAGTGAGTCTTGGAAAATGGTAGAATCCGTGCGAGTATCGAAAAAAAGTAGAATCCGGGCCAGTACCCGAAAAAGGGAGAATCCGTGCGAGTGCCGGAAAACTGTCCCGGTGAGTACTGGAAAATGGTAGAATCCAAACGAGTATCTAAAAATGGTAGAATCCGGGCCAGTACCCGAAAAAGGGAGAATCCGTGCGAGTACCGGAAAACTGTCCCTGTGAGTACCGGAAAATAGTAGAATCCGAACGAGTATCGAAAAATGGTAGAATCCAGGCCAGTACCCGAAAAAGGGAGAATCCGTGCGAGTACCGGAAAACTGTCCCAGTGAGTACCGGAAAAGAGTAGAATCCGAACGAGTATCGAAAAATGGTAGAATCCAGGCCAGTACCCGAAAAAGGGAGAATCCCTGCGAGTACCGGAAAACTATCCCTGTGAGTACCGGAAAAGAGTAGAATCCGAACGAGTATCGAAAAAAAGTAGAATCCGGGCCAGTACCCGAAAAAGGGAGAATCCGTGCGAGTGCCGGAAAACTGTCCCGGTGAGTACTGGAAAATGGTAGAATCCAAACGAGTATCTAAAAATGGTAGAATCCGGGCCAGTACCCGAAAATGGGAGAATCCGTGCGAGTACCGGAAAACTGTCCCGGTGAGTACTGGAAAATGGTAGAATCCAAACGAGTATCTAAAAATGGTAGAATCCGGGCCAGTACCCGAAAATGGGAGAATCCGTGCGAGTACCGGAAAACTGTCCCTGTGAGTACCGGAAAATAGTAGAATCCGAACGAGTATCGAAAAATGGTAGAATCCAGGCCAGTACCCGAAAAAGGGAGAATCCCTGCGAGTACCGGAAAACTATCCCTGTGAGTACCGGAAAAGAGTAGAATCCGAACGAGTATCGAAAAAAAGTAGAATCCGGGCCAGTACCCGAAAAAGGGAGAATCCGTGCGAGTGCCGGAAAACTGTCCCGGTGAGTACTGGAAAATGGTAGAATCCAAACGAGTATCTAAAAATGGTAGAATCCGGGCCAGTACCCGAAAATGGGAGAATCCGTGCGAGTACCGGAAAACTGTCCCGGTGAGTACTGGAAAATGGTAGAATCCAAACGAGTATCTAAAAATGGTAGAATCCGGGCCAGTACCCGAAAATGGGAGAATCCGTGCGAGTACCGGAAAACTGTCCCTGTGAGTACCGGAAAATAGTAGAATCCGAACGAGTATCGAAAAATGGTAGAATCCCGGCCAGTACCCGAAAATGGGAGAATCCGTGCGAGTACCGGAAAATTGTCCCTGTGAGTACCGGAAAAGAGTAGAATCCGAACGAGTATCGAAAAATGGTAGAATCCAGGCCAGTACCCGAAAAAGGGAGAATCCGTGCGAGTACCGGAAAACTGTCCCTGTGAGTACCGAAAAATAGTAGAATCCGAACGAGTATCGAAAAATGGTAGAATCCAGGCCAGTACCCGAAAAACGGAGAATCCGTGCGAGTACCGGAAAACTGTCCCTGTGAGTACCGGAAAAGAGTAGAATCCGAACGAGTATCGAGAAATGGTAGAATCCAGGCCAGTACCCGAAAAAGGGAGAATCCGTGCGAGTACCGGAAAACTGTCTCAGTGTGTACCGGAAAATGGTAGAATCCAAACGAGTATCGAAAAATGGTAGAATCCAGGCCAGTACCCGAAAAAGGGAGAATCCGTGCGAGTACCGGAAAACTGTCCCTGTGAGTACCGGAAAATAGTAGAATCCGAACGAGTATCGAAAAATGGTAGAATCCAGGCCAGTACCCGAAAAAGGGAGAATCCGTGCGAGTACCGGAAAACTGTCCCTGTGAGTACCGGAAAATAGTAGAATCCGAACGAGTATCGAAAAATGGTAGAATCCAGGCCAGTACCCGAAAAACGGAGAATCCGTGCGAGTACCGGAAAACTGTCCCAGTGAGTACCGGAAAAGAGTAGAATCCGAACGAGTATCGAGAAATGGTAGAATCCAGGCCAGTACCCGAAAAAGGGAGAATCCGTGCGAGTACCGGAAAACTGTCCCAGTGAGTACCGGAAAAGAGTAGAATCCGAACGAGTATCGAAAAATGGTAGAATCCAGGCCAGTACCCGAAAAAGGGAGAATCCATGCGAGTACCGGAAAACTGTCCCTGTGAGTACCGGAAAAGAGTAGAATCCGAACGAGTATCGAAAAATGGTAGAATCCCGGCCAGTACCCGAAAAAGGGAGAATCCGTGCGAGTACCGGAAAATTGTCCCAGTGAGTCTTGGAAAATGGTAGAATCCGTGCGAGTATCGAAAAAAAGTAGAATCCGGGCCAGTACCCGAAAAAGGGAGAATCTGTGCGAGTACATGAAAACTGTCCCAGTGAGTACCGGAAAATGGAAGAATCCGTGCGAGTATCGAAAAAGGGTAGAATCCGGGCTAGTACCTGAAAATGGGAGAATCCGTGCGAGTACCGGAAAACTGTCCCGGTGAGTACTGGAAAATGGTAGAATCCAAACGAGTATCGAAAAATTGTAGAATCCGGGCCAGTACCCGAAAATGGGAGAATCCGTGCGAGTACCGGAAAACTATCCCTGTGAGTACCGGAAAAGAGTAGAATCCGAACGAGTATCGAAAAATGGTAGAATCCAGGCCAGTACCCGAAAAAGGGAGAATCCGTGCGAGTACCGGAAAACTGTCCCAGTGAGTCTTGGAAAATGGTAGAATCCGTGCGAGTATCGAAAAAAAGTAGAATCCGGGCCAGTACCCGAAAAAGGGAGAATCCGTGCGAGTGCCGGAAAACTGTCCCGGTGAGTACTGGAAAATGGTAGAATCCAAACGAGTATCTAAAAATGGTAGAATCCGGGCCAGTACCCGAAAATGGGAGAATCCGTGCGAGTACCGGAAAACTGTCCCTGTGAGTACCGGAAAAGAGTTGAATCCGAACGAGTATCGAAAAATGGTAGAATCCAGGCCAGTACCCGAAAAAGGGAGAATCCGTGCGAGTACCGGAAAACTATCCCTGTGAGTACCGGAAAAGAGTAGAATCCGAACGAGTATCGAAAAATGGTAGAATCCCGGCCAGTACCCGAAAAAGGGAGAATCCGTGCGAGTACCGGAAAACTGTCTCAGTGAGTACCGGAAAATGGTAGAATCCAAACGAGTATCGAAAAATGGTAGAATCCAGGCCAGTACCCGAAAAAGGGAGAATCCGTGCGAGTACCGGAAAACTGTCCCGGTGAGTACTGGAAAATGGTAGAATCCAAACGAGTATCGAAAAATTGTAGAATCCGGGCCAGTACCCGAAAATGGGAGAATCCGTGCGAGTACCGGAAAATTGTCCCTGTGAGTACCGGAAAAGAGTAGAATCCGAACGAGTATCGAAAAATGGTAGAATCCCGGCCAGTACCCGAAAAAGGGAGAATCCGTGCGAGTACCGGAAAACTGTCCCTGTGAGTACCGGAAAATAGTAGAATCCGAACGAGTATCGAAAAATGGTAGAATCCAGGCCAGTACCCGAAAAAGGGAGAATCCGTGCGAGTACCGGAAAACTGTCTCAGTGAGTACCGGAAAATGGTAGAATCCAAACGAGTATCGAAAAATGGTAGAATCCAGGCCAGTACCCGAAAAAGGGAGAATCCGTGCGAGTACCGGAAAACTGTCCCTGTGAGTACCGGAAAATAGTAGAATCCGAACGAGTATCGAAAAATGGTAGAATCCAGGCCAGTACCCGAAAAACGGAGAATCCGTGCGAGTACCGGAAAACTGTCCCTGTGAGTACCGGAAAAGAGTAGAATCCGAACGAGTATCGAGAAATGGTAGAATCCAGGCCAGTACCCGAAAAAGGGAGAATCCGTGCGAGTACCGGAAAACTGTCTCAGTGAGTACCGGAAAATGGTAGAATCCAAACGAGTATCGAAAAATGGTAGAATCCAGGCCAGTACCCGAAAAAGGGAGAATCCGTGCGAGTACCGGAAAACTGTCCCTGTGAGTACCGGAAAATAGTAGAATCCGAACGAGTATCGAAAAATGGTAGAATCCAGGCCAGTACCCGAAAAACGGAGAATCCGTGCGAGTACCGGAAAACTGTCCCAGTGAGTACCGGAAAAGAGTAGAATCCGAACGAGTATCGAGAAATGGTAGAATCCAGGCCAGTACCCGAAAAAGGGAGAATCCGTGCGAGTACCGGAAAACTGTCCCAGTGAGTACCGGAAAAGAGTAGAATCCGAACGAGTATCGAAAAATGGTAGAATCCAGGCCAGTACCCGAAAAAGGGAGAATCCATGCGAGTACCGGAAAACTGTCCCTGTGAGTACCGGAAAAGAGTAGAATCCGAACGAGTATCGAAAAATGGTAGAATCCCGGCCAGTACCCGAAAAAGGGAGAATCCGTGCGAGTACCGGAAAACTGTCCCAGTGAGTCTTGGAAAATGGTAGAATCCGTGCGAGTATCGAAAAAAAGTAGAATCCGGGCCAGTACCCGAAAAAGGGAGAATCTGTGCGAGTACATGAAAACTGTCCCAGTGAGTACCGGAAAATGGAAGAATCCGTGCGAGTATCGAAAAAGGGTAGAATCCGGGCTAGTACCTGAAAATGGGAGAATCCGTGCGAGTACCGGAAAACTGTCCCGGTGAGTACTGGAAAATGGTAGAATCCAAACGAGTATCGAAAAATTGTAGAATCCGGGCCAGTACCCGAAAATGGGAGAATCCGTGCGAGTACCGGAAAACTATCCCTGTGAGTACCGGAAAAGAGTAGAATCCGAACGAGTATCGAAAAATGGTAGAATCCAGGCCAGTACCCGAAAAAGGGAGAATCCGTGCGAGTACCGGAAAACTGTCCCAGTGAGTCTTGGAAAATGGTAGAATCCGTGCGAGTATCGAAAAAAAGTAGAATCCGGGCCAGTACCCGAAAAAGGGAGAATCCGTGCGAGTGCCGGAAAACTGTCCCGGTGAGTACTGGAAAATGGTAGAATCCAAACGAGTATCTAAAAATGGTAGAATCCGGGCCAGTACCCGAAAAAGGGAGAATCCGTGCGAGTACCGGAAAACTGTCCCTGTGAGTACCGAAAAATAGTAGAATCCGAACGAGTATCGAAAAATGGTAGAATCCAGGCCAGTACCCGAAAAAGGGAGAATCCGTGCGAGTACCGGAAAACTGTCCCAGTGAGTACCGGAAAAGAGTAGAATCCGAACGAGTATCGAAAAATGGTAGAATCCAGGCCAGTACCCGAAAAAGGGAGAATCCATGCGAGTACCGGAAAACTATCCCTGTGAGTACCGGAAAAGAGTAGAATCCGAACGAGTATCGAAAAAAAGTAGAATCCGGGCCAGTACCCGAAAAAGGGAGAATTCGTGCGAGTGCCGGAAAACTGTCCCGGTGAGTACTGGAAAATGGTAGAATCCAAACGAGTATCTAAAAATGGTAGAATCCGGGCCAGTACTCGAAAATGGGAGAATCCGTGCGAGTACCGGAAAACTGTCCCTGTGAGTACCGGAAAATAGTAGAATCCGAACGAGTATCGAAAAATGGTAGAATCCCGGCCAGTACCCGAAAATGGGAGAATCCGTGCGAGTACCGGAAAATTGTCCCTGTGAGTACCGGAAAAGAGTAGAATCCGAACGAGTATCGAAAAATGGTAGAATCCAGGCCAGTACCCGAAAAAGGGAGAATCCGTGCGAGTACCGGAAAACTGTCCCTGTGAGTACCGAAAAATAGTAGAATCCGAACGAGTATCGAAAAATGGTAGAATCCAGGCCAGTACCCGAAAAACGGAGAATCCGTGCGAGTACCGGAAAACTGTCCCTGTGAGTACCGGAAAAGAGTAGAATCCGAACGAGTATCGAGAAATGGTAGAATCCAGGCCAGTACCCGAAAAAGGGAGAATCCGTGCGAGTACCGGAAAACTGTCTCAGTGAGTACCGGAAAATGGTAGAATCCAAACGAGTATCGAAAAATGGTAGAATCCAGGCCAGTACCCGAAAAAGGGAGAATCCGTGCGAGTACCGGAAAACTGTCCCTGTGAGTACCGGAAAATAGTAGAATCCGAACGAGTATCGAAAAATGGTAGAATCCAGGCCAGTACCCGAAAAACGGAGAATCCGTGCGAGTACCGGAAAACTGTCCCAGTGAGTACCGGAAAAGAGTAGAATCCGAATGAGTATCGAGAAATGGTAGAATCCAGGCCAGTACCCGAAAAAGGGAGAATCCGTGCGAGTACCGGAAAACTGTCCCAGTGAGTACCGGAAAAGAGTAGAATCCGAACGAGTATCGAAAAATGGTAGAATCCAGGCCAGTACCCGAAAAAGGGAGAATCCATGCGAGTACCGGAAAACTATCCCTGTGAGTACCGGAAAAGAGTAGAATCCGAACGAGTATCGAAAAAAAGTAGAATCCGGGCCAGTACCCGAAAAAGGGAGAATCCGTGCGAGTGCCGGAAAACTGTCCCGGTGAGTACTGGAAAATGGTAGAATCCAAACGAGTATCTAAAAAAGGTAGAATCCGGGCCAGTACCCGAAAATGGGAGAATCCGTGCGAGTACCGGAAAACTGTCCCGGTGAGTACTGGAAAATGGTAGAATCCAAACGAGTATCTAAAAATGGTAGAATCCGGGCCAGTACCCGAAAATGGGAGAATCCGTGCGAGTACCGGAAAACTGTCCCTGTGAGTACCGGAAAATAGTAGAATCCGAACGAGTATCGAAAAATGGTAGAATCCAGGCCAGTACCCGAAAATGGGAGAATCCGTGCGAGTACCGGAAAATTGTCCCTGTGAGTACCGGAAAAGAGTAGAATCCGAACGAGTATCGAAAAATGGTAGAATCCAGGCCAGTACCCGAAAAACGGAGAATCCGTGCGAGTACCGGAAAACTGTCCCTGTGAGTACCGGAAAAGAGTAGAATCCGAACGAGTATCGAAAAATGGTAGAATCCCGGCCAGTACCCGAAAAAGGGAGAATCCGTGCGAGTACCGGAAAACTGTCCCAGTGAGTCTTGGAAAATGGTAGAATCCGTGCGAGTATCGAAAAAAAGTAGAATCCGGGCCAGTACCCGAAAAAGGGAGAATCCGTGCGAGTACCGGAAAACTGTCCCGGTGAGTACTGGAAAATGGTAGAATCCAAACGAGTATCGAAAAATTGTAGAATCCGGGCCAGTACTCGAAAATGGGAGAATCCGTGCGAGTACCGGAAAATTGTCCCTGTGAGTACCGGAAAAGAGTAGAATCCGAACGAGTATCGAAAAATGGTAGAATCCAGGCCAGTCCCCGAAAAAGGGAGAATCCGTGCGAGTACCGGAAAACTGTCCCTGTGAGTACCGGAAAAGAGTAGAATCCGAACGAGTATCGAAAAATGGTAGAATCCCGGCCAGTACCCGAAAAAGGGAGAATCCGTGCGAGTACCGGAAAACTGTCCCAGTGAGTCTTGGAAAATGGTAGAATCCGTGCGAGTATCGAAAAAAAGTAGAATCCGGGCCAGTACCCGAAAAAGGGAGAATCCGTGCGAGTGCCGGAAAACTGTCCCGGTGAGTACTGGAAAATGGTAGAATCCAAACGAGTATCTAAAAATGGTAGAATCCGGGCCAGTACCCGAAAAAGGGAGAATCCGTGCGAGTACCGGAAAACTGTCCCTGTGAGTACCGGAAAATAGTAGAATCCGAACGAGTATCGAAAAATGGTAGAATCCAGGCCAGTACCCGAAAAAGGGAGAATCCGTGCGAGTACCGGAAAACTGTCCCAGTGAGTACCGGAAAAGAGTAGAATCCGAACGAGTATCGAAAAATGGTAGAATCCAGGCCAGTACCCGAAAAAGGGAGAATCCCTGCGAGTACCGGAAAACTATCCCTGTGAGTACCGGAAAAGAGTAGAATCCGAACGAGTATCGAAAAAAAGTAGAATCCGGGCCAGTACCCGAAAAAGGGAGAATCCGTGCGAGTGCCGGAAAACTGTCCCGGTGAGTACTGGAAAATGGTAGAATCCAAACGAGTATCTAAAAATGGTAGAATCCGGGCCAGTACCCGAAAATGGGAGAATCCGTGCGAGTACCGGAAAACTGTCCCGGTGAGTACTGGAAAATGGTAGAATCCAAACGAGTATCTAAAAATGGTAGAATCCGGGCCAGTAC
The DNA here is from genome assembly GCA_945999865.1 of Vitis cinerea var. helleri x Vitis rupestris. Taxonomy (NCBI): domain Eukaryota; kingdom Viridiplantae; phylum Streptophyta; class Magnoliopsida; order Vitales; family Vitaceae; genus Vitis; species Vitis cinerea var. helleri x Vitis rupestris. Next base: position 9,526,462 of record OX253932.1, read on the forward strand.
CCGAAAATGGGAGAATCCGTGCGAGTACCGGAAAACTGTCCCTGTGAGTACCGGAAAATAGTAGAATCCGAACGAGTATCGAAAAATGGTAGAATCCCGGCCAGTACCCGAAAATGGGAGAATCCGTGCGAGTACCGGAAAATTGTCCCTGTGAGTACCGGAAAAGAGTAGAATCCGAACGAGTATCGAAAAATGGTAGAATCCAGGCCAGTACCCGAAAAAGGGAGAATCCGTGCGAGTACCGGAAAACTGTCCCTGTGAGTACCGAAAAATAGTAGAATCCGAACGAGTATCGAAAAATGGTAGAATCCAGGCCAGTACCCGAAAAACGGAGAATCCGTGCGAGTACCGGAAAACTGTCCCTGTGAGTACCGGAAAAGAGTAGAATCCGAACGAGTATCGAGAAATGGTAGAATCCAGGCCAGTACCCGAAAAAGGGAGAATCCGTGCGAGTACCGGAAAACTGTCTCAGTGAGTACCGGAAAATGGTAGAATCCAAACGAGTATCGAAAAATGGTAGAATCCAGGCCAGTACCCGAAAAAGGGAGAATCCGTGCGAGTACCGGAAAACTGTCCCTGTGAGTACCGGAAAATAGTAGAATCCGAACGAGTATCGAAAAATGGTAGAATCCAGGCCAGTACCCGAAAAAGGGAGAATCCGTGCGAGTACCGGAAAACTGTCCCTGTGAGTACCGGAAAATAGTAGAATCCGAACGAGTATCGAAAAATGGTAGAATCCAGGCCAGTACCCGAAAAACGGAGAATCCGTGCGAGTACCGGAAAACTGTCCCAGTGAGTACCGGAAAAGAGTAGAATCCGAACGAGTATCGAGAAATGGTAGAATCCAGGCCAGTACCCGAAAAAGGGAGAATCCGTGCGAGTACCGGAAAACTGTCCCAGTGAGTACCGGAAAAGAGTAGAATCCGAACGAGTATCGAAAAATGGTAGAATCCAGGCCAGTACCCGAAAAAGGGAGAATCCATGCGAGTACCGGAAAACTGTCCCTGTGAGTACCGGAAAAGAGTAGAATCCGAACGAGTATCGAAAAATGGTAGAATCCCGGCCAGTACCCGAAAAAGGGAGAATCCGTGCGAGTACCGGAAAATTGTCCCAGTGAGTCTTGGAAAATGGTAGAATCCGTGCGAGTATCGAAAAAAAGTAGAATCCGGGCCAGTACCCGAAAAAGGGAGAATCTGTGCGAGTACATGAAAACTGTCCCAGTGAGTACCGGAAAATGGAAGAATCCGTGCGAGTATCGAAAAAGGGTAGAATCCGGGCTAGTACCTGAAAATGGGAGAATCCGTGCGAGTACCGGAAAACTGTCCCGGTGAGTACTGGAAAATGGTAGAATCCAAACGAGTATCGAAAAATTGTAGAATCCGGGCCAGTACCCGAAAATGGGAGAATCCGTGCGAGTACCGGAAAACTATCCCTGTGAGTACCGGAAAAGAGTAGAATCCGAACGAGTATCGAAAAATGGTAGAATCCAGGCCAGTACCCGAAAAAGGGAGAATCCGTGCGAGTACCGGAAAACTGTCCCAGTGAGTCTTGGAAAATGGTAGAATCCGTGCGAGTATCGAAAAAAAGTAGAATCCGGGCCAGTACCCGAAAAAGGGAGAATCCGTGCGAGTGCCGGAAAACTGTCCCGGTGAGTACTGGAAAATGGTAGAATCCAAACGAGTATCTAAAAATGGTAGAATCCGGGCCAGTACCCGAAAATGGGAGAATCCGTGCGAGTACCGGAAAACTGTCCCTGTGAGTACCGGAAAAGAGTTGAATCCGAACGAGTATCGAAAAATGGTAGAATCCAGGCCAGTACCCGAAAAAGGGAGAATCCGTGCGAGTACCGGAAAACTATCCCTGTGAGTACCGGAAAAGAGTAGAATCCGAACGAGTATCGAAAAATGGTAGAATCCCGGCCAGTACCCGAAAAAGGGAGAATCCGTGCGAGTACCGGAAAACTGTCTCAGTGAGTACCGGAAAATGGTAGAATCCAAACGAGTATCGAAAAATGGTAGAATCCAGGCCAGTACCCGAAAAAGGGAGAATCCGTGCGAGTACCGGAAAACTGTCCCGGTGAGTACTGGAAAATGGTAGAATCCAAACGAGTATCGAAAAATTGTAGAATCCGGGCCAGTACCCGAAAATGGGAGAATCCGTGCGAGTACCGGAAAATTGTCCCTGTGAGTACCGGAAAAGAGTAGAATCCGAACGAGTATCGAAAAATGGTAGAATCCCGGCCAGTACCCGAAAAAGGGAGAATCCGTGCGAGTACCGGAAAACTGTCCCTGTGAGTACCGGAAAATAGTAGAATCCGAACGAGTATCGAAAAATGGTAGAATCCAGGCCAGTACCCGAAAAAGGGAGAATCCGTGCGAGTACCGGAAAACTGTCTCAGTGAGTACCGGAAAATGGTAGAATCCAAACGAGTATCGAAAAATGGTAGAATCCAGGCCAGTACCCGAAAAAGGGAGAATCCGTGCGAGTACCGGAAAACTGTCCCTGTGAGTACCGGAAAATAGTAGAATCCGAACGAGTATCGAAAAATGGTAGAATCCAGGCCAGTACCCGAAAAACGGAGAATCCGTGCGAGTACCGGAAAACTGTCCCTGTGAGTACCGGAAAAGAGTAGAATCCGAACGAGTATCGAGAAATGGTAGAATCCAGGCCAGTACCCGAAAAAGGGAGAATCCGTGCGAGTACCGGAAAACTGTCTCAGTGAGTACCGGAAAATGGTAGAATCCAAACGAGTATCGAAAAATGGTAGAATCCAGGCCAGTACCCGAAAAAGGGAGAATCCGTGCGAGTACCGGAAAACTGTCCCTGTGAGTACCGGAAAATAGTAGAATCCGAACGAGTATCGAAAAATGGTAGAATCCAGGCCAGTACCCGAAAAACGGAGAATCCGTGCGAGTACCGGAAAACTGTCCCAGTGAGTACCGGAAAAGAGTAGAATCCGAACGAGTATCGAGAAATGGTAGAATCCAGGCCAGTACCCGAAAAAGGGAGAATCCGTGCGAGTACCGGAAAACTGTCCCAGTGAGTACCGGAAAAGAGTAGAATCCGAACGAGTATCGAAAAATGGTAGAATCCAGGCCAGTACCCGAAAAAGGGAGAATCCATGCGAGTACCGGAAAACTGTCCCTGTGAGTACCGGAAAAGAGTAGAATCCGAACGAGTATCGAAAAATGGTAGAATCCAGGCCAGTACCCGAAAAAGGGAGAATCCGTGCGAGTACCGGAAAACTGTCCCTGTGAGTACCGGAAAAGAGTAGAATCCGAACGAGTATCGAAAAATGGTAGAATCCGGGCCAGTACCCGAAAATGGGAGATTCCGTGCGAGTACCGGAAAACTGTCCCGGTGAGTACTGGAAAATGGTAGAATCCAAACGAGTATCGAAAAATTGTAGAATCCGGGCCAGTACCCGAAAATGGGAGAATCCGTGCGAGTACCGGAAAACTATCCCTGTGAGTACCGGAAAAGAGTAGAATCCGAACGAGTATCGAAAAATGGTAGAATCCAGGCCAGTACCCGAAAAAGGGAGAATCCGTGCGAGTACCGGAAAACTGTCCCAGTGAGTCTTGGAAAATGGTAGAATCCGTGCGAGTATCGAAAAAAAGTAGAATCCGGGCCAGTACCCGAAAAAGGGAGAATCTGTGCGAGTACATGAAAACTGTCCCAGTGAGTACCGGAAAATGGAAGAATCCGTGCGAGTATCGAAAAAGGGTAGAATCCGGGCTAGTACCTGAAAATGGGAGAATCCGTGCGAGTACCGGAAAATTGTCCCTGTGAGTACCGGAAAAGAGTAGAATCCGAACGAGTATCGAAAAATGGTAGAATCCAGGCCAGTACCCGAAAAAGGGAGAATCCGTGCGAGTACCGGAAAACTGTCCCTGTGAGTACCGGAAAAGAGTAGAATCCGAACGAGTATCGAAAAATGGTAGAATCCGGGCCAGTACCCGAAAATGGGAGATTCCGTGCGAGTACCGGAAAACTGTCCCGGTGAGTACTGGAAAATGGTAGAATCCAAACGAGTATCGAAAAATTGTAGAATCCGGGCCAGTACCCGAAAATGGGAGAATCCGTGCGAGTACCGGAAAACTATCCCTGTGAGTACCGGAAAAGAGTAGAATCCGAACGAGTATCGAAAAATGGTAGAATCCAGGCCAGTACCCGAAAAAGGGAGAATCCGTGCGAGTACCGGAAAACTGTCCCAGTGAGTCTTGGAAAATGGTAGAATCCGTGCGAGTATCGAAAAAAAGTAGAATCCGGGCCAGTACCCGAAAAAGGGAGAATCTGTGCGAGTACATGAAAACTGTCCCAGTGAGTACCGGAAAATGGAAGAATCCGTGCGAGTATCGAAAAAGGGTAGAATCCGGGCTAGTACCTGAAAATGGGAGAATCCGTGCGAGTACCGGAAAACTGTCCCGGTGAGTACTGGAAAATGGTAGAATCCAAACGAGTATCGAAAAATTGTAGAATCCGGGCCAGTACCCGAAAATGGGAGAATCCGTGCGAGTACCGGAAAACTATCCCTGTGAGTACCGGAAAAGAGTAGAATCCGAACGAGTATCGAAAAATGGTAGAATCCAGGCCAGTACCCGAAAAAGGGAGAATCCGTGCGAGTACCGGAAAACTGTCCCAGTGAGTCTTGGAAAATGGTAGAATCCGTGCGAGTATCGAAAAAAAGTAGAATCCGGGCCAGTACCCGAAAAAGGGAGAATCCGTGCGAGTGCCGGAAAACTGTCCCGGTGAGTACTGGAAAATGGTAGAATCCAAACGAGTATCTAAAAATGGTAGAATCCGGGCCAGTACCCGAAAAAGGGAGAATCCGTGCGAGTACCGGAAAACTGTCCCTGTGAGTACCGAAAAATAGTAGAATCCGAACGAGTATCGAAAAATGGTAGAATCCAGGCCAGTACCCGAAAAAGGGAGAATCCGTGCGAGTACCGGAAAACTGTCCCAGTGAGTACCGGAAAAGAGTAGAATCCGAACGAGTATCGAAAAATGGTAGAATCCAGGCCAGTACCCGAAAAAGGGAGAATCCATGCGAGTACCGGAAAACTATCCCTGTGAGTACCGGAAAAGAGTAGAATCCGAACGAGTATCGAAAAAAAGTAGAATCCGGGCCAGTACCCGAAAAAGGGAGAATTCGTGCGAGTGCCGGAAAACTGTCCCGGTGAGTACTGGAAAATGGTAGAATCCAAACGAGTATCTAAAAATGGTAGAATCCGGGCCAGTACCCGAAAATGGGAGAATCCGTGCGAGTACCGGAAAACTGTCCCTGTGAGTACCGGAAAATAGTAGAATCCGAACGAGTATCGAAAAATGGTAGAATCCCGGCCAGTACCCGAAAATGGGAGAATCCGTGCGAGTACCGGAAAATTGTCCCTGTGAGTACCGGAAAAGAGTAGAATCCGAACGAGTATCGAAAAATGGTAGAATCCAGGCCAGTACCCGAAAAAGGGAGAATCCGTGCGAGTACCGGAAAACTGTCCCTGTGAGTACCGAAAAATAGTAGAATCCGAACGAGTATCGAAAAATGGTAGAATCCAGGCCAGTACCCGAAAAACGGAGAATCCGTGCGAGTACCGGAAAACTGTCCCTGTGAGTACCGGAAAAGAGTAGAATCCGAACGAGTATCGAGAAATGGTAGAATCCAGGCCAGTACCCGAAAAAGGGAGAATCCGTGCGAGTACCGGAAAACTGTCTCAGTGAGTACCGGAAAATGGTAGAATCCAAACGAGTATCGAAAAATGGTAGAATCCAGGCCAGTACCCGAAAAAGGGAGAATCCGTGCGAGTACCGGAAAACTGTCCCTGTGAGTACCGGAAAATAGTAGAATCCGAACGAGTATCGAAAAATGGTAGAATCCAGGCCAGTACCCGAAAAACGGAGAATCCGTGCGAGTACCGGAAAACTGTCCCAGTGAGTACCGGAAAAGAGTAGAATCCGAACGAGTATCGAGAAATGGTAGAATCCAGGCCAGTACCCGAAAAAGGGAGTATCCGTGCGAGTACCGGAAAACTGTCCCAGTGAGTACCGGAAAAGAGTAGAATCCGAACGAGTATCGAAAAATGGTAGAATCCAGGCCAGTACCCGAAAAAGGGAGAATCCATGCGAGTACCGGAAAACTATCCCTGTGAGTACCGGAAAAGAGTAGAATCCGAACGAGTATCGAAAAAAAGTAGAATCCGGGCCAGTACCCGAAAAAGGGAGAATCCGTGCGAGTGCCGGAAAACTGTCCCGGTGAGTACTGGAAAATGGTAGAATCCAAACGAGTATCTAAAAAAGGTAGAATCCGGGCCAGTACCCGAAAATGGGAGAATCCGTGCGAGTACCGGAAAACTGTCCCGGTGAGTACTGGAAAATGGTAGAATCCAAACGAGTATCTAAAAATGGTAGAATCCGGGCCAGTACCCGAAAATGGGAGAATCCGTGCGAGTACCGGAAAACTGTCCCTGTGAGTACCGGAAAATAGTAGAATCCGAACGAGTATCGAAAAATGGTAGAATCCAGGCTAGTACCCGAAAATGGGAGAATCCGTGCGAGTACCGGAAAATTGTCCCTGTGAGTACCGGAAAAGAGTAGAATCCGAACGAGTATCGAAAAATGGTAGAATCCAGGCCAGTACCCGAAAAACGGAGAATCCGTGCGAGTACCGGAAAACTGTCCCTGTGAGTACCGGAAAAGAGTAGAATCCGAACGAGTATCGAAAAATGGTAGAATCCCGGCCAGTACCCGAAAAAGGGAGAATCCGTGCGAGTACCGGAAAACTGTCCCAGTGAGTCTTGGAAAATGGTAGAATCCGTGCGAGTATCGAAAAAAAGTAGAATCCGGGCCAGTACCCGAAAAAGGGAGAATCCGTGCGAGTACCGGAAAACTGTCCCGGTGAGTACTGGAAAATGGTAGAATCCAAACGAGTATCGAAAAATTGTAGAATCCGGGCCAGTACTCGAAAATGGGAGAATCCGTGCGAGTACCGGAAAATTGTCCCTGTGAGTACCGGAAAAGAGTAGAATCCGAACGAGTATCGAAAAATGGTAGAATCCAGGCCAGTCCCCGAAAAAGGGAGAATCCGTGCGAGTACCGGAAAACTGTCCCTGTGAGTACCGGAAAAGAGTAGAATCCGAACGAGTATCGAAAAATGGTAGAATCCCGGCCAGTACCCGAAAAAGGGAGAATCCGTGCGAGTACCGGAAAACTGTCCCTGTGAGTACCGGAAAAGAGTAGAATCCGAACGAGTATCGAAAAATGGTAGAATCCAGGCCAGTACCCGAAAAAGGGAGAATCCGTGCGAGTACCGGAAAACTGTCCCGTTGAGTACTGGAAAATGGTAGAATCCAAACGAGTATCGAAAAATTGTAGAATCCGGGCCAGTACCCGAAAATGGGAGAATCCGTGCGAGTACCGGAAAATTGTCCCTGTGAGTACCGGAAAAGAGTAGAATCCGAACGAGTATCGAAAAATGGTAGAATCCAGGCCAGTACCCGAAAAAGGGAGAATCCATGCGAGTACCGGAAAACTGTCCCTGTGAGTACCGGAAAAGAGTAGAATCCGAACGAGTATCGAAAAATGGTAGAATCCCGGCCAGTACCCGAAAAAGGGAGAATCCGTGCGAGTACCGGAAAACTGTCCCAGTGAGTCTTGGAAAATGGTAGAATCCGTGCGAGTATCGAAAAAAAGTAAAATCCGGGCCAGTACCCGAAAAAGGGAGAATCCGTGCGAGTACCGGAAAACTGTCCCGGTGAGTACTGGAAAATGGTAGAATCCAAACGAGTATCGAAAAATGGTAGAATCCGGGCCAGTACCCGAAAATGGGAGAATCCGTGCGAGTACCGGAAAACTATCCCTGTGAGTACCGGAAAAGAGTAAAATCCGAACGAGTATCGAAAAATGGTAGAATCCAGGCCAGTACCCGAAAAAGGGAGAATCCGTGCGAGTACCGGAAAATTGTCCCAGTGAGTCTTGGAAAATGGTAGAATCCGTGCGAGTATCGAAAAAAAGTAGAATCCGGGCCAGTACCCGAAAAAGGGAGAATCCGTGCGAGTGCCGGAAAACTGTCCCGGTGAGTACTGGAAAATGGTAGAATCCAAACGAGTATCTAAAAATGGTAGAATCCGGGCCAGTACCCGAAAATGGGAGAATCCGTGCGAGTACCGGAAAACTGTCCCGGTGAGTACTGGAAAATGGTAGAATCCAAACGAGTATCTAAAAATGGTAGAATCCGGGCCAGTACCCGAAAATGGGAGAATCCGTGCGAGTACCGGAAAACTGTCCCTGTGAGTACCGGAAAATAGTAGAATCCGAACGAGTATCGAAAAATGGTAGAATCCCGGCCAGTACCCGAAAATGGGAGAATCCGTGCGAGTACCGGAAAATTGTCCCTGTGAGTACCGGAAAAGAGTAGAATCCGAACGAGTATCGAAAAATGGTAGAATCCAGGCCAGTACCCGAAAAAGGGAGAATCCGTGCGAGTACCGGAAAACTGTCCCTGTGAGTACCGGAAAATAGTAGAATCCGAACGAGTATCGAAAAATGGTAGAATCCAGGCCAGTACCCGAAAAACGGAGAATCCGTGCGAGTACCGGAAAACTGTCCCTGTGAGTACCGGAAAATAGTAGAATCCGAACGAGTATCGAAAAATGGTAGAATCCAGGCCAGTACCCGAAAAAGGGAGAATCCATGCGAGTACCGGAAAACTATCCCTGTGAGTACCGGAAAAGAGTAGAATCCGAACGAGTATCGAAAAAAAGTAGAATCCGGGCCAGTACCCGAAAAAGGGAGAATCCGTGCGAGTGCCGAAAAACTGTCCCGGTGAGTACTGGAAAATGGTAGAATCCAAACGAGTATCGAAAAATTGTAGAATCCGGGCCAGTACCCGAAAATGGGAGAATCCGTGCGAGTACCGGAAAATTGTCCCTGTGAGTACCGGAAAAGAGTAGAATCCGAACGAGTATCGAAAAATGGTAGAATCCAGGCCAGTACCCGAAAAAGGGAGAATCTGTGCGAGTACCGGAAAACTGTCCCGTTGAGTACTGGAAAATGGTAGAATCCAAACGAGTATCGAAAAATTGTAGAATCCGGGCCAGTACCCGAAAATGGGAGAATCCGTGCGAGTACCGGAAAATTGTCCCTGTGAGTACCGGAAAAGAGTAGAATCCGAACGAGTATCGAAAAATGGTAGAATCCAGGCCAGTACCCGAAAAAGGGAGAATCCGTGCGAGTACCGGAAAACTGTCTCAGTGAGTACCCGAAAATGGTAGAATCCAAACGAGTATCGAAAAATGGTAGAATCCAGGCCAGTACCCGAAAAAGGGAGAATCCGTGCGAGTACCGGAAAACTGTCCCTGTGAGTACCGGAAAATAGTAGAATCCGAACGAGTATCGAAAAATGGTAGAATCCAGGCCAGTACCCGAAAAAGGGAGAATCCGTGCGAGTACCGGAAAACTGTCCCAGTGAGTCTTGGAAAATGGTAGAATCCGTGCGAGTATCGAAAAAAAGTAGAATCCGGGCCAGTACCCGAAAAAGGGAGAATCCGTGCGAGTACCGGAAAACTGTCCCGGTGAGTACTGGAAAATGGTAGAATCCAAACGAGTATCTAAAAATGGTAGAATCCGGGCCAGTACCCGAAAATGGGAGATTCCGTGCGAGTACCGGAAAACTGTCCCGGTGAGTACTGGAAAATGGTAGAATCCAAACGAGTATCGAAAAATTGTAGAATCCGGGCCAGTACCCGAAAATGGGAGAATCCGTGCGAGTACCGGAAAACTATCCCTGTGAGTACCGGAAAAGAGTAGAATCCGAACGAGTATCGAAAAATGGTAGAATCCAGGCCAGTACCCGAAAAAGGGAGAATCCGTGCGAGTACCGGAAAACTGTCCCAGTGAGTCTTGGAAAATGGTAGAATCCGTGCGAGTATCGAAAAAAAGTAGAATCCGGGCCAGTACCCGAAAAAGGGAGAATCCGTGCGAGTGCCGGAAAACTGTCCCGGTGAGTACTGGAAAATGGTAGAATCCAAACGAGTATCTAAAAATGGTAGAATCCGGGCCAGTACCCGAAAATGGGAGAATCCGTGCGAGTACCGGAAAACTGTCCCGGTGAGTACTGGAAAATGGTAGAATCCAAACGAGTATCTAAAAATGGTAGAATCCGGGCCAGTACCCGAAAATGGGAGAATCCGTGCGAGTACCGGAAAACTGTCCCTGTGAGTACCGGAAAATAGTAGAATCCGAACGAGTATCGAAAAATGGTAGAATCCAGGCCAGTACCCGAAAATGGGAGAATCCGTGCGAGTACCGGAAAACTGTCCCTGTGAGTACCGGAAAAGAGTAGAATCCGAACGAGTATCGAAAAATGGTAGAATCCCGGCCAGTACCCGAAAAAGGGAGAATCCGTGCGAGTACCGGAAAACTGTCTCAGTGAGTACCGGAAAATGGTAGAATCCAAACGAGTATCGAAAAATGGTAGAATCCAGGCCAGTACCCGAAAAAGGGAGAATCCGTGCGAGTACCGAAAAACTGTCCCAGTGAGTCTTGGAAAATGGTAGAATCCGTGCGAGTATCGAAAAAAAGTAGAATCCGGGCCAGTACCCGAAAAAGGGAGAATCCGTGCGAGTGCCGGAAAACTGTCCCGGTGAGTACTGGAAAATGGTAGAATCCAAACGAGTATCTAAAAATGGTAGAATCCAGGCCAGTACCCGAAAATGGGAGAATCCGTGCGAGTACCGGAAAATTGTCCCTGTGAGTACCGGAAAAGAGTAGAATCCGAACGAGTATCGAAAAATGGTAGAATCCAGGCCAGTACCCGAAAAACGGAGAATCCGTGCGAGTACCGGAAAACTGTCCCTGTGAGTACCGGAAAAGAGTAGAATCCGAACGAGTATCGAAAAATGGTAGAATCCCGGCCAGTACCCGAAAAAGGGAGAATCCGTGCGAGTACCGGAAAACTGTCCCAGTGAGTCTTGGAAAATGGTAGAATCCGTGCGAGTATCGAAAAAAAGTAGAATCCGGGCCAGTACCCGAAAAAGGGAGAATCCGTGCGAGTACCGGAAAACTGTCCCGGTGAGTACTGGAAAATGGTAGAATCCAAACGAGTATCTAAAAATGGTAGAATCTGGGCCAGTACCCGAAAATGGGAGAATCCGTGCGAGTACCGGAAAACTGTCCCGTTGAGTACTGGAAAATGGTAGAATCCAAACGAGTATCGAAAAATTGTAGAATCCGGGCCAGTACCCGAAAATGGGAGAATCCGTGCGAGTACCGGAAAATTGTCCCTGTGAGTACCGGAAAAGAGTAGAATCCGAACGAGTATCGAAAAATGGTAGAATCCAGGCCAGTACCCGAAAAAGGGAGAATCCGTGCGAGTACCGGAAAACTGTCTCAGTGAGTACCGGAAAATGGTAGAATCCAAACGAGTATCGAAAAATGGTAGAATCCAGGCCAGTACCCGAAAAAGGGAGAATCCGTGCGAGTACCGGAAAACTGTCCCTGTGAGTACCGGAAAATAGTAGAATCCGAACGAGTATCGAAAAATGGTAGAATCCAGGCCAGTACCCGAAAAAGGGAGAATCCGTGCGAGTACCGGAAAACTGTCCCGGTGAGTACTGGAAAATGGTAGAATCCAAACGAGTACCGAAAAATGGTAGAATCCGGGCCAGTACCCGAAAATGGGAGAATCCGTGCGAGTACCGGAAAACTATCCCTGTGAGTACCGGAAAAGAGTAGAATCCGAACGAGTATCGAAAAATGGTAGAATCCAGGCCAGTACCCGAAAAAGGGAGAATCCGTGCGAGTACCGGAAAACTGTCCCAGTGAGTCTTGGAAAATGGTAGAATCCGTGCGAGTATCGAAAAAAAGTAGAATCCGGGCCAGTACCCGAAAAAGGGAGAATCCGTGCGAGTGCCGGAAAACTGTCCCGGTGAGTACTGGAAAATGGTAGAATCCAAACGAGTATCTAAAAATGGTAGAATCCGGGCCAGTACCCGAAAATGGGAGAATCCGTGCGAGTACCGGAAAACTGTCCCGGTGAGTACTGGAAAATGGTAGAATCCAAACGAGTATCTAAAAATGGTAGAATCCGGGCCAGTACCCGAAAATGGGAGAATCCGTGCGAGTACCGGAAAACTGTCCCTGTGAGTACCGGAAAATAGTAGAATCCGAACGAGTATCGAAAAATGGTAGAATCCAGGCGAGTACCCGAAAATGGGAGAATCCGTGCGAGTACCGGAAAATTGTCCCTGTGAGTACCGGAAAAGAGTAGAATCCGAACGAGTATCGAAAAATGGTAGATTCCAGGCCAGTACCCGAAAAACGGAGAATCCGTGCGAGTACCGGAAAACTGTCCCTGTGAGTACCGGAAAAGAGTAGAATCCGAACGAGTATCGAAAAATGGTAGAATCCCGGCCAGTACCCGAAAAAGGGAGAATCCGTGCGAGTACCGGAAAACTGTCCCAGTGAGTCTTGGAAAATGGTAGAATCCGTGCGAGTATCGAAAAAAAGTAGAATCCGGGCCAGTACCCGAAAAAGGGAGAATCCGTGCGAGTACCGGAAAACTGTCCCGGTGAGTACTGGAAAATGGTAGAATCCAAACGAGTATCTAAAAATGGTAGAATCCGGGCCAGTACCCGAAAATGGGAGAATCCGTGCGAGTACCGGAAAACTGTCCCGTTGAGTACTGGAAAATGGTAGAATCCAAACGAGTATCGAAAAATTGTAGAATCCGGGCAAGTACCCGAAAATGGGAGAATCCGTGCGAGTACCGGAAAATTGTCCCTGTGAGTACCGGAAAAGAGTAGAATCCGAACGAGTATCGAAAAATGGTAGAATCCAGGCCAGTACCCGAAAAAGGGAGAATCCGTGCGAGTACCGGAAAACTGTCCCTGTGAGTACCGGAAAAGAGTAGAATCCGAACGAGTATCGAAAAATGGTAGAATCCGGGCCAGTACCCGAAAATGGGAGATTCCGTGCGAGTACCGGAAAACTGTCCCGGTGAGTACTGGAAAATGGTAGAATCCAAACGAGTATCGAAAAATTGTAGAATCCGGGCCAGTACCCGAAAATGGGAGAATCCGTGCGAGTACCGGAAAACTATCCCTGTGAGTACCGGAAAAGAGTAGAATCCGAACGAGTATCGAAAAATGGTAGAATCCAGGCCAGTACCCGAAAAAGGGAGAATCCGTGCGAGTACCGGAAAACTGTCCCAGTGAGTCTTGGAAAATGGTAGAATCCGTGCGAGTATCGAAAAAAAGTAGAATCCGGGCCAGTACCCGAAAAAGGGAGAATCCGTGCGAGTGCCGGAAAACTGTCCCGGTGAGTACTGGAAAATGGTAGAATCCAAACGAGTATCTAAAAATGGTAGAATCCGGGCCAGTACCCGAAAATGGGAGAATCCGTGCGAGTACCGGAAAACTGTCCCGGTGAGTACTGGAAAATGGTAGAATCCAAACGAGTATCTAAAAATGGTAGAATCCGGGCCAGTACCCGAAAATGGGAGAATCCGTGCGAGTACCGGAAAACTGTCCCTGTGAGTACCGGAAAATAGTAGAATCCGAACGAGTATCGAAAAATGGTAGAATCCAGGCCAGTACCCGAAAATGGGAGAATCCGTGCGAGTACCGGAAAACTGTCCCTGTGAGTACCGGAAAAGAGTAGAATCCGAACGAGTATCGAAAAATGGTAGAATCCCGGCCAGTACCCGAAAAAGGGAGAATCCGTGCGAGTACCGGAAAACTGTCTCAGTGAGTACCGGAAAATGGTAGAATCCAAACGAGTATCGAAAAATGGTAGAATCCAGGCCAGTACCCGAAAAAGGGAGAATCCGTGCGAGTACCGAAAAACTGTCCCAGTGAGTCTTGGAAAATGGTAGAATCCGTGCGAGTATCGAAAAAAAGTAGAATCCGGGCCAGTACCCGAAAAAGGGAGAATCCGTGCGAGTGCCGGAAAACTGTCCCGGTGAGTACTGGAAAATGGTAGAATCCAAACGAGTATCTAAAAATGGTAGAATCCAGGCCAGTACCCGAAAATGGGAGAATCCGTGCGAGTACCGGAAAATTGTCCCTGTGAGTACCGGAAAAGAGTAGAATCCGAACGAGTATCGAAAAATGGTAGAATCCAGGCCAGTACCCGAAAAACGGAGAATCCGTGCGAGTACCGGAAAACTGTCCCTGTGAGTACCGGAAAAGAGTAGAATCCGAACGAGTATCGAAAAATGGTAGAATCCCGGCCAGTACCCGAAAAAGGGAGAATCCGTGCGAGTACCGGAAAACTGTCCCAGTGAGTCTTGGAAAATGGTAGAATCCGTGCGAGTATCGAAAAAAAGTAGAATCCGGGCCAGTACCCGAAAAAGGGAGAATCCGTGCGAGTACCGGAAAACTGTCCCGGTGAGTACTGGAAAATGGTAGAATCCAAACGAGTATCTAAAAATGGTAGAATCCGGGCCAGTACCCGAAAATGGGAGAATCCGTGCGAGTACCGGAAAACTGTCCCGTTGAGTACTGGAAAATGGTAGAATCCAAACGAGTATCGAAAAATTGTAGAATCCGGGCCAGTACCCGAAAATGGGAGAATCCGTGCGAGTACCGGAAAATTGTCCCTGTGAGTACCGGAAAAGAGTAGAATCCGAACGAGTATCGAAAAATGGTAGAATCCAGGCCAGTACCCGAAAAAGGGAGAATCCGTGCGAGTACCGGAAAACTGTCTCAGTGAGTACCGGAAAATGGTAGAATCCAAACGAGTATCGAAAAATGGTAGAATCCAGGCCAGTACCCGAAAAAGGGAGAATCCGTGCGAGTACCGGAAAACTGTCCCTGTGAGTACCGGAAAATAGTAGAATCCGAACGAGTATCGAAAAATGGTAGAATCCAGGCCAGTACCCGAAAAAGGGAGAATCCGTGCGAGTACCGGAAAACTGTCCCGGTGAGTACTGGAAAATGGTAGAATCCAAACGAGTACCGAAAAATGGTAGAATCCGGGCCAGTACCCGAAAATGGGAGAATCCGTGCGAGTACCGGAAAACTATCCCTGTGAGTACCGGAAAAGAGTAGAATCCGAACGAGTATCGAAAAATGGTAGAATCCAGGCCAGTACCCGAAAAAGGGAGAATCCGTGCGAGTACCGGAAAACTGTCCCAGTGAGTCTTGGAAAATGGTAGAATCCGTGCGAGTATCGAAAAAAAGTAGAATCCGGGCCAGTACCCGAAAAAGGGAGAATCCGTGCGAGTGCCGGAAAACTGTCCCGGTGAGTACTGGAAAATGGTAGAATCCAAACGAGTATCTAAAAATGGTAGAATCCGGGCCAGTACCCGAAAATGGGAGAATCCGTGCGAGTACCGGAAAACTGTCCCGGTGAGTACTGGAAAATGGTAGAATCCAAACGAGTATCTAAAAATGGTAGAATCCGGGCCAGTACCCGAAAATGGGAGAATCCGTGCGAGTACCGGAAAACTGTCCCTGTGAGTACCGGAAAATAGTAGAATCCGAACGAGTATCGAAAAATGGTAGAATCCAGGCGAGTACCCGAAAATGGGAGAATCCGTGCGAGTACCGGAAAATTGTCCCTGTGAGTACCGGAAAAGAGTAGAATCCGAACGAGTATCGAAAAATGGTAGATTCCAGGCCAGTACCCGAAAAACGGAGAATCCGTGCGAGTACCGGAAAACTGTCCCTGTGAGTACCGGAAAAGAGTAGAATCCGAACGAGTATCGAAAAATGGTAGAATCCCGGCCAGTACCCGAAAAAGGGAGAATCCGTGCGAGTACCGGAAAACTGTCCCAGTGAGTCTTGGAAAATGGTAGAATCCGTGCGAGTATCGAAAAAAAGTAGAATCCGGGCCAGTACCCGAAAAAGGGAGAATCCGTGCGAGTACCGGAAAACTGTCCCGGTGAGTACTGGAAAATGGTAGAATCCAAACGAGTATCTAAAAATGGTAGAATCCGGGCCAGTACCCGAAAATGGGAGAATCCGTGCGAGTACCGGAAAACTGTCCCGTTGAGTACTGGAAAATGGTAGAATCCAAACGAGTATCGAAAAATTGTAGAATCCGGGCAAGTACCCGAAAATGGGAGAATCCGTGCGAGTACCGGAAAATTGTCCCTGTGAGTACCGGAAAAGAGTAGAATCCGAACGAGTATCGAAAAATGGTAGAATCCAGGCCAGTACCCGAAAAACGGAGAATCCGTGCGAGTACCGGAAAACTGTCCCTGTGAGTACCGGAAAAGAGTAGAATCCGAACGAGTATCGAAAAATGGTAGAATCCCGGCCAGTACCCGAAAAAGGGAGAATCCGTGCGAGTACCGGAAAACTGTCCCAGTGAGTCTTGGAAAATGGTAGAATCCGTGCGAGTATCGAAAAAAAGTAGAATCCGGGCCAGTACCCGAAAAAGGGAGAATCCGTGCGAGTACCGGAAAACTGTCCCGGTGAGTACTGGAAAATGGTAGAATCCAAACGAGTATCTAAAAATGGTAGAATCCGGGCCAGTACCCGAAAATGGGAGAATCCGTGCGAGTACCGGAAAATTGTCCCTGTGAGTACCGGAAAAGAGTAGAATCCGAACGAGTATCGAAAAATGGTAGAATCCAGGCCAGTACCCGAAAAACGGAGAATCCGTGCGAGTACCGGAAAACTGTCCCTGTGAGTACCGGAAAAGAGTAGAATCCGAACGAGTATCGAAAAATGGTAGAATCCCGGCCAGTACCCGAAAAAGGGAGAATCCGTGCGAGTACCGGAAAACTGTCCCAGTGAGTCTTGGAAAATGGTAGAATCCGTGCGAGTATCGAAAAAAAGTAGAATCCGGGCCAGTACCCGAAAAAGGGAGAATCCGTGCGAGTACCGGAAAACTGTCCCGGTGAGTACTGGAAAATGGTAGAATCCAAACGAGTATCTAAAAATGGTAGAATCCGGGCCAGTACCCGAAAATGGGAGAATCCGTGCGAGTACCGGAAAACTGTCCCGTTGAGTACTGGAAAATGGTAGAATCCAAACGAGTATCGAAAAATTGTAGAATCCGGGCCAGTACCCGAAAATGGGAGAATCCGTGCGAGTACCGGAAAATTGTCCCTGTGAGTACCGGAAAAGAGTAGAATCCGAACGAGTATCGAAAAATGGTAGAATCCAGGCCAGTACCCGAAAAAGGGAGAATCCGTGCGAGTACCGGAAAACTGTCTCAGTGAGTACCGGAAAATGGTAGAATCCAAACGAGTATCGAAAAATGGTAGAATCCAGGCCAGTACCCGAAAAAGGGAGAATCCGTGCGAGTACCGGAAAACTGTCCCTGTGAGTACCGGAAAATAGTAGAATCCGAACGAGTATCGAAAAATGGTAGAATCCAGGCCAGTACCCGAAAAAGGGAGAATCCGTACGAGTACCGGAAAACTGTCCCGGTGAGTACTGGAAAATGGTAGAATCCAAACGAGTACCGAAAAATGGTAGAATCCGGGCCAGTACCCGAAAATGGGAGAATCCGTGCGAGTACCGGAAAACTATCCCTGTGAGTACCGGAAAAGAGTAGAATCCGAACGAGTATCGAAAAATGGTAGAATCCAGGCCAGTACCCGAAAAAGGGAGAATCCGTGCGAGTACCGGAAAACTGTCCCAGTGAGTCTTGGAAAATGGTAGAATCCGTGCGAGTATCGAAAAAAAGTAGAATCCGGGCCAGTACCCGAAAAAGGGAGAATCCGTGCGAGTGCCGGAAAACTGTCCCGGTGAGTACTGGAAAATGGTAGAATCCAAACGAGTATCTAAAAATGGTAGAATCCGGGCCAGTACCCGAAAATGGGAGAATCCGTGCGAGTACCGGAAAACTGTCCCGGTGAGTACTGGAAAATGGTAGAATCCAAACGAGTATCTAAAAATGGTAGAATCCGGGCCAGTACCCGAAAATGGGAGAATCCGTGCGAGTACCGGAAAACTGTCCCTGTGAGTACCGGAAAATAGTAGAATCCGAACGAGTATCGAAAAATGGTAGAATCCAGGCCAGTACCCGAAAATGGGAGAATCCGTGCGAGTACCGGAAAATTGTCCCTGTGAGTACCGGAAAAGAGTAGAATCCGAACGAGTATCGAAAAATGGTAGAATCCAGGCCAGTACCCGAAAAACGGAGAATCCGTGCGAGTACCGGAAAACTGTCCCTGTGAGTACCGGAAAAGAGTAGAATCCGAACGAGTATCGAAAAATGGTAGAATCCCGGCCAGTACCCGAAAAAGGGAGAATCCGTGCGAGTACCGGAAAACTGTCCCAGTGAGTCTTGGAAAATGGTAGAATCCGTGCGAGTATCGAAAAAAAGTAGAATCCGGGCCAGTACCCGAAAAAGGGAGAATCCGTGCGAGTACCGGAAAACTGTCCCGGTGAGTACTGGAAAATGGTAGAATCCAAACGAGTATCTAAAAATGGTAGAATCCGGGCCAGTACCCGAAAATGGGAGAATCCGTGCGAGTACCGGAAAACTGTCCCGTTGAGTACTGGAAAATGGTAGAATCCAAACGAGTATCGAAAAATTGTAGAATCCGGGCAAGTACCCGAAAATGGGAGAATCCGTGCGAGTACCGGAAAATTGTCCCTGTGAGTACCGGAAAAGAGTAGAATCCGAACGAGTATCGAAAAATGGTAGAATCGAAGCCAGTACCCGAAAAAGGGAGAATCCGTGCGAGTACCGGAAAACTGTCTCAGTGAGTACCGGAAAATGGTAGAATCCAAACGAGTATCGAAAAATGGTAGAATCCAGGCCAGTACCCGAAAAAGGGAGAATCCGTGCGAGTACCGGAAAACTGTCCCTGTGAGTACCGGAAAATAGTAGAATCCGAACGAGTATCGAAAAATGGTAGAATCCAGGCCAGTACCCGAAAAAGGGAGAATCCGTGCGAGTACCGGAAAACTGTCCCGGTGAGTACTGGAAAATGGTAGAATCCAAACGAGTATCGAAAAATGGTAGAATCCGGGCCAGTACCCGAAAATGGGAGAATCCGTGCGAGTACCGGAAAACTATCCCTGTGAGTACCGGAAAAGAGTAGAATCCGAACGAGTATCGAAAAATGGTAGAATCCAGGCCAGTACCCGAAAAAGGGAGAATCCGTGCGAGTACCGGAAAACTGTCCCAATGAGTCTTGGAAAATGGTAGAATCCGTGCGAGTATCGAAAAAAAGTAAAATCCGGGCCAGTACCCGAAAAAGGGAGAATCCGTGCGAGTACCGGAAAACTGTCCCGGTGAGTACTGGAAAATGGTAGAATCCAAACGAGTATCGAAAAATGGTAGAATCCGGGCCAGTACCCGAAAATGGGAGAATCCGTGCGAGTACCGGAAAACTGTCCCTGTGAGTACCGGAAAATAGTAGAATCCGAACGAGTATCGAAAAATGGTAGAATCCAGGCCAGTACCCGAAAAAGGGAGAATCCGTGCGAGTACCGGAAAACTGTCCCGGTGAGTACTGGAAAATGGTAGAATCCAAACGAGTATCGAAAAATGGTAGAATCCGGGCCAGTACCCGAAAATGGGAGAATCCGTGCGAGTACCGGAAAACTATCCCTGTGAGTACCGGAAAAGAGTAATATCCGAACGAGTATCGAAAAATGGTAGAATCCAGGCCAGTACCCGAAAAAGGGAGAATCCGTGCGAGTACCGGAAAACTGTCCCAGTGAGTCTTGGAAAATGGTAGAATCCGTGCGAGTATCGAAAAAAAGTACAATCCGGGCCAGTACCCGAAAAAGGGAGAATCCGTGCGAGTGCCGGAAAACTGTCCCGGTGAGTACTGGAAAATGGTAGAATCCAAACGAGTATCTAAAAATGGTAGAATCCGGGCCAGTACCCGAAAATGGGAGAATCCGTGCGAGTACCGGAAAACTGTCCCGGTGAGTACTGGAAAATGGTAGAATCCAAACGAGTATCTAAAAATGGTAGAATCCGGGCCAGTACCCGAAAATGGGAGAATCCGTGCGAGTACCGGAAAACTGTCCCGGTGAGTACCGGAAAATAGTAGAATCCGAACGAGTATCGAAAAATGGTAGAATCCAGGCCAGTACCCGAAAATGGGAGAATCCGTGCGAGTACCGGAAAATTATCCCTGTGAGTACCGGAAAAGAGTAGAATCCGAACGAGTATCGAAAAATGGTAGAATCCAGGCCAGTACCCGAAAAACGGAGAATCCGTGCGAGTACCGGAAAACTGTCCCTGTGAGTACCGGAAAAGAGTAGAATCCGAACGAGTATCGAAAAATGGTAGAATCCCGGCCAGTACCCGAAAAAGGGAGAATCCGTGCGAGTACCGGAAAACTGTCCCAGTGAGTCTTGGAAAATGGTAGAATCCGTGCGAGTATCGAAAAAAAGTAGAATCCGGGCCAGTACCCGAAAAAGGGAGAATCCGTGCGAGTACCGGAAAACTGTCCCGGTGAGTACTGGAAAATGGTAGAATCCAAACGAGTATCTAAAAATGGTAGAATCCGGGCCAGTACCCGAAAATGGGAGAATCCGTGCGAGTACCGGAAAACTGTCCCGTTGAGTACTGGAAAATGGTAGAATCCAAACGAGTATCGAAAAATTGTAGAATCCGGGCCAGTACCCGAAAATGGGAGAATCCGTGCGAGTACCGGAAAATTGTCCCTGTGAGTACCGGAAAAGAGTAGAATCCGAACGAGTATCGAAAAATGGTAGAATCTAGGCCAGTACCCGAAAAAGGGAGAATCCGTGCGAGTACCGGAAAACTGTCTCAGTGAGTACCGGAAAATGGTAGAATCCAAACGAGTATCGAAAAATGGTAGAATCCAGGCCAGTACCCGAAAAAGGGAGAATCCGTGCGAGTACCGGAAAACTGTCCCTGTGAGTACCGGAAAATAGTAGAATCCGAACGAGTATCGAAAAATGGTAGAATCCAGGCCAGTACCCGAAAAAGGGAGAATCCGTGCGAGTACCGGAAAACTGTCCCGGTGAGTACTGGAAAATGGTAGAATCCAAACGAGTATCGAAAAATGGTAGAATCCGGGCCAGTACCCGAAAATGGGAGAATCCGTGCGAGTACCGGAAAACTATCCCTGTGAGTACCGGAAAAGAGTAGAATCCGAACGAGTATCGAAAAATGGTAGAATCCAGGCCAGTACCCGAAAAAGGGAGAATCCGTGCGAGTACCGGAAAACTGTCCCAATGAGTCTTGGAAAATGGTAGAATCCGTGCGAGTATAGAAAAAAAGTAAAATCCGGGCCAGTACCCGAAAAAGGGAGAATCCGTGCGAGTACCGGAAAACTGTCCCGGTGAGTACTGGAAAATGGTAGAATCCAAACGAGTATCGAAAAATGGTAGAATCCGGGCCAGTACCCGAAAATGGGAGAATCCGTGCGAGTACCGGAAAACTGTCCCTGTGAGTACCGGAAAATAGTAGAATCCGAACGAGTATCGAAAAATGGTAGAATCCAGGCCAGTACCCGAAAAAGGGAGAATCCGTGCGAGTACCGGAAAACTGTCCCGGTGAGTACTGGAAAATGGTAGAATCCAAACGAGTATCGAAAAATGGTAGAATCCGGGCCAGTACCCGAAAATGGGAGAATCCGTGCGAGTACCGAAAAACAATCCCTGTGAGTACCGGAAAAGAGTAGAATCCGAACGAGTATCGAAAAATGGTAGAATCCAGGCCAGTACCCGAAAAAGGGAGAATCCGTGCGAGTACCGGAAAACTGTCCCAGTGAGTCTTGGAAAATGGTAGAATCCGTGCGAGTATCGAAAAAAAGTAGAATCCGGGCCAGTACCCGAAAAAGGGAGAATCCGTGCGAGTGCCGGAAAACTGTCCCGGTGAGTACTGGAAAATGGTAGAATCCAAACGAGTATCTAAAAATGGTAGAATCCGGGCCAGTACCCGAAAATGGGAGAATCCGTGCGAGTACCGGAAAACTGTCCCGGTGAGTACTGGAAAATGGTAGAATCCAAACGAGTATCGAAAAATGGTAGAATCCGGGCCAGTACCCGAAAATGGGAGAATCCGTGCGAGTACCGGAAAATTGTCCCTGTGAGTACCGGAAAAGAGTAGAATCCGAACGAGTATCGTGAAATGGTAGAATCCAGGCCAGTACCCGAAAAAGGGAGAATCCGTGCGAGTACCGTAAAACTGTCCCTGTGAGTACCGGAAAATAGTAGAATCCGAACGAGTATCGAAAAATGGTAGAATCCAGGCCAGTACCCGAAAAAGGGAGAATCCGTGCGAGTACCGGAAAACTGTCCCTGTGAGTACCGGAAAATAGTAGAATCCGAACGAGTATCGAAAAATGGTAGAATCCAGGCCAGTACCCGAAAAACGGAGAATCCGTGCGAGTACCGGAAAACTGTCCCGGTGAGTACTGGAAAATGGTAGAATCCAAACGAGTATCGAAAAATGGTAGAATCCGGGCCAGTACCCGAAAATGGGAGAATCCGTGCGAGTACCGGAAAATTGTCCCTGTGAGTACCGGAAAAGAGTAGAATCCGAACGAGTATCGAAAAATGGTAGAATCCAGGCCAGTACCCGAAAAAGGGAGAATCCGTGCGAGTACCGGAAAACTGTCTCAGTGAGTACCGGAAAATGGTAGAATCCAAACGAGTATCGAAAAATGGTAGAATCCAGGCCAGTACCCGAAAAAGGGAGAATCCGTGCGAGTACCGTAAAACTGTCCCTGTGAGTACCGGAAAATAGTAGAATCCGAACGAGTATCGAAAAATGGTAGAATCCAGGCCAGTACCCGAAAAAGGGAGAATCCGTGCGAGTACCGGAAAACTGTCCCAGTGAGTCTTGGAAAATGGTAGAATCCGTGCGAGTATCGAAAAAAAGTAGAATCCGGGCCAGTACCCGAAAAAGGGAGAATCCGTGCGAGTACCGGAAAACTGTCCCGGTGAGTACTGGAAAATGGTAGAATCCAAACGAGTATCTAAAAATGGTAGAATCCGGGCCAGTACCCGAAAATGGGAGAATCCGTGCGAGTACCGGAAAACTGTCCCGTTGAGTACTGGAAAATGGTAGAATCCAAACGAGTATCGAAAAATTGTAGAATCCGGGCCAGTACCCGAAAATGGGAGAATCCGTGCGAGTACCGGAAAACTGTCCCGTTGAGTACTGGAAAATGGTAGAATCCAAACGAGTATCGAAAAATTGTAGAATCCGGGCCAGTACCCGAAAATGGGAGAATCCGTGCGAGTACCGGAAAACTGTCCCTGTGAGTACCGGAAAATCGTAGTATCCGAACGAGTATCGAAAAATGGTAGAATCCAGGCCAGTACCCGAAAAAGGGAGAATCCGTGCGAGTACCGGAAAACTGTCCCGGTGAGTACTGGAAAATGGTAGAATCCAAACGAGTATCGAAAAATGGTAGAATCCGGGCCAGTACCCGAAAATGGGAGAATCCGTGCGAGTACCGGAAAATTGTCCCTGTGAGTACCGGAAAAGAGTAGAATCCGAACGAGTATCGAAAAATGGTAGAATCCAGGCCAGTACCCGAAAAAGGGAGAATCCGTGCGAGTACCGGAAAACTGTCCCAATGAGTCTTGGAAAATGGTAGAATCCGTGCGAGTATAGAAAAAAAGTAAAATCCGGGCCAGTACCCGAAAAAGGGAGAATCCGTGCGAGTACCGGAAAACTGTCCCGGTGAGTACTGGAAAATGGTAGAATCCAAACGAGTATCGAAAAATGGTAGAATCCGGGCCAGTACCCGAAAATGGGAGAATCCGTGCGAGTACCGGAAAACTGTCCCTGTGAGTACCGGAAAATAGTAGAATCCGAACGAGTATCGAAAAATGGTAGAATCCAGGCCAGTACCCGAAAAAGGGAGAATCCGTGCGAGTACCGGAAAACTGTCCCGGTGAGTACTGGAAAATGGTAGAATCCAAACGAGTATCGAAAAATGGTAGAATCCGGGCCAGTACCCGAAAATGGGAGAATCCGTGCGAGTACCGAAAAACAATCCCTGTGAGTACCGGAAAAGAGTAGAATCCGAACGAGTATCGAAAAATGGTAGAATCCAGGCCAGTACCCGAAAAAGGGAGAATCCGTGCGAGTACCGGAAAACTGTCCCAGTGAGTCTTGGAAAATGGTAGAATCCGTGCGAGTATCGAAAAAAAGTAGAATCCGGGCCAGTACCCGAAAAAGGGAGAATCCGTGCGAGTGCCGGAAAACTGTCCCGGTGAGTACTGGAAAATGGTAGAATCCAAACGAGTATCTAAAAATGGTAGAATCCGGGCCAGTACCCGAAAATGGGAGAATCCGTGCGAGTACCGGAAAACTGTCCCGGTGAGTACTGGAAAATGGTAGAATCCAAACGAGTATCGAAAAATGGTAGAATCCGGGCCAGTACCCGAAAATGGGAGAATCCGTGCGAGTACCGGAAAATTGTCCCTGTGAGTACCGGAAAAGAGTAGAATCCGAACGAGTATCGTGAAATGGTAGAATCCAGGCCAGTACCCGAAAAAGGGAGAATCCGTGCGAGTACCGTAAAACTGTCCCTGTGAGTACCGGAAAATAGTAGAATCCGAACGAGTATCGAAAAATGGTAGAATCCAGGCCAGTACCCGAAAAAGGGAGAATCCGTGCGAGTACCGGAAAACTGTCCCTGTGAGTACCGGAAAATAGTAGAATCCGAACGAGTATCGAAAAATGGTAGAATCCAGGCCAGTACCCGAAAAACGGAGAATCCGTGCGAGTACCGGAAAACTGTCCCGGTGAGTACTGGAAAATGGTAGAATCCAAACGAGTATCGAAAAATGGTAGAATCCGGGCCAGTACCCGAAAATGGGAGAATCCGTGCGAGTACCGGAAAATTGTCCCTGTGAGTACCGGAAAAGAGTAGAATCCGAACGAGTATCGAAAAATGGTAGAATCCAGGCCAGTACCCGAAAAAGGGAGAATCCGTGCGAGTACCGGAAAACTGTCTCAGTGAGTACCGGAAAATGGTAGAATCCAAACGAGTATCGAAAAATGGTAGAATCCAGGCCAGTACCCGAAAAAGGGAGAATCCGTGCGAGTACCGTAAAACTGTCCCTGTGAGTACCGGAAAATAGTAGAATCCGAACGAGTATCGAAAAATGGTAGAATCCAGGCCAGTACCCGAAAAAGGGAGAATCCGTGCGAGTACCGGAAAACTGTCCCAGTGAGTCTTGGAAAATGGTAGAATCCGTGCGAGTATCGAAAAAAAGTAGAATCCGGGCCAGTACCCGAAAAAGGGAGAATCCGTGCGAGTACCGGAAAACTGTCCCGGTGAGTACTGGAAAATGGTAGAATCCAAACGAGTATCTAAAAATGGTAGAATCCGGGCCAGTACCCGAAAATGGGAGAATCCGTGCGAGTACCGGAAAACTGTCCCGTTGAGTACTGGAAAATGGTAGAATCCAAACGAGTATCGAAAAATTGTAGAATCCGGGCCAGTACCCGAAAATGGGAGAATCCGTGCGAGTACCGGAAAACTGTCCCGTTGAGTACTGGAAAATGGTAGAATCCAAACGAGTATCGAAAAATTGTAGAATCCGGGCCAGTACCCGAAAATGGGAGAATCCGTGCGAGTACCGGAAAACTGTCCCTGTGAGTACCGGAAAATCGTAGTATCCGAACGAGTATCGAAAAATGGTAGAATCCAGGCCAGTACCCGAAAAAGGGAGAATCCGTGCGAGTACCGGAAAACTGTCCCGGTGAGTACTGGAAAATGGTAGAATCCAAACGAGTATCGAAAAATGGTAGAATCCGGGCCAGTACCCGAAAATGGGAGAATCCGTGCGAGTACCGGAAAATTGTCCCTGTGAGTACCGGAAAAGAGTAGAATCCGAACGAGTATCGAAAAATGGTAGAATCCAGGCCAGTACCCGAAAAAGGGAGAATCCGTGCGAGTACCGGAAAACTGTCTCAGTGAGTACCGGAAAATGGTAGAATCCAAACGAGTATCGAAAAATGGTAGAATCCAGGCCAGTACCCGAAAAAGGGAGAATCCGTGCGAGTACCGTAAAACTGTCCCTGTGAGTACCGGAAAATAGTAGAATCCGAACGAGTATCGAAAAATGGTAGAATCCAGGCCAGTACCCGAAAAAGGGAGAATCCGTGCGAGTACCGGAAAACTGTCTCAGTGAGTACCGGAAAATGGTAGAATCCAAACGAGTATCGAAAAATGGTAGAATCCAGGCCAGTACCCGAAAAAGGGAGAATCCGTGCGAGTACCGGAAAACTGTCTCACTGAGTACCGGAAAATGGTAGAATCCAAACGAGTATCGAAAAATGGTAGAATCCAGGCCAGTACCCGAAAAAGGGAGAATCCGTGCGAGTACCGGAAAACTGTCCCTGTGAGTACCGGAAAATAGTAGAATCCGAACGAGTATCGAAAAATGGTAGAATCCAGGCCAGTACCCGAAAAACGGAGAATCCGTGCGAGTACCGGAAAACTGTCCCTGTGAGTACCGGAAAAGAGTAGAATCCGAACGAGTATCGAAAAATGGTAGAATCCAGGCCAGTACCCGAAAAAGGGAGAATCCGTGCGAGTACCGGAATACTGTCCCAGTGAGTACCGGAAAAGAGTAGAATCCGAACGAGTATCGAAAAATGGTAGAATCCAGGCCAGTACCCGAAAAAGGGAGAATCCGTGCGAGTACCGGAAAACTGTCTCAGTGAGTACCGGAAAATGGTAGAATCCAAACGAGTATCGAAAAATGGTAGAATCCAGGCCAGTACCCGAAAAAGGGAGAATCCGTGCGAGTACCGTAAAACTGTCCCTGTGAGTACCGGAAAATAGTAGAATCCGAACGAGTATCGAAAAATGGTAGAATCCAGGCCAGTACCCGAAAAAGGGAGAATCCGTGCGAGTACCGGAAAACTGTCCCAGTGAGTCTTGGAAAATGGTAGAATCCGTGCGAGTATCGAAAAAAAGTAGAATCCGGGCCAGTACCCGAAAAAGGGAGAATCCGTGCGAGTACCGGAAAACTGTCCCGGTGAGTACTGGAAAATGGTAGAATCCAAACGAGTATCGAAAAATGGTAGAATCCGGGCCAGTACCCGAAAATGGGAGAATCCGTGCGAGTACCGGAAAACTGTCCCGGTGAGTACTGGAAAATGGTAGAATCCAAACGGGTATCTAAAAATGGTAGAATCCGGGCCAGTACCCGAAAATGGGAGAATCCGTGCGAGTACCGGAAAACTGTCCCGTTGAGTACTGGAAAATGGTAGAATCCAAACGAGTATCGAAAAATTGTAGAATCCGGGCCAGTACCCGAAAATGGGAGAATCCGTGCGAGTACCGGAAAATTGTCCCTGTGAGTACCGGAAAAGAGTAGAATCCGAACGAGTATCGAAAAATGGTAGAATCTAGGCCAGTACCCGAAAAAGGGAGAATCCGTGCGAGTACCGGAAAACTGTCTCAGTGAGTACCGGAAAATGGTAGAATCCAAACGAGTATCGAAAAATGGTAGAATCCAGGCCAGTACCCGAAAAAGGGAGAATCCGTGCGAGTACCGGAAAACTGTCCCTGTGAGTACCGGAAAATAGTAGAATCCGAACGAGTATCGAAAAATGGTAGAATCCAGGCCAGTACCCGAAAAAGGGAGAATCCGTGCGAGTACCGGAAAACTGTCCCGGTGAGTACTGGAAAATGGTAGAATCCAAACGAGTATCGAAAAATGGTAGAATCCGGGCCAGTACCCGAAAATGGGAGAATCCGTGCGAGTACCGGAAAACTATCCCTGTGAGTACCGGAAAAGAGTAGAATCCGAACGAGTATCGAAAAATGGTAGAATCCAGGCCAATACCCGAAAAAGGGAGAATCCGTGCGAGTACCGGAAAACTGTCCCGGTGAGTACTGGAAAATGGTAGAATCCAAACGAGTATCGAAAAATGGTAGAATCCGGGCCAGTACCCGAAAATGGGAGAATCCGTGCGAGTACCGGAAAACTGTCCCGGTGAGTACTGGAAAATGGTAGAATCCAAACGAGTATCTAAAAATGGTAGAATCCGGGCCAGTACCCGAAAATGGGAGAATCCGTGCGAGTACCGGAAAACTGTCCCGTTGAGTACTGGAAAATGGTAGAATCCAAACGAGTATCGAAAAATTGTAGAATCCGGGCCAGTACCCGAAAATGGGAGAATCCGTGCGAGTACCGGAAAACTGTCCCGTTGAGTACTGGAAAATGGTAGAATCCAAACGAGTATCGAAAAATTGTAGAATCCGGGCCAGTACCCGAAAATGGGAGAATCCGTGCGAGTACCGGAAAACTGTCCCTGTGAGTACCGGAAAATCGTAGAATCCGAACGAGTATCGAAAAATGGTAGAATCCAGGCCAGTACCCGAAAAAGGGAGAATCCGTGCGAGTACCGGAAAACTGTCCCGGTGAGTACTGGAAAATGGTAGAATCCAAACGAGTATCGAAAAATGGTAGAATCCGGGCCAGTACCCGAAAATGGGAGAATCCGTGCGAGTACCGTAAAACTGTCCCTGTGAGTACCGGAAAATAGTAGAATCCGAACGAGTATCGAAAAATGGTAGAATCCAGGCCAATACCCGAAAAAGGGAGAATCCGTGCGAGTACCGGAAAACTGTCTCAGTGAGTACCGGAAAATGCTAGAATCCAAACGAGTATCGAAAAATGGTAGAATCCAGGCCAGTACCCGAAAAAGGGAGAATCCGTGCGAGTACCGTAAAACTGTCCCTGTGAGTACCGGAAAATAGTAGAATCCGAACGAGTATCGAAAAATGGTAGAATCCAGGCCAATACCCGAAAAAGGGAGAATCCGTGCGAGTACCGGAAAACTGTCTCAGTGAGTACCGGAAAATGCTAGAATCCAAACGAGTATCGAAAAATGGTAGAATCCAGGCCAGTACCCGAAAAAGGGAGAATCCGTGCGAGTACCGTAAAACTGTCCCTGTGAGTACCGAAAAATAGTAGAATCCGAACGAGTATCGAAAAATGGTAGAATCCAGGCCAGTACCCGAAAAAGGGAGAATCCGTGCGAGTACCGGAAAACTGTCCCTGTGAGTACCGGAAAAGAGTAGAATCCGAACGAGTATCGTGAAATGGTAGAATCCAGGCCAGTACCCGAAAAAGGGAGAATCCGTGCGAGTACCGGAAAACTGTCCCAGTGAGTACCGGAAAAGAGTAGAATCCGAACGAGTATCGAAAAATGGTAGAATCCAGGCCAGTACCCGAAAAAGGGAGAATCCGTGCGAGTACCGGAAAACTGTCCCGGTGAGTACTGGAAAATGGTAGAATCCAAACGAGTATCGAAAAATGGTAGAATCCGGGCCAGTACCCGAAAATGGGAGAATCCGTGCGAGTACCGGAAAATTGTCCCTGTGAGTACCGGAAAAGAGTAGAATCCGAACGAGTATCGAAAAATGGTAGAATCCAGGCCAGTACCCGAAAAAGGGAGAATCCGTGCGAGTACCGGAAAACTGTCTCAGTGAGTACCGGAAAATGGTAGAATCCAAACGAGTATCGAAAAATGGTAGAATCCAGGCCAGTACCCGAAAAAGGGAGAATCCGTGCGAGTACCGTAAAACTGTCCCTGTGAGTACCGGAAAATAGTAGAATCCGAACGAGTATCGAAAAATGGTAGAATCCAGGCCAGTACCCGAAAAAGGGAGAATCCGTGCGAGTACCGGAAAACTGTCCCAGTGAGTCTTGGAAAATGGTAGAATCCGTGCGAGTATCGAAAAAAAGTAGAATCCGGGCCAGTACCCGAAAAAGGGAGAATCCGTGCGAGTACCGGAAAACTGTCCCGGTGAGTACTGGAAAATGGTAGAATCCAAACGAGTATCGAAAAATGGTAGAATCCGGGCCAGTACCCGAAAATGGGAGAATCCGTGCGAGTACCGGAAAACTGTCCCGGTGAGTACTGGAAAATGGTAGAATCCAAACGAGTATCTAAAAATGGTAGAATCCGGGCCAGTACCCGAAAATGGGAGAATCCGTGCGAGTACCGGAAAACTGTCCCGTTGAGTACTGGAAAATGGTAGAATCCAAACGAGTATCGAAAAATTGTAGAATCCGGGCCAGTACCCGAAAATGGGAGAATCCGTGCGAGTACCGGAAAATTGTCCCTGTGAGTACCGGAAAAGAGTAGAATCCGAACGAGTATCGAAAAATGGTAGAATCCAGGCCAGTACCCGAAAAAGGGAGAATCCGTGCGAGTACCGGAAAACTGTCCCTGTGAGTACCGGAAAATGGTAGAATCCAAACGAGTATCGAAAAATGGTAGAATCCAGGCCAGTACCCGAAAAAGGGAGAATCCGTGCGAGTACCGGAAAACTGTCCCTGTGAGTACCGGAAAATAGTAGAATCCGAACGAGTATCGAAAAATGGTAGAATCCAGGCCAGTACCCGAAAAACGGAGAATCCGTGCGAGTACCGGAAAACTGTCCCTGTGAGTACCGGAAAAGAGTAGAATCCGAACGAGTATCGAGAAATGGTAGAATCCAGGCCAGTACCCGAAAAAGGGAGAATCAGTGCGAGTACCGGAAAACTGTCCCGGTGAGTACTGGAAAATGGTAGAATCCAAACGAGTATCTAAAAATGGTAGAATCCGGGCCAGTACCCGAAAATGGGAGAATCCGTGCGAGTACCGGAAAATTGTCCCTGTGAGTACCGGAAAAGAGTAGAATCCGAACGAGTATCGAAAAATGGTAGAATCCAGGCCAGTACCCGAAAAAGGGAGAATCCGTGCGAGTACCGGAAAACTGTCTCACTGAGTACCGGAAAATGGTAGAATCCAAACGAGTATCGAAAAATGGTAGAATCCAGGCCAGTACCCGAAAAAGGGAGAATCCGTGCGAGTACCGGAAAACTGTCCCTGTGAGTACCGGAAAATAGTAGAATCCGAACGAGTATCGAAAAATGGTAGAATCCAGGCCAGTACCCGAAAAACGGAGAATCCGTGCGAGTACCGGAAAACTGTCCCTGTGAGTACCGGAAAAGAGTAGAATCCGAACGAGTATCGAAAAATGGTAGAATCCAGGCCAGTACCCGAAAAAGGGAGAATCCGTGCGAGTACCGGAATACTGTCCCGGTGAGTACTGGAAAATGGTAGAATCCAAACGAGTATCTAAAAATGGTAGAATCCGGGCCAGTACCCGAAAATGGGAGAATCCGTGCGAGTACCGGAAAATTGTCCCTGTGAGTACCGGAAAATAGTAGAATCCGAACGAGTATCGAAAAATGGTAGAATCCAGGCCAGTACCCGAAAAAGGGAGAATCCGTGCGAGTACCGGAAAACTGTCCCTGTGAGTACCGGAAAATAGTAGAATCCGAACGAGTATCGAAAAATGGTAGAATCCAGGCCAGTACCCGAAAAAGGGAGAATCCGTGCGAGTACCGGAAAACTGTCCCGGTGAGTACTGGAAAATGGTAGAATCCAAACGAGTATCGAAAAATGGTAGAATCCGGGCCAGTACCCGAAAATGGGAGAATCCGTGCGAGTACCGGAAAATTGTCCCTGTGAGTACCGGAAAAGAGTAGAATCCGAACGAGTATCGAAAAATGGTAGAATCCAGGCCAGTACCCGAAAAAGGGAGAATCCGTGCGAGTACCGGAAAACTGTCTCAGTGAGTACCGGAAAATGGTAGAATCCAAACGAGTATCGAAAAATGGTAGAATCCAGGCCAGTACCCGAAAAAGGGAGAATCCGTGCGAGTACCGTAAAACTGTCCCTGTGAGTACCGGAAAATAGTAGAATCCGAACGAGTATCGAAAAATGGTAGAATCCAGGCCAGTACCCGAAAAAGGGAGAATCCGTGCGAGTACCGGAAAACTGTCCCAGTGAGTCTTGGAAAATGGTAGAATCCGTGCGAGTATCGAAAAAAAGTAGAATCCGGGCCAGTACCCGAAAAAGGGAGAATCCGTGCGAGTACCGGAAAACTGTCCCGGTGAGTACTGGAAAATGGTAGAATCCAAACGAGTATCGAAAAATGGTAGAATCCGGGCCAGTACCCGAAAATGGGAGAATCCGTGCGAGTACCGGAAAACTGTCCCGGTGAGTACTGGAAAATGGTAGAATCCAAACGAGTATCTAAAAATGGTAGAATCCGGGCCAGTACCCGAAAATGGGAGAATCCGTGCGAGTACCGGAAAACTGTCCCGTTGAGTACTGGAAAATGGTAGAATCCAAACGAGTATCGAAAAATTGTAGAATCCGGGCCAGTACCCGAAAATGGGAGAATCCGTGCGAGTACCGGAAAATTGTCCCTGTGAGTACCGGAAAAGAGTAGAATCCGAACGAGTATCGAAAAATGGTAGAATCCAGGCCAGTACCCGAAAAAGGGAGAATCCGTGCGAGTACCGGAAAACTGTCCCTGTGAGTACCGGAAAATGGTAGAATCCAAACGAGTATCGAAAAATGGTAGAATCCAGGCCAGTACCCGAAAAAGGGAGAATCCGTGCGAGTACCGGAAAACTGTCCCTGTGAGTACCGGAAAATAGTAGAATCCGAACGAGTATCGAAAAATGGTAGAATCCAGGCCAGTACCCGAAAAACGGAGAATCCGTGCGAGTACCGGAAAACTGTCCCT
The DNA here is from genome assembly GCA_945999865.1 of Vitis cinerea var. helleri x Vitis rupestris. Taxonomy (NCBI): domain Eukaryota; kingdom Viridiplantae; phylum Streptophyta; class Magnoliopsida; order Vitales; family Vitaceae; genus Vitis; species Vitis cinerea var. helleri x Vitis rupestris. Next base: position 9,558,926 of record OX253932.1, read on the forward strand.
GTGAGTACCGGAAAAGAGTAGAATCCGAACGAGTATCGAGAAAATGTAGAATCCAGGCCAGTACCCGAAAAAGGGAGAATCAGTGCGAGTACCGGAAAACTGTCCCGGTGAGTACTGGAAAATGGTAGAATCCAAACGAGTATCTAAAAATGGTAGAATCCGGGCCAGTACCCGAAAATGGGAGAATCCGTGCGAGTACCGGAAAATTGTCCCTGTGAGTACCGGAAAAGAGTAGAATCCGAACGAGTATCGAAAAATGGTAGAATCCAGGCCAGTACCCGAAAAAGGGAGAATCCGTGCGAGTACCGGAAAACTGTCTCACTGAGTACCGGAAAATGGTAGAATCCAAACGAGTATCGAAAAATGGTAGAATCCAGGCCAGTACCCGAAAAAGGGAGAATCCGTGCGAGTACCGGAAAACTGTCCCTGTGAGTACCGGAAAATAGTAGAATCCGAACGAGTATCGAAAAATGGTAGAATCCAGGCCAGTACCCGAAAAACGGAGAATCCGTGCGAGTACCGGAAAACTGTCCCTGTGAGTACCGGAAAAGAGTAGAATCCGAACGAGTATCGAGAAATGGTAGAATCCAGGCCAGTACCCGAAAAAGGGAGAATCCGTGCGAGTACCGGAAAACTGTCTCAGTGAGTACCGGAAAATGGTAGAATCCAAACGAGTATCGAAAAATGGTAGAATCCAGGCCAGTACCCGAAAAAGGGAGAATCCGTGCGAGTACCGGAAAACTGTCCCGGTGAGTACTGGAAAATGGTAGAATCCAAACGAGTATCGAAAAATGGTAGAATCCGGGCCAGTACCCGAAAATGGGAGAATCCGTGCGAGTACCGGAAAACTGTCCCGGTGAGTACTGGAAAATGGTAGAATCCAAACGAGTATCTAAAAATGGTAGAATCCGGGCCAGTACCCGAAAATGGGAGAATCCGTGCGAGTACCGGAAAACTGTCCCGTTGAGTACTGGAAAATGGTAGAATCCAAACGAGTATCGAAAAATTGTAGAATCCGGGCCAGTACCCGAAAATGGGAGAATCCGTGCGAGTACCGGAAAATTGTCCCTGTGAGTACCGGAAAAGAGTAGAATCCGAACGAGTATCGAAAAATGGTAGAATCCAGGCCAGTACCCGAAAAAGGGAGAATCCGTGCGAGTACCGGAAAACTGTCCCTGTGAGTACTGGAAAATGGTAGAATCCAAACGAGTATCGAAAAATGGTAGAATCCAGGCCAGTACCCGAAAAAAGGAGAATCCGTGCGAGTACCGGAAAACTGTCCCTGTGAGTACCGGAAAATAGTAGAATCCGAACGAGTATCGAAAAATGGTAGAATCCAGGCCAGTACCCGAAAAACGGAGAATCCGTGCGAGTACCGGAAAACTGTCCCTGTGAGTACCGGAAAAGAGTAGAATCCGAACGAGTATCGAGAAATGGTAGAATCCAGGCCAGTACCCGAAAAAGGGAGAATCCGTGCGAGTACCGGAAAACTGTCCCAGTGAGTACCGGAAAAGAGTAGAATCCGAACGAGTATCGAAAAATGGTAGAATCCAGGCCAGTACCCGAAAAAGGGAGAATCCGTGCGAGTACCGGAAAACTGTCCCTGTGAGTACCGGAAAATGGTAGAATCCAAACGAGTATCGAAAAATGGTAGAATCCAGGCCAGTACCCGAAAAAAGGAGAATCCGTGCGAGTACCGGAAAACTGTCCCTGTGAGTACCGGAAAATAGTAGAATCCGAACGAGTATCGAAAAATGGTAGAATCCAGGCCAGTACCCGAAAAACGGAGAATCCGTGCGAGTACCGGAAAACTGTCCCTGTGAGTACCGGAAAAGAGTAGAATCCGAACGAGTATCGAGAAATGGTAGAATCCAGGCCAGTACCCGAAAATGGGAGAATCCGTGCGAGTACCGGAAAACTGTCCCGTTGAGTACTGGAAAATGGTAGAATCCAAACGAGTATCGAAAAATTGTAGAATCCGGGCCAGTACCCGAAAATGGGAGAATCCGTGCGAGTACTGGAAAATTGTCCGTGTGAGTACCGGAAAAGAGTAGAATCCGAACGAGTATCGAAAAATGGTAGAATCCAGGCCAGTACCCGAAAAAGGGAGAATCCGTGCGAGTACCGGAAAACTGTCTCACTGAGTACCGGAAAATGGTAGAATCCAAACGAGTATCGAAAAATGGTAGAATCCAGGCCAGTACCCGAAAAAGGGAGAATCCGTGCGAGTACCGGAAAACTGTCCCTGTGAGTACCGGAAAATAGTAGAATCCGAACGAGTATCGAAAAATGGTAGAATCCAGGCCAGTACCCGAAAAAGGGAGAATCCGTGCGAGTACCGGAAAACTGTCCCAGTGAGTACCGGAAAAGATTAGAATCCGAACGAGTATCGAAAAATGGTAGAATCCAGGCCAGTACCCGAAAAAGGGAGAATCCGTGCGAGTACCGGAAAACTGTCTCACTGAGTACCGGAAAATGGTAGAATCCAAACGAGTATCGAAAAATGGTAGAATCCAGGCCAGTACCCGAAAAAGGGAGAATTCGTGCGAGTACCGGAAAACTGTCCCTGTGAGTACCGGAAAATAGTAGAATCCGAACGAGTATCGAAAAATGGTAGAATCCAGGCCAGTACCCGAAAAAGGGAGAATCCGTGCGAGTACCGGAAAACTGTCCCTGTGAGTACCGGAAAAGAGTAGAATCCGAACGAGTATCGAGAAATGGTAGAATCCAGGCCAGTACCCGAAAAAGGGAGAATCCGTGCGAGTACCGGAAAACTGTCCCAGTGAGTACCGGAAAAGAGTAGAATCCGAACGAGTATCGAAAAATGGTAGAATCCAGGCCAGTACCCGAAAAAGGGAGAATCCGTGCGAGTACCGGAAAACTGTCTCACTGAGTACCGGAAAATGGTAGAATCCAAACGAGTATCGAAAAATGGTAGAATCCAGGCCAGTACCCGAAAAAGGGAGAATTCGTGCGAGTACCGGAAAACTGTCCCTGTGAGTACCGGAAAATAGTAGAATCCGAACGAGTATCGAAAAATGGTAGAATCCAGGCCAGTACCCGAAAAACGGAGAATCCGTGCGAGTACCGGAAAACTGTCCCTGTGAGTACCGGAAAAGAGTAGAATCCGAACGAGTATCGAGAAATGGTAGAATCCAGGCCAGTACCCGAAAAAGGGAGAATCCGTGCGAGTACCGGAAAACTGTCCCAGTGAGTACCGGAAAAGAGTAGAATCCGAACGAGTATCGAAAAATGGTAGAATCCAGGCCAGTACCCGAAAAAGGGAGAATCCGTGCGAGTACCGGAAAACTGTCTCACTGAGTACCGGAAAATGGTAGAATCCAAACGAGTATCGAAAAATGGTAGAATCCAGGCCAGTACCCGAAAAAGGGAGAATTCGTGCGAGTACCGGAAAACTGTCCCTGTGAGTACCGGAAAATAGTAGAATCCGAACGAGTATCGAAAAATGGTAGAATCCAGGCCAGTACCCGAAAAACGGAGAATCCGTGCGAGTACCGGAAAACTGTCCCTGTGAGTACCGGAAAAGAGTAGAATCCGAACGAGTATCGAGAAATGGTAGAATCCAGGCCAGTACCCGAAAAAGGGAGAATCCGTGCGAGTACCGGAAAACTGTCCCAGTGAGTACCGGAAAAGAGTAGAATCCGAACGAGTATCGAAAAATGGTAGAATCCAGGCCAGTACCCGAAAAAGGGAGAATCCGTGCGAGTACCGGAAAACTGTCTCACTGAGTACCGGAAAATGGTAGAATCCAAACGAGTATCGAAAAATGGTAGAATCCAGGCCAGTACCCGAAAAAGGGAGAATCCGTGCGAGTACCGGAAAACTGTCCCTGTGAGTACCGGAAAATAGTAGAATCCGAACGAGTATCGAGAAATGGTAGAATCCAGGCCAGTACCCGAAAAAGGGAGAATCCGTGCGAGTACCGGAAAACTGTCCCGGTGAGTACTGGAAAATGGTAGAATCCAAACGAGTATCTAAAAATGGTAGAATCCGGGCCAGTACCCGAAAATGGGAGAATCCGTGCGAGTACCGGAAAATTGTCCCTGTGAGTACCGGAAAAGAGTAGAATCCGAACGAGTATCGAAAAATGGTAGAATCCAGGCCAGTACCCGAAAAAGGGAGAATCCGTGCGAGTACCGGAAAACTGTCTCAGTGAGTACCGGAAAATGGTAGAATCCAAACGAGTATCGAAAAATGGTAGAATCCAGGCCAGTACCCGAAAAAGGGAGAATCCGTGCGAGTACCGGAAAACTGTCTCACTGAGTACCGGAAAATGGTAGAATCCAAACGAGTATCGAAAAATGGTAGAATCCATGCCAGTACCCGAAAAAGGGAGAATCCGTGCGAGTACCGGAAAACTGTCCCGGTGAGTACTGGAAAATGGTAGAATCCAAACGAGTATCTAAAAATGGTAGAATCCGGGCCAGTACCCGAAAATGGGAGAATCCGTGCGAGTACCGGAAAATTGTCCCTGTGAGTACCGGAAAAGAGTAGAATCCGAACGAGTATCGAAAAATGGTAGAATCCCGGCCAGTACCCGAAAAAGGGAGAATCCGTGCGAGTACCGGAAAACTGTCTCACTGAGTACCGGAAAATGGTAGAATCCAAACGAGTATCGAAAAATGGTAGAATCCAGGCCAGTACCCGAAAAAGGGAGAATCCGTGCGAGTACCGGAAAACTGTCCCTGTGAGTACCGGAAAATAGTAGAATCCGAACGAGTATCGAAAAATGGTAGAATCCAGGCCAGTACCCGAAAAACGGAGAATCCGTGCGAGTACCGGAAAACTGTCCCTGTGAGTACCGGAAAAGAGTAGAATCCGAATGAGTATCGAGAAATGGTAGAATCCAGGCCAGTACCCGAAAAAGGGAGAATCCGTGCGAGTACCGGAAAACTGTCCCAGTGAGTACCGGAAAAGAGTAGAATCCGAACGAGTATCGAAAAATGGTAGAATCCAGGCCAGTACCCGAAAAAGGGAGAATCCGTGCGAGTACCGGAAAACTGTCCCGGTGAGTACTGGAAAATGGTAGAATCCAAACGAGTATCGAAAAATGGTAGAATCCGGGCCAGTACCCGAAAATGGGAGAATCTGTGCGAGTACCGGAAAACTGTCCCGGTGAGTACTGGAAAATGGTAGAATCCAAACGAGTATCTAAAAATGGTAGAATCCGGGCCAGTACCCGAAAATGGGAGAATCCGTGCGAGTACCAGAAAACTGTCCCGTTGAGTACTGGAAAATGGTAGAATCCAAACGAGTATCGAAAAATTGTAGAATCCGGGCCAGTACCCGAAAATGGGAGAATCCGTGCGAGTACCGGAAAATTGTCCGTGTGAGTACCGGAAAAGAGTAGAATCCGAACGAGTATCGAAAAATGGTAGAATCCAGGCCAGTACCCGAAAAAGGGAGAATCCGTGCGAGTACCGCAAAACTGTCTCAGTGTGTACCGGAAAATGGTAGAATCCAAACGAGTATCGAAAAATGGTAGAATCCAGGCCAGTACCCGAAAAAGGGAGAATCCGTGCGAGTACCGGAAAACTGTCCCTGTGAGTACCGGAAAATAGTAGAATCCGAACGAGTATCGAAAAATGGTAGAATCCAGGCCAGTACCCGAAAAAGGGAGAATCCGTGCGAGTACCGGAAAACTGTCCCTGTGAGTACCGGAAAATAGTAGAATCCGAACGAGTATCGAAAAATGGTAGAATCCAGGCCAGTACCCGAAAAACGGAGAATCCGTGCGAGTACCGGAAAACTGTCAGTGTGAGTACCGGAAAAGAGTAGAATCCGAACGAGTATCGAGAAATGGTAGAATCCAGGCCAGTACCCTAAAAAGGGAGAATCCGTGCGAGTACCGGAAAACTGTCCCGGTGAGTACTGGAAAATGGTAGAATCCAAACGAGTATCTAAAAATGGTAGAATCCGGGCCAGTACCCGAAAATGGGAGAATCCGTGCGAGTACCGGAAAATTGTCCCTGTGAGTACCGGAAAAGAGTAGAATCCGAACGAGTATCGAAAAATGGTAGAATCCAGGCCAGTACCCGAAAAAGGGAGAATCCGTGCGAGTACCGGAAAACTGTCTCACTGAGTACCGGAAAATGGTAGAATCCAAACGAGTATCGAAAAATGGTAGAATCCAGGCCAGTACCCGAAAAAGGGAGAATCCGTGCGAGTACCGGAAAGCTGTCCCTGTGAGTACCGGAAAATAGTAGAATCCGAACGAGTATCGAAAAATGGTAGAATCCAGGCCAGTACCCGAAAAACGGAGAATCCGTGCGAGTACCGGAAAACTGTCCCTGTGAGTACCGGAAAAGAGTAGAATCCGAACGAGTATCGAGAAATGGTAGAATCCAGGCCAGTACCCGAAAAAGGGAGAATCCGTGCGAGTACCGGAAAACTGTCCCAGTGAGTACGGGAAAAGAGTAGAATCCGAACGAGTATCGAAAAATGGTAGAATCCAGGCCAGTACCCGAAAAAGGGAGAATCCGTGCGAGTACCGGAAAACTGTCTCACTGAGTACCGGAAAATGGTAGAATCCAAACGAGTATCGAAAAATGGTAGAATCCAGGCCAGTACCCGAAAAAGGGAGAATCCGTGCGAGTACCGGAAAACTGTCCCTGTGAGTACCGGAAAATAGTAGAATCCGAACGAGTATCGAGAAATGGTAGAATCCAGGCCAGTACCCGAAAAAGGGAGAATCCGTGCGAGTACCGGAAAACTGTCCCGGTGAGTACTGGAAAATGGTAGAATCCAAACGAGTATCTAAAAATGGTAGAATCCGGGCCAGTACCCGAAAATGGGAGAATCCGTGCGAGTACCGGAAAATTGTCCCTGTGAGTACCGGAAAAGAGTAGAATCCGAACGAGTATCGAAAAATGGTAGAATCCAGGCCAGTACCCGAAAAAGGGAGAATCCGTGCGAGTACCGGAAAACTGTCTCAGTGAGTACCGGAAAATGGTAGAATCCAAACGAGTATCGAAAAATGGTAGAATCCAGGCCAGTACCCGAAAAAGGGAGAATCCGTGCGAGTACCGGAAAACTGTCTCACTGAGTACCGGAAAATGGTAGAATCCAAACGAGTATCGAAAAATGGTAGAATCCAGGCCAGTACCCGAAAAAGGGAGAATCCGTGCGAGTACCGGAAAACTGTCCCGGTGAGTACTGGAAAATGGTAGAATCCAAACGAGTATCTAAAAATGGTAGAATCCGGGCCAGTACCCGAAAATGGGAGAATCCGTGCGAGTACCGGAAAATTGTCCCTGTGAGTACCGGAAAAGAGTAGAATCCGAACGAGTATCGAAAAATGGTAGAATCCCGGCCAGTACCCGAAAAAGGGAGAATCCGTGCGAGTACCGGAAAACTGTCTCACTGAGTACCGGAAAATGGTAGAATCCAAACGAGTATCGAAAAATGGTAGAATCCAGGCCAGTACCCGAAAAAGGGAGAATCCGTGCGAGTACCGGAAAACTGTCCCTGTGAGTACCGGAAAATAGTAGAATCCGAACGAGTATCGAAAAATGGTAGAATCCAGGCCAGTACCCGAAAAACGGAGAATCCGTGCGAGTACCGGAAAACTGTCCCTGTGAGTACCGGAAAAGAGTAGAATCCGAACGAGTATCGAGAAATGGTAGAATCCAGGCCAGTACCCGAAAAAGGGAGAATCCGTGCGAGTACCGGAAAACTGTCCCAGTGAGTACCGGAAAAGAGTAGAATCCGAACGAGTATCGAAAAATGGTAGAATCCAGGCCAGTACCCGAAAAAGGGAGAATCCGTGCGAGTACCGGAAAACTGTCCCGGTGAGTACTGGAAAATGGTAGAATCCAAACGAGTATCGAAAAATGGTAGAATCCGGGCCAGTACCCGAAAATGGGAGAATCTGTGCGAGTACCGGAAAACTGTCCCGGTGAGTACTGGAAAATGGTAGAATCCAAACGAGTATCTAAAAATGGTAGAATCCGGGCCAGTACCCGAAAATGGGAGAATCCGTGCGAGTACCGGAAAACTGTCCCGTTGAGTACTGGAAAATGGTAGAATCCAAACGAGTATCGAAAAATTGTAGAATCCGGGCCAGTACCCGAAAATGGGAGAATCCGTGCGAGTACCGGAAAATTGTCCGTGTGAGTACCGGAAAAGAGTAGAATCCGAACGAGTATCGAAAAATGGTAGAATCCAGGCCAGTACCCGAAAAAGGGAGAATCCGTGCGAGTACCGCAAAACTGTCTCAGTGTGTACCGGAAAATGGTAGAATCCAAACGAGTATCGAAAAATGGTAGAATCCAGGCCAGTACCCGAAAAAGGGAGAATCCGTGCGAGTACCGGAAAACTGTCCCTGTGAGTACCGGAAAATAGTAGAATCCGAACGAGTATCGAAAAATGGTAGAATCCAGGCCAGTACCCGAAAAAGGGAGAATCCGTGCGAGTACCGGAAAACTGTCCCTGTGAGTACCGGAAAATAGTAGAATCCGAACGAGTATCGAAAAATGGTAGAATCCAGGCCAGTACCCGAAAAACGGAGAATCCGTGCGAGTACCGGAAAACTGTCAGTGTGAGTACCGGAAAAGAGTAGAATCCGAACGAGTATCGAGAAATGGTAGAATCCAGGCCAGTACCCGAAAAAGGGAGAATCCGTGCGAGTACCGGAAAACTGTCTCACTGAGTACCGGAAAATGGTAGAATCCAAACGAGTATCGAAAAATGGTAGAATCCAGGCCAGTACCCGAAAAAGGGAGAATCCGTGCGAGTACCGGAAAGCTGTCCCTGTGAGTACCGGAAAATAGTAGAATCCGAACGAGTATCGAAAAATGGTAGAATCCAGGCCAGTACCCGAAAAACGGAGAATCCGTGCGAGTACCGGAAAACTGTCCCTGTGAGTACCGGAAAAGAGTAGAATCCGAACGAGTATCGAGAAATGGTAGAATCCAGGCCAGTACCCGAAAAAGGGAGAATCCGTGCGAGTACCGGAAAACTGTCCCAGTGAGTACCGGAAAAGAGTAGAATCCGAACGAGTATCGAAAAATGGTAGAATCCAGGCCAGTACCCGAAAAAGGGAGAATCCGTGCGAGTACCGGAAAACTGTCTCACTGAGTACCGGAAAATGGTAGAATCCAAACGAGTATCGAAAAATGGTAGAATCCAGGCCAGTACCCGAAAAAGGGAGAATCCGTGCGAGTACCGGAAAACTGTCCCTGTGAGTACCGGAAAATAGTAGAATCCGAACGAGTATCGAGAAATGGTAGAATCCAGGCCAGTACCCGAAAAAGGGAGAATCCGTGCGAGTACCGGAAAACTGTCCCGGTGAGTACTGGAAAATGGTAGAATCCAAACGAGTATCTAAAAATGGTAGAATCCGGGCCAGTACCCGAAAATGGGAGAATCCGTGCGAGTACCGGAAAATTGTCCCTGTGAGTACCGGAAAAGAGTAGAATCCGAACGAGTATCGAAAAATGGTAGAATCCAGGCCAGTACCCGAAAAAGGGAGAATCCGTGCGAGTACCGGAAAACTGTCTCAGTGAGTACCGGAAAATGGTAGAATCCAAACGAGTATCGAAAAATGGTAGAATCCAGGCCAGTACCCGAAAAAGGGAGAATCCGTGCGAGTACCGGAAAACTGTCTCACTGAGTACCGGAAAATGGTAGAATCCAAACGAGTATCGAAAAATGGTAGAATCCAGGCCAGTACCCGAAAAAGGGAGAATCCGTGCGAGTACCGGAAAACTGTCCCGGTGAGTACTGGAAAATGGTAGAATCCAAACGAGTATCTAAAAATGGTAGAATCCGGGCCAGTACCCGAAAATGGGAGAATCCGTGCGAGTACCGGAAAATTGTCCCTCTGAGTACCGGAAAAGAGTAGAATCCGAACGAGTATCGAAAAATGGTAGAATCCCGGCCAGTACCCGAAAAAGGGAGAATCCGTGCGAGTACCGGAAAACTGTCTCACTGAGTACCGGAAAATGGTAGAATCCAAACGAGTATCGAAAAATGGTAGAATCCAGGCCAGTACCCGAAAAAGGGAGAATCCGTCCGAGTACCGGAAAACTGTCCCTGTGAGTACCGGAAAATAGTAGAATCCGAACGAGTATCGAAAAATGGTAGAATCCAGGCCAGTACCCGAAAAACGGAGAATCCGTGCGAGTACCGGAAAACTGTCCCTGTGAGTACCGGAAAAGAGTAGAATCCGAACGAGTATCGAGAAATGGTAGAATCCAGGCCAGTACCCGAAAAAGGGAGAATCCGTGCGAGTACCGGAAAACTGTCCCAGTGAGTACCGGAAAAGAGTAGAATCCGAACGAGTATCGAAAAATGGTAGAATCCAGGCCAGTACCCGAAAAAGGGAGAATCCGTGCGAGTACCGGAAAACTGTCCCGGTGAGTACTGGAAAATGGTAGAATCCAAACGAGTATCGAAAAATGGTAGAATCCGGGCCAGTACCCGAAAATGGGAGAATCTGTGCGAGTACCGGAAAACTGTCCCGGTGAGTACTGGAAAATGGTAGAATCCAAACGAGTATCTAAAAATGGTAGAATCCGGGCCAGTACCCGAAAATGGGAGAATCCGTGCGAGTACCGGAAAACTGTCCCGTTGAGTACTGGAAAATGGTAGAATCCAAACGAGTATCGAAAAATTGTAGAATCCGGGCCAGTACCCGAAAATGGGAGAATCCGTGCGAGTACCGGAAAATTGTCCGTGTGAGTACCGGAAAAGAGTAGAATCCGAACGAGTATCGAAAAATGGTAGAATCCAGGCCAGTACCCGAAAAAGGGAGAATCCGTGCGAGTACCGCAAAACTGTCTCAGTGTGTACCGGAAAATGGTAGAATCCAAACGAGTATCGAAAAATGGTAGAATCCAGGCCAGTACCCGAAAAAGGGAGAATCCGTGCGAGTACCGGAAAACTGTCCCTGTGAGTACCGGAAAATAGTAGAATCCGAACGAGTATCGAAAAATGGTAGAATCCAGGCCAGTACCCGAAAAAGGGAGAATCCGTGCGAGTACCGGAAAACTGTCCCTGTGAGTACCGGAAAATAGTAGAATCCGAACGAGTATCGAAAAATGGTAGAATCCAGGCCAGTACCCGAAAAACGGAGAATCCGTGCGAGTACCGGAAAACTGTCAGTGTGAGTACCGGAAAAGAGTAGAATCCGAACGAGTATCGAGAAATGGTAGAATCCAGGCCAGTACCCTAAAAAGGGAGAATCCGTGCGAGTACCGGAAAACTGTCCCGGTGAGTACTGGAAAATGGTAGAATCCAAACGAGTATCTAAAAATGGTAGAATCCGGGCCAGTACCCGAAAATGGGAGAATCCGTGCGAGTACCGGAAAATTGTCCCTGTGAGTACCGGAAAAGAGTAGAATCCGAACGAGTATCGAAAAATGGTAGAATCCAGGCCAGTACCCGAAAAAGGGAGAATCCGTGCGAGTACCGGAAAACTGTCTCACTGAGTACCGGAAAATGGTAGAATCCAAACGAGTATCGAAAAATGGTAGAATCCAGGCCAGTACCCGAAAAAGGGAGAATCCGTGCGAGTACCGGAAAGCTGTCCCTGTGAGTACCGGAAAATAGTAGAATCCGAACGAGTATCGAAAAATGGTAGAATCCAGGCCAGTACCCGAAAAACGGAGAATCCGTGCGAGTACCGGAAAACTGTCCCTGTGAGTACCGGAAAAGAGTAGAATCCGAACGAGTATCGAGAAATGGTAGAATCCAGGCCAGTACCCGAAAAAGGGAGAATCCGTGCGAGTACCGGAAAACTGTCCCAGTGAGTACCGGAAAAGAGTAGAATCCGAACGAGTATCGAAAAATGGTAGAATCCAGGCCAGTACCCGAAAAAGGGAGAATCCGTGCGAGTACCGGAAAACTGTCTCACTGAGTACCGGAAAATGGTAGAATCCAAACGAGTATCGAAAAATGGTAGAATCCCGGCCAGTACCCGAAAAAGGGAGAATCCGTGCAAGTACCGGAAAACTGTCCCTGTGAGTACCGGAAAATAGTAGAATCCGAACGAGTATCGAGAAATGGTAGAATCCAGGCCAGTACCCGAAAAAGGGAGAATCCGTGCGAGTACCGGAAAACTGTCCCGGTGAGTACTGGAAAATGGTAGAATCCAAACGAGTATCTAAAAATGGTAGAATCCGGGCCAGTACCCGAAAATGGGAGAATCCGTGCGAGTACCGGAAAATTGTCCCTGTGAGTACCGGAAAAGAGTAGAATCCGAACGAGTATCGAAAAATGGTAGAATCCAGGCCAGTACCCGAAAAAGGGAGAATCCGTGCGAGTACCGGAAAACTGTCTCAGTGAGTACCGGAAAATGGTAGAATCCAAACGAGTATCGAAAAATGGTAGAATCCAGGCCAGTACCCGAAAAAGGGAGAATCCGTGCGAGTACCGGAAAACTGTCTCACTGAGTACCGGAAAATGGTAGAATCCAAACGAGTATCGAAAAATGGTAGAATCCAGGCCAGTACCCGAAAAAGGGAGAATCCGTGCGAGTACCGGAAAACTGTCCCGGTGAGTACTGGAAAATGGTAGAATCCAAACGAGTATCTAAAAATGGTAGAATCCGGGCCAGTACCCGAAAATGGGAGAATCCGTGCGAGTACCGGAAAATTGTCCCTGTGAGTACCGGAAAAGAGTAGAATCCGAACGAGTATCGAAAAATGGTAGAATCCCGGCCAGTACCCGAAAAACGGAGAATCCGTGCGAGTACCGGAAAACTGTCTCACTGAGTACCGGAAAATGGTAGAATCCAAACGAGTATCGAAAAATGGTAGAATCCAGGCCAGTACCCGAAAAAGGGAGAATCCGTGCGAGTACCGGAAAACTGTCCCTGTGAGTACCGGAAAATAGTAGAATCCGAACGAGTATCGAAAAATGGTAGAATCCAGGCCAGTACCCGAAAAACGGAGAATCCGTGCGAGTACCGGAAAACTGTCCCTGTGAGTACCGGAAAAGAGTAGAATCCGAACGAGTATCGAGAAATGGTAGAATCCAGGCCAGTACCCGAAAAAGGGAGAATCCGTGCGAGTACCGGAAAACTGTCCCAGTGAGTACCGGAAAAGAGTAGAATCCGAACGAGTATCGAAAAATGGTAGAATCCAGGCCAGTACCCGAAAAAGGGAGAATCCGTGCGAGTACCGGAAAACTGTCCCGGTGAGTACTGGAAAATGGTAGAATCCAAACGAGTATCGAAAAATGGTAGAATCCGGGCCAGTACCCGAAAATGGGAGAATCTGTGCGAGTACCGGAAAACTGTCCCGGTGAGTACTGGAAAATGGTAGAATCCAAACGAGTATCTAAAAATGGTAGAATCCGGGCCAGTACCCGAAAATGGGAGAATCCGTGCGAGTACCGGAAAACTGTCCCGTTGAGTACTGGAAAATGGTAGAATCCAAACGAGTATCGAAAAATTGTAGAATCCGGGCCAGTACCCGAAAATGGGAGAATCCGTGCGAGTACCGGAAAATTGTCCGTGTGAGTACCGGAAAAGAGTAGAATCCGAACGAGTATCGAAAAATGGTAGAATCCAGGCCAGTACCCGAAAAAGGGAGAATCCGTGCGAGTACCGCAAAACTGTCTCAGTGTGTACCGGAAAATGGTAGAATCCAAACGAGTATCGAAAAATGGTAGAATCCAGGCCAGTACCCGAAAAAGGGAGAATCCGTGCGAGTACCGGAAAACTGTCCCTGTGAGTACCGGAAAATAGTAGAATCCGAACGAGTATCGAAAAATGGTAGAATCCAGGCCAGTACCCGAAAAAGGGAGAATCCGTGCGAGTACCGGAAAACTGTCCCTGTGAGTACCGGAAAATAGTAGAATCCGAACGAGTATCGAAAAATGGTAGAATCCAGGCCAGTACCCGAAAAACGGAGAATCCGTGCGAGTACCGGAAAACTGTCAGTGTGAGTACCGGAAAAGAGTAGAATCCGAACGAGTATCGAGAAATGGTAGAATCCAGGCCAGTACCCTAAAAAGGGAGAATCCGTGCGAGTACCGGAAAACTGTCCCGGTGAGTACTGGAAAATGGTAGAATCCAAACGAGTATCTAAAAATGGTAGAATCCGGGCCAGTACCCGAAAATGGGAGAATCCGTGCGAGTACCGGAAAATTGTCCCTGTGAGTACCGGAAAAGAGTAGAATCCGAACGAGTATCGAAAAATGGTAGAATCCAGGCCAGTACCCGAAAAAGGGAGAATCCGTGCGAGTACCGGAAAACTGTCCCTGTGAGTACCGGAAAAGAGTAGAATCCGAACGAGTATCGAGAAATGGTGGAATCCAGGCCAGTACCCGAAAAAGGGAGAATCCGTGCGAGTACCGGAAAACTGTCCCGGTGAGTACTGGAAAATGGTAGAATCCAAACGAGTATCTAAAAATGGTAGAATCCGGGCCAGTACCCGAAAATGGGAGAATCCGTGCGAGTACCGGAAAACTGTCCCGTTGAGTACTGGAAAATGGTAGAATCCAAACGAGTATCGAAAAATTGTAGAATCCGGGCCAGTACCCGAAAATGGGAGAATCCGTGCGAGTACCGGAAAATTGTCCCTGTGAGTACCGGAAAAGAGTAGAATCCGAACGAGTATCGAAAAATGGTAGAATCCAGGCCAGTACCCGAAAAAGGGAGAATCCGTGCGAGTACCGGAAAACTGTCCCTGTGAGTACCGGAAAATGGTAGAATCCAAACGAGTATCGAAAAATGGTAGAATCCAGGCCAGTACCCGAAAAAGGGAGAATCCGTGCGAGTACCGGAAAACTGTCCCTGTGAGTACCGGAAAATAGTAGAATCCGAACGAGTATCGAAAAATGGTAGAATCCAGGCCAGTACCCGAAAAACGGAGAATCCGTGCGAGTACCGGAAAACTGTCCCTGTGAGTACCGGAAAAGAGTAGAATCCGAACGAGTATCGAGAAATGGTAGAATCCAGGCCAGTACCCGAAAAAGGGAGAATCAGTGCGAGTACCGGAAAACTGTCCCGGTGAGTACTGGAAAATGGTAGAATCCAAACGAGTATCTAAAAATGGTAGAATCCGGGCCAGTACCCGAAAATGGGAGAATCCGTGCGAGTACCGGAAAATTGTCCCTGTGAGTACCGGAAAAGAGTAGAATCCGAACGAGTATCGAAAAATGGTAGAATCCAGGCCAGTACCCGAAAAAGGGAGAATCCGTGCGAGTACCGGAAAACTGTCTCACTGAGTACCGGAAAATGGTAGAATCCAAACGAGTATCGAAAAATGGTAGAATCCAGGCCAGTACCCGAAAAAGGGAGAATCCGTGCGAGTACCGGAAAACTGTCCCTGTGAGTACCGGAAAATAGTAGAATCCGAACGAGTATCGAAAAATGGTAGAATCCAGGCCAGTACCCGAAAAACGGAGAATCCGTGCGAGTACCGGAAAACTGTCCCTGTGAGTACCGGAAAAGAGTAGAATCCGAACGAGTATCGAAAAATGGTAGAATCCAGGCCAGTACCCGAAAAAGGGAGAATCCGTGCGAGTACCGGAATACTGTCCCGGTGAGTACTGGAAAATGGTAGAATCCAAACGAGTATCTAAAAATGGTAGAATCCGGGCCAGTACCCGAAAATGGGAGAATCCGTGCGAGTACCGGAAAATTGTCCCTGTGAGTACCGGAAAATAGTAGAATCCGAACGAGTATCGAAAAATGGTAGAATCCAGGCCAGTACCCGAAAAAGGGAGAATCCGTGCGAGTACCGGAAAACTGTCCCTGTGAGTACCGGAAAATAGTAGAATCCGAACGAGTATCGAAAAATGGTAGAATCCAGGCCAGTACCCGAAAAAGGGAGAATCCGTGCGAGTACCGGAAAACTGTCCCGGTGAGTACTGGAAAATGGTAGAATCCAAACGAGTATCGAAAAATGGTAGAATCCGGGCCAGTACCCGAAAATGGGAGAATCCGTGCGAGTACCGGAAAATTGTCCCTGTGAGTACCGGAAAAGAGTAGAATCCGAACGAGTATCGAAAAATGGTAGAATCCAGGCCAGTACCCGAAAAAGGGAGAATCCGTGCGAGTACCGGAAAACTGTCTCAGTGAGTACCGGAAAATGGTAGAATCCAAACGAGTATCGAAAAATGGTAGAATCCAGGCCAGTACCCGAAAAAGGGAGAATCCGTGCGAGTACCGTAAAACTGTCCCTGTGAGTACCGGAAAATAGTAGAATCCGAACGAGTATCGAAAAATGGTAGAATCCAGGCCAGTACCCGAAAAAGGGAGAATCCGTGCGAGTACCGGAAAACTGTCCCAGTGAGTCTTGGAAAATGGTAGAATCCGTGCGAGTATCGAAAAAAAGTAGAATCCGGGCCAGTACCCGAAAAAGGGAGAATCCGTGCGAGTACCGGAAAACTGTCCCGGTGAGTACTGGAAAATGGTAGAATCCAAACGAGTATCGAAAAATGGTAGAATCCGGGCCAGTACCCGAAAATGGGAGAATCCGTGCGAGTACCGGAAAACTGTCCCGGTGAGTACTGGAAAATGGTAGAATCCAAACGAGTATCTAAAAATGGTAGAATCCGGGCCAGTACCCGAAAATGGGAGAATCCGTGCGAGTACCGGAAAACTGTCCCGTTGAGTACTGGAAAATGGTAGAATCCAAACGAGTATCGAAAAATTGTAGAATCCGGGCCAGTACCCGAAAATGGGAGAATCCGTGCGAGTACCGGAAAATTGTCCCTGTGAGTACCGGAAAAGAGTAGAATCCGAACGAGTATCGAAAAATGGTAGAATCCAGGCCAGTACCCGAAAAAGGGAGAATCCGTGCGAGTACCGGAAAACTGTCCCTGTGAGTACCGGAAAATGGTAGAATCCAAACGAGTATCGAAAAATGGTAGAATCCAGGCCAGTACCCGAAAAAGGGAGAATCCGTGCGAGTACCGGAAAACTGTCCCTGTGAGTACCGGAAAATAGTAGAATCCGAACGAGTATCGAAAAATGGTAGAATCCAGGCCAGTACCCGAAAAAACGGAGAATCCGTGCGAGTACCGGAAAACTGTCCCTGTGAGTACCGGAAAAGAGTAGAATCCGAACGAGTATCGAGAAATGGTAGAATCCAGGCCAGTACCCGAAAAAGGGAGAATCAGTGCGAGTACCGGAAAACTGTCCCGGTGAGTACTGGAAAATGGTAGAATCCAAACGAGTATCTAAAAATGGTAGAATCCGGGCCAGTACCCGAAAATGGGAGAATCCGTGCGAGTACCGGAAAATTGTCCCTGTGAGTACCGGAAAAGAGTAGAATCCGAACGAGTATCGAAAAATGGTAGAATCCAGGCCAGTACCCGAAAAAGGGAGAATCCGTGCGAGTACCGGAAAACTGTCTCACTGAGTACCGGAAAATGGTAGAATCCAAACGAGTATCGAAAAATGGTAGAATCCAGGCCAGTACCCGAAAAAGGGAGAATCCGTGCGAGTACCGGAAAACTGTCCCTGTGAGTACCGGAAAATAGTAGAATCCGAACGAGTATCGAAAAATGGTAGAATCCAGGCCAGTACCCGAAAAACGGAGAATCCGTGCGAGTACCGGAAAACTGTCCCTGTGAGTACCGGAAAAGAGTAGAATCCGAACGAGTATCGAAAAATGGTAGAATCCAGGCCAGTACCCGAAAAAGGGAGAATCCGTGCGAGTACCGGAATACTGTCCCGGTGAGTACTGGAAAATGGTAGAATCCAAACGAGTATCTAAAAATGGTAGAATCCGGGCCAGTACCCGAAAATGGGAGAATCCGTGCGAGTACCGGAAAATTGTCCCTGTGAGTACCGGAAAATAGTAGAATCCGAACGAGTATCGAAAAATGGTAGAATCCAGGCCAGTACCCGAAAAAGGGAGAATCCGTGCGAGTACCGGAAAACTGTCCCTGTGAGTACCGGAAAATAGTAGAATCCGAACGAGTATCGAAAAATGGTAGAATCCAGGCCAGTACCCGAAAAAGGGAGAATCCGTGCGAGTACCGGAAAACTGTCCCGGTGAGTACTGGAAAATGGTAGAATCCAAACGAGTATCGAAAAATGGTAGAATCCGGGCCAGTACCCGAAAATGGGAGAATCCGTGCGAGTACCGGAAAATTGTCCCTGTGAGTACCGGAAAAGAGTAGAATCCGAACGAGTATCGAAAAATGGTAGAATCCAGGCCAGTACCCGAAAAAGGGAGAATCCGTGCGAGTACCGGAAAACTGTCTCAGTGAGTACCGGAAAATGGTAGAATCCAAACGAGTATCGAAAAATGGTAGAATCCAGGCCAGTACCCGAAAAAGGGAGAATCCGTGCGAGTACCGTAAAACTGTCCCTGTGAGTACCGGAAAATAGTAGAATCCGAACGAGTATCGAAAAATGGTAGAATCCAGGCCAGTACCCGAAAAAGGGAGAATCCGTGCGAGTACCGGAAAACTGTCCCAGTGAGTCTTGGAAAATGGTAGAATCCGTGCGAGTATCGAAAAAAAGTAGAATCCGGGCCAGTACCCGAAAAAGGGAGAATCCGTGCGAGTACCGGAAAACTGTCCCGGTGAGTACTGGAAAATGGTAGAATCCAAACGAGTATCGAAAAATGGTAGAATCCGGGCCAGTACCCGAAAATGGGAGAATCCGTGCGAGTACCGGAAAACTGTCCCGGTGAGTACTGGAAAATGGTAGAATCCAAACGAGTATCTAAAAATGGTAGAATCCGGGCCAGTACCCGAAAATGGGAGAATCCGTGCGAGTACCGGAAAACTGTCCCGTTGAGTACTGGAAAATGGTAGAATCCAAACGAGTATCGAAAAATTGTAGAATCCGGGCCAGTACCCGAAAATGGGAGAATCCGTGCGAGTACCGGAAAATTGTCCCTGTGAGTACCGGAAAAGAGTAGAATCCGAACGAGTATCGAAAAATGGTAGAATCCAGGCCAGTACCCGAAAAAGGGAGAATCCGTGCGAGTACCGGAAAACTGTCCCTGTGAGTACCGGAAAATGGTAGAATCCAAACGAGTATCGAAAAATGGTAGAATCCAGGCCAGTACCCGAAAAAGGGAGAATCCGTGCGAGTACCGGAAAACTGTCCCTGTGAGTACCGGAAAATAGTAGAATCCGAACGAGTATCGAAAAATGGTAGAATCCAGGCCAGTACCCGAAAAACGGAGAATCCGTGCGAGTACCGGAAAACTGTCCCTGTGAGTACCGGAAAAGAGTAGAATCCGAACGAGTATCGAGAAATGGTAGAATCCAGGCCAGTACCCGAAAAAGGGAGAATCAGTGCGAGTACCGGAAAACTGTCCCGGTGAGTACTGGAAAATGGTAGAATCCAAACGAGTATCTAAAAATGGTAGAATCCGGGCCAGTACCCGAAAATGGGAGAATCCGTGCGAGTACCGGAAAATTGTCCCTGTGAGTACCGGAAAAGAGTAGAATCCGAACGAGTATCGAAAAATGGTAGAATCCAGGCCAGTACCCGAAAAAGGGAGAATCCGTGCGAGTACCGGAAAACTGTCTCACTGAGTACCGGAAAATGGTAGAATCCAAACGAGTATCGAAAAATGGTAGAATCCAGGCCAGTACCCGAAAAAGGGAGAATCCGTGCGAGTACCGGAAAACTGTCCCTGTGAGTACCGGAAAATAGTAGAATCCGAACGAGTATCGAAAAATGGTAGAATCCAGGCCAGTACCCGAAAAACGGAGAATCCGTGCGAGTACCGGAAAACTGTCCCTGTGAGTACCGGAAAAGAGTAGAATCCGAACGAGTATCGAGAAATGGTAGAATCCAGGCCAGTACCCGAAAAAGGGAGAATCCGTGCGAGTACCGGAAAACTGTCTCAGTGAGTACCGGAAAATGGTAGAATCCAAACGAGTATCGAAAAATGGTAGAATCCAGGCCAGTACCCGAAAAAGGGAGAATCCGTGCGAGTACCGGAAAACTGTCCCGGTGAGTACTGGAAAATGGTAGAATCCAAACGAGTATCGAAAAATGGTAGAATCCGGGCCAGTACCCGAAAATGGGAGAATCCGTGCGAGTACCGGAAAACTGTCCCGGTGAGTACTGGAAAATGGTAGAATCCAAACGAGTATCTAAAAATGGTAGAATCCGGGCCAGTACCCGAAAATGGGAGAATCCGTGCGAGTACCGGAAAACTGTCCCGTTGAGTACTGGAAAATGGTAGAATCCAAACGAGTATCGAAAAATTGTAGAATCCGGGCCAGTACCCGAAAATGGGAGAATCCGTGCGAGTACCGGAAAATTGTCCCTGTGAGTACCGGAAAAGAGTAGAATCCGAACGAGTATCGAAAAATGGTAGAATCCAGGCCAGTACCCGAAAAAGGGAGAATCCGTGCGAGTACCGGAAAACTGTCCCTGTGAGTACCGGAAAATGGTAGAATCCAAACGAGTATCGAAAAATGGTAGAATCCAGGCCAGTACCCGAAAAAAGGAGAATCCGTGCGAGTACCGGAAAACTGTCCCTGTGAGTACCGGAAAATAGTAGAATCCGAACGAGTATCGAAAAATGGTAGAATCCAGGCCAGTACCCGAAAAACGGAGAATCCGTGCGAGTACCGGAAAACTGTCCCTGTGAGTACCGGAAAAGAGTAGAATCCGAACGAGTATCGAGAAATGGTAGAATCCAGGCCAGTACCCGAAAAAGGGAGAATCCGTGCGAGTACCGGAAAACTGTCCCAGTGAGTACCGGAAAAGAGTAGAATCCGAACGAGTATCGAAAAATGGTAGAATCCAGGCCAGTACCCGAAAAAGGGAGAATCCGTGCGAGTACCGGAAAACTGTCCCTGTGAGTACCGGAAAATGGTAGAATCCAAACGAGTATCGAAAAATGGTAGAATCCAGGCCAGTACCCGAAAAAAGGAGAATCCGTGCGAGTACCGGAAAACTGTCCCTGTGAGTACCGGAAAATAGTAGAATCCGAACGAGTATCGAAAAATGGTAGAATCCAGGCCAGTACCCGAAAAACGGAGAATCCGTGCGAGTACCGGAAAACTGTCCCTGTGAGTACCGGAAAAGAGTAGAATCCAAACGAGTATCGAGAAATGGTAGAATCCAGGCCAGTACCCGAAAATGGGAGAATCCGTGCGAGTACCGGAAAACTGTCCCGTTGAGTACTGGAAAATGGTAGAATCCAAACGAGTATCGAAAAATTGTAGAATCCGGGCCAGTACCCGAAAATGGGAGAATCCGTGCGAGTACTGGAAAATTGTCCGTGTGAGTACCGGAAAAGAGTAGAATCCGAACGAGTATCGAAAAATGGTAGAATCCAGGCCAGTACCCGAAAAAGGGAGAATCCGTGCGAGTACCGGAAAACTGTCCCTGTGAGTACCGGAAAATGGTAGAATCCAAACGAGTATCGAAAAATGGTAGAATCCAGGCCAGTACCCGAAAAAAGGAGAATCCGTGCGAGTACCGGAAAACTGTCCCTGTGAGTACCGGAAAATAGTAGAATCCGAACGAGTATCGAAAAATGGTAGAATCCAGGCCAGTACCCGAAAAACGGAGAATCCGTGCGAGTACCGGAAAACTGTCCCTGTGAGTACCGGAAAAGAGTAGAATCCGAACGAGTATCGAGAAATGGTAGAATCCAGGCCAGTACCCGAAAATGGGAGAATCCGTGCGAGTACCGGAAAACTGTCCCGTTGAGTACTGGAAAATGGTAGAATCCAAACGAGTATCGAAAAATTGTAGAATCCGGGCCAGTACCCGAAAATGGGAGAATCCGTGCGAGTACTGGAAAATTGTCCGTGTGAGTACCGGAAAAGAGTAGAATCCGAACGAGTATCGAAAAATGGTAGAATCCAGGCCAGTACCCGAAAAAGGGAGAATCCGTGCGAGTACCGGAAAACTGTCCCTGTGAGTACCGGAAAATGGTAGAATCCAAACGAGTATCGAAAAATGGTAGAATCCAGGCCAGTACCCGAAAAAAGGAGAATCCGTGCGAGTACCGGAAAACTGTCCCTGTGAGTACCGGAAAATAGTAGAATCCGAACGAGTATCGAAAAATGGTAGAATCCAGGCCAGTACCCGAAAAACGGAGAATCCGTGCGAGTACCGGAAAACTGTCCCTGTGAGTACCGGAAAAGAGTAGAATCCGAACGAGTATCGAGAAATGGTAGAATCCAGGCCAGTACCCGAAAAAGGGAGAATCCGTGCGAGTACCGGAAAACTGTCCCAGTGAGTACCGGAAAAGAGTAGAATCCGAACGAGTATCGAAAAATGGTAGAATCCAGGCCAGTACCCGAAAAAGGGAGAATCCGTGCGAGTACCGGAAAACTGTCCCTGTGAGTACCGGAAAATGGTAGAATCCAAACGAGTATCGAAAAATGGTAGAATCCAGGCCAGTACCCGAAAAAAGGAGAATCCGTGCGAGTACCGGAAAACTGTCCCTGTGAGTACCGGAAAATAGTAGAATCCGAACGAGTATCGAAAAATGGTAGAATCCAGGCCAGTACCCGAAAAACGGAGAATCCGTGCGAGTACCGGAAAACTGTCCCTGTGAGTACCGGAAAAGAGTAGAATCCGAACGAGTATCGAGAAATGGTAGAATCCAGGCCAGTACCCGAAAATGGGAGAATCCGTGCGAGTACCGGAAAACTGTCCCGTTGAGTACTGGAAAATGGTAGAATCCAAACGAGTATCGAAAAATTGTAGAATCCGGGCCAGTACCCGAAAATGGGAGAATCCGTGCGAGTACTGGAAAATTGTCCGTGTGAGTACCGGAAAAGAGTAGAATCCGAACGAGTATCGAAAAATGGTAGAATCCAGGCCAGTACCCGAAAAAGGGAGAATCCGTGCGAGTACCGGAAAACTGTCTCACTGAGTACCGGAAAATGGTAGAATCCAAACGAGTATCGAAAAATGGTAGAATCCAGGCCAGTACCCGAAAAAGGGAGAATCCGTGCGAGTACCGGAAAACTGTCCCTGTGAGTACCGGAAAATAGTAGAATCCGAACGAGTATCGAAAAATGGTAGAATCCAGGCCAGTACCCGAAAAAGGGAGAATCCGTGCGAGTACCGGAAAACTGTCCCAGTGAGTACCGGAAAAGAGTAGAATCCGAACGAGTATCGAAAAATGGTAGAATCCAGGCCAGTACCCGAAAAAGGGAGAATCCGTGCGAGTACCGGAAAACTGTCTCACTGAGTACCGGAAAATGGTAGAATCCAAACGAGTATCGAAAAATGGTAGAATCCAGGCCAGTACCCGAAAAAGGGAGAATTCGTGCGAGTACCGGAAAACTGTCCCTGTGAGTACCGGAAAATAGTAGAATCCGAACGAGTATCGAAAAATGGTAGAATCCAGGCCAGTACCCGAAAAAGGGAGAATCCGTGCGAGTACCGGAAAACTGTCCCTGTGAGTACCGGAAAAGAGTAGAATCCGAACGAGTATCGAGAAATGGTAGAATCCAGGCCAGTACCCGAAAAAGGGAGAATCCGTGCGAGTACCGGAAAACTGTCCCAGTGAGTACCGGAAAAGAGTAGAATCCGAACGAGTATCGAAAAATGGTAGAATCCAGGCCAGTACCCGAAAAAGGGAGAATCCGTGCGAGTACCGGAAAACTGTCTCACTGAGTACCGGAAAATGGTAGAATCCAAACGAGTATCGAAAAATGGTAGAATCCAGGCCAGTACCCGAAAAAGGGAGAATTCGTGCGAGTACCGGAAAACTGTCCCTGTGAGTACCGGAAAATAGTAGAATCCGAACGAGTATCGAAAAATGGTAGAATCCAGGCCAGTACCCGAAAAACGGAGAATCCGTGCGAGTACCGGAAAACTGTCCCTGTGAGTACCGGAAAATAGTAGAATCCGAACGAGTATCGAAAAATGGTAGAATCCAGGCCAGTACCCGAAAAACGGAGAATCCGTGCGAGTACCGGAAAACTGTCCCTGTGAGTACCGGAAAAGAGTAGAATCCGAACGAGTATCGAGAAATGGTAGAATCCAGGCCAGTACCCGAAAAAGGGAGAATCCGTGCGAGTACCGGAAAACTGTCCCAGTGAGTACCGGAAAAGAGTAGAATCCGAACGAGTATCGAAAAATGGTAGAATCCAGGCCAGTACCCGAAAAAGGGAGAATCCGTGCGAGTACCGGAAAACTGTCTCACTGAGTACCGGAAAATGGTAGAATCCAAACGAGTATCGAAAAATGGTAGAATCCAGGCCAGTACCCGAAAAAGGGAGAATTCGTGCGAGTACCGGAAAACTGTCCCTGTGAGTACCGGAAAATAGTAGAATCCGAACGAGTATCGAAAAATGGTAGAATCCAGGCCAGTACCCGAAAAACGGAGAATCCGTGCGAGTACCGGAAAACTGTCCCTGTGAGTACCGGAAAAGAGTAGAATCCGAACGAGTATCGAGAAATGGTAGAATCCAGGCCAGTACCCGAAAAAGGGAGAATCCGTGCGAGTACCGGAAAACTGTCCCAGTGAGTACCGGAAAAGAGTAGAATCCGAACGAGTATCGAAAAATGGTAGAATCCAGGCCAGTACCCGAAAAAGGGAGAATCCGTGCGAGTACCGGAAAACTGTCTCACTGAGTACCGGAAAATGGTAGAATCCAAACGAGTATCGAAAAATGGTAGAATCCAGGCCAGTACCCGAAAAAGGGAGAATCCGTGCGAGTACCGGAAAACTGTCCCTGTGAGTACCGGAAAATAGTAGAATCCGAACGAGTATCGAGAAATGGTAGAATCCAGGCCAGTACCCGAAAAAGGGAGAATCCGTGCGAGTACCGGAAAACTGTCCCGGTGAGTACTGGAAAATGGTAGAATCCAAACGAGTATCTAAAAATGGTAGAATCCGGGCCAGTACCCGAAAATGGGAGAATCCGTGCGAGTACCGGAAAATTGTCCCTGTGAGTACCGGAAAAGAGTAGAATCCGAACGAGTATCGAAAAATGGTAGAATCCAGGCCAGTACCCGAAAAAGGGAGAATCCGTGCGAGTACCGGAAAACTGTCTCAGTGAGTACCGGAAAATGGTAGAATCCAAACGAGTATCGAAAAATGGTAGAATCCAGGCCAGTACCCGAAAAAGGGAGAATCCGTGCGAGTACCGGAAAACTGTCTCACTGAGTACCGGAAAATGGTAGAATCCAAACGAGTATCGAAAAATGGTAGAATCCAGGCCAGTACCCGAAAAAGGGAGAATCCGTGCGAGTACCGGAAAACTGTCCCGGTGAGTACTGGAAAATGGTAGAATCCAAACGAGTATCTAAAAATGGTAGAATCCGGGCCAGTACCCGAAAATGGGAGAATCCGTGCGAGTACCGGAAAATTGTCCCTGTGAGTACCGGAAAAGAGTAGAATCCGAACGAGTATCGAAAAATGGTAGAATCCCGGCCAGTACCCGAAAAAGGGAGAATCCGTGCGAGTACCGGAAAACTGTCTCACTGAGTACCGGAAAATGGTAGAATCCAAACGAGTATCGAAAAATGGTAGAATCCAGGCCAGTACCCGAAAAAGGGAGAATCCGTGCGAGTACCGGAAAACTGTCCCTGTGAGTACCGGAAAATAGTAGAATCCGAACGAGTATCGAAAAATGGTAGAATCCAGGCCAGTACCCGAAAAACGGAGAATCCGTGCGAGTACCGGAAAACTGTCCCTGTGAGTACCGGAAAAGAGTAGAATCCGAATGAGTATCGAGAAATGGTAGAATCCAGGCCAGTACCCGAAAAAGGGAGAATCCGTGCGAGTACCGGAAAACTGTCCCACTGAGTACCGGAAAAGAGTAGAATCCGAACGAGTATCGAAAAATGGTAGAATCCAGGCCAGTACCCGAAAAAGGGAGAATCCGTGCGAGTACCGGAAAACTGTCTCACTGAGTACCGGAAAATGGTAGAATCCAAACGAGTATCGAAAAATGGTAGAATCCAGGCCAGTACCCGAAAAAGGGAGAATTCGTGCGAGTACCGGAAAACTGTCCCTGTGAGTACCGGAAAATAGTAGAATCCGAACGAGTATCGAAAAATGGTAGAATCCAGGCCAGTACCCGAAAAACGGAGAATCCGTGCGAGTACCGGAAAACTGTCCCTGTGAGTACCGGAAAATAGTAGAATCCGAACGAGTATCGAAAAATGGTAGAATCCAGGCCAGTACCCGAAAAACGGAGAATCCGTGCGAGTACCGGAAAACTGTCCCTGTGAGTACCGGAAAAGAGTAGAATCCGAACGAGTATCGAGAAATGGTAGAATCCAGGCCAGTACCCGAAAAAGGGAGAATCCGTGCGAGTACCGGAAAACTGTCCCAGTGAGTACCGGAAAAGAGTAGAATCCGAACGAGTATCGAAAAATGGTAGAATCCAGGCCAGTACCCGAAAAAGGGAGAATCCGTGCGAGTACCGGAAAACTGTCTCACTGAGTACCGGAAAATGGTAGAATCCAAACGAGTATCGAAAAATGGTAGAATCCAGGCCAGTACCCGAAAAAGGGAGAATTCGTGCGAGTACCGGAAAACTGTCCCTGTGAGTACCGGAAAATAGTAGAATCCGAACGAGTATCGAAAAATGGTAGAATCCAGGCCAGTACCCGAAAAACGGAGAATCCGTGCGAGTACCGGAAAACTGTCCCTGTGAGTACCGGAAAAGAGTAGAATCCGAACGAGTATCGAGAAATGGTAGAATCCAGGCCAGTACCCGAAAAAGGGAGAATCCGTGCGAGTACCGGAAAACTGTCCCAGTGAGTACCGGAAAAGAGTAGAATCCGAACGAGTATCGAAAAATGGTAGAATCCAGGCCAGTACCCGAAAAAGGGAGAATCCGTGCGAGTACCGGAAAACTGTCTCACTGAGTACCGAAAAATGGTAGAATCCAAACGAGTATCGAAAAATGGTAGAATCCAGGCCAGTACCCGAAAAAGGGAGAATCCGTGCGAGTACCGGAAAACTGTCCCTGTGAGTACCGGAAAATAGTAGAATCCGAACGAGTATCGAGAAATGGTAGAATCCAGGCCAGTACCCGAAAAAGGGAGAATCCGTGCGAGTACCGGAAAACTGTCCCGGTGAGTACTGGAAAATGGTAGAATCCAAACGAGTATCTAAAAATGGTAGAATCCGGGCCAGTACCCGAAAATGGGAGAATCCGTGCGAGTACCGGAAAATTGTCCCTGTGAGTACCGGAAAAGAGTAGAATCCGAACGAGTATCGAAAAATGGTAGAATCCAGGCCAGTACCCGAAAAAGGGAGAATCCGTGCGAGTACCGGAAAACTGTCTCAGTGAGTACCGGAAAATGGTAGAATCCAAACGAGTATCGAAAAATGGTAGAATCCAGGCCAGTACCCGAAAAAGGGAGAATCCGTGCGAGTACCGGAAAACTGTCTCACTGAGTACCGGAAAATGGTAGAATCCAAACGAGTATCGAAAAATGGTAGAATCCAGGCCAGTACCCGAAAAAGGGAGAATCCGTGCGAGTACCGGAAAACTGTCCCGGTGAGTACTGGAAAATGGTAGAATCCAAACGAGTATCTAAAAATGGTAGAATCCGGGCCAGTACCCGAAAATGGGAGAATCCGTGCGAGTACCGGAAAATTGTCCCTGTGAGTACCGGAAAAGAGTAGAATCCGAACGAGTATCGAAAAATGGTAGAATCCAGGCCAGTACCCGAAAAAGGGAGAATCCGTGCGAGTACCGGAAAACTGTCTCAGTGAGTACCGGAAAATGGTAGAATCCAAACGAGTATCGAAAAATGGTAGAATCCAGGCCAGTACCCGAAAAAGGGAGAATCCGTGCGAGTACCGGAAAACTGTCTCACTGAGTACCGGAAAATGGTAGAATCCAAACGAGTATCGAAAAATGGTAGAATCCAGGCCAGTACCCGAAAAAGGGAGAATCCGTGCGAGTACCGGAAAACTGTCCCGGTGAGTACTGGAAAATGGTAGAATCCAAACGAGTATCTAAAAATGGTAGAATCCGGGCCAGTACCCGAAAATGGGAGAATCCGTGCGAGTACCGGAAAATTGTCCCTGTGAGTACCGGAAAAGAGTAGAATCCGAACGAGTATCGAAAAATGGTAGAATCCCGGCCAGTACCCGAAAAAGGGAGAATCCGTGCGAGTACCGGAAAACTGTCTCACTGAGTACCGGAAAATGGTAGAATCCAAACGAGTATCGAAAAATGGTAGAATCCAGGCCAGTACCCGAAAAAGGGAGAATCCGTGCGAGTACCGGAAAACTGTCCCTGTGAGTACCGGAAAATAGTAGAATCCGAACGAGTATCGAAAAATGGTAGAATCCAGGCCAGTACCCGAAAAACGGAGAATCCGTGCGAGTACCGGAAAACTGTCCCTGTGAGTACCGGAAAAGAGTAGAATCCGAATGAGTATCGAGAAATGGTAGAATCCAGGCCAGTACCCGAAAAAGGGAGAATCCGTGCGAGTACCGGAAAACTGTCCCAGTGAGTACCGGAAAAGAGTAGAATCCGAACGAGTATCGAAAAATGGTAGAATCCAGGCCAGTACCCGAAAAAGGGAGAATCCGTGCGAGTACCGGAAAACTGTCCCGGTGAGTACTGGAAAATGGTAGAATCCAAACGAGTATCGAAAAATGGTAGAATCCGGGCCAGTACCCGAAAATGGGAGAATCTGCGCGAGTACCGGAAAACTGTCCCGGTGAGTACTGGAAAATGGTAGAATCCAAACGAGTATCTAAAAATGGTAGAATCCGGGCCAGTACCCGAAAATGGGAGAATCCGTGCGAGTACCGGAAAATTGTCCCTGTGAGTACCGGAAAAGAGTAGAATCCGAACGAGTATCGAAAAATGGTAGAATCCAGGCCAGTACCCGAAAAAGGGAGAATCCGTGCGAGTACCGGAAAACTGTCTCAGTGAGTACCGGAAAATGGTAGAATCCAAACGAGTATCGAAAAATGGTAGAATCCAGGCCAGTACCCGAAAAAGGGAGAATCCGTGCGAGTACCGGAAAACTGTCTCACTGAGTACCGGAAAATGGTAGAATCCAAACGAGTATCGAAAAATGGTAGAATCCAGGCCAGTACCCGAAAAAGGGAGAATCCGTGCGAGTACCGGAAAACTGTCCCGGTGAGTACTGGAAAATGGTAGAATCCAAACGAGTATCTAAAAATGGTAGAATCCGGGCCAGTACCCGAAAATGGGAGAATCCGTGCGAGTACCGGAAAATTGTCCCTGTGAGTACCGGAAAAGAGTAGAATCCGAACGAGTATCGAAAAATGGTAGAATCCCGGCCAGTACCCGAAAAAGGGAGAATCCGTGCGAGTACCGGAAAACTGTCTCACTGAGTACCGGAAAATGGTAGAATCCGAACGAGTATCGAAAAATGGTAGAATCCAGGCCAGTACCCGAAAAAGGGAGAATCCGTGCGAGTACCGGAAAACTGTCCCTGTGAGTACCGGAAAATAGTAGAATCCGAACGAGTATCGAAAAATGGTAGAATCCAGGCCAGTACCCGAAAAACGGAGAATCCGTGCGAGTACCGGAAAACTGTCCCTGTGAGTACCGGAAAAGAGTAGAATCCGAACGAGTATCGAGAAATGGTAGAATCCAGGCCAGTACCCGAAAAAGGGAGAATCCGTGCGAGTACCGGAAAACTGTCTCAGTGAGTACCGGAAAATGGTAGAATCCAAACGAGTATCGAAAAATGGTAGAATCCAGGCCAGTACCCGAAAAAGGGAGAATCCGTGCGAGTACCGGAAAACTGTCTCACTGAGTACCGGAAAATGGTAGAATCCAAACGAGTATCGAAAAATGGTAGAATCCAGGCCAGTACCCGAAAAAGGGAGAATCCGTGCGAGTACCGGAAAACTGTCCCTGTGAGTACCGGAAAATAGTAGAATCCGAACGAGTATCGAGAAATGGTAGAATCCAGGCCAGTACCCGAAAAAGGGAGAATCCGTGCGAGTACCGGAAAACTGTCCCGGTGAGTACTGGAAAATGGTAGAATCCAAACGAGTATCTAAAAATGGTAGAATCCGGGCCAGTACCCGAAAATGGGAGAATCCGTGCGAGTACCGGAAAATTGTCCCTGTGAGTACCGGAAAAGAGTAGAATCCGAACGAGTATCGAAAAATGGTAGAATCCAGGCCAGTACCCGAAAAAGGGAGAATCCGTGCGAGTACCGGAAAACTGTCTCAGTGAGTACCGGAAAATGGTAGAATCCAAACGAGTATCGAAAAATGGTAGAATCCAGGCCAGTACCCGAAAAAGGGAGAATCCGTGCGAGTACCGGAAAACTGTCTCACTGAGTACCGGAAAATGGTAGAATCCAAACGAGTATCGAAAAATGGTAGAATCCAGGCCAGTACCCGAAAAAGGGAGAATCCGTGCGAGTACCGGAAAACTGTCCCTGTGAGTACCGGAAAATAGTAGAATCCGAACGAGTATCGAAAAATGGTAGAATCCAGGCCAGTACCCGAAAAAGGGAGAATCCGTGCGAGTACCGGAAAACTGTCCCTGTGAGTACCGGAAAATGGTAGAATCCGAACGAGTATCGAAAAATGGTAGAATCCCGGCCAGTACCCGAAAAAGGGAGAATCCGTGCGAGTACCGGAAAACTGTCTCACTGAGTACCGGAAAATGGTAGAATCCGAACGAGTATCGAAAAATGGTAGAATCCAGGCCAGTACCCGAAAAAGGGAGAATCCGTGCGAGTACCGGAAAACTGTCCCTGTGAGTACCGGAAAATAGTAGAATCCGAACGAGTATCGAAAAATGGTAGAATCCAGGCCAGTACCCGAAAAACGGAGAATCCGTGCGAGTACCGGAAAACTGTCCCTGTGAGTACCGGAAAAGAGTAGAATCCGAACGAGTATCGAGAAATGGTAGAATCCAGGCCAGTACCCGAAAAAGGGAGAATCCGTGCGAGTACCGGAAAACTGTCTCAGTGAGTACCGGAAAATGGTAGAATCCAAACGAGTATCGAAAAATGGTAGAATCCAGGCCAGTACCCGAAAAAGGGAGAATCCGTGCGAGTACCGGAAAACTGTCTCACTGAGTACCGGAAAATGGTAGAATCCAAACGAGTATCGAAAAATGGTAGAATCCAGGCCAGTACCCGAAAAAGGGAGAATCCGTGCGAGTACCGGAAAACTGTCCCGGTGAGTACTGGAAAATGGTAGAATCCAAACGAGTATCTAAAAATGGTAGAATCCGGGCCAGTACCCGAAAATGGGAGAATCCGTGCGAGTACCGGAAAATTGTCCCTGTGAGTACCGGAAAAGAGTAGAATCCGAACGAGTATCGAAAAATGGTAGAATCCCGGCCAGTACCCGAAAAAGGGAGAATCCGTGCGAGTACCGGAAAACTGTCTCACTGAGTACCGGAAAATGGTAGAATCCGAACGAGTATCGAAAAATGGTAGAATCCAGGCCAGTACCCGAAAAAGGGAGAATCCGTGCGAGTACCGGAAAACTGTCCCTGTGAGTACCGGAAAATAGTAGAATCCGAACGAGTATCGAAAAATGGTAGAATCCAGGCCAGTACCCGAAAAACGGAGAATCCGTGCGAGTACCGGAAAACTGTCCCTGTGAGTACCGGAAAAGAGTAGAATCCGAACGAGTATCGAGAAATGGTAGAATCCAGGCCAGTACCCGAAAAAGGGAGAATCCGTGCGAGTACCGGAAAACTGTCTCAGTGAGTACCGGAAAATGGTAGAATCCAAACGAGTATCGAAAAATGGTAGAATCCAGGCCAGTACCCGAAAAAGGGAGAATCCGTGCGAGTACCGGAAAACTGTCTCACTGAGTACCGGAAAATGGTAGAATCCAAACGAGTATCGAAAAATGGTAGAATCCAGGCCAGTACCCGAAAAAGGGAGAATCCGTGCGAGTACCGGAAAACTGTCCCTGTGAGTACCGGAAAATAGTAGAATCCGAACGAGTATCGAGAAATGGTAGAATCCAGGCCAGTACCCGAAAAAGGGAGAATCCGTGCGAGTACCGGAAAACTGTCCCGGTGAGTACTGGAAAATGGTAGAATCCAAACGAGTATCTAAAAATGGTAGAATCCGGGCCAGTACCCGAAAATGGGAGAATCCGTGCGAGTACCGGAAAATTGTCCCTGTGAGTACCGGAAAAGAGTAGAATCCGAACGAGTATCGAAAAATGGTAGAATCCAGGCCAGTACCCGAAAAAGGGAGAATCCGTGCGAGTACCGGAAAACTGTCTCAGTGAGTACCGGAAAATGGTAGAATCCAAACGAGTATCGAAAAATGGTAGAATCCAGGCCAGTACCCGAAAAAGGGAGAATCCGTGCGAGTACCGGAAAACTGTCTCACTGAGTACCGGAAAATGGTAGAATCCAAACGAGTATCGAAAAATGGTAGAATCCAGGCCAGTACCCGAAAAAGGGAGAATCCGTGCGAGTACCGGAAAACTGTCCCGGTGAGTACTGGAAAATGGTAGAATCCAAACGAGTATCTAAAAATGGTAGAATCCGGGCCAGTACCCGAAAATGGGAGAATCCGTGCGAGTACCGGAAAATTGTCCCTGTGAGTACCGGAAAAGAGTAGAATCCGAACGAGTATCGAAAAATGGTAGAATCCCGGCCAGTACCCGAAAAAGGGAGAATCCGTGCGAGTACCGGAAAACTGTCTCACTGAGTACCGGAAAATGGTAGAATCCGAACGAGTATCGAAAAATGGTAGAATCCAGGCCAGTACCCGAAAAAGGGAGAATCCGTGCGAGTACCGGAAAACTGTCCCTGTGAGTACCGGAAAATAGTAGAATCCGAACGAGTATCGAAAAATGGTAGAATCCAGGCCAGTACCCGAAAAACGGAGAATCCGTGCGAGTACCGGAAAACTGTCCCTGTGAGTACCGGAAAAGAGTAGAATCCGAACGAGTATCGAGAAATGGTAGAATCCAGGCCAGTACCCGAAAAAGGGAGAATCCGTGCGAGTACCGGAAAACTGTCTCAGTGAGTACCGGAAAATGGTAGAATCCAAACGAGTATCGAAAAATGGTAGAATCCAGGCCAGTACCCGAAAAAGGGAGAATCCGTGCGAGTACCGGAAAACTGTCCCGGTGAGTACTGGAAAATGGTAGAATCCAAACGAGTATCGAAAAATGGTAGAATCCGGGCCAGTACCCGAAAATGGGAGAATCCGTGCGAGTACCGGAAAACTGTCCCGGTGAGTACTGGAAAATGGTAGAATCCAAACGAGTATCTAAAAATGGTAGAATCCGGGCCAGTACCCGAAAATGGGAGAATCCGTGCGAGTACCGGAAAACTGTCCCGTTGAGTACTGGAAAATGGTAGAATCCAAACGAGTATCGAAAAATTGTAGAATCCGGGCCAGTACCCGAAAATGGGAGAATCCGTGCGAGTACCGGAAAATTGTCCCTGTGAGTACCGGAAAAGAGTAGAATCCGAACGAGTATCGAAAAATGGTAGAATCCAGGCCAGTACCCGAAAAAGGGAGAATCCGTGCGAGTACCGGAAAACTGTCCCTGTGAGTACCGGAAAATGGTAGAATCCAAACGAGTATCGAAAAATGGTAGAATCCAGGCCAGTACCCGAAAAAAGGAGAATCCGTGCGAGTACCGGAAAACTGTCCCTGTGAGTACCGGAAAATAGTAGAATCCGAACGAGTATCGAAAAATGGTAGAATCCAGGCCAGTACCCGAAAAACGGAGAATCCGTGCGAGTACCGGAAAACTGTCCCTGTGAGTACCGGAAAAGAGTAGAATCCGAACGAGTATCGAGAAATGGTAGAATCCAGGCCAGTACCCGAAAAAGGGAGAATCCGTGCGAGTACCGGAAAACTGTCCCAGTGAGTACCGGAAAAGAGTAGAATCCGAACGAGTATCGAAAAATGGTAGAATCCAGGCCAGTACCCGAAAAAGGGAGAATCCGTGCGAGTACCGGAAAACTGTCCCTGTGAGTACCGGAAAATGGTAGAATCCAAACGAGTATCGAAAAATGGTAGAATCCAGGCCAGTACCCGAAAAAAGGAGAATCCGTGCGAGTACCGGAAAACTGTCCCTGTGAGTACCGGAAAATAGTAGAATCCGAACGAGTATCGAAAAATGGTAGAATCCAGGCCAGTACCCGAAAAACGGAGAATCCGTGCGAGTACCGGAAAACTGTCCCTGTGAGTACCGGAAAAGAGTAGAATCCGAACGAGTATCGAGAAATGGTAGAATCCAGGCCAGTACCCGAAAATGGGAGAATCCGTGCGAGTACCGGAAAACTGTCCCGTTGAGTACTGGAAAATGGTAGAATCCAAACGAGTATCGAAAAATTGTAGAATCCGGGCCAGTACCCGAAAATGGGAGAATCCGTGCGAGTACTGGAAAATTGTCCGTGTGAGTACCGGAAAAGAGTAGAATCCGAACGAGTATCGAAAAATGGTAGAATCCAGGCCAGTACCCGAAAAAGGGAGAATCCGTGCGAGTACCGGAAAACTGTCCCTGTGAGTACCGGAAAATGGTAGAATCCAAACGAGTATCGAAAAATGGTAGAATCCAGGCCAGTACCCGAAAAACGGAGAATCCGTGCGAGTACCGGAAAACTGTCCCTGTGAGTACCGGAAAATAGTAGAATCCGAACGAGTATCGAAAAATGGTAGAATCCAGGCCAGTACCCGAAAAAGGGAGAATCCGTGCGAGTACCGGAAAACTGTCCCAGTGAGTACCGGAAAAGAGTAGAATCCGAACGAGTATCGAAAAATGGTAGAATCCAGGCCAGTACCCGAAAAAGGGAGAATCCGTGCGAGTACCGGAAAACTGTCTCACTGAGTACCGGAAAATGGTAGAATCCAAACGAGTATCGAAAAATGGTAGAATCCAGGCCAGTACCCGAAAAAGGGAGAATTCGTGCGAGTACCGGAAAACTGTCCCTGTGAGTACCGGAAAATAGTAGAATCCGAACGAGTATCGAAAAATGGTAGAATCCAGGCCAGTACCCGAAAAAGGGAGAATCCGTGCGAGTACCGGAAAACTGTCCCTGTGAGTACCGGAAAAGAGTAGAATCCGAACGAGTATCGAGAAATGGTAGAATCCAGGCCAGTACCCGAAAAAGGGAGAATCCGTGCGAGTACCGGAAAACTGTCCCAGTGAGTACCGGAAAAGAGTAGAATCCGAACGAGTATCGAAAAATGGTAGAATCCAGGCCAGTACCCGAAAAAGGGAGAATCCGTGCGAGTACCGGAAAACTGTCTCACTGAGTACCGGAAAATGGTAGAATCCAAACGAGTATCGAAAAATGGTAGAATCCAGGCCAGTACCCGAAAAACGGAGAATCCGTGCGAGTACCGGAAAACTGTCCCTGTGAGTACCGGAAAAGAGTAGAATCCGAACGAGTATCGAGAAATGGTAGAATCCAGGCCAGTACCCGAAAAAGGGAGAATCCGTGCGAGTACCGGAAAACTGTCCCAGTGAGTACCGGAAAAGAGTAGAATCCGAACGAGTATCGAAAAATGGTAGAATCCAGGCCAGTACCCGAAAAAGGGAGAATCCGTGCGAGTACCGGAAAACTGTCCCTGTGAGTACCGGAAAATGGTAGAATCCAAACGAGTATCGAAAAATGGTAGAATCCAGGCCAGTACCCGAAAAAAGGAGAATCCGTGCGAGTACCGGAAAACTGTCCCTGTGAGTACCGGAAAATAGTAGAATCCGAACGAGTATCGAAAAATGGTAGAATCCAGGCCAGTACCCGAAAAACGGAGAATCCGTGCGAGTACCGGAAAACTGTCCCTGTGAGTACCGGAAAAGAGTAGAATCCGAACGAGTATCGAGAAATGGTAGAATCCAGGCCAGTACCCGAAAATGGGAGAATCCGTGCGAGTACCGGAAAACTGTCCCGTTGAGTACTGGAAAATGGTAGAATCCAAACGAGTATCGAAAAATTGTAGAATCCGGGCCAGTACCCGAAAATGGGAGAATCCGTGCGAGTACTGGAAAATTGTCCGTGTGAGTACCGGAAAAGAGTAGAATCCGAACGAGTATCGAAAAATGGTAGAATCCAGGCCAGTACCCGAAAAAGGGAGAATCCGTGCGAGTACCGGAAAACTGTCTCACTGAGTACCGGAAAATGGTAGAATCCAAACGAGTATCGAAAAATGGTAGAATCCAGGCCAGTACCCGAAAAAGGGAGAATCCGTGCGAGTACCGGAAAACTGTCCCTGTGAGTACCGGAAAATAGTAGAATCCGAACGAGTATCGAAAAATGGTAGAATCCAGGCCAGTACCCGAAAAAGGGAGAATCCGTGCGAGTACCGGAAAACTGTCCCAGTGAGTACCGGAAAAGAGTAGAATCCGAACGAGTATCGAAAAATGGTAGAATCCAGGCCGGTACCCGAAAAAGGGAGAATCCGTGCGAGTACCGGAAAACTGTCTCACTGAGTACCGGAAAATGGTAGAATCCAAACGAGTATCGAAAAATGGTAGAATCCAGGCCAGTACCCGAAAAAGGGAGAATTCGTGCGAGTACCGGAAAACTGTCCCTGTGAGTACCGGAAAATAGTAGAATCCGAACGAGTATCGAAAAATGGTAGAATCCAGGCCAGTACCCGAAAAAGGGAGAATCCGTGCGAGTACCGGAAAACTGTCCCTGTGAGTACCGGAAAAGAGTAGAATCCGAACGAGTATCGAGAAATGGTAGAATCCAGGCCAGTACCCGAAAAAGGGAGAATCCGTGCGAGTACCGGAAAACTGTCCCAGTGAGTACCGGAAAAGAGTAGAATCCGAACGAGTATCGAAAAATGGTAGAATCCAGGCCAGTACCCGAAAAAGGGAGAATCCGTGCGAGTACCGGAAAACTGTCTCACTGAGTACCGGAAAATGGTAGAATCCAAACGAGTATCGAAAAATGGTAGAATCCAGGCCAGTACCCGAAAAAGGGAGAATTCGTGCGAGTACCGGAAAACTGTCCCTGTGAGTACCGGAAAATAGTAGAATCCGAACGAGTATCGAAAAATGGTAGAATCCAGGCCAGTACCCGAAAAACGGAGAATCCGTGCGAGTACCGGAAAACTGTCCCTGTGAGTACCGGAAAAGAGTAGAATCCGAACGAGTATCGAGAAATGGTAGAATCCAGGCCAGTACCCGAAAAAGGGAGAATCCGTGCGAGTACCGGAAAACTGTCCCAGTGAGTACCGGAAAAGAGTAGAATCCGAACGAGTATCGAAAAATGGTAGAATCCAGGCCAGTACCCGAAAAAGGGAGAATCCGTGCGAGTACCGGAAAACTGTCTCACTGAGTACCGGAAAATGGTAGAATCCAAACGAGTATCGAAAAATGGTAGAATCCAGGCCAGTACCCGAAAAAGGGAGAATTCGTGCGAGTACCGGAAAACTGTCCCTGTGAGTACCGGAAAATAGTAGAATCCGAACGAGTATCGAAAAATGGTAGAATCCAGGCCAGTACCCGAAAAACGGAGAATCCGTGCGAGTACCGGAAAACTGTCCCTGTGAGTACCGGAAAAGAGTAGAATCCGAACGAGTATCGAGAAATGGTAGAATCCAGGCCAGTACCCGAAAAAGGGAGAATCCGTGCGAGTACCGGAAAACTGTCCCAGTGAGTACCGGAAAAGAGTAGAATCCGAACGAGTATCGAAAAATGGTAGAATCCAGGCCAGTACCCGAAAAAGGGAGAATCCGTGCGAGTACCGGAAAACTGTCTCACTGAGTACCGGAAAATGGTAGAATCCAAACGAGTATCGAAAAATGGTAGAATCCAGGCCAGTACCCGAAAAAGGGAGAATCCGTGCGAGTACCGGAAAACTGTCCCTGTGAGTACCGGAAAATAGTAGAATCCGAACGAGTATCGAGAAATGGTAGAATCCAGGCCAGTACCCGAAAAAGGGAGAATCCGTGCGAGTACCGGAAAACTGTCCCGGTGAGTACTGGAAAATGGTAGAATCCAAACGAGTATCTAAAAATGGTAGAATCCGGGCCAGTACCCGAAAATGGGAGAATCCGTGCGAGTACCGGAAAATTGTCCCTGTGAGTACCGGAAAAGAGTAGAATCCGAACGAGTATCGAAAAATGGTAGAATCCAGGCCAGTACCCGAAAAAGGGAGAATCCGTGCGAGTACCGGAAAACTGTCTCAGTGAGTACCGGAAAATGGTAGAATCCAAACGAGTATCGAAAAATGGTAGAATCCAGGCCAGTACCCGAAAAAGGGAGAATCCGTGCGAGTACCGGAAAACTGTCTCACTGAGTACCGGAAAATGGTAGAATCCAAACGAGTATCGAAAAATGGTAGAATCCAGGCCAGTACCCGAAAAAGGGAGAATCCGTGCGAGTACCGGAAAACTGTCCCGGTGAGTACTGGAAAATGGTAGAATCCAAACGAGTATCTAAAAATGGTAGAATCCGGGCCAGTACCCGAAAATGGGAGAATCCGTGCGAGTACCGGAAAATTGTCCCTGTGAGTACCGGAAAAGAGTAGAATCCGAACGAGTATCGAAAAATGGTAGAATCCCGGCCAGTACCCGAAAAAGGGAGAATCCGTGCGAGTACCGGAAAACTGTCTCACTGAGTACCGGAAAATGGTAGAATCCAAACGAGTATCGAAAAATGGTAGAATCCAGGCCAGTACCCGAAAAAGGGAGAATCCGTGCGAGTACCGGAAAACTGTCCCTGTGAGTACCGGAAAATAGTAGAATCCGAACGAGTATCGAAAAATGGTAGAATCCAGGCCAGTACCCGAAAAACGGAGAATCCGTGCGAGTACCGGAAAACTGTCCCTGTGAGTACCGGAAAAGAGTAGAATCCGAATGAGTATCGAGAAATGGTAGAATCCAGGCCAGTACCCGAAAAAGGGAGAATCCGTGCGAGTACCGGAAAACTGTCCCAGTGAGTACCGGAAAAGAGTAGAATCCGAACGAGTATCGAAAAATGGTAGAATCCAGGCCAGTACCCGAAAAAGGGAGAATCCGTGCGAGTACCGGAAAACTGTCCCGGTGAGTACTGGAAAATGGTAGAATCCAAACGAGTATCGAAAAATGGTAGAATCCGGGCCAGTACCCGAAAATGGGAGAATCTGTGCGAGTACCGGAAAACTGTCCCGGTGAGTACTGGAAAATGGTAGAATCCAAACGAGTATCTAAAAATGGTAGAATCCGGGCCAGTACCCGAAAATGGGAGAATCCGTGCGAGTACCAGAAAACTGTCCCGTTGAGTACTGGAAAATGGTAGAATCCAAACGAGTATCGAAAAATTGTAGAATCCGGGCCAGTACCCGAAAATGGGAGAATCCGTGCGAGTACCGGAAAATTGTCCGTGTGAGTACCGGAAAAGAGTAGAATCCGAACGAGTATCGAAAAATGGTAGAATCCAGGCCAGTACCCGAAAAAGGGAGAATCCTTGCGAGTACCGCAAAACTGTCTCAGTGTGTACCGGAAAATGGTAGAATCCAAACGAGTATCGAAAAATGGTAGAATCCAGGCCAGTACCCGAAAAAGGGAGAATCCGTGCGAGTACCGGAAAACTGTCCCTGTGAGTACCGGAAAATAGTAGAATCCGAACGAGTATCGAAAAATGGTAGAATCCAGGCCAGTACCCGAAAAAGGGAGAATCCGTGCGAGTACCGGAAAACTGTCCCTGTGAGTACCGGAAAATAGTAGAATCCGAACGAGTATCGAAAAATGGTAGAATCCAGGCCAGTACCCGAAAAACGGAGAATCCGTGCGAGTACCGGAAAACTGTCAGTGTGAGTACCGGAAAAGAGTAGAATCCGAACGAGTATCGAGAAATGGTAGAATCCAGGCCAGTACCCTAAAAAGGGAGAATCCGTGCGAGTACCGGAAAACTGTCCCGGTGAGTACTGGAAAATGGTAGAATCCAAACGAGTATCTAAAAATGGTAGAATCCGGGCCAGTACCCGAAAATGGGAGAATCCGTGCGAGTACCGGAAAATTGTCCCTGTGAGTACCGGAAAAGAGTAGAATCCGAACGAGTATCGAAAAATGGTAGAATCCAGGCCAGTACCCGAAAAAGGGAGAATCCGTGCGAGTACCGGAAAACTGTCTCACTGAGTACCGGAAAATGGTAGAATCCAAACGAGTATCGAAAAATGGTAGAATCCAGGCCAGTACCCGAAAAAGGGAGAATCCGTGCGAGTACCGGAAAGCTGTCCCTGTGAGTACCGGAAAATAGTAGAATCCGAACGAGTATCGAAAAATGGTAGAATCCAGGCCAGTACCCGAAAAACGGAGAATCCGTGCGAGTACCGGAAAACTGTCCCTGTGAGTACCGGAAAAGAGTAGAATCCGAACGAGTATCGAGAAATGGTAGAATCCAGGCCAGTACCCGAAAAAGGGAGAATCCGTGCGAGTACCGGAAAACTGTCCCAGTGAGTACCGGAAAAGAGTAGAATCCGAACGAGTATCGAAAAATGGTAGAATCCAGGCCAGTACCCGAAAAAGGGAGAATCCGTGCGAGTACCGGAAAACTGTCTCACTGAGTACCGGAAAATGGTAGAATCCAAACGAGTATCGAAAAATGGTAGAATCCCGGCCAGTACCCGAAAAAGGGAGAATCCGTGCAAGTACCGGAAAACTGTCCCTGTGAGTACCGGAAAATAGTAGAATCCGAACGAGTATCGAGAAATGGTAGAATCCAGGCCAGTACCCGAAAAAGGGAGAATCCGTGCGAGTACCGGAAAACTGTCCCGGTGAGTACTGGAAAATGGTAGAATCCAAACGAGTATCTAAAAATGGTAGAATCCGGGCCAGTACCCGAAAATGGGAGAATCCGTGCGAGTACCGGAAAATTGTCCCTGTGAGTACCGGAAAAGAGTAGAATCCGAACGAGTATCGAAAAATGGTAGAATCCAGGCCAGTACCCGAAAAAGGGAGAATCCGTGCGAGTACCGGAAAACTGTCTCAGTGAGTACCGGAAAATGGTAGAATCCAAACGAGTATCGAAAAATGGTAGAATCCAGGCCAGTACCCGAAAAAGGGAGAATCCGTGCGAGTACCGGAAAACTGTCTCACTGAGTACCGGAAAATGGTAGAATCCAAACGAGTATCGAAAAATGGTAGAATCCAGGCCAGTACCCGAAAAAGGGAGAATCCGTGCGAGTACCGGAAAACTGTCCCGGTGAGTACTGGAAAATGGTAGAATCCAAACGAGTATCTAAAAATGGTAGAATCCGGGCCAGTACCCGAAAATGGGAGAATCCGTGCGAGTACCGGAAAATTGTCCCTGTGAGTACCGGAAAAGAGTAGAATCCGAACGAGTATCGAAAAATGGTAGAATCCCGGCCAGTACCCGAAAAAGGGAGAATCCGTGCGAGTACCGGAAAACTGTCTCACTGAGTACCGGAAAATGGTAGAATCCAAACGAGTATCGAAAAATGGTAGAATCCAGGCCAGTACCCGAAAAAGGGAGAATCCGTGCGAGTACCGGAAAACTGTCCCTGTGAGTACCGGAAAATAGTAGAATCCGAACGAGTATCGAAAAATGGTAGAATCCAGGCCAGTACCCGAAAAACGGAGAATCCGTGCGAGTACCGGAAAACTGTCCCTGTGAGTACCGGAAAAGAGTAGAATCCGAACGAGTATCGAGAAATGGTAGAATCCAGGCCAGTACCCGAAAAAGGGAGAATCCGTGCGAGTACCGGAAAACTGTCCCAGTGAGTACCGGAAAAGAGTAGAATCCGAACGAGTATCGAAAAATGGTAGAATCCAGGCCAGTACCCGAAAAAGGGAGAATCCGTGCGAGTACCGGAAAACTGTCCCGGTGAGTACTGGAAAATGGTAGAATCCAAACGAGTATCGAAAAATGGTAGAATCCGGGCCAGTACCCGAAAATGGGAGAATCTGTGCGAGTACCGGAAAACTGTCCCGGTGAGTACTGGAAAATGGTAGAATCCAAACGAGTATCTAAAAATGGTAGAATCCGGGCCAGTACCCGAAAATGGGAGAATCCGTGCGAGTACCGGAAAACTGTCCCGTTGAGTACTGGAAAATGGTAGAATCCAAACGAGTATCGAAAAATTGTAGAATCCGGGCCAGTACCCGAAAATGGGAGAATCCGTGCGAGTACCGGAAAATTGTCCGTGTGAGTACCGGAAAAGAGTAGAATCCGAACGAGTATCGAAAAATGGTAGAATCCAGGCCAGTACCCGAAAAAGGGAGAATCCGTGCGAGCACCGCAAAACTGTCTCAGTGTGTACCGGAAAATGGTAGAATCCAAACGAGTATCGAAAAATGGTAGAATCCAGGCCAGTACCCGAAAAAGGGAGAATCCGTGCGAGTACCGGAAAACTGTCCCTGTGAGTACCGGAAAATAGTAGAATCCGAACGAGTATCGAAAAATGGTAGAATCCAGGCCAGTACCCGAAAAAGGGAGAATCCGTGCGAGTACCGGAAAACTGTCCCTGTGAGTACCGGAAAATAGTAGAATCCGAACGAGTATCGAAAAATGGTAGAATCCAGGCCAGTACCCGAAAAACGGAGAATCCGTGCGAGTACCGGAAAACTGTCAGTGTGAGTACCGGAAAAGAGTAGAATCCGAACGAGTATCGAGAAATGGTAGAATCCAGGCCAGTACCCTAAAAAGGGAGAATCCGTGCGAGTACCGGAAAACTGTCCCGGTGAGTACTGGAAAATGGTAGAATCCAAACGAGTATCTAAAAATGGTAGAATCCGGGCCAGTACCCGAAAATGGGAGAATCCGTGCGAGTACCGGAAAATTGTCCCTGTGAGTACCGGAAAAGAGTAGAATCCGAACGAGTATCGAAAAATGGTAGAATCCAGGCCAGTACCCGAAAAAGGGAGAATCCGTGCGAGTACCGGAAAACTGTCCCTGTGAGTACCGGAAAAGAGTAGAATCCGAACGAGTATCGAGAAATGGTGGAATCCAGGCCAGTACCCGAAAAAGGGAGAATCCGTGCGAGTACCGGAAAACTGTCCCGGTGAGTACTGGAAAATGGTAGAATCCAAACGAGTATCTAAAAATGGTAGAATCCGGGCCAGTACCCGAAAATGGGAGAATCCGTGCGAGTACCGGAAAATTGTCCCTGTGAGTACCGGAAAAGAGTAGAATCCGAACGAGTATCAAAAAATGGTAGAATCCAGGCCAGTACCCGAAAAAGGGAGAATCCGTGCGAGTACCGGAAAACTGTCTCACTGAGTACCGGAAAATGGTAGAATCCAAACGAGTATCGAAAAATGGTAGAATCCAGGCCAGTACCCGAAAAAGGGAGAATCCGTGCGAGTACCGGAAAACTGTCCCTGTGAGTACCGGAAAATAGTAGAATCCGAACGAGTATCGAAAAATGGTAGAATCCAGGCCAGTACCCGAAAAACGGAGAATCCGTGCGAGTACCGGAAAACTGTCCCTGTGAGTACCGGAAAAGAGTAGAATCCGAACGAGTATCGAGAAATGGTAGAATCCAGGCCAGTACCCGAAAAAGGGAGAATCCGTGCGAGTACCGGAATACTGTCCCGGTGAGTACTGGAAAATGGTAGAATCCAAACGAGTATCTAAAAATGGTAGAATCCGGGCCAGTACCCGAAAATGGGAGAATCCGTGCGAGTACCGGAAAATTGTCCCTGTGAGTACCGGAAAAGAGTAGAATCCGAACGAGTATCGAAAAATGGTAGAATCCAGGCCAGTACCCGAAAAAGGGAGAATCCGTGCGAGTACCGGAAAACTGTCTCACTGAGTACCGGAAAATGGTAGAATCCAAACGAGTATCGAAAAATGGTAGAATCCAGGCCAGTACCCGAAAAAGGGAGAATCCGTGCGAGTACCGGAAAGCTGTCCCTGTGAGTACCGGAAAATAGTAGAATCCGAACGAGTATCGAAAAATGGTAGAATCCAGGCCAGTACCCGAAAAACGGAGAATCCGTGCGAGTACCGGAAAACTGTCCCTGTGAGTACCGGAAAAGAGTAGAATCCGAACGAGTATCGAGAAATGGTAGAATCCAGGCCAGTACCCGAAAAAGGGAGAATCCGTGCGAGTACCGGAAAACTGTCCCAGTGAGTACCGGAAAAGAGTAGAATCCGAACGAGTATCGAAAAATGGTAGAATCCAGGCCAGTACCCGAAAAAGGGAGAATCCGTGCGAGTACCGGAAAACTGTCTCACTGAGTACCGGAAAATGGTAGAATCCAAACGAGTATCGAAAAATGGTAGAATCCCGGCCAGTACCCGAAAAAGGGAGAATCCGTGCAAGTACCGGAAAACTGTCCCTGTGAGTACCGGAAAATAGTAGAATCCGAACGAGTATCGAGAAATGGTAGAATCCAGGCCAGTACCCGAAAAAGGGAGAATCCGTGCGAGTACCGGAAAACTGTCCCGGTGAGTACTGGAAAATGGTAGAATCCAAACGAGTATCTAAAAATGGTAGAATCCGGGCCAGTACCCGAAAATGGGAGAATCCGTGCGAGTACCGGAAAATTGTCCCTGTGAGTACCGGAAAAGAGTAGAATCCGAACGAGTATCGAAAAATGGTAGAATCCAGGCCAGTACCCGAAAAAGGGAGAATCCGTGCGAGTACCGGAAAACTGTCTCAGTGAGTACCGGAAAATGGTAGAATCCAAACGAGTATCGAAAAATGGTAGAATCCAGGCCAGTACCCGAAAAAGGGAGAATCCGTGCGAGTACCGGAAAACTGTCTCACTGAGTACCGGAAAATGGTAGAATCCAAACGAGTATCGAAAAATGGTAGAATCCAGGCCAGTACCCGAAAAAGGGAGAATCCGTGCGAGTACCGGAAAACTGTCCCGGTGAGTACTGGAAAATGGTAGAATCCAAACGAGTATCTAAAAATGGTAGAATCCGGGCCAGTACCCGAAAATGGGAGAATCCGTGCGAGTACCGGAAAATTGTCCCTGTGAGTACCGGAAAAGAGTAGAATCCGAACGAGTATCGAAAAAT
The DNA here is from genome assembly GCA_945999865.1 of Vitis cinerea var. helleri x Vitis rupestris. NCBI lineage: Eukaryota > Viridiplantae > Streptophyta > Magnoliopsida > Vitales > Vitaceae > Vitis > Vitis cinerea var. helleri x Vitis rupestris. Next base: position 9,603,697 of record OX253932.1, read on the forward strand.
GGTAGAATCCCGGCCAGTACCCGAAAAAGGGAGAATCCGTGCGAGTACCGGAAAACTGTCTCACTGAGTACCGGAAAATGGTAGAATCCAAACGAGTATCGAAAAATGGTAGAATCCAGGCCAGTACCCGAAAAAGGGAGAATCCGTGCGAGTACCGGAAAACTGTCCCTGTGAGTACCGGAAAATAGTAGAATCCGAACGAGTATCGAAAAATGGTAGAATCCAGGCCAGTACCCGAAAAACGGAGAATCCGTGCGAGTACCGGAAAACTGTCCCTGTGAGTACCGGAAAAGAGTAGAATCCGAACGAGTATCGAGAAATGGTAGAATCCAGGCCAGTACCCGAAAAAGGGAGAATCCGTGCGAGTACCGGAAAACTGTCCCAGTGAGTACCGGAAAAGAGTAGAATCCGAACGAGTATCGAAAAATGGTAGAATCCAGGCCAGTACCCGAAAAAGGGAGAATCCGTGCGAGTACCGGAAAACTGTCCCGGTGAGTACTGGAAAATGGTAGAATCCAAACGAGTATCGAAAAATGGTAGAATCCGGGCCAGTACCCGAAAATGGGAGAATCTGTGCGAGTACCGGAAAACTGTCCCGGTGAGTACTGGAAAATGGTAGAATCCAAACGAGTATCTAAAAATGGTAGAATCCGGGCCAGTACCCGAAAATGGGAGAATCCGTGCGAGTACCGGAAAACTGTCCCGTTGAGTACTGGAAAATGGTAGAATCCAAACGAGTATCGAAAAATTGTAGAATCCGGGCCAGTACCCGAAAATGGGAGAATCCGTGCGAGTACCGGAAAATTGTCCGTGTGAGTACCGGAAAAGAGTAGAATCCGAACGAGTATCGAAAAATGGTAGAATCCAGGCCAGTACCCGAAAAAGGGAGAATCCGTGCGAGTACCGCAAAACTGTCTCAGTGTGTACCGGAAAATGGTAGAATCCAAACGAGTATCGAAAAATGGTAGAATCCAGGCCAGTACCCGAAAAAGGGAGAATCCGTGCGAGTACCGGAAAACTGTCCCTGTGAGTACCGGAAAATAGTAGAATCCGAACGAGTATCGAAAAATGGTAGAATCCAGGCCAGTACCCGAAAAAGGGAGAATCCGTGCGAGTACCGGAAAACTGTCCCTGTGAGTACCGGAAAATAGTAGAATCCGAACGAGTATCGAAAAATGGTAGAATCCAGGCCAGTACCCGAAAAACGGAGAATCCGTGCGAGTACCGGAAAACTGTCAGTGTGAGTACCGGAAAAGAGTAGAATCCGAACGAGTATCGAGAAATGGTAGAATCCAGGCCAGTACCCTAAAAAGGGAGAATCCGTGCGAGTACCGGAAAACTGTCCCGGTGAGTACTGGAAAATGGTAGAATCCAAACGAGTATCTAAAAATGGTAGAATCCGGGCCAGTACCCGAAAATGGGAGAATCCGTGCGAGTACCGGAAAATTGTCCCTGTGAGTACCGGAAAAGAGTAGAATCCGAACGAGTATCGAAAAATGGTAGAATCCAGGCCAGTACCCGAAAAAGGGAGAATCCGTGCGAGTACCGGAAAACTGTCCCTGTGAGTACCGGAAAAGAGTAGAATCCGAACGAGTATCGAGAAATGGTGGAATCCAGGCCAGTACCCGAAAAAGGGAGAATCCGTGCGAGTACCGGAAAACTGTCCCGGTGAGTACTGGAAAATGGTAGAATCCAAACGAGTATCTAAAAATGGTAGAATCCGGGCCAGTACCCGAAAATGGGAGAATCCGTGCGAGTACCGGAAAATTGTCCCTGTGAGTACCGGAAAAGAGTAGAATCCGAACGAGTATCGAAAAATGGTAGAATCCAGGCCAGTACCCGAAAAAGGGAGAATCCGTGCGAGTACCGGAAAACTGTCTCACTGAGTACCGGAAAATGGTAGAATCCAAACGAGTATCGAAAAATGGTAGAATCCAGGCCAGTACCCGAAAAAGGGAGAATCCGTGCGAGTACCGGAAAACTGTCCCTGTGAGTACCGGAAAATAGTAGAATCCGAACGAGTATCGAAAAATGGTAGAATCCAGGCCAGTACCCGAAAAACGGAGAATCCGTGCGAGTACCGGAAAACTGTCCCTGTGAGTACCGGAAAAGAGTAGAATCCGAACGAGTATCGAGAAATGGTAGAATCCAGGCCAGTACCCGAAAAAGGGAGAATCCGTGCGAGTACCGGAATACTGTCCCGGTGAGTACTGGAAAATGGTAGAATCCAAACGAGTATCTAAAAATGGTAGAATCCGGGCCAGTACCCGAAAATGGGAGAATCCGTGCGAGTACCGGAAAATTGTCCCTGTGAGTACCGGAAAAGAGTAGAATCCGAACGAGTATCGAAAAATGGTAGAATCCAGGCCAGTACCCGAAAAAGGGAGAATCCGTGCGAGTACCGGAAAACTGTCTCACTGAGTACCGGAAAATGGTAGAATCCAAACGAGTATCGAAAAATGGTAGAATCCAGGCCAGTACCCGAAAAAGGGAGAATCCGTGCGAGTACCGGAAAGCTGTCCCTGTGAGTACCGGAAAATAGTAGAATCCGAACGAGTATCGAAAAATGGTAGAATCCAGGCCAGTACCCGAAAAACGGAGAATCCGTGCGAGTACCGGAAAACTGTCCCTGTGAGTACCGGAAAAGAGTAGAATCCGAACGAGTATCGAGAAATGGTAGAATCCAGGCCAGTACCCGAAAAAGGGAGAATCCGTGCGAGTACCGGAAAACTGTCCCAGTGAGTACCGGAAAAAAGTAGAATCCGAACGAGTATCGAAAAATGGTAGAATCCAGGCCAGTACCCGAAAAAGGGAGAATCCGTGCGAGTACCAGAAAACTGTCCCGGTGAGTACTGGAAAATGGTAGAATCCAAACGAGTATCGAAAAATGGTAGAATCCGGGCCAGTACCCGAAAATGGGAGAATCTGTGCGAGTACCGGAAAACTGTCCCGGTGAGTACTGGAAAATGGTAGAATCCAAACGAGTATCTAAAAATGGTAGAATCCGGGCCAGTACCCGAAAATGGGAGAATCCGTGCGAGTACCGGAAAACTGTCCCGTTGAGTACTGGAAAATGGTAGAATCCAAACGAGTATCGAAAAATTGTAGAATCCGGGCCAGTACCCGAAAATGGGAGAATCCGTGCGAGTACCGGAAAATTGTCCGTGTGAGTACCGGAAAAGAGTAGAATCCGAACGAGTATCGAAAAATGGTAGAATCCAGGCCAGTACCCGAAAAAGGGAGAATCCGTGCGAGTACCGCAAAACTGTCTCAGTGTGTACCGGAAAATGGTAGAATCCAAACGAGTATCGAAAAATGGTAGAATCCAGGCCAGTACCCGAAAAAGGGAGAATCCGTGCGAGTACCGGAAAACTGTCTCACTGAGTACCGGAAAATGGTAGAATCCAAACGAGTATCGAAAAATGGTAGAATCCAGGCCAGTACCCGAAAAAGGGAGAATCCGTGCGAGTACCGGAAAGCTGTCCCTGTGAGTACCGGAAAATAGTAGAATCCGAACGAGTATCGAAAAATGGTAGAATCCAGGCCAGTACCCGAAAAACGGAGAATCCGTGCGAGTACCGGAAAACTGTCCCTGTGAGTACCGGAAAAGAGTAGAATCCGAACGAGTATCGAGAAATGGTAGAATCCAGGCCAGTACCCGAAAAAGGGAGAATCCGTGCGAGTACCGGAAAACTGTCCCAGTGAGTACCGGAAAAGAGTAGAATCCGAACGAGTATCGAAAAATGGTAGAATCCAGGCCAGTACCCGAAAAAGGGAGAATCCGTGCGAGTACCAGAAAACTGTCCCGGTGAGTACTGGAAAATGGTAGAATCCAAACGAGTATCGAAAAATGGTAGAATCCGGGCCAGTACCCGAAAATGGGAGAATCTGTGCGAGTACCGGAAAACTGTCCCGGTGAGTACTGGAAAATGGTAGAATCCAAACGAGTATCTAAAAATGGTAGAATCCGGGCCAGTACCCGAAAATGGGAGAATCCTTGCGAGTACCGGAAAACTGTCCCGTTGAGTACTGGAAAATGGTAGAATCCAAACGAGTATCGAAAAATTGTAGAATCCGGGCCAGTACCCGAAAATGGGAGAATCCGTGCGAGTACCGGAAAATTGTCCGTGTGAGTACCGGAAAAGAGTAGAATCCGAACGAGTATCGAAAAATGGTAGAATCCAGGCCAGTACCCGAAAAAGGGAGAATCCGTGCGAGTACCGCAAAACTGTCTCAGTGTGTACCGGAAAATGGTAGAATCCAAACGAGTATCGAAAAATGGTAGAATCCAGGCCAGTACCCGAAAAAGGGAGAATCCGTGCGAGTACCGGAAAACTGTCCCTGTGAGTACCGGAAAATAGTAGAATCCGAACGAGTATCGAAAAATGGTAGAATCCAGGCCAGTACCCGAAAAAGGGAGAATCCGTGCGAGTACCGGAAAACTGTCCCTGTGAGTACCGGAAAATAGTAGAATCCGAACGAGTATCGAAAAATGGTAGAATCCAGGCCAGTACCCGAAAAACGGAGAATCCGTGCGAGTACCGGAAAACTGTCCCTGTGAGTACCGGAAAAGAGTAGAATCCGAACGAGTATCGAGAAATGGTAGAATCCAGGCCAGTACCCGAAAAACGGAGAATCCGTGCGAGTACCGGAATACTGTCCCGGTGAGTACTGGAAAATGGTAGAATCCAAACGAGTATCTAAAAATGGTAGAATCCGGGCCAGTACCCGAAAATGGGAGAATCCGTGCGAGTACCGGAAAATTGTCCCTGTGAGTACCGGAAAAGAGTAGAATCCGAACGAGTATCGAAAAATGGTAGAATCCAGGCCAGTACCCGAAAAAGGGAGAATCCGTGCGAGTACCGGAAAACTGTCTCACTGAGTACCGGAAAATGGTAGAATCCAAACGAGTATCGAAAAATGGTAGAATCCAGGCCAGTACCCGAAAAAGGGAGAATCCGTGCGAGTACCGGAAAGCTGTCCCTGTGAGTACCGGAAAATAGTAGAATCCGAACGAGTATCGAAAAATGGTAGAATCCAGGCCAGTACCCGAAAAACGGAGAATCCGTGCGAGTACCGGAAAACTGTCCCTGTGAGTACCGGAAAAGAGTAGAATCCGAACGAGTATCGAGAAATGGTAGAATCCAGGCCAGTACCCGAAAAAGGGAGAATCCGTGCGAGTACCGGAAAACTGTCCCAGTGAGTACCGGAAAAAAGTAGAATCCGAACGAGTATCGAAAAATGGTAGAATCCAGGCCAGTACCCGAAAAAGGGAGAATCCGTGCGAGTACCAGAAAACTGTCCCGGTGAGTACTGGAAAATGGTAGAATCCAAACGAGTATCGAAAAATGGTAGAATCCGGGCCAGTACCCGAAAATGGGAGAATCTGTGCGAGTACCGGAAAACTGTCCCGGTGAGTACTGGAAAATGGTAGAATCCAAACGAGTATCTAAAAATGGTAGAATCCGGGCCAGTACCCGAAAATGGGAGAATCCGTGCGAGTACCGGAAAACTGTCCCGTTGAGTACTGGAAAATGGTAGAATCCAAACGAGTATCGAAAAATTGTAGAATCCGGGCCAGTACCCGAAAATGGGAGAATCCGTGCGAGTACCGGAAAATTGTCCGTGTGAGTACCGGAAAAGAGTAGAATCCGAACGAGTATCGAAAAATGGTAGAATCCAGGCCAGTACCCGAAAAAGGGAGAATCCGTGCGAGTACCGCAAAACTGTCTCAGTGTGTACCGGAAAATGGTAGAATCCAAACGAGTATCGAAAAATGGTAGAATCCAGGCCAGTACCCGAAAAAGGGAGAATCCGTGCGAGTACCGGAAAACTGTCTCACTGAGTACCGGAAAATGGTAGAATCCAAACGAGTATCGAAAAATGGTAGAATCCAGGCCAGTACCCGAAAAAGGGAGAATCCGTGCGAGTACCGGAAAGCTGTCCCTGTGAGTACCGGAAAATAGTAGAATCCGAACGAGTATCGAAAAATGGTAGAATCCAGGCCAGTACCCGAAAAACGGAGAATCCGTGCGAGTACCGGAAAACTGTCCCTGTGAGTAACGGAAAAGAGTAGAATCCGAACGAGTATCGAGAAATGGTAGAATCCAGGCCAGTACCCGAAAAAGGGAGAATCCGTGCGAGTACCGGAAAACTGTCCCAGTGAGTACCGGAAAAGAGTAGAATCCGAACGAGTATCGAAAAATGGTAGAATCCAGGCCAGTACCCGAAAAAGGGAGAATCCGTGCGAGTACCAGAAAACTGTCCCGGTGAGTACTGGAAAATGGTAGAATCCAAACGAGTATCTAAAAATGGTAGAATCCGGGCCAGTACCCGAAAATGGGAGAATCCGTGCGAGTACCGGAAAATTGTCCCTGTGAGTACCGGAAAAGAGTAGAATCCGAACGAGTATCGAAAAATGGTAGAATCCAGGCCAGTACCCGAAAAAGGGAGAATCCGTGCGAGTACCGGAAAACTGTCCCTGTGAGTACCGGAAAAGAGTAGAATCCGAACGAGTATCGAAAAATGGTAGAATCCAGGCCAGTACCCGAAAAAGGGAGAATCCGTGCGAGTACCGGAAAACTGTCCCTGTGAGTACCGGAAAAGAGTAGAATCCGAACGAGTATCGAGAAATGGTGGAATCCAGGCCAGTACCCGAAAAAGGGAGAATCCGTGCGAGTACCGGAAAACTGTCCCGGTGAGTACTGGAAAATGGTAGAATCCAAACGAGTATCTAAAAATGGTAGAATCCGGGCCAGTACCCGAAAATGGGAGAATCCGTGCGAGTACCGGAAAATTGTCCCTGTGAGTACCGGAAAAGAGTAGAATCCGAACGAGTATCGAAAAATGGTAGAATCCAGGCCAGTACCCGAAAAAGGGAGAATCCGTGCGAGTACCGGAAAACTGTCTCACTGAGTACCGGAAAATGGTAGAATCCAAACGAGTATCGAAAAATGGTAGAATCCAGGCCAGTACCCGAAAAAGGGAGAATCCGTGCGAGTACCGGAAAACTGTCCCTGTGAGTACCGGAAAATAGTAGAATCCGAACGAGTATCGAAAAATGGTAGAATCCAGGCCAGTACCCGAAAAAGGGAGAATCCGTGCGAGTACCGGAAAACTGTCTCACTGAGTACCGGAAAATGGTAGAATCCAAACGAGTATCGAAAAATGGTAGAATCCAGGCCAGTACCCGAAAAAGGGAGAATCCGTGCGAGTACCGGAAAACTGTCCCTGTGAGTACCGGAAAATAGTAGAATCCGAACGAGTATCGAAAAATGGTAGAATCCAGGCCAGTACCCGAAAAAGGGAGAATCCGTGCGAGTACCGGAAAACTGTCCCTGTGAGTACCGGAAAAAAGTAGAATCCGAACGAGTATCGAGAAATGGTAGAATCCAGGCCAGTACCCTAAAAAGGGAGAATCCGTGCGAGTACCGGAAAACTGTCCCGGTGAGTACTGGAAAATGGTAGAATCCAAACGAGTATCTAAAAATGGTAGAATCCGGGCCAGTACCCGAAAATGGGAGAATCCGTGCGAGTACCGGAAAATTGTCCCTGTGAGTACCGGAAAAGAGTAGAATCCGAACGAGTATCGAAAAATGGTAGAATCCAGGCCAGTACCCGAAAAAGGGAGAATCCGTGCGAGTACCGGAAAACTGTCTCACTGAGTACCGGAAAATGGTAGAATCCAAACGAGTATCGAAAAATGGTAGAATCCAGGCCAGTACCCGAAAAAGGGAGAATCCGTGCGAGTACCGGAAAACTGTCCCTGTGAGTACCGGAAAATAGTAGAATCCGAACGAGTATCGAAAAATGGTAGAATCCAGGCCAGTACCCGAAAAACGGAGAATCCGTGCGAGTACCGGAAAACTGTCCCTGTGAGTACCGGAAAAGAGTAGAATCCGAACGAGTATCGAGAAATGGTAGAATCCAGGCCAGTACCCGAAAAAGGGAGAATCCGTGCGAGTACCGGAAAACTGTCCCAGTGAGTACCGGAAAAGAGTAGAATCCGAACGATTATCGAAAAATGGTAGAATCCAGGCCAGTACCCTAAAAAGGGAGAATCCGTGCGAGTACCGGAAAACTGTCCCGGTGAGTACTGGAAAATGGTAGAATCCAAACGAGTATCTAAAAATGGTAGAATCCGGGCCAGTACCCGAAAATGGGAGAATCCGTGCGAGTACCGGAAAATTGTCCCTGTGAGTACCGGAAAAGAGTAGAATCCGAACGAGTATCGAAAAATGGTAGAATCCAGGCCAGTACCCGAAAAAGGGAGAATCCGTGCGAGTACCGGAAAACTGTCTCACTGAGTACCGGAAAATGGTAGAATCCAAACGAGTATCGAAAAATGGTAGAATCCAGGCCAGTACCCGAAAAAGGGAGAATCCGTGCGAGTACCGGAAAACTGTCCCTGTGAGTACCGGAAAATAGTAGAATCCGAACGAGTATCGAAAAATGGTAGAATCCAGGCCAGTACCCGAAAAACGGAGAATCCGTGCGAGTACCGGAAAACTGTCCCTGTGAGTAACGGAAAAGAGTAGAATCCGAACGAGTATCGAGAAATGGTAGAATCCAGGCCAGTACCCGAAAAAGGGAGAATCCGTGCGAGTACCGGAAAACTGTCCCAGTGAGTACCGGAAAAGAGTAGAATCCGAACGAGTATCGAAAAATGGTAGAATCCAGGCCAGTACCCGAAAAAGGGAGAATCCGTGCGAGTACCAGAAAACTGTCCCGGTGAGTACTGGAAAATGGTAGAATCCAAACGAGTATCTAAAAATGGTAGAATCCGGGCCAGTACCCGAAAATGGGAGAATCCGTGCGAGTACCGGAAAATTGTCCCTGTGAGTACCGGAAAAGAGTAGAATCCGAACGAGTATCGAAAAATGGTAGAATCCAGGCCAGTACCCGAAAAAGGGAGAATCCGTGCGAGTACCGGAAAACTGTCTCACTGAGTACCGGAAAATGGTAGAATCCAAACGAGTATCGAAAAATGGTAGAATCCAGGCCAGTACCCGAAAAACGGAGAAGCCGTGCGAGTACCGGAAAACTGTCCCTGTGAGTACCGGAAAAGAGTAGAATCCGAACGAGTATCGAGAAATGGTAGAATCCAGGCCAGTACCCGAAAAAGGGAGAATCCGTGCGAGTACCGGAAAACTGTCCCAGTGAGTACCGGAAAAAAGTAGAATCCGAACGAGTATCGAAAAATGGTAGAATCCAGGCCAGTACCCGAAAAAGGGAGAATCCGTGCGAGTACCAGAAAACTGTCCCGGTGAGTACTGGAAAATGGTAGAATCCAAACGAGTATCGAAAAATGGTAGAATCCGGGCCAGTACCCGAAAATGGGAGAATCTGTGCGAGTACCGGAAAACTGTCCCGGTGAGTACTGGAAAATGGTAGAATCCAAACGAGTATCTAAAAATGGTAGAATCCGGGCCAGTACCCGAAAATGGGAGAATCCGTGCGAGTACCGGAAAACTGTCCCGTTGAGTACTGGAAAATGGTAGAATCCAAACGAGTATCGAAAAATTGTAGAATCCGGGCCAGTACCCGAAAATGGGAGAATCCGTGCGAGTACCGGAAAATTGTCCGTGTGAGTACCGGAAAAGAGTAGAATCCGAACGAGTATCGAAAAATGGTAGAATCCAGGCCAGTACCCGAAAAAGGGAGAATCCGTGCGAGTACCGCAAAACTGTCTCAGTGTGTACCGGAAAATGGTAGAATCCAAACGAGTATCGAAAAATGGTAGAATCCAGGCCAGTACCCGAAAAAGGGAGAATCCGTGCGAGTACCGGAAAACTGTCTCACTGAGTACCGGAAAATGGTAGAATCCAAACGAGTATCGAAAAATGGTAGAATCCAGGCCAGTACCCGAAAAAGGGAGAATCCGTGCGAGTACCGGAAAGCTGTCCCTGTGAGTACCGGAAAATAGTAGAATCCGAACGAGTATCGAAAAATGGTAGAATCCAGGCCAGTACCCGAAAAACGGAGAATCCGTGCGAGTACCGGAAAACTGTCCCTGTGAGTAACGGAAAAGAGTAGAATCCGAACGAGTATCGAGAAATGGTAGAATCCAGGCCAGTACCCGAAAAAGGGAGAATCCGTGCGAGTACCGGAAAACTGTCCCAGTGAGTACCGGAAAAGAGTAGAATCCGAACGAGTATCGAAAAATGGTAGAATCCAGGCCAGTACCCGAAAAAGGGAGAATCCGTGCGAGTACCAGAAAACTGTCCCGGTGAGTACTGGAAAATGGTAGAATCCAAACGAGTATCTAAAAATGGTAGAATCCGGGCCAGTACCCGAAAATGGGAGAATCCGTGCGAGTACCGGAAAATTGTCCCTGTGAGTACCGGAAAAGAGTAGAATCCGAACGAGTATCGAAAAATGGTAGAATCCAGGCCAGTACCCGAAAAAGGGAGAATCCGTGCGAGTACCGGAAAACTGTCCCTGTGAGTACCGGAAAAGAGTAGAATCCGAACGAGTATCGAAAAATGGTAGAATCCAGGCCAGTACCCGAAAAAGGGAGAATCCGTGCGAGTACCGGAAAACTGTCCCTGTGAGTACCGGAAAAGAGTAGAATCCGAACGAGTATCGAGAAATGGTGGAATCCAGGCCAGTACCCGAAAAAGGGAGAATCCGTGCGAGTACCGGAAAACTGTCCCGGTGAGTACTGGAAAATGGTAGAATCCAAACGAGTATCTAAAAATGGTAGAATCCGGGCCAGTACCCGAAAATGGGAGAATCCGTGCGAGTACCGGAAAATTGTCCCTGTGAGTACCGGAAAAGAGTAGAATCCGAACGAGTATCGAAAAATGGTAGAATCCAGGCCAGTACCCGAAAAAGGGAGAATCCGTGCGAGTACCGGAAAACTGTCTCACTGAGTACCGGAAAATGGTAGAATCCAAACGAGTATCGAAAAATGGTAGAATCCAGGCCAGTACCCGAAAAAGGGAGAATCCGTGCGAGTACCGGAAAACTGTCCCTGTGAGTACCGGAAAATAGTAGAATCCGAACGAGTATCGAAAAATGGTAGAATCCAGGCCAGTACCCGAAAAAGGGAGAATCCGTGCGAGTACCAGAAAACTGTCCCGGTGAGTACTGGAAAATGGTAGAATCCAAACGAGTATCGAAAAATGGTAGAATCCGGGCCAGTACCCGAAAATGGGAGAATCTGTGCGAGTACCGGAAAACTGTCCCGGTGAGTACTGGAAAATGGTAGAATCCAAACGAGTATCTAAAAATGGTAGAATCCGGGCCAGTACCCGAAAATGGGAGAATCCGTGCGAGTACCGGAAAACTGTCCCGTTGAGTACTGGAAAATGGTAGAATCCAAACGAGTATCGAAAAATTGTAGAATCCGGGCCAGTACCCGAAAATGGGAGAATCCGTGCGAGTACCGGAAAATTGTCCGTGTGAGTACCGGAAAAGAGTAGAATCCGAACGAGTATCGAAAAATGGTAGAATCCAGGCCAGTACCCGAAAAAGGGAGAATCCGTGCGAGTACCGCAAAACTGTCTCAGTGTGTACCGGAAAATGGTAGAATCCAAACGAGTATCGAAAAATGGTAGAATCCAGGCCAGTACCCGAAAAAGGGAGAATCCGTGCGAGTACCGGAAAACTGTCTCACTGAGTACCGGAAAATGGTAGAATCCAAACGAGTATCGAAAAATGGTAGAATCCAGGCCAGTACCCGAAAAAGGGAGAATCCGTGCGAGTACCGGAAAGCTGTCCCTGTGAGTACCGGAAAATAGTAGAATCCGAACGAGTATCGAAAAATGGTAGAATCCAGGCCAGTACCCGAAAAACGGAGAATCCGTGCGAGTACCGGAAAACTGTCCCTGTGAGTAACGGAAAAGAGTAGAATCCGAACGAGTATCGAGAAATGGTAGAATCCAGGCCAGTACCCGAAAAAGGGAGAATCCGTGCGAGTACCGGAAAACTGTCCCAGTGAGTACCGGAAAAGAGTAGAATCCGAACGAGTATCGAAAAATGGTAGAATCCAGGCCAGTACCCGAAAAAGGGAGAATCCGTGCGAGTACCGGAAAACTGTCCCTGTGAGTACCGGAAAAGAGTAGAATCCGAACGAGTATCGAGAAATGGTGGAATCCAGGCCAGTACCCGAAAAAGGGAGAATCCGTGCGAGTACCGGAAAACTGTCCCGGTGAGTACTGGAAAATGGTAGAATCCAAACGAGTATCTAAAAATGGTAGAATCCGGGCCAGTACCCGAAAATGGGAGAATCCGTGCGAGTACCGGAAAATTGTCCCTGTGAGTACCGGAAAAGAGTAGAATCCGAACGAGTATCGAAAAATGGTAGAATCCAGGCCAGTACCCGAAAAAGGGAGAATCCGTGCGAGTACCGGAAAACTGTCTCACTGAGTACCGGAAAATGGTAGAATCCAAACGAGTATCGAAAAATGGTAGAATCCAGGCCAGTACCCGAAAAAGGGAGAATCCGTGCGAGTACCGGAAAACTGTCCCTGTGAGTACCGGAAAATAGTAGAATCCGAACGAGTATCGAAAAATGGTAGAATCCAGGCCAGTACCCGAAAAAGGGAGAATCCGTGCGAGTACCAGAAAACTGTCCCGGTGAGTACTGGAAAATGGTAGAATCCAAACGAGTATCGAAAAATGGTAGAATCCGGGCCAGTACCCGAAAATGGGAGAATCTGTGCGAGTACCGGAAAACTGTCCCGGTGAGTACTGGAAAATGGTAGAATCCAAACGAGTATCTAAAAATGGTAGAATCCGGGCCAGTACCCGAAAATGGGAGAATCCGTGCGAGTACCGGAAAACTGTCCCGTTGAGTACTGGAAAATGGTAGAATCCAAACGAGTATCGAAAAATTGTAGAATCCGGGCCAGTACCCGAAAATGGGAGAATCCGTGCGAGTACCGGAAAATTGTCCGTGTGAGTACCGGAAAAGAGTAGAATCCGAACGAGTATCGAAAAATGGTAGAATCCAGGCCAGTACCCGAAAAAGGGAGAATCCGTGCGAGTACCGCAAAACTGTCTCAGTGTGTACCGGAAAATGGTAGAATCCAAACGAGTATCGAAAAATGGTAGAATCCAGGCCAGTACCCGAAAAAGGGAGAATCCGTGCGAGTACCGGAAAACTGTCTCACTGAGTACCGGAAAATGGTAGAATCCAAACGAGTATCGAAAAATGGTAGAATCCAGGCCAGTACCCGAAAAAGGGAGAATCCGTGCGAGTACCGGAAAGCTGTCCCTGTGAGTACCGGAAAATAGTAGAATCCGAACGAGTATCGAAAAATGGTAGAATCCAGGCCAGTACCCGAAAAACGGAGAATCCGTGCGAGTACCGGAAAACTGTCCCTGTGAGTAACGGAAAAGAGTAGAATCCGAACGAGTATCGAGAAATGGTAGAATCCAGGCCAGTACCCGAAAAAGGGAGAATCCGTGCGAGTACCGGAAAACTGTCCCAGTGAGTACCGGAAAAGAGTAGAATCCGAACGAGTATCGAAAAATGGTAGAATCCAGGCCAGTACCCGAAAAAGGGAGAATCCGTGCGAGTACCAGAAAACTGTCCCGGTGAGTACTGGAAAATGGTAGAATCCAAACGAGTATCTAAAAATGGTAGAATCCGGGCCAGTACCCGAAAATGGGAGAATCCGTGCGAGTACCGGAAAATTGTCCCTGTGAGTACCGGAAAAGAGTAGAATCCGAACGAGTATCGAAAAATGGTAGAATCCAGGCCAGTACCCGAAAAAGGGAGAATCCGTGCGAGTACCGGAAAACTGTCCCTGTGAGTACCGGAAAAGAGTAGAATCCGAACGAGTATCGAAAAATGGTAGAATCCAGGCCAGTACCCGAAAAAGGGAGAATCCGTGCGAGTACCGGAAAACTGTCCCTGTGAGTACCGGAAAAGAGTAGAATCCGAACGAGTATCGAGAAATGGTGGAATCCAGGCCAGTACCCGAAAAAGGGAGAATCCGTGCGAGTACCGGAAAACTGTCCCGGTGAGTACTGGAAAATGGTAGAATCCAAACGAGTATCTAAAAATGGTAGAATCCGGGCCAGTACCCGAAAATGGGAGAATCCGTGCGAGTACCGGAAAATTGTCCCTGTGAGTACCGGAAAAGAGTAGAATCCGAACGAGTATCGAAAAATGGTAGAATCCAGGCCAGTACCCGAAAAAGGGAGAATCCGTGCGAGTACCGGAAAACTGTCTCACTGAGTACCGGAAAATGGTAGAATCCAAACGAGTATCGAAAAATGGTAGAATCCAGGCCAGTACCCGAAAAAGGGAGAATCCGTGCGAGTACCGGAAAACTGTCCCTGTGAGTACCGGAAAATAGTAGAATCCGAACGAGTATCGAAAAATGGTAGAATCCAGGCCAGTACCCGAAAAAGGGAGAATCCGTGCGAGTACCGGAAAACTGTCTCACTGAGTACCGGAAAATGGTAGAATCCAAACGAGTATCGAAAAATGGTAGAATCCAGGCCAGTACCCGAAAAAGGGAGAATCCGTGCGAGTACCGGAAAACTGTCCCTGTGAGTACCGGAAAATAGTAGAATCCGAACGAGTATCGAAAAATGGTAGAATCCAGGCCAGTACCCGAAAAAGGGAGAATCCGTGCGAGTACCGGAAAACTGTCCCTGTGAGTACCGGAAAAAAGTAGAATCCGAACGAGTATCGAGAAATGGTAGAATCCAGGCCAGTACCCTAAAAAGGGAGAATCCGTGCGAGTACCGGAAAACTGTCCCGGTGAGTACTGGAAAATGGTAGAATCCAAACGAGTATCTAAAAATGGTAGAATCCGGGCCAGTACCCGAAAATGGGAGAATCCGTGCGAGTACCGGAAAATTGTCCCTGTGAGTACCGGAAAAGAGTAGAATCCGAACGAGTATCGAAAAATGGTAGAATCCAGGCCAGTACCCGAAAAAGGGAGAATCCGTGCGAGTACCGGAAAACTGTCTCACTGAGTACCGGAAAATGGTAGAATCCAAACGAGTATCGAAAAATGGTAGAATCCAGGCCAGTACCCGAAAAAGGGAGAATCCGTGCGAGTACCGGAAAACTGTCCCTGTGAGTACCGGAAAATAGTAGAATCCGAACGAGTATCGAAAAATGGTAGAATCCAGGCCAGTACCCGAAAAACGGAGAATCCGTGCGAGTACCGGAAAACTGTCCCTGTGAGTACCGGAAAAGAGTAGAATCCGAACGAGTATCGAGAAATGGTAGAATCCAGGCCAGTACCCGAAAAAGGGAGAATCCGTGCGAGTACCGGAAAACTGTCCCAGTGAGTACCGGAAAAGAGTAGAATCCGAACGATTATCGAAAAATGGTAGAATCCAGGCCAGTACCCTAAAAAGGGAGAATCCGTGCGAGTACCGGAAAACTGTCCCGGTGAGTACTGGAAAATGGTAGAATCCAAACGAGTATCTAAAAATGGTAGAATCCGGGCCAGTACCCGAAAATGGGAGAATCCGTGCGAGTACCGGAAAATTGTCCCTGTGAGTACCGGAAAAGAGTAGAATCCGAACGAGTATCGAAAAATGGTAGAATCCAGGCCAGTACCCGAAAAAGGGAGAATCCGTGCGAGTACCGGAAAACTGTCTCACTGAGTACCGGAAAATGGTAGAATCCAAACGAGTATCGAAAAATGGTAGAATCCAGGCCAGTACCCGAAAAAGGGAGAATCCGTGCGAGTACCGGAAAACTGTCCCTGTGAGTACCGGAAAATAGTAGAATCCGAACGAGTATCGAAAAATGGTAGAATCCAGGCCAGTACCCGAAAAACGGAGAATCCGTGCGAGTACCGGAAAACTGTCCCTGTGAGTACCGGAAAAGAGTAGAATCCGAACGAGTATCGAGAAATGGTAGAATCCAGGCCAGTACCCGAAAAAGGGAGAATCCGTGCGAGTACCGGAAAACTGTCCCGGTGAGTACTGGAAAATGGTAGAATCCAAACGAGTATCGAAAAATGGTAGAATCCGGGCCAGTACCCGAAAATGGGAGAATCCGTGCGAGTACCGGAAAACTGTCCCGATGAGTACTGGAAAATGGTAGAATCCAAACGAGTATCTAAAAATGGTAGAATCCGGGCCAGTACCCGAAAATGGGAGAATCCGTGCGAGTACCGGAAAACTGTCCCAGTGAGTACCGGAAAAGAGTAGAATCCGAACGAGTATCGAAAAATGGTAGAATCCAGGCCAGTACCCGAAAAAGGGAGAATCCGTGCGAGTACCGGAAAACTGTCCCGGTGAGTACTGGAAAATGGTAGAATCCAAACGAGTATCGAAAAATGGTAGAATCCGGGCCAGTACCCGAAAATGGGAGAATCCGTGCGAGTACCGGAAAATTGTCCGTGTGAGTACCGGAAAAGAGTAGAATCCGAACGAGTATCGAAAAATGGTAGAATCCAGGCCAGTACCCGAAAAAGGGAGAATCCGTGCAAGTACCGGAAAACTGTCCCGGTGAGTACTGGAAAATGGTAGAATCCAAACGAGTATCGAAAAATGGTAGAATCCGGGCTAGTACCCGAAAATGGGAGAATCCGTGCGAGTACCGGAAAACTGTCCCGGTGAGTACTGGAAAATGGTAGAATCCAAACGAGTATCTAAAAATGGTAGAATCCGGGCCAGTACCCGAAAATGGGAGAATCCGTGCGAGTACCGGAAAACTGTCCCGTTGAGTACTGGAAAATGGTAGAATCCAAACGAGTATCGAAAAATTGTAGAATCCGGGCCAGTACCCGAAAATGGGAGAATCCGTGCGAGTACCGGAAAATTGTCCGTGTGAGTACCGGAAAAGAGTAGAATCCGAACGAGTATCGAAAAATGGTAGAATCCAGGCCAGTACCCGAAAAAGGGAGAATCCGTGCGAGTACCGGAAAACTGTCCCTGTGAGTACCGGAAAAGAGTAGAATCCGAACGAGTATCGAGAAATGGTAGAATCCAGGCCAGTACCCGAAAAAGGGAGAATCCGTGCGAGTACCGGAAAACTGTCCCGGTGAGTACTGGAAAATGGTAGAATCCAAACGAGTATCGAAAAATGGTAGAATCCGGGCCAGTACCCGAAAATGGGAGAATCCGTGCGAGTACCGGAAAACTGTCCCGATGAGTACTGGAAAATGGTAGAATCCAAACGAGTATCTAAAAATGGTAGAATCCGGGCCAGTACCCGAAAATGGGAGAATCCGTGCGAGTACCGGAAAACTGTCCCAGTGAGTACCGGAAAAGAGTAGAATCCGAACGAGTATCGAAAAATGGTAGAATCCAGGCCAGTACCCGAAAAAGGGAGAATCCGTGCGAGTACCGGAAAACTGTCCCGGTGAGTACTGGAAAATGGTAGAATCCAAACGAGTATCGAAAAATGGTAGAATCCGGGCCAGTACCCGAAAATGGGAGAATCCGTGCGAGTACCGGAAAATTGTCCGTGTGAGTACCGGAAAAGAGTAGAATCCGAACGAGTATCGAAAAATGGTAGAATCCAGGCCAGTACCCGAAAAAGGGAGAATCCGTGCAAGTACCGGAAAACTGTCCCGGTGAGTACTGGAAAATGGTAGAATCCAAACGAGTATCGAAAAATGGTAGAATCCGGGCTAGTACCCGAAAATGGGAGAATCCGTGCGAGTACCGGAAAACTGTCCCGGTGAGTACTGGAAAATGGTAGAATCCAAACGAGTATCTAAAAATGGTAGAATCCGGGCCAGTACCCGAAAATGGGAGAATCCGTGCGAGTACCGGAAAACTGTCCCGTTGAGTACTGGAAAATGGTAGAATCCAAACGAGTATCGAAAAATTGTAGAATCCGGGCCAGTACCCGAAAATGGGAGAATCCGTGCGAGTACCGGAAAATTGTCCGTGTGAGTACCGGAAAAGAGTAGAATCCGAACGAGTATCGAAAAATGGTAGAATCCAGGCCAGTACCCGAAAAAGGGAGAATCCGTGCGAGTACCGCAAAACTGTCTCAGTGAGTACCGGAAAATGGTAGAATCCAAACGAGTATCGAAAAATGGTAGAATCCAGGCCAGTACCCGAAAAAGGGAGAATCCGTGCGAGTACCGGAAAACTGTCCCTGTGAGTACCGGAAAATAGTAGAATCCGAACGAGTATCGAAAAATGGTAGAATCCAGGCCAGTACCCGAAAAAGGGAGAATCCGTGCGAGTACCGGAAAACTGTCCCAGTGAGTCTTGGAAAATGGTAGAATCCGTGCGAGTATCGAAAAAAAGTAGAATCCGGGCCAGTACCCGAAAAAGGGAGAATCCGTGCGAGTACCGGAAAACTGTCCCGGTGAGTACTGGAAAATGGTAGAATCCAAACGAGTATCTAAAAATGGTAGAATCCGGGCCAGTACCCGAAAATGGGAGAATCCGTGCGAGTACCGGAAAACTGTCCCGGTGAGTACTGGAAAATGGTAGAATCCGAACGAGTATCGAAAAATTGTAGAATCCGGGCCAGTACCCGAAAATGGGAGAATCCGTGCGAGTACCGAAAAATTGTCCCTGTGAGTACCGGAAAAGAGTAGAATCCGAACGAGTATCGAAAAATGGTAGAATCCAGGCCAGTACCCGAAAAAGGGAGAATCCGTGCGAGTACCGGAAAACTGTCTCACTGAGTACCGGAAAATGGTAGAATCCAAACGAGTATCGAAAAATGGTAGAATCCAGGCCAGTACCCGAAAAAGGGAGAATCCGTGCGAGTACCGGAAAACTGTCCCTGTGAGTACCGGAAAATAGTAGAATCCGAACGAGTATCGAAAAATGGTAGAATCCAGGCCAGTACCCGAAAAACGGAGAATCCGTGCGAGTACCGGAAAACTGTCCCTGTGAGTACCGGAAAAGAGTAGAATCCGAACGAGTATCGAGAAATGGTAGAATCCAGGCCAGTACCCGAAAAAGGGAGAATCCGTGCGAGTACCGGAAAACTGTCCCGGTGAGTACTGGAAAATGGTAGAATCCAAACGAGTATCGAAAAATGGTAGAATCCGGGCCAGTACCCGAAAATGGGAGAATCCGTGCGAGTACCGGAAAACTGTCCCGGTGAGTACTGGAAAATGGTAGAATCCAAACGAGTATCTAAAAATGGTAGAATCCGGGCCAGTACCCGAAAATGGGAGAATCCGTGCGAGTACCGGAAAACTGTCCCAGTGAGTACCGGAAAAGAGTAGAATCCGAACGAGTATCGAAAAATGGTAGAATCCAGGCCAGTACCCGAAAAAGGGAGAATCCGTGCGAGTACCGGAAAACTGTCCCGGTGAGTACTGGAAAATGGTAGAATCCAAACGAGTATCGAAAAATGGTAGAATCCGGGCCAGTACCCGAAAATGGGAGAATCCGTGCGAGTACCGGAAAATTGTCCGTGTGAGTACCGGAAAAGAGTAGAATCCGAACGAGTATCGAAAAATGGTAGAATCCAGGCCAGTACCCGAAAAAGGGAGAATCCGTGCAAGTACCGGAAAACTGTCCCGGTGAGTACTGGAAAATGGTAGAATCCAAACGAGTATCGAAAAATGGTAGAATCCGGGCTAGTACCCGAAAATGGGAGAATCCGTGCGAGTACCGGAAAACTGTCCCGGTGAGTACTGGAAAATGGTAGAATCCAAACGAGTATCTAAAAATGGTAGAATCCGGGCCAGTACCCGAAAATGGGAGAATCCGTGCGAGTACCGGAAAACTGTCCCGTTGAGTACTGGAAAATGGTAGAATCCAAACGAGTATCGAAAAATTGTAGAATCCGGGCCAGTACCCGAAAATGGGAGAATCCGTGCGAGTACCGGAAAATTGTCCGTGTGAGTACCGGAAAAGAGTAGAATCCGAACGAGTATCGAAAAATGGTAGAATCCAGGCCAGTACCCGAAAAAGGGAGAATCCGTGCGAGTACCGCAAAACTGTCTCAGTGAGTACCGGAAAATGGTAGAATCCAAACGAGTATCGAAAAATGGTAGAATCCAGGCCAGTACCCGAAAAAGGGAGAATCCGTGCGAGTACCGGAAAACTGTCCCTGTGAGTACCGGAAAATAGTAGAATCCGAACGAGTATCGAAAAATGGTAGAATCCAGGCCAGTACCCGAAAAAGGGAGAATCCGTGCGAGTACCGGAAAACTGTCCCAGTGAGTCTTGGAAAATGGTAGAATCCGTGCGAGTATCGAAAAAAAGTAGAATCCGGGCCAGTACCCGAAAAAGGGAGAATCCGTGCGAGTACCGGAAAACTGTCCCGGTGAGTACTGGAAAATGGTAGAATCCAAACGAGTATCTAAAAATGGTAGAATCCGGGCCAGTACCCGAAAATGGGAGAATCCGTGCGAGTACCGGAAAACTGTCCCGGTGAGTACTGGAAAATGGTAGAATCCGAACGAGTATCGAAAAATTGTAGAATCCGGGCCAGTACCCGAAAATGGGAGAATCCGTGCGAGTACCGAAAAATTGTCCCTGTGAGTACCGGAAAAGAGTAGAATCCGAACGAGTATCGAAAAATGGTAGAATCCAGGCCAGTACCCGAAAAAGGGAGAATCCGTGCGAGTACCGGAAAACTGTCTCAGTGAGTCCCGGAAAATGGTAGAATCCAAACGAGTATCGAAAAATGGTAGAATCCAGGCCAGTACCCGAAAAAGGGAGAATCCGTGCGAGTACCGGAAAACTGTCCCTGTGAGTACTGGAAAATAGTAGAATCCGAACGAGTATCGAAAAATGGTAGAATCCAGGCCAGTACCCGAAAAAGGGAGAATCCGTGCGAGTACCGGAAAACTGTCCCCGTGAGTACCGGAAAATAGTAGAATCCGAACGAGTATCGAAAAATGGTAGAATCCAGGCCAGTACCCGAAAAACGGAGAATCCGTGCGAGTACCGGAAAACTGTCCCTGTGAGTACCGGAAAAGAGTAGAATCCGAACGAGTATCGAGAAATGGTAGAATCCAGGCCAGTACCCTAAAAAGGGAGAATCCGTGCGAGTACCGGAAAACTGTCCCGGTGAGTACTGGAAAATGGTAGAATCCGAACGAGTATCGAAAAATTGTAGAATCCGGGCCAGTACCCGAAAATGGGAGAATTCGTGCGAGTACCGAAAAATTGTCCCTGTGAGTACCGGAAAAGAGTAGAATCCGAACGAGTATCGAAAAATGGTAGAATCCAGGCCAGTACCCGAAAAAGGGAGAATCCGTGCGAGTACCGGAAAACTGTCTCAGTGAGTCCCGGAAAATGGTAGAATCCAAACGAGTATCGAAAAATGGTAGAATCCAGGCCAGTACCCGAAAAAGGGAGAATCCGTGCGAGTACCGGAAAACTGTCCCTGTGAGTACTGGAAAATAGTAGAATCCGAACGAGTATCGAAAAATGGTAGAATCCAGGCCAGTACCCGAAAAAGGGAGAATCCGTGCGAGTACCGGAAAACTGTCCCTGTGAGTACCGGAAAATAGTAGAATCCGAACGAGTATCGAAAAATGGTAGAATCCAGGCCAGTACCCGAAAAACGGAGAATCCGTGCGAGTACCGGAAAACTGTCCCTGTGAGTACCGGAAAAGAGTAGAATCCGAACGAGTATCGAGAAATGGTAGAATCCAGGCCAGTACCCTAAAAAGGGAGAATCCGTGCGAGTACCGGAAAACTGTCCCGGTGAGTACTGGAAAATGGTAGAATCCAAACGAGTATCTAAAAATGGTAGAATCCGGGCCAGTACCCGAAAATGGGAGAATCCGTGCGAGTACCGGAAAATTGTCCCTGTGAGTACCGGAAAAGAGTAGAATCCGAACGAGTATCGAAAAATGGTAGAATCCAGGCCAGTACCCGAAAAAGGGAGAATCCGTGCGAGTACCGGAAAACTGTCTCACTGAGTACCGGAAAATGGTAGAATCCAAACGAGTATCGAAAAATGGTAGAATCCAGGCCAGTACTCGAAAAAGGGAGAATCCGTGCGAGTACCGGAAAACTGTCCCTGTGAGTACCGGAAAATAGTAGAATCCGAACGAGTATCGAAAAATGGTAGAATCCAGGCCAGTACCCGAAAAACGGAGAATCCGTGCGAGTACCGGAAAACTGTCCCTGTGAGTACCGGAAAAGAGTAGAATCCGAACGAGTATCGAGAAATGGTAGAATCCAGGCCAGTACCCGAAAAAGGGAGAATCCGTGCGAGTACCGGAAAACTGTCCCAGTGAGTACCGGAAAAGAGTAGAATCCGAACGATTATCGAAAAATGGTAGAATCCAGGCCAGTACCCTAAAAAGGGAGAATCCGTGCGAGTACCGGAAAACTGTCCCGGTGAGTACTGGAAAATGGTAGAATCCAAACGAGTATCTAAAAATGGTAGAATCCGGGCCAGTACCCGAAAATGGGAGAATCCGTGCGAGTACCGGAAAATTGTCCCTGTGAGTACCGGAAAAGAGTAGAATCCGAACGAGTATCGAAAAATGGTAGAATCCAGGCCAGTACCCGAAAAAGGGAGAATCCGTGCGAGTACCGGAAAACTGTCTCACTGAGTACCGGAAAATGGTAGAATCCAAACGAGTATCGAAAAATGGTAGAATCCAGGCCAGTACCCGAAAAAGGGAGAATCCGTGCGAGTACCGGAAAACTGTCCCTGTGAGTACCGGAAAATAGTAGAATCCGAACGAGTATCGAAAAATGGTAGAATCCAGGCCAGTACCCGAAAAACGGAGAATCCGTGCGAGTACCGGAAAACTGTCCCTGTGAGTACCGGAAAAGAGTAGAATCCGAACGAGTATCGAGAAATGGTAGAATCCAGGCCAGTACCCGAAAAAGGGAGAATCCGTGCGAGTACCGGAAAACTGTCCCAGTGAGTACCGGAAAAGAGTAGAATCCGAACGATTATCGAAAAATGGTAGAATCCAGGCCAGTACCCTAAAAAGGGAGAATCCGTGCGAGTACCGGAAAACTGTCCCGGTGAGTACTGGAAAATGGTAGAATCCAAACGAGTATCGAAAAATTGTAGAATCCGGGCCAGTACCCGAAAATGGGAGAATCCGTGCGAGTACCGAAAAATTGTCCCTGTGAGTACCGGAAAAGAGTAGAATCCGAACGAGTATCGAAAAATGGTAGAATCCAGGCCAGTACCCGAAAAAGGGAGAATCCGTGCGAGTACCGGAAAACTGTCTCAGTGAGTCCCGGAAAATGGTAGAATCCAAACGAGTATCGAAAAATGGTAGAATCCAGGCCAGTACCCGAAAAAGGGAGAATCCGTGCGAGTACCGGAAAACTGTCCCTGTGAGTACTGGAAAATAGTAGAATCCGAACGAGTATCGAAAAATGGTAGAATCCAGGCCAGTACCCGAAAAAGGGAGAATCCGTGCGAGTACCGGAAAACTGTCCCTGTGAGTACCGGAAAATAGTAGAATCCGAACGAGTATCGAAAAATGGTAGAATCCAGGCCAGTACCCGAAAAACGGAGAATCCGTGCGAGTACCGGAAAACTGTCCCTGTGAGTACCGGAAAAGAGTAGAATCCGAACGAGTATCGAGAAATGGTAGAATCCAGGCCAGTACCCTAAAAAGGGAGAATCCGTGCGAGTACCGGAAAACTGTCCCGGTGAGTACTGGAAAATGGTAGAATCCAAACGAGTATCTAAAAATGGTAGAATCCGGGCCAGTACCCGAAAATGGGAGAATCCGTGCGAGTACCGGAAAATTGTCCCTGTGAGTACCGGAAAAGAGTAGAATCCGAACGACTATCGAAAAATGGTAGAATCCAGGCCAGTACCCGAAAAAGGGAGAATCCGTGCGAGTACCGGAAAACTGTCTCACTGAGTACCGGAAAATGGTAGAATCCAAACGAGTATCGAAAAATGGTAGAATCCAGGCCAGTACCCGAAAAAGGGAGAATCCGTGCGAGTACCGGAAAACTGTCCCTGTGAGTACCGGAAAATAGTAGAATCCGAACGAGTATCGAAAAATGGTAGAATCCAGGCCAGTACCCGAAAAACGGAGAATCCGTGCGAGTACCGGAAAACTGTCCCTGTGAGTACCGGAAAAGAGTAGAATCCGAACGAGTATCGAGAAATGGTAGAATCCAGGCCAGTACCCGAAAAAGGGAGAATCCGTGCGAGTACCGGAAAACTGTCCCAGTGAGTACCGGAAAAGAGTAGAATCCGAACGAGTATCGAAAAATGGTAGAATCCAGGCCAGTACCCGAAAAAGGGAGAATCCGTGCGAGTACCGGAATACTGTCCCGGTGAGTACTGGAAAATGGTAGAATCCAAACGAGTATCTAAAAATGGTAGAATCCGGGCCAGTACCCGAAAATGGGAGAATCCGTGCGAGTACCGGAAAATTGTCCCTGTGAGTACCGGAAAAGAGTAGAATCCGAACGAGTATCGAAAAATGGTAGAATCCAGGCCAGTACCCGAAAAAGGGAGAATCCGTGCGAGTACCGGAAAACTGTCTCACTGAGTACCGGAAAATGGTAGAATCCGAACGAGTATCGAAAAATGGTAGAATCCAGGCCAGTACCCGAAAAACGGAGAATCCGTGCGAGTACCGGAAAACTGTCCCTGTGAGTACCGGAAAAGAGTAGAATCCGAACGAGTATCGAGAAATGGTAGAATCCAGGCCAGTACCCGAAAAAGGGAGAATCCGTGCGAGTACCGGAAAACTGTCCCAGTGAGTACCGGAAAAGAGTAGAATCCGAACGATTATCGAAAAATGGTAGAATCCAGGCCAGTACCCTAAAAAGGGAGAATCCGTGCGAGTACCGGAAAACTGTCCCTGTGAGTACTGGAAAATAGTAGAATCCGAACGAGTATCGAAAAATGGTAGAATCCAGGCCAGTACCCGAAAAACGGAGAATCCGTGCGAGTACCGGAAAACTGTCCCTGTGAGTACCGGAAAAGAGTAGAATCCGAACGAGTATCGAGAAATGGTAGAATCCAGGCCAGTACCCTAAAAAGGGAGAATCCGTGCGAGTACCGGAAAACTGTCCCGGTGAGTACTGGAAAATGGTAGAATCCGAACGAGTATCGAAAAATTGTAGAATCCGGGCCAGTACCCGAAAATGGGAGAATTCGTGCGAGTACCGAAAAATTGTCCCTGTGAGTACCGGAAAAGAGTAGAATCCGAACGAGTATCGAAAAATGGTAGAATCCAGGCCAGTACCCGAAAAACGGAGAATCCGTGCGAGTACCGGAAAACTGTCCCTGTGAGTACCGGAAAAGAGTAGAATCCGAACGAGTATCGAGAAATGGTAGAATCCAGGCCAGTACCCGAAAAAGGGAGAATCCGTGCGAGTACCGGAAAACTGTCCCGGTGAGTACTGGAAAATGGTAGAATCCAAACGAGTATCGAAAAATGGTAGAATCCGGGCCAGTACCCGAAAATGGGAGAATCCGTGCGAGTACCGGAAAACTGTCCCGGTGAGTACTGGAAAATGGTAGAATCCAAACGAGTATCTAAAAATGGTAGAATCCGGGCCAGTACCCGAAAATGGGAGAATCCGTGCGAGTACCGGAAAACTGTCCCAGTGAGTACCGGAAAAGAGTAGAATCCGAACGAGTATCGAAAAATGGTAGAATCCAGGCCAGTACCCGAAAAAGGGAGAATCCGTGCGAGTACCGGAAAACTGTCCCGGTGAGTACTGGAAAATGGTAGAATCCAAACGAGTATCGAAAAATGGTAGAATCCGGGCTAGTACCCGAAAATGGGAGAATCCGTGCGAGTACCGGAAAACTGTCCCGGTGAGTACTGGAAAATGGTAGAATCCAAACGAGTATCTAAAAATGGTAGAATCCGGGCCAGTACCCGAAAATGGGAGAATCCGTGCGAGTACCGGAAAACTGTCCCGTTGAGTACTGGAAAATGGTAGAATCCAAACGAGTATCGAAAAATTGTAGAATCCGGGCCAGTACCCGAAAATGGGAGAATCCGTGCGAGTACCGGAAAATTGTCCGTGTGAGTACCGGAAAAGAGTAGAATCCGAACGAGTATCGAAAAATGGTAGAATCCAGGCCAGTACCCGAAAAAGGGAGAATCCGTGCGAGTACCGCAAAACTGTCTCAGTGAGTACCGGAAAATGGTAGAATCCAAACGAGTATCGAAAAATGGTAGAATCCAGGCCAGTACCCGAAAAAGGGAGAATCCGTGCGAGTACCGGAAAACTGTCCCTGTGAGTACCGGAAAATAGTAGAATCCGAACGAGTATCGAAAAATGGTAGAATCCAGGCCAGTACCCGAAAAAGGGAGAATCCGTGCGAGTACCGGAAAACTGTCCCAGTGAGTCTTGGAAAATGGTAGAATCCGTGCGAGTATCGAAAAAAAGTAGAATCCGGGCCAGTACCCGAAAAAGGGAGAATCCGTGCGAGTACCGGAAAACTGTCCCGGTGAGTACTGGAAAATGGTAGAATCCAAACGAGTATCTAAAAATGGTAGAATCCGGGCCAGTACCCGAAAATGGGAGAATCCGTGCGAGTACCGGAAAACTGTCCCGGTGAGTACTGGAAAATGGTAGAATCCGAACGAGTATCGAAAAATTGTAGAATCCGGGCCAGTACCCGAAAATGGGAGAATCCGTGCGAGTACCGAAAAATTGTCCCTGTGAGTACCGGAAAAGAGTAGAATCCGAACGAGTATCGAAAAATGGTAGAATCCAGGCCAGTACCCGAAAAAGGGAGAATCCGTGCGAGTACCGGAAAACTGTCTCAGTGAGTCCCGGAAAATGGTAGAATCCAAACGAGTATCGAAAAATGGTAGAATCCAGGCCAGTACCCGAAAAAGGGAGAATCCGTGCGAGTACCGGAAAACTGTCCCTGTGAGTACTGGAAAATAGTAGAATCCGAACGAGTATCGAAAAATGGTAGAATCCAGGCCAGTACCCGAAAAAGGGAGAATCCGTGCGAGTACCGGAAAACTGTCCCTGTGAGTACCGGAAAATAGTAGAATCCGAACGAGTATCGAAAAATGGTAGAATCCAGGCCAGTACCCGAAAAACGGAGAATCCGTGCGAGTACCGGAAAACTGTCCCTGTGAGTACCGGAAAAGAGTAGAATCCGAACGAGTATCGAGAAATGGTAGAATCCAGGCCAGTACCCTAAAAAGGGAGAATCCGTGCGAGTACCGGAAAACTGTCCCGGTGAGTATTGGAAAATGGTAGAATCCAAACGAGTATCTAAAAATGGTAGAATCCGGGCCAGTACCCGAAAATGGGAGAATCCGTGCGAGTACCGGAAAATTGTCCCTGTGAGTACCGGAAAAGAGTAGAATCCGAACGAGTATCGAAAAATGGTAGAATCCAGGCCAGTACCCGAAAAAGGGAGAATCCGTGCGAGTACCGGAAAACTGTCCCTGTGAGTACCGGAAAAGAGTAGAATCCGAACGAGTATCGAGAAATGGTGGAATCCAGGCCAGTACCCGAAAAAGGGAGAATCCGTGCGAGTACCGGAAAACTGTCCCGGTGAGTACTGGAAAATGGTAGAATCCAAACGAGTATCTAAAAATGGTAGAATCCGGGCCAGTACCCGAAAATGGGAGAATCCGTGCGAGTACCGGAAAATTGTCCCTGTGAGTACCGGAAAAGAGTAGAATCCGAACGAGTATCGAAAAATGGTAGAATCCAGGCCAGTACCCGAAAAAGGGAGAATCCGTGCGAGTACCGGAAAACTGTCTCACTGAGTACCGGAAAATGGTAGAATCCAAACGAGTATCGAAAAATGGTAGAATCCAGGCCAGTACCCGAAAAAGGGAGAATCCGTGCGAGTACCGGAAAACTGTCCCTGTGAGTACCGGAAAATAGTAGAATCCGAACGAGTATCGAAAAATGGTAGAATCCAGGCCAGTACCCGAAAAACGGAGAATCCGTGCGAGTACCGGAAAACTGTCCCTGTGAGTACCGGAAAAGAGTAGAATCCGAACGAGTATCGAGAAATGGTAGAATCCAGGCCAGTACCCGAAAAAGGGAGAATCCGTGCGAGTACCGGAAAACTGTCCCTGTGAGTACCGGAAAATAGTAGAATCCGAACGAGTATCGAAAAATGGTAGAATCCAGGCCAGTACCCGAAAAACGGAGAATCCGTGCGAGTACCGGAAAACTGTCCCTGTGAGTACCGGAAAAGAGTAGAATCCGAACGAGTATCGAGAAATGGTAGAATCCAGGCCAGTACCCTAAAAAGGGAGAATCCGTGCGAGTACCGGAAAACTGTCCCGGTGAGTATTGGAAAATGGTAGAATCCAAACGAGTATCTAAAAATGGTAGAATCCGGGCCAGTACCCGAAAATGGGAGAATCCGTGCGAGTACCGGAAAATTGTCCCTGTGAGTACCGGAAAAGAGTAGAATCCGAACGAGTATCGAAAAATGGTAGAATCCAGGCCAGTACCCGAAAAAGGGAGAATCCGTGCGAGTACCGGAAAACTGTCTCGGTGAGTACTGGAAAATGGTAGAATCCAAACGAGTATCTAAAAATGGTAGAATCCGGGCCAGTACCCGAAAATGGGAGAATCCGTGCGAGTACCGGAAAACTGTCCCGTTGAGTACTGGAAAATGGTAGAATCCAAACGAGTATCTAAAAATGGTAGAATCCGGGCCAGTACCCGAAAATGGGAGAATCCGTGCGAGTACCGGAAAATTGTCCCTGTGAGTACCGGAAAAGAGTAGAATCCGAACGAGTATCGAAAAATGGTAGAATCCAGGCCAGTACCCGAAAAAGGGAGAATCCGTGCGAGTACCGGAAAACTGTCTCACTGAGTACCGGAAAATGGTAGAATCCAAACGAGTATCGAAAAATGGTAGAATCCAGGCCAGTACCCGAAAAAGGGAGAATCCGTGCGAGTACCGGAAAACTGTCTCGGTGAGTACAGGAAAATGGTAGAATCCAAACGAGTATCTAAAAATGGTAGAATCCGGGCCAGTACCCGAAAATGGGAGAATCCGTGCGAGTACCGGAAAACTGTCCCGTTGAGTACTGGAAAATGGTAGAATCCAAACGAGTATCTAAAAATGGTAGAATCCGGGCCAGTACCCGAAAATGGGAGAATCCGTGCGAGTACCGGAAAATTGTCCCTGTGAGTACCGGAAAAGAGTAGAATCCGAACGAGTATCGAAAAATGGTAGAATCCAGGCCAGTACCCGAAAAAGGGAGAATCCGTGCGAGTACCGGAAAACTGTCTCACTGAGTACCGGAAAATGGTAGAATCCAAACGAGTATCGAAAAATGGTAGAATCCAGGCCAGTACCCGAAAAAGGGAGAATCCGTGCGAGTACCGGAAAACTGTCCCTGTGAGTACCGGAAAATAGTAGAATCCGAACGAGTATCGAAAAATGGTAGAATCCAGGCCAGTACCCGAAAAACGGAGAATCCGTGCGAGTACCGGAAAACTGTCCCTGTGAGTACCGGAAAAGAGTAGAATCCGAACGAGTATCGAGAAATGGTAGAATCCAGGCCAGTACCCGAAAAAGGGAGAATCCGTGCGAGTACCGGAAAACTGTCCCAGTGAGTACCGGAAAAGAGTAGAATCCGAACGAGTATCGAAAAATGGTAGAATCCAGGCCAGTACCCGAAAAAGGGAGAATCCGTGCGAGTACCGGAAAACTGTCCCGGTGAGTACTGGAAAATGGTAGAATCCAAACGAGTATCGAAAAATGGTAGAATCCGGGCCAGTACCCGAAAATGGGAGAATCCGTGCGAGTACCAGAAAACTGTCCCGGTGAGTACTGGAAAATGGTAGAATCCAAACGAGTATCTAAAAATGGTAGAATCCGGGCCAGTACCCGAAAATGGGAGAATCCGTGCGAGTACCGGAAAACTGTCCCGTTGAGTACTGGAAAATGGTAGAATCCAAACGAGTATCGAAAAATTGTAGAATCCGGGCCAGTACCCGAAAATGGGAGAATCCGTGCGAGTACCGGAAAATTGTCCGTGTGAGTACCGGAAAAGAGTAGAATCCGAACGAGTATCGAAAAATGGTAGAATCCAGGCCAGTACCCGAAAAAGGGAGAATCCGTGCGAGTACCGCAAAACTGTCTCAGTGAGTACCGGAAAATGGTAGAATCCAAACGAGTATCGAAAAATGGTAGAATCCAGGCCAGTACCCGAAAAAGGGAGAATCCGTGCGAGTACCGGAAAACTGTCCCTGTGAGTACCGGAAAATAGTAGAATCCGAACGAGTATCGAAAAATGGTAGAATCCAGGCCAGTACCCGAAAAAGGGAGAATCCGTGCGAGTACCGGAAAACTGTCCCAGTGAGTCTTGGAAAATGGTAGAATCCGTGCGAGTATCGAAAAAAAGTAGAATCCGGGCCAGTACCCGAAAAAGGGAGAATCCGTGCGAGTACCGGAAAACTGTCCCGGTGAGTACTGGAAAATGGTAGAATCCAAACGAGTATCTAAAAATGGTAGAATCCGGGCCAGTACCCGAAAATGGGAGAATCCGTGCGAGTACCGGAAAACTGTCCCGGTGAGTACTGGAAAATGGTAGAATCCGAACGAGTATCGAAAAATTGTAGAATCCGGGCCAGTACCCGAAAATGGGAGAATCCGTGCGAGTACCGAAAAATTGTCCCTGTGAGTACCGGAAAAGAGTAGAATCCGAACGAGTATCGAAAAATGGTAGAATCCAGGCCAGTACCCGAAAAAGGGAGAATCCGTGCGAGTACCGGAAAACTGTCTCAGTGAGTCCCGGAAAATGGTAGAATCCAAACGAGTATCGAAAAATGGTAGAATCCAGGCCAGTACCCGAAAAAGGGAGAATCCGTGCGAGTACCGGAAAACTGTCCCTGTGAGTACCGGAAAATAGTAGAATCCGAACGAGTATCGAAAAATGGTAGAATCCAGGCGAGTACCCGAAAAACGGAGAATCCGTGCGAGTACCGGAAAACTGTCCCTGTGAGTACCGGAAAAGAGTAGAATCCGAACGAGTATCGAGAAATGGTAGAATCCAGGCCAGTACCCGAAAAAGGGAGAATCCGTGCGAGTACCGGAAAACTGTCCCAGTGAGTACCGGAAAAGAGTAGAATCCGAACGAGTATCGAAAAATGGTAGAATCCAGGCCAGTACCCGAAAAAGGGAGAATCCGTGCGAGTACCGGAAAACTGTCTCGGTGAGTACTGGAAAATGGTAGAATCCAAACGAGTATCTAAAAATGGTAGAATCCGGGCCAGTACCCGAAAATGGGAGAATCCGTGCGAGTACCGGAAAACTGTCCCGTTGAGTACTGGAAAATGGTAGAATCCAAACGAGTATCTAAAAATGGTAGAATC
The DNA here is from genome assembly GCA_945999865.1 of Vitis cinerea var. helleri x Vitis rupestris. Classification (NCBI taxonomy): domain Eukaryota; kingdom Viridiplantae; phylum Streptophyta; class Magnoliopsida; order Vitales; family Vitaceae; genus Vitis; species Vitis cinerea var. helleri x Vitis rupestris. The sequence continues at coordinate 9,634,843 of OX253932.1, forward strand.
CGGGCCAGTACCCGAAAATGGGAGAATCCGTGCGAGTACCGGAAAATTGTCCCTGTGAGTACCGGAAAAGAGTAGAATCCGAACGAGTATCGAAAAATGGTAGAATCCAGGCCAGTACCCGAAAAAGGGAGAATCCGTGCGAGTACCGGAAAACTGTCTCACTGAGTACCGGAAAATGGTAGAATCCAAACGAGTATCGAAAAATGGTAGAATCCAGGCCAGTACCCGAAAAAGGGAGAATCCGTGCGAGTACCGGAAAACTGTCTCGGTGAGTACAGGAAAATGGTAGAATCCAAACGAGTATCTAAAAATGGTAGAATCCGGGCCAGTACCCGAAAATGGGAGAATCCGTGCGAGTACCGGAAAACTGTCCCGTTGAGTACTGGAAAATGGTAGAATCCAAACGAGTATCTAAAAATGGTAGAATCCGGGCCAGTACCCGAAAATGGGAGAATCCGTGCGAGTACCGGAAAATTGTCCCTGTGAGTACCGGAAAAGAGTAGAATCCGAACGAGTATCGAAAAATGGTAGAATCCAGGCCAGTACCCGAAAAACGGAGAATCCGTGCGAGTACCGGAAAACTGTCCCTGTGAGTACCGGAAAAGAGTAGAATCCGAACGAGTATCGAGAAATGGTAGAATCCAGGCCAGTACCCGAAAAAGGGAGAATCCGTGCGAGTACCGGAAAACTGTCCCGGTGAGTACTGGAAAATGGTAGAATCCAAACGAGTATCGAAAAATGGTAGAATCCGGGCCAGTACCCGAAAATGGGAGAATCCGTGCGAGTACCGGAAAACTGTCCCGGTGAGTACTGGAAAATGGTAGAATCCAAACGAGTATCTAAAAATGGTAGAATCCGGGCCAGTACCCGAAAATGGGAGAATCCGTGCGAGTACCGGAAAACTGTCCCAGTGAGTACCGGAAAAGAGTAGAATCCGAACGAGTATCGAAAAATGGTAGAATCCAGGCCAGTACCCGAAAAAGGGAGAATCCGTGCGAGTACCGGAAAACTGTCCCGGTGAGTACTGGAAAATGGTAGAATCCAAACGAGTATCGAAAAATGGTAGAATCCGGGCTAGTACCCGAAAATGGGAGAATCCGTGCGAGTACCGGAAAACTGTCCCGGTGAGTACTGGAAAATGGTAGAATCCAAACGAGTATCTAAAAATGGTAGAATCCGGGCCAGTACCCGAAAATGGGAGAATCCGTGCGAGTACCGGAAAACTGTCCCGTTGAGTACTGGAAAATGGTAGAATCCAAACGAGTATCGAAAAATTGTAGAATCCGGGCCAGTACCCGAAAATGGGAGAATCCGTGCGAGTACCGGAAAATTGTCCGTGTGAGTACCGGAAAAGAGTAGAATCCGAACGAGTATCGAAAAATGGTAGAATCCAGGCCAGTACCCGAAAAAGGGAGAATCCGTGCGAGTACCGGAAAACTGTCTCAGTGAGTACCGGAAAATGGTAGAATCCAAACGAGTATCGAAAAATGGTAGAATCCAGGCCAGTACCCGAAAAAGGGAGAATCCGTGCGAGTACCGGAAAACTGTCCCTGTGAGTACCGGAAAATAGTAGAATCCGAACGAGTATCGAAAAATGGTAGAATCCAGGCCAGTACCCGAAAAAGGGAGAATCCGTGCGAGTACCGGAAAACTGTCCCTGTGAGTACCGGAAAATAGTAGAATCCGAACGAGTATCGAAAAATGGTAGAATCCAGGCCAGTACCCGAAAAACGGAGAATCCGTGCGAGTACCGGAAAACTGTCCCTGTGAGTACCGGAAAAGAGTAGAATCCGAACGAGTATCGAGAAATGGTAGAATCCAGGCCAGTACCCTAAAAAGGGAGAATCCGTGCGAGTACCGGAAAACTGTCCCGGTGAGTATTGGAAAATGGTAGAATCCAAACGAGTATCTAAAAATGGTAGAATCCGGGCCAGTACCCGAAAATGGGAGAATCCGTGCGAGTACCGGAAAATTGTCCCTGTGAGTACCGGAAAAGAGTAGAATCCGAACGAGTATCGAAAAATGGTAGAATCCAGGCCAGTACCCGAAAAAGGGAGAATCCGTGCGAGTACCGGAAAACTGTCCCTGTGAGTACCGGAAAAGAGTAGAATCCGAACGAGTATCGAGAAATGGTGGAATCCAGGCCAGTACCCGAAAAAGGGAGAATCCGTGCGAGTACCGGAAAACTGTCCCGGTGAGTACTGGAAAATGGTAGAATCCAAACGAGTATCTAAAAATGGTAGAATCCGGGCCAGTACCCGAAAATGGGAGAATCCGTGCGAGTACCGGAAAATTGTCCCTGTGAGTACCGGAAAAGAGTAGAATCCGAACGAGTATCGAAAAATGGTAGAATCCAGGCCAGTACCCGAAAAAGGGAGAATCCGTGCGAGTACCGGAAAACTGTCTCACTGAGTACCGGAAAATGGTAGAATCCAAACGAGTATCGAAAAATGGTAGAATCCAGGCCAGTACCCGAAAAAGGGAGAATCCGTGCGAGTACCGGAAAACTGTCCCTGTGAGTACCGGAAAATAGTAGAATCCGAACGAGTATCGAAAAATGGTAGAATCCAGGCCAGTACCCGAAAAACGGAGAATCCGTGCGAGTACCGGAAAACTGTCCCTGTGAGTACCGGAAAAGAGTAGAATCCGAACGAGTATCGAGAAATGGTAGAATCCAGGCCAGTACCCGAAAAAGGGAGAATCCGTGCGAGTACCGGAAAACTGTCCCTGTGAGTACCGGAAAATAGTAGAATCCGAACGAGTATCGAAAAATGGTAGAATCCAGGCCAGTACCCGAAAAACGGAGAATCCGTGCGAGTACCGGAAAACTGTCCCTGTGAGTACCGGAAAAGAGTAGAATCCGAACGAGTATCGAGAAATGGTAGAATCCAGGCCAGTACCCTAAAAAGGGAGAATCCGTGCGAGTACCGGAAAACTGTCCCGGTGAGTATTGGAAAATGGTAGAATCCAAACGAGTATCTAAAAATGGTAGAATCCGGGCCAGTACCCGAAAATGGGAGAATCCGTGCGAGTACCGGAAAATTGTCCCTGTGAGTACCGGAAAAGAGTAGAATCCGAACGAGTATCGAAAAATGGTAGAATCCAGGCCAGTACCCGAAAAAGGGAGAATCCGTGCGAGTACCGGAAAACTGTCCCTGTGAGTACCGGAAAAGAGTAGAATCCGAACGAGTATCGAGAAATGGTGGAATCCAGGCCAGTACCCGAAAAAGGGAGAATCCGTGCGAGTACCGGAAAACTGTCCCGGTGAGTACTGGAAAATGGTAGAATCCAAACGAGTATCTAAAAATGGTAGAATCCGGGCCAGTACCCGAAAATGGGAGAATCCGTGCGAGTACCGGAAAATTGTCCCTGTGAGTACCGGAAAAGAGTAGAATCCGAACGAGTATCGAAAAATGGTAGAATCCAGGCCAGTACCCGAAAAAGGGAGAATCCGTGCGAGTACCGGAAAACTGTCTCACTGAGTACCGGAAAATGGTAGAATCCAAACGAGTATCGAAAAATGGTAGAATCCAGGCCAGTACCCGAAAAAGGGAGAATCCGTGCGAGTACCGGAAAACTGTCCCTGTGAGTACCGGAAAATAGTAGAATCCGAACGAGTATCGAAAAATGGTAGAATCCAGGCCAGTACCCGAAAAACGGAGAATCCGTGCGAGTACCGGAAAACTGTCCCTGTGAGTACCGGAAAAGAGTAGAATCCGAACGAGTATCGAGAAATGGTAGAATCCAGGCCAGTACCCGAAAAAGGGAGAATCCGTGCGAGTACCGGAATACTGTCCCGGTGAGTACTGGAAAATGGTAGAATCCAAACGAGTATCTAAAAATGGTAGAATCCGGGCCAGTACCCGAAAATGGGAGAATCCGTGCGAGTACCGGAAAATTGTCCCTGTGAGTACCGGAAAAGAGTAGAATCCGAACGAGTATCGAAAAATGGTAGAATCCAGGCCAGTACCCGAAAAAGGGAGAATCCGTGCGAGTACCGGAAAACTGTCTCACTGAGTACCGGAAAATGGTAGAATCCGAACGAGTATCGAAAAATGGTAGAATCCAGGCCAGTACCCGAAAAACGGAGAATCCGTGCGAGTACCGGAAAACTGTCCCTGTGAGTACCGGAAAAGAGTAGAATCCGAACGAGTATCGAGAAATGGTAGAATCCAGGCCAGTACCCGAAAAAGGGAGAATCCGTGCGAGTACCGGAAAACTGTCCCAGTGAGTACCGGAAAAGAGTAGAATCCGAACGATTATCGAAAAATGGTAGAATCCAGGCCAGTACCCTAAAAAGGGAGAATCCGTGCGAGTACCGGAAAACTGTCCCGGTGAGTACTGGAAAATGGTAGAATCCAAACGAGTATCTAAAAATGGTAGAATCCGGGCCAGTACCCGAAAATGGGAGAATCCGTGCGAGTACCGGAAAATTGTCCCTGTGAGTACCGGAAAAGAGTAGAATCCGAACGAGTATCGAAAAATGGTAGAATCCAGGCCAGTACCCGAAAAAGGGAGAATCCGTGCGAGTACCGGAAAACTGTCTCACTGAGTACCGGAAAATGGTAGAATCCAAACGAGTATCGAAAAATGGTAGAATCCAGGCCAGTACCCGAAAAAGGGAGAATCCGTGCGAGTACCGGAAAACTGTCCCTGTGAGTACCGGAAAATAGTAGAATCCGAACGAGTATCGAAAAATGGTAGAATCCAGGCCAGTACCCGAAAAACGGAGAATCCGTGCGAGTACCGGAAAACTGTCCCTGTGAGTACCGGAAAAGAGTAGAATCCGAACGAGTATCGAGAAATGGTAGAATCCAGGCCAGTACCCGAAAAAGGGAGAATCCGTGCGAGTACCGGAAAACTGTCCCAGTGAGTACCGGAAAAGAGTAGAATCCGAACGAGTATCGAAAAATGGTAGAATCCAGGCCAGTACCCGAAAAAGGGAGAATCCGTGCGAGTACCGGAATACTGTCCCGGTGAGTACTGGAAAATGGTAGAATCCAAACGAGTATCTAAAAATGGTAGAATCCGGGCCAGTACCCGAAAATGGGAGAATCCGTGCGAGTACCGGAAAATTGTCCCTGTGAGTACCGGAAAAGAGTAGAATCCGAACGAGTATCGAAAAATGGTAGAATCCAGGCCAGTACCCGAAAAAGGGAGAATCCGTGCGAGTACCGGAAAACTGTCTCACTGAGTACCGGAAAATGGTAGAATCCGAACGAGTATCGAAAAATGGTAGAATCCAGGCCAGTACCCGAAAAACGGAGAATCCGTGCGAGTACCGGAAAACTGTCCCTGTGAGTACCGGAAAAGAGTAGAATCCGAACGAGTATCGAGAAATGGTAGAATCCAGGCCAGTACCCGAAAAAGGGAGAATCCGTGCGAGTACCGGAAAACTGTCTCGGTGAGTACTGGAAAATGGTAGAATCCAAACGAGTATCTAAAAATGGTAGAATCCGGGCCAGTACCCGAAAATGGGAGAATCCGTGCGAGTACCGGAAAACTGTCCCGTTGAGTACTGGAAAATGGTAGAATCCAAACGAGTATCTAAAAATGGTAGAATCCGGGCCAGTACCCGAAAATGGGAGAATCCGTGCGAGTACCGGAAAATTGTCCCTGTGAGTACCGGAAAAGAGTAGAATCCGAACGAGTATCGAAAAATGGTAGAATCCAGGCCAGTACCCGAAAAAGGGAGAATCCGTGCGAGTACCGGAAAACTGTCTCACTGAGTACCGGAAAATGGTAGAATCCAAACGAGTATCGAAAAATGGTAGAATCCAGGCCAGTACCCGAAAAAGGGAGAATCCGTGCGAGTACCGGAAAACTGTCTCGGTGAGTACAGGAAAATGGTAGAATCCAAACGAGTATCTAAAAATGGTAGAATCCGGGCCAGTACCCGAAAATGGGAGAATCCGTGCGAGTACCGGAAAACTGTCCCGTTGAGTACTGGAAAATGGTAGAATCCAAACGAGTATCTAAAAATGGTAGAATCCGGGCCAGTACCCGAAAATGGGAGAATCCGTGCGAGTACCGGAAAATTGTCCCTGTGAGTACCGGAAAAGAGTAGAATCCGAACGAGTATCGAAAAATGGTAGAATCCAGGCCAGTACCCGAAAAAGGGAGAATCCGTGCGAGTACCGGAAAACTGTCTCACTGAGTACCGGAAAATGGTAGAATCCGAACGAGTATCGAAAAATGGTAGAATCCAGGCCAGTACCCGAAAAACGGAGAATCCGTGCGAGTACCGGAAAACTGTCCCTGTGAGTACCGGAAAAGAGTAGAATCCGAACGAGTATCGAGAAATGGTAGAATCCAGGCCAGTACCCGAAAAAGGGAGAATCCGTGCGAGTACCGGAAAACTGTCCCAGTGAGTACCGGAAAAGAGTAGAATCCGAACGATTATCGAAAAATGGTAGAATCCAGGCCAGTACCCTAAAAAGGGAGAATCCGTGCGAGTACCGGAAAACTGTCCCGGTGAGTACTGGAAAATGGTAGAATCCAAACGAGTATCTAAAAATGGTAGAATCCGGGCCAGTACCCGAAAATGGGAGAATCCGTGCGAGTACCGGAAAATTGTCCCTGTGAGTACCGGAAAAGAGTAGAATCCGAACGAGTATCGAAAAATGGTAGAATCCAGGCCAGTACCCGAAAAAGGGAGAATCCGTGCGAGTACCGGAAAACTGTCTCACTGAGTACCGGAAAATGGTAGAATCCAAACGAGTATCGAAAAATGGTAGAATCCAGGCCAGTACCCGAAAAAGGGAGAATCCGTGCGAGTACCGGAAAACTGTCCCTGTGAGTACCGGAAAATAGTAGAATCCGAACGAGTATCGAAAAATGGTAGAATCCAGGCCAGTACCCGAAAAACGGAGAATCCGTGCGAGTACCGGAAAACTGTCCCTGTGAGTACCGGAAAAGAGTAGAATCCGAACGAGTATCGAGAAATGGTAGAATCCAGGCCAGTACCCGAAAAAGGGAGAATCCGTGCGAGTACCGGAAAACTGTCCCAGTGAGTACCGGAAAAGAGTAGAATCCGAACGAGTATCGAAAAATGGTAGAATCCAGGCCAGTACCCGAAAAAGGGAGAATCCGTGCGAGTACCGGAAAACTGTCCCGGTGAGTACTGGAAAATGGTAGAATCCAAACGAGTATCGAAAAATGGTAGAATCCGGGCCAGTACCCGAAAATGGGAGAATCCGTGCGAGTACCAGAAAACTGTCCCGGTGAGTACTGGAAAATGGTAGAATCCAAACGAGTATCTAAAAATGGTAGAATCCGGGCCAGTACCCGAAAATGGGAGAATCCGTGCGAGTACCGGAAAACTGTCCCGTTGAGTACTGGAAAATGGTAGAATCCAAACGAGTATCGAAAAATTGTAGAATCCGGGCCAGTACCCGAAAATGGGAGAATCCGTGCGAGTACCGGAAAATTGTCCGTGTGAGTACCGGAAAAGAGTAGAATCCGAACGAGTATCGAAAAATGGTAGAATCCAGGCCAGTACCCGAAAAAGGGAGAATCCGTGCGAGTACCGCAAAACTGTCTCAGTGAGTACCGGAAAATGGTAGAATCCAAACGAGTATCGAAAAATGGTAGAATCCAGGCCAGCACCCGAAAAAGGGAGAATCCGTGCGAGTACCGGAAAACTGTCCCTGTGAGTACCGGAAAATAGTAGAATCCGAACGAGTATCGAAAAATGGTAGAATCCAGGCCAGTACCCGAAAAAGGGAGAATCCGTGCGAGTACCGGAAAACTGTCCCAGTGAGTCTTGGAAAATGGTAGAATCCGTGCGAGTATCGAAAAAAAGTAGAATCCGGGCCAGTACCCGAAAAAGGGAGAATCCGTGCGAGTACCGGAAAACTGTCCCGGTGAGTACTGGAAAATGGTAGAATCCAAACGAGTATCTAAAAATGGTAGAATCCGGGCCAGTACCCGAAAATGGGAGAATCCGTGCGAGTACCGGAAAACTGTCCCGGTGAGTACTGGAAAATGGTAGAATCCGAACGAGTATCGAAAAATTGTAGAATCCGGGCCAGTACCCGAAAATGGGAGAATCCGTGCGAGTACCGAAAAATTGTCCCTGTGAGTACCGGAAAAGAGTAGAATCCGAACGAGTATCGAAAAATGGTAGAATCCAGGCCAGTACCCGAAAAAGGGAGAATCCGTGCGAGTACCGGAAAACTGTCTCAGTGAGTCCCGGAAAATGGTAGAATCCAAACGAGTATCGAAAAATGGTAGAATCCAGGCCAGTACCCGAAAAAGGGAGAATCCGTGCGAGTACCGGAAAACTGTCCCTGTGAGTACCGGAAAATAGTAGAATCCGAACGAGTATCGAAAAATGGTAGAATCCAGGCGAGTACCCGAAAAACGGAGAATCCGTGCGAGTACCGGAAAACTGTCCCTGTGAGTACCGGAAAAGAGTAGAATCCGAACGAGTATCGAGAAATGGTAGAATCCAGGCCAGTACCCGAAAAAGGGAGAATCCGTGCGAGTACCGGAAAACTGTCCCAGTGAGTACCGGAAAAGAGTAGAATCCGAACGAGTATCGAAAAATGGTAGAATCCAGGCCAGTACCCGAAAAAGGGAGAATCCGTGCGAGTACCGGAAAACTGTCTCGGTGAGTACTGGAAAATGGTAGAATCCAAACGAGTATCTAAAAATGGTAGAATCCGGGCCAGTACCCGAAAATGGGAGAATCCGTGCGAGTACCGGAAAACTGTCCCGTTGAGTACTGGAAAATGGTAGAATCCAAACGAGTATCTAAAAATGGTAGAATCCGGGCCAGTACCCGAAAATGGGAGAATCCGTGCGAGTACCGGAAAATTGTCCCTGTGAGTACCGGAAAAGAGTAGAATCCGAACGAGTATCGAAAAATGGTAGAATCCAGGCCAGTACCCGAAAAAGGGAGAATCCGTGCGAGTACCGGAAAACTGTCTCACTGAGTACCGGAAAATGGTAGAATCCAAACGAGTATCGAAAAATGGTAGAATCCAGGCCAGTACCCGAAAAAGGGAGAATCCGTGCGAGTACCGGAAAACTGTCTCGGTGAGTACAGGAAAATGGTAGAATCCAAACGAGTATCTAAAAATGGTAGAATCCGGGCCAGTACCCGAAAATGGGAGAATCCGTGCGAGTACCGGAAAACTGTCCCGTTGAGTACTGGAAAATGGTAGAATCCAAACGAGTATCGAAAAATTGTAGAATCCGGGCCAGTACCCGAAAATGGGAGAATCCGTGCGAGTACCGGAAAATTGTCCGTGTGAGTACCGGAAAAGAGTAGAATCCGAACGAGTATCGAAAAATGGTAGAATCCAGGCCAGTACCCGAAAATGGGAGAATCCGTGCGAGTACCGCAAAACTGTCTCGTTGAGTACTGGAAAATGGTAGAATCCAAACGAGTATCGAAAAATTGTAGAATCCGGGCCAGTACCCGAAAATGGGAGAATCCGTGCGAGTACCGGAAAATTGTCCGTGTGAGTACCGGAAAAGAGTAGAATCCGAACGAGTATCGAAAAATGGTAGAATCCGGCCAGTACCCGAAAAAGGGAGAATCCGTGCGAGTACCGCAAAACTGTCTCAGTGAGTACCGGAAAATGGTAGAATCCAAACGAGTATCGAAAAATGGTAGAATCCAGGCCAGTACCCGAAAAAGGGAGAATCCGTGCGAGTACCGGAAAACTGTCCCTGTGAGTACCGAAAAATAGTAGAATCCGAACGAGTATCGAAAAATGGTAGAATCCAGGCCAGTACCCGAAAAACGGAGAATCCGTGCGAGTACCGGAAAACTGTCCCTGTGAGTACCGGAAAAGAGTAGAATCCGAACGAGTATCGAGAAATGGTAGAATCCAGGCCAGTACCCGAAAAAGGGAGAATCCGTGCGAGTACCGGAAAACTGTCCCGGTGAGTACTGGAAAATGGTAGAATCCAAACGAGTATCTAAAAATGGTAGAATCCGGGCCAGTACCCGAAAATGGGAGAATCCGTGCGAGTACCGGAAAACTGTCTCGGTGAGTACTGGAAAATGGTAGAATCCAAACGAGTATCTAAAAATGGTAGAATCCGGGCCAGTACCCGAAAATGGGAGAATCCGTGCGAGTACCGGAAAACTGTCCCGTTGAGTACTGGAAAATGGTAGAATCCAAACGAGTATCTAAAAATGGTAGAATCCGGGCCAGTACCCGAAAATGGGAGAATCCGTGCGAGTACCGGAAAATTGTCCCTGTGAGTACCGGAAAAGAGTAGAATCCGAACGAGTATCGAAAAATGGTAGAATCCAGGCCAGTACCCGAAAAAGGGAGAATCCGTGCGAGTACCGGAAAACTGTCTCACTGAGTACCGGAAAATGGTAGAATCCAAACGAGTATCGAAAAATGGTAGAATCCAGGCCAGTACCCGAAAAAGGGAGAATCCGTGCGAGTACCGGAAAACTGTCTCGGTGAGTACAGGAAAATGGTAGAATCCAAACGAGTATCTAAAAATGGTAGAATCCGGGCCAGTACCCGAAAATGGGAGAATCCGTGCGAGTACCGGAAAACTGTCCCGTTGAGTACTGGAAAATGGTAGAATCCAAACGAGTATCGAAAAATTGTAGAATCCGGGCCAGTACCCGAAAATGGGAGAATCCGTGCGAGTACCGGAAAATTGTCCGTGTGAGTACCGGAAAAGAGTAGAATCCGAACGAGTATCGAAAAATGGTAGAATCCAGGCCAGTACCCGAAAATGGGAGAATCCGTGCGAGTACCGCAAAACTGTCTCGTTGAGTACTGGAAAATGGTAGAATCCAAACGAGTATCGAAAAATTGTAGAATCCGGGCCAGTACCCGAAAATGGGAGAATCCGTGCGAGTACCGGAAAATTGTCCGTGTGAGTACCGGAAAAGAGTAGAATCCGAACGAGTATCGAAAAATGGTAGAATCCGGCCAGTACCCGAAAAAGGGAGAATCCGTGCGAGTACCGCAAAACTGTCTCAGTGAGTACCGGAAAATGGTAGAATCCAAACGAGTATCGAAAAATGGTAGAATCCAGGCCAGTACCCGAAAAAGGGAGAATCCGTGCGAGTACCGGAAAACTGTCCCTGTGAGTACCGGAAAATAGTAGAATCCGAACGAGTATCGAAAAATGGTAGAATCCAGGCCAGTACCCGAAAAACGGAGAATCCGTGCGAGTACCGGAAAACTGTCCCTGTGAGTACCGGAAAAGAGTAGAATCCGAACGAGTATCGAGAAATGGTAGAATCCCGGCCAGTACCCGAAAAAGGGAGAATCCGTGCGAGTACCGGAAAACTGTCCCGGTGAGTACTGGAAAATGGTAGAATCCAAACGAGTATCTAAAAATGGTAGAATCCGGGCCAGTACCCGAGAATGGGAGAATCCGTGCGAGTACCGGAAAACTGTCCCGGTGAGTACTGGAAAATGGTAGAATCCAGACGAGTATCTAAAAATGGTAGAATCCGGGCCAGTACCCGAAAATGGGAGAATCCGTGCGAGTACCGGAAAACTGTCCCGTTGAGTACTGGAAAATGGTAGAATCCGAACGAGTATCGAAAAATTGTAGAATCCGGGCCAGTACCCGAAAATGGGAGAATCCGTGCGAGTACCGGAAAATTGTCCCTGTGAGTACCGGAAAAGAGTAGAATCCGAACGAGTATCGAAAAATGGTAGAATCCAGGCCAGTACCCGAAAAAGGGAGAATCCGTGCGAGTACCGGAAAACTGTCTAAGTGAGTACGGGAAAATGGTAGAATCCAAACGAGTATCGAAAAATGGTAGAATCCAGGCCAGTACCCGAAAAAGGGAGAATCCGTGCGAGTACCGGAAAACTGTCCCTGTGAGTACCGGAAAATAGTAGAATCCGAACGAGTATCGAAAAATGGTAGAATCCAGGCCAGTACCCGAAAAAGGGAGAATCCGTGCGAGTACCGGAAAACTGTCCCAGTGAGTCTTGGAAAATGGTAGAATCCGTGCGAGTATCGAAAAAAAGTAGAATCCGGGCCAGTACCCGAAAAAGGGAGAATCCGTGCGAGTACCGGAAAACTGTCCCGGTGAGTACTGGAAAATGGTAGAATCCAAACGAGTATCTAAAAATGGTAGAATCCGGGCCAGTACCCGAAAATGGGAGAATCCGTGCGAGTACCGGAAAACTGTCCCGTTGAGTACTGGAAAATGGTAGAATCCAAACGAGTATCTAAAAATGGTAGAATCCGGGCCAGTACCCGAAAATGGGAGAATCCGTGCGAGTACCGGAAAACTGTCCCGTTGAGTACTGGAAAATGGTAGAATCCAAACGAGTATCTAAAAATGGTAGAATCCGGGCCAGTACCCGAAAATGGGAGAATCCGTGCGAGTACCGGAAAATTGTCCCTGTGAGTACCGGAAAAGAGTAGAATCCGAACGAGTATCGAAAAAAGGTAGAATCCAGGCCAGTACCCCGAAAAAGGGAGAATCCGTGCGAGTACCGGAAAACTGTCTCACTGAGTACCGGAAAATGGTAGAATCCAAACGAGTATCGAAAAATGGTAGAATCCAGGCCAGTACCCGAAAAAGGGAGAATCCGTGCGAGTACCGGAAAACTGTCTCGGTGAGTACAGGAAAATGGTAGAATCCAAACGAGTATCTAAAAATGGTAGAATCCGGGCCAGTACCCGAAAATGGGAGAATCCGTGCGAGTACCGGAAAACTGTCCCGTTGAGTACTGGAAAATGGTAGAATCCAAACGAGTATCGAAAAATTGTAGAATCCGGGCCAGTACCCGAAAATGGGAGAATCCGTGCGAGTACCGGAAAATTGTCCGTGTGAGTACCGGAAAAGAGTAGAATCCGAACGAGTATCGAAAAATGGTAGAATCCAGGCCAGTACCCGAAAATGGGAGAATCCGTGCGAGTACCGCAAAACTGTCTCGTTGAGTACTGGAAAATGGTAGAATCCAAACGAGTATCGAAAAATTGTAGAATCCGGGCCAGTACCCGAAAATGGGAGAATCCGTGCGAGTACCGGAAAATTGTCCGTGTGAGTACCGGAAAAGAGTAGAATCCGAACGAGTATCGAAAAATGGTAGAATCCGGCCAGTACCCGAAAAAGGGAGAATCCGTGCGAGTACCGCAAAACTGTCTCAGTGAGCACCGGAAAATGGTAGAATCCAAACGAGTATCGAAAAATGGTAGAATCCAGGCCAGTACCCGAAAAAGGGAGAATCCGTGCGAGTACCGGAAAACTGTCCCTGTGAGTACCGGAAAATAGTAGAATCCGAACGAGTATCGAAAAATGGTAGAATCCAGGCCAGTACCCGAAAAACGGAGAATCCGTGCGAGTACCGGAAAACTGTCCCTGTGAGTACCGGAAAAGAGTAGAATCCGAACGAGTATCGAGAAATGGTAGAATCCAGGCCAGTACCCGAAAAAGGGAGAATCCGTGCGAGTACCGGAAAACTGTCCCGGTGAGTACTGGAAAATGGTAGAATCCAAACGAGTATCTAAAAATGGTAGAATCCGGGCCAGTACCCGAAAATGGGAGAATCCGTGCGAGTACCGGAAAACTGTCCCGGTGAGTACTGGAAAATGGTAGAATCCAGACGAGTATCTAAAAATGGTAGAATCCGGGCCAGTACCCGAAAATGGGAGAATCCGTGCGAGTACCGGAAAACTGTCCCGTTGAGTACTGGAAAATGGTAGAATCCGAACGAGTATCGAAAAATTGTAGAATCCGGGCCAGTACCCGAAAATGGGAGAATCCGTGCGAGTACCGGAAAATTGTCCCTGTGAGTACCGGAAAAGAGTAGAATCCGAACGAGTATCGAAAAATGGTAGAATCCAGGCCAGTACCCGAAAAAGGGAGAATCCGTGCGAGTACCGGAAAACTGTCTAAGTGAGTACTGGAAAATGGTAGAATCCAAACGAGTATCGAAAAATGGTAGAATCCAGGCCAGTACCCGAAAAAGGGAGAATCCGTGCGAGTACCGGAAAACTGTCCCTGTGAGTACCGGAAAATAGTAGAATCCGAACGAGTATCGAAAAATGGTAGAATCCAGGCCAGTACCCGAAAAACGGAGAATCCGTGCGAGTACCGGAAAACTGTCCCTGTGAGTACCGGAAAAGAGTAGAATCCGAACGAGTATCGAGAAATGGTAGAATCCAGGCCAGTACCCGAAAAAGGGAGAATCCGTGCGAGTACCGGAAAACTGTCCCGGTGAGTACTGGAAAATGGTAGAATCCAAACGAGTATCTAAAAATGGTAGAATCCGGGCCAGTACCCGAAAATGGGAGAATCCGTGCGAGTACCGGAAAACTGTCCCTGTGAGTACCGGAAAAGAGTAGAATCCGAACGAGTATCGAGAAATGGTGGAATCCAGGCCAGTACCCGAAAAAGGGAGAATCCGTGCGAGTACCGGAAAACTGTCCCGGTGAGTACTGGAAAATGGTAGAATCCAAACGAGTATCTAAAAATGGTAGAATCCGGGCCAGTACCCGAAAATGGGAGAATCCGTGCGAGTACCGGAAAATTGTCCCTGTGAGTACCGGAAAAGAGTAGAATCCGAACGAGTATCGAAAAATGGTAGAATCCAGGCCAGTACCCGAAAAAGGGAGAATCCGTGCGAGTACCGGAAAACTGTCCCTGTGAGTACCGGAAAATGGTAGAATCCAAACGAGTATCGAAAAATGGTAGAATCCAGGCCAGTACCCGAAAAAGGGAGAATCCGTGCGAGTACCGGAAAACTGTCCCTGTGAGTACCGGAAAATAGTAGAATCCGAACGAGTATCGAAAAATGGTAGAATCCAGGCCAGTACCCGAAAAACGGAGAATCCGTGCGAGTACCGGAAAACTGTCCCTGTGAGTACCGGAAAAGAGTAGAATCCGAACGAGTATCGAGAAATGGTAGAATCTAGGCCAGTACCCGAAAAAGGGAGAATCCGTGCGAGTACCGGAAAACTGTCCCAGTGAGTACCGGAAAAGAGTAGAATCCGAACGAGTATCGAAAAATGGTAGAATCCAGGCCAGTACCCGAAAAACGGAGAATCCGTGCGAGTACCGGAAAACTGTCCCTGTGAGTACCGGAAAAGAGTAGAATCCGAACGAGTATCGAGAAATGGTAGAATCCAGGCCAGTACCCGAAAAAGGGAGAATCCGTGCGAGTACCGGAAAACTGTCCCGGTGAGTACTGGAAAATGGTAGAATCCAAACGAGTATCTAAAAATGGTAGAATCCGGGCCAGTACCCGAAAATGGGAGAATCCGTGCGAGTACCGGAAAACTGTCCCGGTGAGTACTGGAAAATGGTAGAATCCAGACGAGTATCTAAAAATGGTAGAATCCGGGCCAGTACCCGAAAATGGGAGAATCCGTGCGAGTACCGGAAAACTGTCCCGTTGAGTACTGGAAAATGGTAGAATCCGAACGAGTATCGAAAAATTGTAGAATCCGGGCCAGTACCCCGAAAATGGGAGAATCCGTGCGAGTACCGGAAAATTGTCCCTGTGAGTACCGGAAAAGAGTAGAATCCGAACGAGTATCGAAAAATGGTAGAATCCAGGCCAGTACCCGAAAAAGGGAGAATCCGTGCGAGTACCGGAAAACTGTCTAAGTGAGTACTGGAAAATGGTAGAATCCAAACGAGTATCGAAAAATGGTAGAATCCAGGCCAGTACCCGAAAAAGGGAGAATCCGTGCGAGTACCGGAAAACTGTCCCTGTGAGTACCCGGAAAATAGTAGAATCCGAACGAGTATCGAAAAATGGTAGAATCCAGGCCAGTACCCCGAAAAACGGAGAATCCGTGCGAGTACCGGAAAACTGTCCCTGTGAGTACCGGAAAAGAGTAGAATCCGAACGAGTATCGAGAAATGGTAGAATCCAGGCCAGTACCCGAAAAAGGGAGAATCCGTGCGAGTACCGGAAAACTGTCCCGGTGAGTACTGGAAAATGGTAGAATCCAAACGAGTATCTAAAAATGGTAGAATCCGGGCCAGTACCCGAAAATGGGAGAATCCGTGCGAGTACCGGAAAACTGTCCCTGTGAGTACCGGAAAAGAGTAGAATCCGAACGAGTATCGAGAAATGGTGGAATCCAGGCCAGTACCCGAAAAAGGGAGAATCCGTGCGAGTACCGGAAAACTGTCCCGGTGAGTACTGGAAAATGGTAGAATCCAAACGAGTATCTAAAAATGGTAGAATCCGGGCCAGTACCCGAAAATGGGAGAATCCGTGCGAGTACCGGAAAATTGTCCCTGTGAGTACCGGAAAAGAGTAGAATCCGAACGAGTATCGAAAAATGGTAGAATCCAGGCCAGTACCCGAAAAAGGGAGAATCCGTGCGAGTACCGGAAAACTGTCCCTGTGAGTACCGGAAAATGGTAGAATCCAAACGAGTATCGAAAAATGGTAGAATCCAGGCCAGTACCCGAAAAAGGGAGAATCCGTGCGAGTACCGGAAAACTGTCCCTGTGAGTACCGGAAAATAGTAGAATCCGAACGAGTATCGAAAAATGGTAGAATCCAGGCCAGTACCCCGAAAAACGGAGAATCCGTGCGAGTACCGAAAAACTGTCCCTGTGAGTACCCGGAAAAGAGTAGAATCCGAACGAGTATCGAGAAATGGTAGAATCCAGGCCAGTACCCGAAAAAGGGAGAATCCGTGCGAGTACCGGAAAACTGTCCCAGTGAGTACCGGAAAAGAGTAGAATCCGAACGATTATCGAAAAATGGTAGAATCCAGGCCAGTACCCTAAAAAGGGAGAATCCGTGCGAGTACCGGAAAACTGTCCCGGTGAGTACTGGAAAATGGTAGAATCCAAACGAGTATCTAAAAATGGTAGAATCCGGGCCAGTACCCGAAAATGGGAGAATCCGTGCGAGTACCGGAAAATTGTCCCTGTGAGTACCGGAAAAGAGTAGAATCCGAACGAGTATCGAAAAATGGTAGAATCCAGGCCAGTACCCGAAAAAGGGAGAATCCGTGCGAGTACCGGAAAACTGTCTCACTGAGTACCGGAAAATGGTAGAATCCAAACGAGTATCGAAAAATGGTAGAATCCAGGCCAGTACCCGAAAAAGGGAGAATCCGTGCGAGTACCGGAAAACTGTCCCTGTGAGTACCGGAAAATAGTAGAATCCGAACGAGTATCGAAAAATGGTAGAATCCAGGCCAGTACCCGAAAAACGGAGAATCCGTGCGAGTACCGGAAAACTGTCCCTGTGAGTACCGGAAAAGAGTAGAATCCGAACGAGTATCGAGAAATGGTAGAATCCAGGCCAGTACCCGAAAAAGGGAGAATCCGTGCGAGTACCGGAAAACTGTCCCAGTGAGTACCGGAAAAGAGTAGAATCCGAACGAGTATCGAAAAATGGTAGAATCCAGGCCAGTACCCGAAAAACGGAGAATCCGTGCGAGTACCGGAAAACTGTCCCTGTGAGTACCCGGAAAAGAGTAGAATCCGAACGAGTATCGAGAAATGGTAGAATCCAGGCCAGTACCCGAAAAAGGGAGAATCCGTGCGAGTACCGGAAAACTGTCCCGGTGAGTACTGGAAAATGGTAGAATCCAAACGTAGAATCCAAACGAGTATCTAAAAATGGTAGAATCCGGGCCAGTACCCGAAAATGGGAGAATCCGTGCGAGTACCGGAAAACTGTCCCTGTGAGTACCGGAAAATGGTAGAATCCAAACGAGTATCGAAAAATGGTAGAATCCAGGCCAGTACCCGAAAAAGGGAGAATCCGTGCGAGTACCGGAAAACTGTCCCTGTGAGTACCGGAAAATAGTAGAATCCGAACGAGTATCGAAAAATGGTAGAATCCAGGCCAGTACCCGAAAAACGGAGAATCCGTGCGAGTACCGGAAAACTGTCCCTGTGAGTACCGGAAAAGAGTAGAATCCGAACGAGTATCGAGAAATGGTAGAATCCAGGCCAGTACCCGAAAAAGGGAGAATCCGTGCGAGTACCGGAAAACTGTCCCAGTGAGTACCGGAAAAGAGTAGAATCCGAACGAGTATCGAAAAATGGTAGAATCCAGGCCAGTACCCGAAAAACGGAGAATCCGTGCGAGTACCGGAAAACTGTCCCGGTGAGTACTGGAAAATGGTAGAATCCAAACGAGTATCGAAAAATGGTAGAATCCGGGCCAGTACCCGAAAATGGGAGAATCCGTGCGAGTACCGGAAAACTGTCCCGGTGAGTACTGGAAAATGGTAGAATCCAAACGAGTATCTAAAAATGGTAGAATCCGGGCCAGTACCCGAAAATGGGAGAATCCGTGCGAGTACCGGAAAACTGTCCCGGTGAGTACTGGAAAATGGTAGAATCCAGACGAGTATCTAAAAATGGTAGAATCCGGGCCAGTACCCGAAAATGGGAGAATCCGTGCGAGTACCGGAAAACTGTCCCGTTGAGTACTGGAAAATGGTAGAATCCGAACGAGTATCGAAAAATTGTAGAATCCGGGCCAGTACCCGAAAATGGGAGAATCCGTGCGAGTACCGGAAAATTGTCCCTGTGAGTACCGGAAAAGAGTAGAATCCGAACGAGTATCGAAAAATGGTAGAATCCAGGCCAGTACCCGAAAAAGGGAGAATCCGTGCGAGTACCGGAAAACTGTCTAAGTGAGTACTGGAAAATGGTAGAATCCAAACGAGTATCGAAAAATGGTAGAATCCAGGCCAGTACCCGAAAAAGGGAGAATCCGTGCGAGTAACCGGAAAACTGTCCCTGTGAGTACCGGAAAATAGTAGAATCCGAACGAGTATCGAAAAATGGTAGAATCCAGGCCAGTACCCGAAAAACGGAGAATCCGTGCGAGTACCGGAAAACTGTCCCTGTGAGTACCGGAAAAGAGTAGAATCCGAACGAGTATCGAGAAATGGTAGAATCCAGGCCAGTACCCGAAAAAGGGAGAATCCGTGCGAGTACCGGAAAACTGTCCCGGTGAGTACTGGAAAATGGTAGAATCCAAACGAGTATCGAAAAATGGTAGAATCCGGGCCAGTACCCGAAAATGGGAGAATCCGTGCGAGTACCGGAAAACTGTCCCGGTGAGTACTGGAAAATGGTAGAATCCAAACGAGTATCTAAAAATGGTAGAATCCGGGCCAGTACCCGAAAATGGGAGAATCCGTGCGAGTACCGGAAAACTGTCCCGTTGAGTACTGGAAAATGGTAGAATCCAAACGAGTATCGAAAAATTGTAGAATCCGGGCCAGTACCCGAAAATGGGAGAATCCGTGCGAGTACCGGAAAATTGTCCGTGTGAGTACCGGAAAAGAGTAGAATCCGAACGAGTATCGAAAAATGGTAGAATCCAGGCCAGTACCCGAAAAAGGGAGAATCCGTGCGAGTACCGCAAAACTGTCCCGTTGAGTACTGGAAAATGGTAGAATCCAAACGAGTATCGAAAAATTGTAGAATCCGGGCCAGTACCCGAAAATGGGAGAATCCGTGCGAGTACCGGAAAATTGTCCCTGTGAGTACCGGAAAATGGTAGAATCCAAACGAGTATCGAAAAATGGTAGAATCCAGGCCAGTACCCGAAAAAGGGAGAATCCGTGCGAGTACCGGAAAACTGTCTCAGTGAGTACCGGAAAATGGTAGAATCCAAACGAGTATCGAAAAATGGTAGAATCCAGGCCAGTACCCGAAAAAGGGAGAATCCGTGCGAGTACCGGAAAACTGTCCCGTTGAGTACTGGAAAATGGTAGAATCCAAACGAGTATCGAAAAATTGTAGAATCCGGGCCAGTACCCGAAAATGGGAGAATCCGTGCGAGTACCGGAAAATTGTCCCTGTGAGTACCGGAAAAGAGTAGAATCCGAACGAGTATCGAAAAATGGTAGAATCCAGGCCAGTACCCGAAAAAGGGAGAATCCGTGCGAGTACCGCAAAACTGTCCCGTTGAGTACTGGAAAATGGTAGAATCCAAACGAGTATCGAAAAATTGTAGAATCCGGGCCAGTACCCGAAAATGGGAGAATCCGTGCGAGTACCGGAAAATTGTCCCTGTGAGTACCGGAAAAGAGTAGAATCCGAACGAGTATCGAAAAATGGTAGAATCCAGGCCAGTACCCGAAAAAGGGAGAATCCGTGCGAGTACCGGAAAACTGTCTCAGTGAGTACCGGAAAATGGTAGAATCCAAACGAGTATCGAAAAATGGTAGAATCCAGGCCAGTACCCGAAAAAGGGAGAATCCGTGCGAGTACCGGAAAACTGTCCCTGTGAGTACCGGAAAATAGTAGAATCCGAACGAGTATCGAAAAATGGTAGAATCCAGGCCAGTACCCGAAAAACGGAGAATCCGTGCGAGTACCGGAAAACTGTCCCTGTGAGTACCGGAAAAGAGTAGAATCCGAACGAGTATCGAGAAATGGTAGAATCCAGGCCAGTACCCGAAAAAGGGAGAATCCGTGCGAGTACCGGAAAACTGTCCCGGTGAGTACTGGAAAATGGTAGAATCCAAACGAGTATCGAAAAATGGTAGAATCCGGGCCAGTACCCGAAAATGGGAGAATCCGTGCGAGTACCGGAAAACTGTCCCGGTGAGTACTGGAAAATGGTAGAATCCAAACGAGTATCTAAAAATGGTAGAATCCGGGCCAGTACCCGAAAATGGGAGAATCCGTGCGAGTACCGGAAAACTGTCCCGTTGAGTACTGGAAAATGGTAGAATCCAAACGAGTATCGAAAAATTGTAGAATCCGGGCCAGTACCCGAAAATGGGAGAATCCGTGCGAGTACCGGAAAATTGTCCGTGTGAGTACCGGAAAAGAGTAGAATCCGAACGAGTATCGAAAAATGGTAGAATCCGGCCAGTACCCGAAAAAGGGAGAATCCGTGCGAGTACCGCAAAACTGTCTCAGTGAGTACCGGAAAATGGTAGAATCCAAACGAGTATCGAAAAATGGTAGAATCCAGGCCAGTACCCGAAAAAGGGAGAATCCGTGCGAGTACCGGAAAACTGTCCCTGTGAGTACCGGAAAAGAGTAGAATCCGAACGAGTATCGAAAAATGGTAGAATCCAGGCCAGTACCCGAAAAAGGGAGAATCCGTGCGAGTACCGGAAAACTGTCCCGGTGAGTACTGGAAAATGGTAGAATCCAAACGAGTATCGAAAAATGGTAGAATCCGGGCCAGTACCCGAAAATGGGAGAATCCGTGCGAGTACCGGAAAACTGTCCCGGTGAGTACTGGAAAATGGTAGAATCCAAACGAGTATCTAAAAATGGTAGAATCCGGGCCAGTACCCGAAAATGGGAGAATCCGTGCGAGTACCGGAAAACTGTCCCGTTGAGTACTGGAAAATGGTAGAATCCAAACGAGTATCGAAAAATTGTAGAATCCGGGCCAGTACCCGAAAATGGGAGAATCCGTGCGAGTACCGGAAAATTGTCCGTGTGAGTACCGGAAAAGAGTAGAATCCGAACGAGTATCGAAAAATGGTAGAATCCAGGCCAGTACCCGAAAAAGGGAGAATCCGTGCGAGTACCGCAAAACTGTCTCAGTGAGTACCGGAAAATGGTAGAATCCAAACGAGTATCGAAAAATGGTAGAATCCAGGCCAGTACCCGAAAAAGGGAGAATCCGTGCGAGTACCGGAAAACTGTCCCTGTGAGTACCGGAAAATAGTAGAATCCGAACGAGTATCGAAAAATGGTAGAATCCAGGCCAGTACCCGAAAAAGGGAGAATCCGTGCGAGTACCGGAAAACTGCCCCAGTGAGTCTTGGAAAATGGTAGAATCCGTGCGAGTATCGAAAAAAAGTAGAATCCGGGCCAGTACCCGAAAAAGGGAGAATCCGTGCGAGTACCGGAAAACTGTCCCGGTGAGTACTGGAAAATGGTAGAATCCAAA
The DNA here is from genome assembly GCA_945999865.1 of Vitis cinerea var. helleri x Vitis rupestris. Lineage (NCBI taxonomy): Eukaryota > Viridiplantae > Streptophyta > Magnoliopsida > Vitales > Vitaceae > Vitis > Vitis cinerea var. helleri x Vitis rupestris. Next base: position 9,656,664 of record OX253932.1, read on the forward strand.
CGAGTATCTAAAAATGGTAGAATCCGGGCCAGTACCCGAAAATGGGAGAATCCGTGCGAGTACCGGAAAACTGTCCCGGTGAGTACTGGAAAATGGTAGAATCCAAACGAGTATCGAAAAATTGTAGAATCCGGGCCAGTACCCGAAAATGGGAGAATCCGTGCGAGTACCGAAAAACTGTCCCTGTGAGTACCGGAAAATAGTAGAATCCGAACGAGTATCGAAAAATGGTAGAATCCAGGCCAGTACCCGAAAATGGGAGAATCCGTGCGAGTACCGGAAAACTGTCCCGGTGAGTACTGGAAAATGGTAGAATCCAAACGAGTATCTAAAAATGGTAGAATCCGGGCCAGTACCCGAAAATGGGAGAATCCGTGCGAGTACCGGAAAACTGTCCCGTTGAGTACTGGAAAATGGTAGAATCCAAACGAGTATCGAAAAATTGTAGAATCCGGGCCAGTACCCGAAAATGGGAGAATCCGTGCGAGTACCGGAAAATTGTCCGTGTGAGTACCGGAAAAGAGTAGAATCCGAACGAGTATCGAAAAATGGTAGAATCCAGGCCAGTACCCGAAAAAGGGAGAATCCGTGCGAGTACCGCAAAACTGTCTCAGTGAGTACCGGAAAATGGTAGAATCCAAACGAGTATCGAAAAATGGTAGAATCCAGGCCAGTACCCGAAAAAGGGAGAATCCGTGCGAGTACCGGAAAACTGTCCCTGTGAGTACCGGAAAATAGTAGAATCCGAACGAGTATCGAAAAATGGTAGAATCCAGGCCAGTACCCGAAAAAGGGAGAATCCGTGCGAGTACCGGAAAACTGCCCCAGTGAGTCTTGGAAAATGGTAGAATCCGTGCGAGTATCGAAAAAAAGTAGAATCCGGGCCAGTACCCGAAAAAGGGAGAATCCGTGCGAGTACCGGAAAACTGTCCCGGTGAGTACTGGAAAATGGTAGAATCCAAACGAGTATCTAAAAATGGTAGAATCCGGGCCAGTACCCGAAAATGGGAGAATCCGTGCGAGTACCGGAAAACTGTCCCGGTGAGTACTGGAAAATGGTAGAATCCAAACGAGTATCGAAAAATTGTAGAATCCGGGCCAGTACCCGAAAATGGGAGAATCCGTGCGAGTACCGAAAAATTGTCCCTGTGAGTACCGGAAAAGAGTAGAATCCGAACGAGTATCGAAAAATGGTAGAATCCAGGCCAGTACCCGAAAAAGGGAGAATCCGTGCGAGTACCGGAAAACTGTCTCGGTGAGTACCGGAAAATGGTAGAATCCAAACGAGTATCGAAAAATGGTAGAATCCAGGCCAGTACCCGAAAAAGGGAGAATCCGTGCGAGTACCGGAAAACTGTCCCTGTGAGTACCGGAAAATAGTAGAATCCGAACGAGTATCGAAAAATGGTAGAATCCAGGCCAGTACCCGAAAAACGGAGAATCCGTGCGAGTACCGGAAAATTGTCCCTGTGAGTACCGGAAAAGAGTAGAATCCGAACGAGTATCGAGAAATGGTAGAATCCAGGCCAGTACCCGAAAAAGGGAGAATCCGTGCGAGTACCGGAAAACTGTCCCAGTGAGTACCGGAAAAGAGTAGAATCCGAACGATTATCGAAAAATGGTAGAATCCAGGCCAGTACCCTAAAAAGGGAGAATCCGTGCGAGTACCGGAAAACTGTCCCGGTGAGTACTGGAAAATGGTAGAATCCAAACGAGTATCTAAAAATGGTAGAATCCGGGCCAGTACCCGAAAATGGGAGAATCCGTGCGAGTACCGGAAAATTGTCCCTGTGAGTACCGGAAAAGAGTAGAATCCGAACGAGTATCGAAAAATGGTAGAATCCAGGCCAGTACCCGAAAAAGGGAGAATCCGTGCGAGTACCGGAAAACTGTCTCACTGAGTACCGGAAAATGGTAGAATCCAAACGAGTATCGAAAAATGGTAGAATCCAGGCCAGTACCCGAAAAAGGGAGAATCCGTGCGAGTACCGGAAAACTGTCCCTGTGAGTACCGGAAAATAGTAGAATCCGAACGAGTATCGAAAAATGGTAGAATCCAGGCCAGTACCCGAAAAACGGAGAATCCGTGCGAGTACCGGAAAACTGTCCCTGTGAGTACCGGAAAAGAGTAGAATCCGAACGAGTATCGAGAAATGGTAGAATCCAGGCCAGTACCCGAAAAAGGGAGAATCCGTGCGAGTACCGGAAAACTGTCCCAGTGAGTACCGGAAAAGAGTAGAATCCGAACGAGTATCGAAAAATGGTAGAATCCAGGCCAGTACCCGAAAAAGGGAGAATCCGTGCGAGTACCGGAAAACTGTCCCGGTGAGTACTGGAAAATGGTAGAATCCAAACGAGTATCGAAAAATGGTAGAATCCGGGCCAGTACCCGAAAATGGGAGAATCCGTGCGAGTACCGGAAAACTGTCCCGGTGAGTACTGGAAAATGGTAGAATCCAAACGAGTATCTAAAAATGGTAGAATCCGGGCCAGTACCCGAAAATGGGAGAATCCGTGCGAGTACCGGAAAATTGTCCCTGTGAGTACCGGAAAAGAGTAGAATCCGAACGAGTATCGAAAAATGGTAGAATCCAGGCCAGTACCCGAAAAAGGGAGAATCCGTGCGAGTACCGGAAAACTGTCTAAGTGAGTACTGGAAAATGGTAGAATCCAAACGAGTATCGAAAAATGGTAGAATCCAGGCCAGTACCCGAAAAAGGGAGAATCCGTGCGAGTACCGGAAAACTGTCCCTGTGAGTACCGGAAAATAGTAGAATCCGAACGAGTATCGAAAAATGGTAGAATCCAGGCCAGTACCCGAAAAAGGGAGAATCCGTGCGAGTACCGGAAAACTGTCCCTGTGAGTACCGGAAAATAGTAGAATCCGAACGAGTATCGAAAAATGGTAGAATCCAGGCCAGTACCCGAAAAAGGGAGAATCCGTGCGAGTACCGGAAAACTGCCCCAGTGAGTCTTGGAAAATGGTAGAATCCGTGCGAGTATCGAAAAAAAGTAGAATCCGGGCCAGTACCCGAAAAAGGGAGAATCCGTGCGAGTACCGGAAAACTGTCCCGGTGAGTACTGGAAAATGGTAGAATCCAAACGAGTATCTAAAAATGGTAGAATCCGGGCCAGTACCCGAAAATGGGAGAATCCGTGCGAGTACCGGAAAACTGTCCCGGTGAGTACTGGAAAATGGTAGAATCCAAACGAGTATCGAAAAATTGTAGAATCCGGGCCAGTACCCGAAAATGGGAGAATCCGTGCGAGTACCGAAAAATTGTCCCTGTGAGTACCGGAAAAGAGTAGAATCCGAACGAGTATCGAAAAATGGTAGAATCCAGGCCAGTACCCGAAAAAGGGAGAATCCGTGCGAGTACCGGAAAACTGTCTCGGTGAGTACCGGAAAATGGTAGAATCCAAACGAGTATCGAAAAATGGTAGAATCCAGGCCAGTACCCGAAAAAGGGAGAATCCGTGCGAGTACCGGAAAACTGTCCCTGTGAGTACCGGAAAATAGTAGAATCCGAACGAGTATCGAAAAATGGTAGAATCCAGGCCAGTACCCGAAAAACGGAGAATCCGTGCGAGTACCGGAAAATTGTCCCTGTGAGTACCGGAAAAGAGTAGAATCCGAACGAGTATCGAGAAATGGTAGAATCCAGGCCAGTACCCGAAAAAGGGAGAATCCGTGCGAGTACCGGAAAACTGTCCCAGTGAGTACCGGAAAAGAGTAGAATCCGAACGATTATCGAAAAATGGTAGAATCCAGGCCAGTACCCTAAAAAGGGAGAATCCGTGCGAGTACCGGAAAACTGTCCCGGTGAGTACTGGAAAATGGTAGAATCCAAACGAGTATCTAAAAATGGTAGAATCCGGGCCAGTACCCGAAAATGGGAGAATCCGTGCGAGTACCGGAAAATTGTCCCTGTGAGTACCGGAAAAGAGTAGAATCCGAACGAGTATCGAAAAATGGTAGAATCCAGGCCAGTACCCGAAAAAGGGAGAATCCGTGCGAGTACCGGAAAACTGTCTCACTGAGTACCGGAAAATGGTAGAATCCAAACGAGTATCGAAAAATGGTAGAATCCAGGCCAGTACCCGAAAAAGGGAGAATCCGTGCGAGTACCGGAAAACTGTCCCTGTGAGTACCGGAAAATAGTAGAATCCGAACGAGTATCGAAAAATGGTAGAATCCAGGCCAGTACCCGAAAAACGGAGAATCCGTGCGAGTACCGGAAAACTGTCCCTGTGAGTACCGGAAAAGAGTAGAATCCGAACGAGTATCGAGAAATGGTAGAATCCAGGCCAGTACCCGAAAAAGGGAGAATCCGTGCGAGTACCGGAAAACTGTCCCAGTGAGTACCGGAAAAGAGTAGAATCCGAACGAGTATCGAAAAATGGTAGAATCCAGGCCAGTACCCGAAAAAGGGAGAATCCGTGCGAGTACCGGAAAACTGTCCCGGTGAGTACTGGAAAATGGTAGAATCCAAACGAGTATCGAAAAATGGTAGAATCCGGGCCAGTACCCGAAAATGGGAGAATCCGTGCGAGTACCGGAAAACTGTCCCGGTGAGTACTGGAAAATGGTAGAATCCAAACGAGTATCTAAAAATGGTAGAATCCGGGCCAGTACCCGAAAATGGGAGAATCCGTGCGAGTACCGGAAAATTGTCCCTGTGAGTACCGGAAAAGAGTAGAATCCGAACGAGTATCGAAAAATGGTAGAATCCAGGCCAGTACCCGAAAAAGGGAGAATCCGTGCGAGTACCGGAAAACTGTCTAAGTGAGTACTGGAAAATGGTAGAATCCAAACGAGTATCGAAAAATGGTAGAATCCAGGCCAGTACCCGAAAAAGGGAGAATCCGTGCGAGTACCGGAAAACTGTCCCTGTGAGTACCGGAAAATAGTAGAATCCGAACGAGTATCGAAAAATGGTAGAATCCAGGCCAGTACCCGAAAAAGGGAGAATCCGTGCGAGTACCGGAAAACTGTCCCTGTGAGTACCGGAAAATAGTAGAATCCGAACGAGTATCGAAAAATGGTAGAATCCAGGCCAGTACCCGAAAAAGGGAGAATCCGTGCGAGTACCGGAAAACTGTCCCAGTGAGTCTTGGAAAATGGTAGAATCCGTGCGAGTATCGAAAAAAAGTAGAATCCGGGCCAGTACCCGAAAAAGGGAGAATCCGTGCGAGTACCGGAAAACTGTCCCGGTGAGTACTGGAAAATGGTAGAATCCAAACGAGTATCTAAAAATGGTAGAATCCGGGCCAGTACCCGAAAATGGGAGAATCCGTGCGAGTACCGGAAAACTGTCCCGGTGAGTACTGGAAAATGGTAGAATCCGAACGAGTATCGAAAAATTGTAGAATCCGGGCCAGTACCCGAAAATGGGAGAATCCGTGCGAGTACCGAAAAATTGTCCCTGTGAGTACCGGAAAAGAGTAGAATCCGAACGAGTATCGAAAAATGGTAGAATCCAGGCCAGTACCCGAAAAAGGGAGAATCCGTGCGAGTACCGGAAAACTGTCTCAGTGAGTACCGGAAAAGAGTAGAATCCGAACGAGTATCGAAAAATGGTAGAATCCAGGCCAGTACCCGAAAAAGGGAGAATCCGTGCGAGTACCGGAAAACTGTCCCGGTGAGTACTGGAAAATGGTAGAATCCAAACGAGTATCGAAAAATGGTAGAATCCGGGCCAGTACCCGAAAATGGGAGAATCCGTGCGAGTACCGGAAAATTGTCCGTGTGAGTACCGGAAAAGAGTAGAATCCGAACGAGTATCGAAAAATGGTAGAATCCAGGCCAGTACCCGAAAAAGGGAGAATCCGTGCAAGTACCGGAAAACTGTCCCGGTGAGTACTGGAAAATGGTAGAATCCAAACGAGTATCGAAAAATGGTAGAATCCGGGCCAGTACCCGAAAATGGGAGAATCCGTGCGAGTACCGGAAAACTGTCCCGGTGAGTACTGGAAAATGGTAGAATCCAAACGAGTATCTAAAAATGGTAGAATCCGGGCCAGTACCCGAAAATGGGAGAATCCGTGCGAGTACCGGAAAACTGTCCCGTTGAGTACTGGAAAATGGTAGAATCCAAACGAGTATCGAAAAATTGTAGAATCCGGGCCAGTACCCGAAAATGGGAGAATCCGTGCGAGTACCGGAAAATTGTCCGTGTGAGTACCGGAAAAGAGTAGAATCCGAACGAGTATCGAAAAATGGTAGAATCCAGGCCAGTACCCGAAAAAGGGAGAATCCGTGCGAGTACCGCAAAACTGTCCCGTTGAGTACTGGAAAATGGTAGAATCCAAACGAGTATCGAAAAATTGTAGAATCCGGGCCAGTACCCGAAAATGGGAGAATCCGTGCGAGTACCGGAAAATTGTCCCTGTGAGTACCGGAAAATGGTAGAATCCGAACGAGTATCGAAAAATGGTAGAATCCAGGCCAGTACCCGAAAAAGGGAGAATCCGTGCGAGTACCGCAAAACTGTCTCAGTGAGTACCGGAAAATGGTAGAATCCAAACGAGTATCGAAAAATGGTAGAATCCAGGCCAGTACCCGAAAAAGGGAGAATCCGTGCGAGTACCGGAAAACTGTCCCTGTGAGTACCGGAAAATAGTAGAATCCGAACGAGTATCGAAAAATGGTAGAATCCAGGCCAGTACCCGAAAAACGGAGAATCCGTGCGAGTACCGGAAAACTGTCCCTGTGAGTACCGGAAAAGAGTAGAATCCGAACGAGTATCGAGAAATGGTAGAATCCAGGCCAGTACCCGAAAAAGGGAGAATCCGTGCGAGTACCGGAAAACTGTCCCGGTGAGTACTGGAAAATGGTAGAATCCAAACGAGTATCGAAAAATGGTAGAATCCGGGCCAGTACCCGAAAATGGGAGAATCCGTGCGAGTATCGGAAAACTGTCCCGGTGAGTACTGGAAAATGGTAGAATCCAAACGAGTATCTAAAAATGGTAGAATCCGGGCCAGTACCCGAAAATGGGAGAATCCGTGCGAGTACCGGAAAACTGTCCCGTTGAGTACTGGAAAATGGTAGAATCCAAACGAGTATCTAAAAATGGTAGAATCCGGGCCAGTACCCGAAAATGGGAGAATCCGTGCGAGTACCGGAAAACTGTCCCGTTGAGTACTGGAAAATGGTAGAATCCAAACGAGTATCGAAAAATTGTAGAATCCGGGCCAGTACCCGAAAATGGGAGAATCCGTGCGAGTACCGGAAAATTGTCCGTGTGAGTACCGGAAAAGAGTAGAATCCGAACGAGTATCGAAAAATGGTAGAATCCGGCCAGTACCCGAAAAAGGGAGAATCCGTGCGAGTACCGCAAAACTGTCTCAGTGAGTACCGGAAAATGGTAGAATCCAAACGAGTATCGAAAAATGGTAGAATCCAGGCCAGTACCCGAAAAAGGGAGAATCCGTGCGAGTACCGGAAAACTGTCCCTGTGAGTACCGGAAAAGAGTAGAATCCGAACGAGTATCGAAAAATGGTAGAATCCAGGCCAGTACCCGAAAAAGGGAGAATCCGTGCGAGTACCGGAAAACTGTCCCGGTGAGTACTGGAAAATGGTAGAATCCAAACGAGTATCGAAAAATGGTAGAATCCGGGCCAGTACCCGAAAATGGGAGAATCCGTGCGAGTACCGGAAAACTGTCCCGGTGAGTACTGGAAAATGGTAGAATCCAAACGAGTATCTAAAAATGGTAGAATCCGGGCCAGTACCCGAAAATGGGAGAATCCGTGCGAGTACCGGAAAACTGTCCCGTTGAGTACTGGAAAATGGTAGAATCCAAACGAGTATCGAAAAATTGTAGAATCCGGGCCAGTACCCGAAAAAGGGAGAATCCGTGCGAGTACCGCAAAACTGTCTCAGTGAGTACCGGAAAATGGTAGAATCCAAACGAGTATCGAAAAATGGTAGAATCCAGGCCAGTACCCGAAAAAGGGAGAATCCGTGCGAGTACCGGAAAACTGTCCCTGTGAGTACCGGAAAATAGTAGAATCCGAACGAGTATCGAAAAATGGTAGAATCCAGGCCAGTACCCGAAAAAGGGAGAATCCGTGCGAGTACCGGAAAACTGCCCCAGTGAGTCTTGGAAAATGGTAGAATCCGTGCGAGTATCGAAAAAAAGTAGAATCCGGGCCAGTACCCGAAAAAGGGAGAATCCGTGCGAGTACCGGAAAACTGTCCCGGTGAGTACTGGAAAATGGTAGAATCCAAACGAGTATCTAAAAATGGTAGAATCCGGGCCAGTACCCGAAAATGGGAGAATCCGTGCGAGTACCGGAAAACTGTCCCGGTGAGTACTGGAAAATGGTAGAATCCAAACGAGTATCGAAAAATTGTAGAATCCGGGCCAGTACCCGAAAATGGGAGAATCCGTGCGAGTACCGAAAAATTGTCCCTGTGAGTACCGGAAAAGAGTAGAATCCGAACGAGTATCGAAAAATGGTAGAATCCAGGCCAGTACCCGAAAAAGGGAGAATCCGTGCGAGTACCGGAAAACTGTCTCGGTGAGTACCGGAAAATGGTAGAATCCAAACGAGTATCGAAAAATGGTAGAATCCAGGCCAGTACCCGAAAAAGGGAGAATCCGTGCGAGTACCGGAAAACTGTCCCTGTGAGTACCGGAAAAGAGTAGAATCCGAACGAGTATCGAAAAATTGTAGAATCAAGGCCAGTACCCGAAAAAGGGAGAATCCGTGCGAGTACCGGAAAACTGTCCCGGTGAGTACTGGAAAATGGTAGAATCCAAACGAGTATCGAAAAATGGTAGAATCCGGGCCAGTACCCGAAAATGGGAGAATCCGTGCGAGTACCGGAAAACTGTCCCGGTGAGTACTGGAAAATGGTAGAATCCAAACGAGTATCTAAAAATGGTAGAATCCGGGCCAGTACCCGAAAATGGGAGAATCCGTGCGAGTACCGGAAAACTGTCCCGGTGAGTACTGGAAAATGGTAGAATCCAAACGAGTATCTAAAAATGGTAGAATCCGGGCCAGTACCCGAAAATGGGAGAATCCGTGCGAGTACCGGAAAACTGTCCCGGTGAGTACTGGAAAATGGTAGAATCCAAACGAGTATCGAAAAATGGTAGAATCCGGGCCAGTACCCGAAAAAGGGAGAATCCGTGCGAGTACCGGAAAACTGTCCCTGTGAGTACCGGAAAATAGTAGAATCCGAACGAGTATCGAAAAATGGTAGAATCCAGGCCAGTACCCGAAAAAGGGAGAATCCGTGCGAGTACCGGAAAACTGTCTCAGTGAGTCTTGGAAAATGGTAGAATCCGTGCGAGTATCGAAAAAAAGTAGAATCCGGGCCAGTACCCGAAAAAGGGAGAATCCGTGCGAGTACCGGAAAACTGTCCCGGTGAGTACTGGAAAATGGTAGAATCCAAACGAGTATCTAAAAATGGTAGAATCCGGGCCAGTACCCGAAAATGGGAGAATCCGTGCGAGTACCGGAAAACTGTCCCGTTGAGTACTGGAAAATGGTAGAATCCAAACGAGTATCGAAAAATTGTAGAATCCGGGCCAGTACCCGAAAATGGGAGAATCCGTGCGAGTACCGGAAAATTGTCCGTGTGAGTACCGGAAAAGAGTAGAATCCGAACGAGTATCGAAAAATGGTAGAATCCAGGCCAGTACCCGAAAAAGGGAGAATCCGTGCGAGTACCGCAAAACTGTCTCAGTGAGTACCGGAAAATGGTAGAATCCAAACGAGTATCGAAAAATGGTAGAATCCAGGCCAGTACCCGAAAAAGGGAGAATCCGTGCGAGTACCGGAAAACTGTCCCTGTGAGTACCGGAAAATAGTAGAATCCGAACGAGTATCGAAAAATGGTAGAATCCAGGCCAGTACCCGAAAAAGGGAGAATCCGTGCGAGTACCGGAAAACTGCCCCAGTGAGTCTTGGAAAATGGTAGAATCCGTGCGAGTATCGAAAAAAAGTAGAATCCGGGCCAGTACCCGAAAAAGGGAGAATCCGTGCGAGTACCGGAAAACTGTCCCGGTGAGTACTGGAAAATGGTAGAATCCAAACGAGTATCTAAAAATGGTAGAATCCGGGCCAGTACCCGAAAATGGGAGAATCCGTGCGAGTACCGGAAAACTGTCCCGGTGAGTACTGGAAAATGGTAGAATCCAAACGAGTATCGAAAAATTGTAGAATCCGGGCCAGTACCCGAAAATGGGAGAATCCGTGCGAGTACCGAAAAATTGTCCCTGTGAGTACCGGAAAAGAGTAGAATCCGAACGAGTATCGAAAAATGGTAGAATCCAGGCCAGTACCCGAAAAAGGGAGAATCCGTGCGAGTACCGGAAAACTGTCTCGGTGAGTACCGGAAAATGGTAGAATCCAAACGAGTATCGAAAAATGGTAGAATCCAGGCCAGTACCCGAAAAAGGGAGAATCCGTGCGAGTACCGGAAAACTGTCCCTGTGAGTACCGGAAAAGAGTAGAATCCGAACGAGTATCGAAAAATTGTAGAATCCAGGCCAGTACCCGAAAAAGGGAGAATCCGTGCGAGTACCGGAAAACTGTCCCGGTGAGTACTGGAAAATGGTAGAATCCAAACGAGTATCGAAAAATGGTAGAATCCGGGCCAGTACCCGAAAATGGGAGAATCCGTGCGAGTACCGGAAAACTGTCCCGGTGAGTACTGGAAAATGGTAGAATCCAAACGAGTATCTAAAAATGGTAGAATCCGGGCCAGTACCCGAAAATGGGAGAATCCGTGCGAGTACCGAAAAACTGTCCCGTTGAGTACTGGAAAATGGTAGAATCCAAACGAGTATCGAAAAATTGTAGAATCCGGGCCAGTACCCGAAAATGGGAGAATCCGTGCGAGTACCGGAAAATTGTCCGTGTGAGTACCGGAAAAGAGTAGAATCCGAACGAGTATCGAAAAATGGTAGAATCCAGGCCAGTACCCGAAAAAGGGAGAATCCGTGCGAGTACCGCAAAACTGTCTCAGTGAGTACCGGAAAATGGTAGAATCCAAACGAGTATCGAAAAATGGTAGAATCCAGGCCAGTACCCGAAAAAGGGAGAATCCGTGCGAGTACCGGAAAACTGTCCCTGTGAGTACCGGAAAATAGTAGAATCCGAACGAGTATCGAAAAATGGTAGAATCCAGGCCAGTACCCGAAAAAGGGAGAATCCGTGCGAGTACCGGAAAACTGCCCCAGTGAGTCTTGGAAAATGGTAGAATCCGTGCGAGTATCGAAAAAAAGTAGAATCCGGGCCAGTACCCGAAAAAGGGAGAATCCGTGCGAGTACCGGAAAACTGTCCCGGTGAGTACTGGAAAATGGTAGAATCCAAACGAGTATCTAAAAATGGTAGAATCCGGGCCAGTACCCGAAAATGGGAGAATCCGTGCGAGTACCGGAAAACTGTCCCGGTGAGTACTGGAAAATGGTAGAATCCAAACGAGTATCGAAAAATTGTAGAATCCGGGCCAGTACCCGAAAATGGGAGAATCCGTGCGAGTACCGAAAAATTGTCCCTGTGAGTACCGGAAAAGAGTAGAATCCGAACGAGTATCGAAAAATGGTAGAATCCAGGCCAGTACCCGAAAAAGGGAGAATCCGTGCGAGTACCGGAAAACTGTCTCGGTGAGTACCGGAAAATGGTAGAATCCAAACGAGTATCGAAAAATGGTAGAATCCAGGCCAGTACCCGAAAAAGGGAGAATCCGTGCGAGTACCGGAAAACTGTCCCTGTGAGTACCGGAAAAGAGTAGAATCCGAACGAGTATCGAAAAATTGTAGAATCCAGGCCAGTACCCGAAAAAGGGAGAATCCGTGCGAGTACCGGAAAACTGTCCCGGTGAGTACTGGAAAATGGTAGAATCCAAACGAGTATCGAAAAATGGTAGAATCCGGGCCAGTACCCGAAAATGGGAGAATCCGTGCGAGTACCGGAAAACTGTCCCGGTGAGTACTGGAAAATGGTAGAATCCAAACGAGTATCTAAAAATGGTAGAATCCGGGCCAGTACCCGAAAATGGGAGAATCCGTGCGAGTACCGGAAAACTGTCCCGTTGAGTACTGGAAAATGGTAGAATCCAAACGAGTATCGAAAAATTGTAGAATCCGGGCCAGTACCCGAAAATGGGAGAATCCGTGCGAGTACCGGAAAATTGTCCGTGTGAGTACCGGAAAAGAGTAGAATCCGAACGAGTATCGAAAAATGGTAGAATCCAGGCCAGTACCCGAAAAAGGGAGAATCCGTGCGAGTACCGCAAAACTGTCTCAGTGAGTACCGGAAAATGGTAGAATCCAAACGAGTATCGAAAAATGGTAGAATCCAGGCCAGTACCCGAAAAAGGGAGAATCCGTGCGAGTACCGGAAAACTGTCCCTGTGAGTACCGGAAAATAGTAGAATCCGAACGAGTATCGAAAAATGGTAGAATCCAGGCCAGTACCCGAAAAAGGGAGAATCCGTGCGAGTACCGGAAAACTGCCCCAGTGAGTCTTGGAAAATGGTAGAATCCGTGCGAGTATCGAAAAAAAGTAGAATCCGGGCCAGTACCCGAAAAAGGGAGAATCCGTGCGAGTACCGGAAAACTGTCCCAGTGAGTACCGGAAAAGAGTAGAATCCGAACGAGTATCGAAAAATGGTAGAATCCAGGCCAGTACCCGAAAAAGGGAGAATCCGTGCGAGTACCGGAAAACTGTCCCGGTGAGTACTGGAAAATGGTAGAATCCAAACGAGTATCGAAAAATGGTAGAATCCGGGCCAGTACCCGAAAATGGGAGAATCCGTGCGAGTACCGGAAAACTATCCCTGTGAGTACCGGAAAAGAGTAGAATCCGAACGAGTATCGAAAAATGGTAGAATCCGGCCAGTACCCGAAAAAGGGAGAATCCGTGCGAGTACCGCAAAACTGTCTCAGTGAGTACCGGAAAATGGTAGAATCCAAACGAGTATCGAAAAATGGTAGAATCCAGGCCAGTACCCGAAAAAGGGAGAATCCGTGCGAGTACCGGAAAACTGTCCCTGTGAGTACCGGAAAATAGTAGAATCCGAACGAGTATCGAAAAATGGTAGAATCCAGGCCAGTACCCGAAAAAGGGAGAATCCGTGCGAGTACCGGAAAACTGTCCCAGTGAGTCTTGGAAAATGGTAGAATCCGTGCGAGTATCGAAAAAAAGTAGAATCCGGGCCAGTACCCGAAAAAGGGAGAATCCGTGCGAGTACCGGAAAACTGTCCCGGTGAGTACTGGAAAATGGTAGAATCCAAACGAGTATCTAAAAATGGTAGAATCCGGGCCAGTACCCGAAAATGGGAGAATCCGTGCGAGTACCGGAAAACTGTCCCGGTGAGTACTGGAAAATGGTAGAATCCAAACGAGTATCGAAAAATTGTAGAATCCGGGCCAGTACCCGAAAATGGGAGAATCCGTGCGAGTACCGAAAAATTGTCCCTGTGAGTACCGGAAAAGAGTAGAATCCGAACGAGTATCGAAAAATGGTAGAATCCAGGCCAGTACCCGAAAAAGGGAGAATCCGTGCGAGTACCGGAAAACTGTCTCAGTGAGTACCGGAAAATGGTAGAATCCAAACGAGTATCGAAAAATGGTAGAATCCAGGCCAGTACCCGAAAAAGGGAGAATCCGTGCGAGTACCGGAAAACTGTCCCTGTGAGTACCGGAAAATAGTAGAATCCGAACGAGTATCGAAAAATGGTAGAATCCAGGCCAGTACCCGAAAAACGGAGAATCCGTGCGAGTACCGGAAAACTGTCCCTGTGAGTACCGGAAAAGAGTAGAATCCGAACGAGTATCGAGAAATGGTAGAATCCAGGCCAGTACCCGAAAAAGGGAGAATCCGTGCGAGTACCGGAAAACTGTCCCGGTGAGTACTGGAAAATGGTAGAATCCAAAAGAGTATCTAAAAATGGTAGAATCCGGGCCAGTACCCGAAAATGGGAGAATCCGTGCGAGTACCGGAAAATTGTCCCTGTGAGTACCGGAAAAGAGTAGAATCCGAACGAGTATCGAGAAATGGTAGAATCCAGGCCAGTACCCGAAAAAGGGAGAATCCGTGCGAGTATCGGAAAACTGTCCCAGTGAGTACCGGAAAAGACTAGAATCCGAACGAGTATCGAAAAATGGTAGAATCCAGGCCAGTACCCGAAAAAGGGAGAATCCGTGCGAGTACCGGAAAACTGTCCCGGTGAGTACTGGAAAATGGTAGAATCCAAACGAGTATCGAAAAATGGTAGAATCCGGGCCAGTACCCGAAAATGGGAGAATCCGTGCGAGTACCGGAAAACTGTCCCGGTGAGTACTGGAAAATGGTAGAATCCAAACGAGTATCTAAAAATGGTAGAATCCGGGCCAGTACCCGAAAATGGGAGAATCCGTGCGAGTACCGGAAAACTGTCCCGTTGAGTACTGGAAAATGGTAGAATCCAAACGAGTATCGAAAAATTGTAGAATCCGGGCCAGTACCCGAAAATGGGAGAATCCGTGCGAGTACCGGAAAATTGTCCGTGTGAGTACCGGAAAAGAGTAGAATCCGAACGAGTATCGAAAAATGGTAGAATCCGGCCAGTACCCGAAAAAGGGAGAATCCGTGCGAGTACCGCAAAACTGTCTCAGTGAGTACCGGAAAATCGTAGAATCCAAACGAGTATCGAAAAATGGTAGAATCCAGGCCAGTACCCGAAAAAGGGAGAATCCGTGCGAGTACCGGCAAATTGTCCCTGTGAGTACCGGAAAAGAGTAGAATCCGAACGAGTATCGAAAAATGGTAGAATCCAGGCCAGTACCCGAAAAAGGGAGAATCCGTGCGAGTACCGGAAAACTGTCCCTGTGAGTACCGGAAAAGAGTAGAATCCGAACGAGTATCGAAAAATGGTAGAATCCCGGCTAGTACCCGAAAAAGGGAGAATCCGTGCGAGTACCGGAAAACTGTCCCTGTGAGTACCGGAAAATAGTAGAATCCGAACGAGTATCGAAAAATGGTAGAATCCAGGCCAGTACCCGAAAAAGGGAGAATCCGTGCGAGTACCGGAAAACTGTCTCACTGAGTACCGGAAAATGGTAGAATCCAAACGAGTATCGAAAAATGGTAGAATCCAGGCCAGTACCCGAAAAAGGGAGAATCCGTGCGAGTACCGGAAAACTGTCCCTGTGAGTACCGGAAAATAGTAGAATCCGAACGAGTATCGAAAAATGGTAGAATCCAGGCCAGTACCCGAAAAACGGAGAATCCGTGCGAGTACCGGAAAACTGTCCCTGTGAGTACCGGAAAAGAGTAGAATCCGAACGAGTATCGAGAAATGGTAGAATCCAGGCCAGTACCCGAAAAAGGGAGAATCCGTGCGAGTACCGGAAAACTGTCCCAGTGAGTACCGGAAAAGAGTAGAATCCGAACGAGTATCGAAAAATGGTAGAATCCAGGCCAGTACCCGAAAAAGGGAGAATCCGTGCGAGTACCGGAAAACTGTCCCGGTGAGTACTGGAAAATGGTAGAATCCAAACGAGTATCGAAAAATGGTAGAATCCGGGCCAGTACCCGAAAATGGGAGAATCCGTGCGAGTACCGGAAAACTGTCCCGGTGAGTACTGGAAAATGGTAGAATCCAAACGAGTATCTAAAAATGGTAGAATCCGGGCCAGTACCCGAAAATGGGAGAATCCGTGCGAGTACCGGAAAACTGTCCCGTTGAGTACTGGAAAATGGTAGAATCCAAACGAGTATCGAAAAATTGTAGAATCCGGGCCAGTACCCGAAAATGGGAGAATCCGTGCGAGTACCGGAAAATTGTCCGTGTGAGTACCGGAAAAGAGTAGAATCCGAACGAGTATCGAAAAATGGTAGAATCCAGGCCAGTACCCGAAAAAGGGAGAATCCGTGCGAGTACCGCAAAACTGTCTCAGTGAGTACCGGAAAATGGTAGAATCCAAACGAGTATCGAAAAATGGTAGAATCCAGGCCAGTACCCGAAAAAGGGAGAATCCGTGCGAGTACCGGAAAACTGTCCCTGTGAGTACCGGAAAATAGTAGAATCCGAACGAGTATCGAAAAATGGTAGAATCCAGGCCAGTACCCGAAAAAGGGAGAATCCGTGCGAGTACCGGAAAACTGCCCCAGTGAGTCTTGGAAAATGGTAGAATCCGTGCGAGTATCGAAAAAAAGTAGAATCCGGGCCAGTACCCGAAAAAGGGAGAATCCGTGCGAGTACCGGAAAACTGTCCCGGTGAGTACTGGAAAATGGTAGAATCCAAACGAGTATCTAAAAATGGTAGAATCCGGGCCAGTACCCGAAAATGGGAGAATCCGTGCGAGTACCGGAAAACTGTCCCGGTGAGTACTGGAAAATGGTAGAATCCAAACGAGTATCGAAAAATTGTAGAATCCGGGCCAGTACCCGAAAATGGGAGAATCCGTGCGAGTACCGAAAAATTGTCCCTGTGAGTACCGGAAAAGAGTAGAATCCGAACGAGTATCGAAAAATGGTAGAATCCAGGCCAGTACCCGAAAAAGGGAGAATCCGTGCGAGTACCGGAAAACTGTCTCGGTGAGTACCGGAAAATGGTAGAATCCAAACGAGTATCGAAAAATGGTAGAATCCAGGCCAGTACCCGAAAAAGGGAGAATCCGTGCGAGTACCGGAAAACTGTCCCTGTGAGTACCGGAAAATAGTAGAATCCGAACGAGTATCGAAAAATGGTAGAATCCAGGCCAGTACCCGAAAAACGGAGAATCCGTGCGAGTACCGGAAAACTGTCCCTGTGAGTACCGGAAAAGAGTAGAATCCGAACGAGTATCGAGAAATGGTAGAATCCAGGCCAGTACCCGAAAAAGGGAGAATCCGTGCGAGTACCGGAAAACTGTCCCAGTGAGTACCGGAAAAGAGTAGAATCCGAACGAGTATCGAAAAATGGTAGAATCCAGGCCAGTACCCGAAAAAGGGAGAATCCGTGCGAGTACCGGAAAACTGTCCCGGTGAGTACTGGAAAATGGTAGAATCCAAACGAGTATCGAAAAATGGTAGAATCCGGGCCAGTACCCGAAAATGGGAGAATCCGTGCGAGTACCGGAAAACTATCCCTGTGAGTACCGGAAAAGAGTAGAATCCGAACGAGTATCGAAAAATGGTAGAATCCAGGCCAGTACCCGAAAAAGGGAGAATCCGTGCGAGTACCGGAAAACTGTCCCAGTGAGTCTTGGAAAATGGTAGAATCCGTGCGAGTATCGAAAAAAAGTAGAATCCGGGCCAGTACCCGAAAAAGGGAGAATCCGTGCGAGTGCCGGAAAACTGTCCTGGTGAGTACTGGAAAATGGTAGAATCCAAACGAGTATCTAAAAATGGTAGAATCCGTGCGAGTACCGAAAAACTGTCCCGGTGAGTACTGGAAAATGGTAGAATCCAAACGAGTATCTAAAAATGGTAGAATCCGGGCCAGTACCCGAAAATGGGAGAATCCGTGCGAGTACCGGAAAAATGTCCCTGTGAGTACCGGAAAATAGTAGAATCCGAACGAGTATCGAAAAATGGTAGAATCCAGGCCAGTACCCGAAAATGGGAGAATCCGTGCGAGTACCGGAAAATTGTCCCTGTGAGTACCGGAAAAGAGTAGAATCCGAACGAGTATCGAAAAATGGTAGAATCCAGGCCAGTACCCGAAAAAGGGAGAATCCGTGCGAGTACCGGAAAACTGTCCCTGTGAGTACCGGAAAAGAGTAGAATCCGAACGAGTATCGAAAAATGGTAGAATCCCGGCCAGTACCCGAAAAAGGGAGAATCCGTGCGAGTACCGGAAAACTGTCCCGGTGAGTACTGGAAAATGGTAGAATCCAAACGAGTATCGAAAAATGGTAGAATCCGGGCCAGTACCCGAAAATGGGAGAATCCGTGCGAGTACCGGAAAACTGTCCCGGTGAGTACTGGAAAATGGTAGAATCCAAACGAGTATCTAAAAATGGTAGAATCCGGGCCAGTACCCGAAAATGGGAGAATCCGTGCGAGTACCGGAAAACTGTCCCGGTGAGTACTGGAAAATGGTAGAATCCAAACGAGTATCGAAAAATGGTAGAATCCAGGCCAGTACCCGAAAAAGGGAGAATCCGTGCGAGTACCGGAAAACTGTCCCTGTGAGTACCGGAAAATAGTAGAATCCGAACGAGTATCGAAAAATGGTAGAATCCAGGCCAGTACCCGAAAAACGGAGAATCCGTGCGAGTACCGGAAAACTGTCCCTGTGAGTACCGGAAAAGAGTAGAATCCGAACGAGTATCGAGAAATGGTAGAATCCAGGCCAGTACCCGAAAAAGGGAGAATCCGTGCGAGTACCGGAAAACTGTCCCGGTGAGTACTGGAAAATGGTAGAATCCAAAAGAGTATCTAAAAATGGTAGAATCCGGGCCAGTACCCGAAAATGGGAGAATCCGTGCGAGTACCGGAAAATTGTCCCTGTGAGTACCGGAAAAGAGTAGAATCCGAACGAGTATCGAGAAATGGTAGAATCCAGGCCAGTACCCGAAAAAGGGAGAATCCGTGCGAGTACCGGAAAACTGTCCCAGTGAGTACCGGAAAAGACTAGAATCCGAACGAGTATCGAAAAATGGTAGAATCCAGGCCAGTACCCGAAAAAGGGAGAATCCGTGCGAGTACCGGAAAACTGTCCCGGTGAGTACTGGAAAATGGTAGAATCCAAACGAGTATCGAAAAATGGTAGAATCCGGGCCAGTACCCGAAAATGGGAGAATCCGTGCGAGTACCGGAAAACTGTCCCGGTGAGTACTGGAAAATGGTAGAATCCAAACGAGTATCTAAAAATGGTAGAATCCGGGCCAGTACCCGAAAATGGGAGAATCCGTGCGAGTACCGGAAAACTGTCCCGTTGAGTACTGGAAAATGGTAGAATCCAAACGAGTATCGAAAAATTGTAGAATCCGGGCCAGTACCCGAAAATGGGAGAATCCGTGCGAGTACCGGAAAATTGTCCGTGTGAGTACCGGAAAAGAGTAGAATCCGAACGAGTATCGAAAAATGGTAGAATCCGGCCAGTACCCGAAAAAGGGAGAATCCGTGCGAGTACCGCAAAACTGTCTCAGTGAGTACCGGAAAATCGTAGAATCCAAACGAGTATCGAAAAATGGTAGAATCCAGGCCAGTACCCGAAAAAGGGAGAATCCGTGCGAGTACCGGAAAATTGTCCCTGTGAGTACCGGAAAAGAGTAGAATCCGAACGAGTATCGAAAAATGGTAGAATCCAGGCCAGTACCCGAAAAAGGGAGAATCCGTGCGAGTACCGGAAAACTGTCCCTGTGAGTACCGGAAAAGAGTAGAATCCGAACGAGTATCGAAAAATGGTAGAATCCCGGCTAGTACCCGAAAAAGGGAGAATCCGTGCGAGTACCGGAAAACTGTCCCTGTGAGTACCGGAAAATAGTAGAATCCGAACGAGTATCGAAAAATGGTAGAATCCAGGCCAGTACCCGAAAAAGGGAGAATCCGTGCGAGTACCGGAAAACTGTCTCACTGAGTACCGGAAAATGGTAGAATCCAAACGAGTATCGAAAAATGGTAGAATCCAGGCCAGTACCCGAAAAAGGGAGAATCCGTGCGAGTACCGGAAAACTGTCCCTGTGAGTACCGGAAAATAGTAGAATCCGAACGAGTATCGAAAAATGGTAGAATCCAGGCCAGTACCCGAAAAACGGAGAATCCGTGCGAGTACCGGAAAACTGTCCCTGTGAGTACCGGAAAAGAGTAGAATCCGAACGAGTATCGAGAAATGGTAGAATCCAGGCCAGTACCCGAAAAAGGGAGAATCCGTGCGAGTACCGGAAAACTGTCCCAGTGAGTACCGGAAAAGAGTAGAATCCGAACGAGTATCGAAAAATGGTAGAATCCAGGCCAGTACCCGAAAAAGGGAGAATCCGTGCGAGTACCGGAAAACTGTCCCGGTGAGTACTGGAAAATGGTAGAATCCAAACGAGTATCGAAAAATGGTAGAATCCGGGCCAGTACCCGAAAATGGGAGAATCCGTGCGAGTACCGGAAAACTGTCCCGGTGAGTACTGGAAAATGGTAGAATCCAAACGAGTATCTAAAAATGGTAGAATCCGGGCCAGTACCCGAAAATGGGAGAATCCGTGCGAGTACCGGAAAACTGTCCCGTTGAGTACTGGAAAATGGTAGAATCCAAACGAGTATCGAAAAATTGTAGAATCCGGGCCAGTACCCGAAAATGGGAGAATCCGTGCGAGTACCGGAAAATTGTCCGTGTGAGTACCGGAAAAGAGTAGAATCCGAACGAGTATCGAAAAATGGTAGAATCCAGGCCAGTACCCGAAAAAGGGAGAATCCGTGCGAGTACCGCAAAACTGTCTCAGTGAGTACCGGGAAAATGGTAGAATCCAAACGAGTATCGAAAAATGGTAGAATCCAGGCCAGTACCCGAAAAAGGGAGAATCCGTGCGAGTACCGGAAAACTGTCCCTGTGAGTACCGGAAAATAGTAGAATCCGAACGAGTATCGAAAAATGGTAGAATCCAGGCCAGTACCCGAAAAAGGGAGAATCCGTGCGAGTACCGGAAAACTGCCCCAGTGAGTCTTGGAAAATGGTAGAATCCGTGCGAGTATCGAAAAAAAGTAGAATCCGGGCCAGTACCCGAAAAAGGGAGAATCCGTGCGAGTACCGGAAAACTGTCCCGGTGAGTACTGGAAAATGGTAGAATCCAAACGAGTATCTAAAAATGGTAGAATCCGGGCCAGTACCCGAAAATGGGAGAATCCGTGCGAGTACCGGAAAACTGTCCCGGTGAGTACTGGAAAATGGTAGAATCCAAACGAGTATCGAAAAATTGTAGAATCCGGGCCAGTACCCGAAAATGGGAGAATCCGTGCGAGTACCGAAAAATTGTCCCTGTGAGTACCGGAAAAGAGTAGAATCCGAACGAGTATCGAAAAATGGTAGAATCCAGGCCAGTACCCGAAAAAGGGAGAATCCGTGCGAGTACCGGAAAACTGTCTCGGTGAGTACCGGAAAATGGTAGAATCCAAACGAGTATCGAAAAATGGTAGAATCCAGGCCAGTACCCGAAAAAGGGAGAATCCGTGCGAGTACCGGAAAACTGTCCCTGTGAGTACCGGAAAATAGTAGAATCCGAACGAGTATCGAAAAATGGTAGAATCCAGGCCAGTACCCGAAAAACGGAGAATCCGTGCGAGTACCGGAAAACTGTCCCTGTGAGTACCGGAAAAGAGTAGAATCCGAACGAGTATCGAGAAATGGTAGAATCCAGGCCAGTACCCGAAAAAGGGAGAATCCGTGCGAGTACCGGAAAACTGTCCCAGTGAGTACCGGAAAAGAGTAGAATCCGAACGAGTATCGAAAAATGGTAGAATCCAGGCCAGTACCCGAAAAAGGGAGAATCCGTGCGAGTACCGGAAAACTGTCCCGGTGAGTACTGGAAAATGGTAGAATCCAAACGAGTATCGAAAAATGGTAGAATCCGGGCCAGTACCCGAAAATGGGAGAATCCGTGCGAGTACCGGAAAACTATCCCTGTGAGTACCGGAAAAGAGTAGAATCCGAACGAGTATCGAAAAATGGTAGAATCCAGGCCAGTACCCGAAAAAGGGAGAATCCGTGCGAGTACCGGAAAACTGTCCCAGTGAGTCTTGGAAAATGGTAGAATCCGTGCGAGTATCGAAAAAAAGTAGAATCCGGGCCAGTACCCGAAAAAGGGAGAATCCGTGCGAGTGCCGGAAAACTGTCCTGGTGAGTACTGGAAAATGGTAGAATCCAAACGAGTATCTAAAAATGGTAGAATCCGTGCGAGTACCGAAAAACTGTCCCGGTGAGTACTGGAAAATGGTAGAATCCAAACGAGTATCTAAAAATGGTAGAATCCGGGCCAGTACCCGAAAATGGGAGAATCCGTGCGAGTACCGGAAAAATGTCCCTGTGAGTACCGGAAAATAGTAGAATCCGAACGAGTATCGAAAAATGGTAGAATCCAGGCCAGTACCCGAAAATGGGAGAATCCGTGCGAGTACCGGAAAATTGTCCCTGTGAGTACCGGAAAAGAGTAGAATCCGAACGAGTATCGAAAAATGGTAGAATCCAGGCCAGTACCCGAAAAAGGGAGAATCCGTGCGAGTACCGGAAAACTGTCCCTGTGAGTACCGGAAAAGAGTAGAATCCGAACGAGTATCGAAAAATGGTAGAATCCCGGCCAGTACCCGAAAAAGGGAGAATCCGTGCGAGTACCGGAAAACTGTCCCGGTGAGTACTGGAAAATGGTAGAATCCAAACGAGTATCGAAAAATGGTAGAATCCGGGCCAGTACCCGAAAATGGGAGAATCCGTGCGAGTACCGGAAAACTGTCCCGGTGAGTACTGGAAAATGGTAGAATCCAAACGAGTATCTAAAAATGGTAGAATCCGGGCCAGTACCCGAAAATGGGAGAATCCGTGCGAGTACCGGAAAACTGTCCCGGTGAGTACTGGAAAATGGTAGAATCCAAACGAGTATCGAAAAATGGTAGAATCCAGGCCAGTACCCGAAAAAGGGAGAATCCGTGCGAGTACCGGAAAACTGTCCCTGTGAGTACCGGAAAATAGTAGAATCCGAACGAGTATCGAAAAATGGTAGAATCCAGGCCAGTACCCGAAAAACGGAGAATCCGTGCGAGTACCGGAAAACTGTCCCTGTGAGTACCGGAAAAGAGTAGAATCCGAACGAGTATCGAGAAATGGTAGAATCCAGGCCAGTACCCGAAAAAGGGAGAATCCGTGCGAGTACCGGAAAACTGTCCCAGTGAGTACCGGAAAAGAGTAGAATCCGAACGAGTATCGAAAAATGGTAGAATCCAGGCCAGTACCCGAAAAAGGGAGAATCCGTGCGAGTACCGGAAAACTGTCCCGGTGAGTACTGGAAAATGGTAGAATCCAAACGAGTATCGAAAAATGGTAGAATCCGGGCCAGTACCCGAAAATGGGAGAATCCGTGCGAGTACCGGAAAACTATCCCTGTGAGTACCGGAAAAGAGTAGAATCCGAACGAGTATCGAAAAATGGTAGAATCCAGGCCAGTACCCGAAAAAGGGAGAATCCGTGCGAGTACCGGAAAACTGTCCCAGTGAGTCTTGGAAAATGGTAGAATCCGTGCGAGTATCGAAAAAAAGTAGAATCCGGGCCAGTACCCGAAAAAGGGAGAATCCGTGCGAGTGCCGGAAAACTGTCCTGGTGAGTACTGGAAAATGGTAGAATCCAAACGAGTATCTAAAAATGGTAGAATCCGTGCGAGTACCGAAAAACTGTCCCGGTGAGTACTGGAAAATGGTAGAATCCAAACGAGTATCTAAAAATGGTAGAATCCGGGCCAGTACCCGAAAATGGGAGAATCCGTGCGAGTACCGGAAAAATGTCCCTGTGAGTACCGGAAAATAGTAGAATCCGAACGAGTATCGAAAAATGGTAGAATCCAGGCCAGTACCCGAAAATGGGAGAATCCGTGCGAGTACCGGAAAATTGTCCCTGTGAGTACCGGAAAAGAGTAGAATCCGAACGAGTATCGAAAAATGGTAGAATCCAGGCCAGTACCCGAAAAACGGAGAATCCGTGCGAGTACCGGAAAACTGTCCCTGTGAGTACCGGAAAAGAGTAGAATCCGAACGAGTATCGAAAAATGGTAGAATCCCGGCCAGTACCCGAAAAAGGGAGAATCCGTGCGAGTACCGGAAAACTGTCCCGGTGAGTACTGGAAAATGGTAGAATCCAAACGAGTATCGAAAAATGGTAGAATCCGGGCCAGTACCCGAAAATGGGAGAATCCGTGCGAGTACCGGAAAACTGTCCCGGTGAGTACTGGAAAATGGTAGAATCCAAACGAGTATCTAAAAATGGTAGAATCCGGGCCAGTACCCGAAAATGGGAGAATCCGTGCGAGTACCGGAAAACTGTCCCGGTGAGTACTGGAAAATGGTAGAATCCAAACGAGTATCGAAAAATTGTAGAATCCGGGCCAGTACCCGAAAATGGGAGAATCCGTGCGAGTACCGGAAAATTGTCCCTGTGAGTACCGGAAAAGAGTAGAATCCGAACGAGTATCGAAAAATGGTAGAATCCAGGCCAGTACCCGAAAAACGGAGAATCCGTGCGAGTACCGGAAAACTGTCCTGGTGAGTACTGGAAAATGGTAGAATCCAAACGAGTATCTAAAAATGGTAGAATCCGTGCGAGTACCGAAAAACTGTCCCGGTGAGTACTGGAAAATGGTAGAATCCAAACGAGTATCTAAAAATGGTAGAATCCGGGCCAGTACCCGAAAATGGGAGAATCCGTGCGAGTACCGGAAAAATGTCCCTGTGAGTACCGGAAAATAGTAGAATCCGAACGAGTATCGAAAAATGGTAGAATCCAGGCCAGTACCCGAAAATGGGAGAATCCGTGCGAGTACCGGAAAATTGTCCCTGTGAGTACCGGAAAAGAGTAGAATCCGAACGAGTATCGAAAAATGGTAGAATCCAGGCCAGTACCCGAAAAACGGAGAATCCGTGCGAGTACCGGAAAACTGTCCCTGTGAGTACCGGAAAAGAGTAGAATCCGAACGAGTATCGAAAAATGGTAGAATCCCGGCCAGTACCCGAAAAAGGGAGAATCCGTGCGAGTACCGGAAAACTGTCCCGGTGAGTACTGGAAAATGGTAGAATCCAAACGAGTATCGAAAAATGGTAGAATCCGGGCCAGTACCCGAAAATGGGAGAATCCGTGCGAGTACCGGAAAACTGTCCCGGTGAGTACTGGAAAATGGTAGAATCCAAACGAGTATCTAAAAATGGTAGAATCCGGGCCAGTACCCGAAAATGGGAGAATCCGTGCGAGTACCGGAAAACTGTCCCGGTGAGTACTGGAAAATGGTAGAATCCAAACGAGTATCGAAAAATGGTAGAATCCGGGCCAGTACCCGAAAATGGGAGAATCCGTGCGAGTACCGGAAAATTGTCCCTGTGAGTACCGGAAAAGAGTAGAATCCGAACGAGTATCGAAAAATGGTAGAATCCAGGCCAGTACCCGAAAAACGGAGAATCCGTGCGAGTACCGGAAAACTGTCCCAGTGAGTCTTGGAAAATGGTAGAATCCGTGCGAGTATCGAAAAAAAGTAGAATCCGTGCGAGTACCGGAAAATGGAAGAATCCGTGCGAGTATCGAAATAGGGTAGAATCCGGGCTAGTACCGGAAAATGGGAGAATCCGTGCGAGTACCGGAAAACACCCTGTGAGTACCGGAAAAGAGTAGAATCCGAACGAGTATCGAAAAATTGTAGAATCCAGGCCAGTACCCGAAAAAGGGAGAATCCGTGCGAGTACCGGAAAACTGTCTCAGTGAGTACCGGAAAATGGTAAAATCCAAACGAGTATCGAAAAATGGTAGAATCCAGGCCAGTACCCGAAAAAGGGAGAATCCGTGCGAGTACCGGAAAACTGTCCCTGTGAGTACCGGAAAATAGTAGAATTCGAACGAGTATCGAAAAATGGTAGAATCCAGGCCATTACCCGAAAAACGGAGAATCCGTGCGAGTACCGGAAAACTGTCCCGGTGAGTACTGGAAAATGGTAGAATCCAAACGAGTATCTAAAAATGGTAGAATCCGGGCCAGTACCCGAAAATGGGAGAATCCGTGCGAGTACCGGAAAATTGTCCCTGTGAGTACCGGAAAAGAGTAGAATCCGAACGAGTATCGAAAAATGGTAGAATCCAGGCCAGTACCCGAAAAAGGGAGAATCCGTGCGAGTACCGCAAAACTGTCTCAGTGAGTACCGGAAAATGGTAGAATCCAAACGAGTATCGAAAAATGGTAGAATCCAGGCCAGTACCCGAAAAAGGGAGAATCCGTGCGAGTACCGGAAAACTGTCCCTGTGAGTACCGGAAAACTGTCCCAGTGAGTACCGGAAAAGAGTAGAATCCGAACGAGTATCGAAAAATGGTAGAATCCAGGCCAGTACCCGAAAAAGGGAGAATCCGTGCGAGTACCGGAAAACTGTCCCGGTGAGTACTGGAAAATGGTAGAATCCAAACGAGTATCGAAAAATGGTAGAATCCGGGCCAGTACCCGAAAATGGGAGAATCCGTGCGAGTACCGGAAAACTATCCCTGTGAGTACCGGAAAAGAGTAGAATCCGAACGAGTATCGAAAAATGGTAGAATCCAGGCCAGTACCCGAAAAAGGGAGAATCCGTGCGAGTACCGGAAAACTGTCCCAGTGAGTCTTGGAAAATGGTAGAATCCGTGCGAGTATCGAAAAAAAGTAGAATCCGGGCCAGTACCCGAAAAAGGGAGAATCCGTGCGAGTGCCGGAAAACTGTCCTGGTGAGTACTGGAAAATGGTAGAATCCAAACGAGTATCTAAAAATGGTAGAATCCGTGCGAGTACCGAAAAACTGTCCCGGTGAGTACTGGAAAATGGTAGAATCCAAACGAGTATCTAAAAATGGTAGAATCCGGGCCAGTACCCGAAAATGGGAGAATCCGTGCGAGTACCGGAAAAATGTCCCTGTGAGTACCGGAAAATAGTAGAATCCGAACGAGTATCGAAAAATGGTAGAATCCAGGCCAGTACCCGAAAATGGGAGAATCCGTGCGAGTACCGGAAAATTGTCCCTGTGAGTACCGGAAAAGAGTAGAATCCGAACGAGTATCGAAAAATGGTAGAATCCAGGCCAGTACCCGAAAAACGGAGAATCCGTGCGAGTACCGGAAAACTGTCCCTGTGAGTACCGGAAAAGAGTAGAATCCGAACGAGTATCGAAAAATGGTAGAATCCCGGCCAGTACCCGAAAAAGGGAGAATCCGTGCGAGTACCGGAAAACTGTCCCGGTGAGTACTGGAAAATGGTAGAATCCAAACGAGTATCGAAAAATGGTAGAATCCGGGCCAGTACCCGAAAATGGGAGAATCCGTGCGAGTACCGGAAAACTGTCCCGGTGAGTACTGGAAAATGGTAGAATCCAAACGAGTATCTAAAAATGGTAGAATCCGGGCCAGTACCCGAA
This sequence comes from Vitis cinerea var. helleri x Vitis rupestris, assembly GCA_945999865.1. Lineage (NCBI taxonomy): Eukaryota > Viridiplantae > Streptophyta > Magnoliopsida > Vitales > Vitaceae > Vitis > Vitis cinerea var. helleri x Vitis rupestris. The sequence goes on from OX253932.1 coordinate 9,683,709, forward strand.
AATGGGAGAATCCGTGCGAGTACCGGAAAACTGTCCCGGTGAGTACTGGAAAATGGTAGAATCCAAACGAGTATCGAAAAATTGTAGAATCCGGGCCAGTACCCGAAAATGGGAGAATCCGTGCGAGTACCGGAAAATTGTCCCTGTGAGTACCGGAAAAGAGTAGAATCCGAACGAGTATCGAAAAATGGTAGAATCCAGGCCAGTACCCGAAAAACGGAGAATCCGTGCGAGTACCGGAAAACTGTCCTGGTGAGTACTGGAAAATGGTAGAATCCAAACGAGTATCTAAAAATGGTAGAATCCGTGCGAGTACCGAAAAACTGTCCCGGTGAGTACTGGAAAATGGTAGAATCCAAACGAGTATCTAAAAATGGTAGAATCCGGGCCAGTACCCGAAAATGGGAGAATCCGTGCGAGTACCGGAAAAATGTCCCTGTGAGTACCGGAAAATAGTAGAATCCGAACGAGTATCGAAAAATGGTAGAATCCAGGCCAGTACCCGAAAATGGGAGAATCCGTGCGAGTACCGGAAAATTGTCCCTGTGAGTACCGGAAAAGAGTAGAATCCGAACGAGTATCGAAAAATGGTAGAATCCAGGCCAGTACCCGAAAAACGGAGAATCCGTGCGAGTACCGGAAAACTGTCCCTGTGAGTACCGGAAAAGAGTAGAATCCGAACGAGTATCGAAAAATGGTAGAATCCCGGCCAGTACCCGAAAAAGGGAGAATCCGTGCGAGTACCGGAAAACTGTCCCGGTGAGTACTGGAAAATGGTAGAATCCAAACGAGTATCGAAAAATGGTAGAATCCGGGCCAGTACCCGAAAATGGGAGAATCCGTGCGAGTACCGGAAAACTGTCCCGGTGAGTACTGGAAAATGGTAGAATCCAAACGAGTATCTAAAAATGGTAGAATCCGGGCCAGTACCCGAAAATGGGAGAATCCGTGCGAGTACCGGAAAACTGTCCCGGTGAGTACTGGAAAATGGTAGAATCCAAACGAGTATCGAAAAATGGTAGAATCCGGGCCAGTACCCGAAAATGGGAGAATCCGTGCGAGTACCGGAAAATTGTCCCTGTGAGTACCGGAAAAGAGTAGAATCCGAACGAGTATCGAAAAATGGTAGAATCCAGGCCAGTACCCGAAAAACGGAGAATCCGTGCGAGTACCGGAAAACTGTCCCAGTGAGTCTTGGAAAATGGTAGAATCCGTGCGAGTATCGAAAAAAAGTAGAATCCGTGCGAGTACCGGAAAATGGAAGAATCCGTGCGAGTATCGAAATAGGGTAGAATCCGGGCTAGTACCGGAAAATGGGAGAATCCGTGCGAGTACCGGAAAACACCCTGTGAGTACCGGAAAAGAGTAGAATCCGAACGAGTATCGAAAAATTGTAGAATCCAGGCCAGTACCCGAAAAAGGGAGAATCCGTGCGAGTACCGGAAAACTGTCTCAGTGAGTACCGGAAAATGGTAAAATCCAAACGAGTATCGAAAAATGGTAGAATCCAGGCCAGTACCCGAAAAAGGGAGAATCCGTGCGAGTACCGGAAAACTGTCCCTGTGAGTACCGGAAAATAGTAGAATTCGAACGAGTATCGAAAAATGGTAGAATCCAGGCCATTACCCGAAAAACGGAGAATCCGTGCGAGTACCGGAAAACTGTCCCGGTGAGTACTGGAAAATGGTAGAATCCAAACGAGTATCTAAAAATGGTAGAATCCGGGCCAGTACCCGAAAATGGGAGAATCCGTGCGAGTACCGGAAAATTGTCCCTGTGAGTACCGGAAAAGAGTAGAATCCGAACGAGTATCGAAAAATGGTAGAATCCAGGCCAGTACCCGAAAAAGGGAGAATCCGTGCGAGTACCGCAAAACTGTCTCAGTGAGTACCGGAAAATGGTAGAATCCAAACGAGTATCGAAAAATGGTAGAATCCAGGCCAGTACCCGAAAAAGGGAGAATCCGTGCGAGTACCGGAAAACTGTCCCTGTGAGTACCGGAAAACTGTCCCAGTGAGTACCGGAAAAGAGTAGAATCCGAACGAGTATCGAAAAATGGTAGAATCCAGGCCAGTACCCGAAAAAGGGAGAATCCGTGCGAGTACCGGAAAACTGTCCCGGTGAGTACTGGAAAATGGTAGAATCCAAACGAGTATCGAAAAATGGTAGAATCCGGGCCAGTACCCGAAAATGGGAGAATCCGTGCGAGTACCGGAAAACTATCCCTGTGAGTACCGGAAAAGAGTAGAATCCGAACGAGTATCGAAAAATGGTAGAATCCAGGCCAGTACCCGAAAAAGGGAGAATCCGTGCGAGTACCGGAAAACTGTCCCAGTGAGTCTTGGAAAATGGTAGAATCCATGCGAGTATCGAAAAAAAGTAGAATCCGGGCCAGTACCCGAAAAAGGGAGAATCCGTGCGAGTGCCGGAAAACTGTCCTGGTGAGTACTGGAAAATGGTAGAATCCAAACGAGTATCTAAAAATGGTAGAATCCGTGCGAGTACCGAAAAACTGTCCCGGTGAGTACTGGAAAATGGTAGAATCCAAACGAGTATCTAAAAATGGTAGAATCCGGGCCAGTACCCGAAAATGGGAGAATCCGTGCGAGTACCGGAAAAATGTCCCTGTGAGTACCGGAAAATAGTAGAATCCGAACGAGTATCGAAAAATGGTAGAATCCAGGCCAGTACCCGAAAATGGGAGAATCCGTGCGAGTACCGGAAAATTGTCCCTGTGAGTACCGGAAAAGAGTAGAATCCGAACGAGTATCGAAAAATGGTAGAATCCAGGCCAGTACCCGAAAAACGGAGAATCCGTGCGAGTACCGGAAAAGAGTAGAATCCGAACGAGTATCGAAAAATGGTAGAATCCCGGCCAGTACCCGAAAAAGGGAGAATCCGTGCGAGTACCGGAAAACTGTCCCGGTGAGTACTGGAAAATGGTAGAATCCAAACGAGTATCGAAAAATGGTAGAATCCGGGCCAGTACCCGAAAATGGGAGAATCCGTGCGAGTACCGGAAAACTGTCCCGGTGAGTACTGGAAAATGGTAGAATCCAAACGAGTATCGAAAAATGGTAGAATCCAGGCCAGTACCCGAAAAAGGGAGAATCCGTGCGAGTACCGGAAAACTGTCCCTGTGAGTACCGGAAAATAGTAGAATCCGAACGAGTATCGAAAAATGGTAGAATCCAGGCCAGTACCCGAAAAAGGGAGAATCCGTGCGAGTACCGGAAAACTGTCCCAGTGAGTCTTGGAAAATGGTAGAATCCGTGCGAGTATCGAAAAAAAGTAGAATCCGGGCCAGTACCCGAAAAAGGGAGAATCCGTGCGAGTACCGGAAAACTGTCCCGGTGAGTACTGGAAAATGGTAGAATCCAAACGAGTATCTAAAAATGGTAGAATCCGGGCCAGTACCCGAAAATGGGAGAATCCGTGCGAGTACCGGAAAACTGTCCCGGTGAGTACTGGAAAATGGTAGAATCCAAACGAGTATCGAAAAATGGTAGAATCCGGGCCAGTACCCGAAAATGGGAGAATCCGTGCGAGTACCGGAAAACTATCCCTGTGAGTACCGGAAAAGAGTAGAATCCGAACGAGTATCGAAAAATGGTAGAATCCAGGCCAGTACCCGAAAAAGGGAGAATCCGTGCGAGTACCGGAAAACTGTCCCAGTGAGTCTTGGAAAATGGTAGAATCCGTGCGAGTATCGAAAAAAAGTAGAATCCGGGCCAGTACCCGAAAAAGGGAGAATCCGTGCGAGTACCGCAAAACTGTCTCAGTGAGTACCGGAAAATGGTAGAATCCAAACGAGTATCGAAAAATGGTAGAATCCAGGCCAGTACCCGAAAAAGGGAGAATCCGTGCGAGTACCGGAAAACTGTCCCTGTGAGTACCGGAAAATGGTAGAATCCGTGCGAGTATCGAAAAAGGGTAGAATCCGGGCCAGTACCTGAAAAAGGGAGAATCCGTGCGAGTACCGGAAAACTGTCCCGGTGAGTACTGGAAAATGGTAGAATCCAAAATGGTAGAATCCGGGCCAGTACCCGAAAATGGGAGAATCCGTGCGAGTACCGGAAAACTGTCCCGGTGAGTACTGGAAAATGGTAGAATCCAAACGAGTATCTAAAAATGGTAGAATCCGGGCCAGTACCCGAAAATGGGAGAATCCGTGCGAGTACCGGAAAACTGTCCCGGTGAGTACTGGAAATGGTAGAATCCAAACGAGTATCGAAAAATTGTAGAATCCGGGCCAGTACCCGAAAATGGGAGAATCCGTGCGAGTACCGGAAAACTGTCCCGGTGAGTACTGGAAAATGGTAGAATCCAAACGAGTATCGAAAAATTGTAGAATCCGGGCCAGTACCCGAAAATGGGAGAATCCGTGCGAGTACCGGAAAATTGTCCGTGTGAGTACCGGAAAAGAGTAGAATCCGAACGAGTATCGAAAAATGGTAGAATCCAGGCCAGTACCCGAAAAAGGGAGAATCCGTGCGAGTACCGGAAAACTGTCTCAATGAGTACCGGAAAATGGTAGAATCCAAACGAGTATCGAAAAATGGTAGAATCCAGGCCAGTACCCGAAAAAGGGAGAATCCGTGCGAGTACCGGAAAACTGTCCCAGTGAGTACCGGAAAATAGTAGAATCCGAACGAGTATCGAAAAATGGTAGAATCCAGGCCAGTACCCGAAAAACGGAGAATCCGTGCGAGTACCGGAAAACTGTCCCTGTGAGTACCGGAAAAGAGTAGAATCCGAACGAGTATCGAGAAATGGTAGAATCCAGGCCAGTACCCGAAAAAGGGAGAATCCGTGCGAGTACCGGAAAACTGTCCCAGTGAGTACCGGAAAATAGTAGAATCCGAACGAGTATCGAAAAATGGTAGAATCCAGGCCAGTACCCGAAAAACGGAGAATCCGTGCGAGTACCGGAAAACTGTCCCTGTGAGTACCGGAAAATGGTAGAATCCGAACGAGTATCGAGAAATGGTAGAATCCAGGCCAGTACCCGAAAAAGGGAGAATCCGTGCGAGTACCGGAAAACTGTCCCAGTGAGTACCGGAAAATAGTAGAATCCGAACGAGTATCGAAAAATGGTAGAATCCAGGCCAGTACCCGAAAAACGGAGAATCCGTGCGAGTACCGGAAAACTGTCCCTGTGAGTACCGAAAAAGAGTAGAATCCGAACGAGTATCGAGAAATGGTAGAATCCAGGCCAGTACCCGAAAAAGGGAGAATCCGTGCGAGTACCGGAAAACTGTCCCAGTGAGTACCGAAAAAGAGTAGAATCCGAACGAGTATCGAAAAATGGTAGAATCCAGGCCAGTACCCGAAAAAGGGAGAATCCGTGCGAGTACCGGAAAACTGTCCCTGTGAGTACCGGAAAAGAGTAGAATCCGAACGAGTATCGAAAAATGGTAGAATCCAGGCCAGTACCCGAAAAAGGGAGAATCCGTGCGAGTACCGGAAAACTGTCCCAGTGAGTACCGAAAAAGAGTAGAATCCGAACGAGTATCGAAAAATGGTAGAATCCCGGCCAGTACCCGAAAAAGGGAGAATCTGTGCGAGTACCGGAAAACTGTCTCAATGAGTACCGGAAAATGGTAGAATCCAAACGAGTATCGAAAAATGGTAGAATCCAGGCCAGTACCCGAAAAAGGGAGAATCCGTGCGAGTACCGGAAAACTGTCCCAGTGAGTACCGAAAAAGAGTAGAATCCGAACGAGTATCGAAAAATGGTAGAATCCCGGCCAGTACCCGAAAAAGGGAGAATCTGTGCGAGTACCGGAAAACTGTCTCAATGAGTACCGGAAAATGGTAGAATCCAAACGAGTATCGAAAAATGGTAGAATCCAGGCCAGTACCCGAAAAAGGGAGAATCCGTGCGAGTACCGGAAAACTGTCCCAGTGAGTACCGGAAAATAGTAGAATCCGAACGAGTATCGAGAAATGGTAGAATCCAGGCCAGTACCCGAAAAAGGGAGAATCCGTGCGAGTACCGGAAAACTGTCCCAGTGAGTACCGAAAAAGAGTAGAATCCGAACGAGTATCGAAAAATGGTAGAATCCAGGCCAGTACCCGAAAAAGGGAGAATCCGTGCGAGTACCGGAAAACTGTCCCTGTGAGTACCGGAAAAGAGTAGAATCCGAACGAGTATCGAAAAATGGTAGAATCCAGGCCAGTACCCGAAAAAGGGAGAATCCGTGCGAGTACCGGAAAACTGTCCCTGTGAGTACCGGAAAATGGTAGAATCCGTGCGAGTATCGAAAAAGGGTAGAATCCGGGCCAGTACCTGAAAAAGGGAGAATCCGTGCGAGTACCGGAAAACTGTCCCGGTGAGTACTGGAAAATGGTAGAATCCAAACGAGTATCGAAAAATGGTAGAATCCAGGCCAGTACCCGAAAAAGGGAGAATCCGTGCGAGTACCGGAAAACTGTCCCTGTGAGTACCGGAAAAGAGTAGAATCCGAACGAGTATCGAAAAATGGTAGAATCCAGGCCAGTACCCGAAAAAGGGAGAATCCGTGCGAGTACCGGAAAACTGTCCCAGTGAGTCTTGGAAAATGGTAGAATCCGTGCGAGTATCGAAAAAAAGTAGAATCCGGGCCAGTACCCGAAAAAGGGAGAATCCGTGCGAGTGCCGGAAAACTGTCCCGGTGAGTACTGGAAAATGGTAGAATCCAAAATGGTAGAATCTGGCCCAGTACCCGAAAATGGGAGAATCCGTGCGAGTACCGGAAAACTGTGCCGGTGAGTACTGGAAAATGGTAGAATCCAAACGAGTATCTAAAAATGGTAGAATCCGGGCCAGTACCCGAAAATGGGAGAATCCGTGCGAGTACCGGAAAACTGTCCCGGTGAGTACTGGAAAATGGTAGAATCCAAACGAGTATCGAAAAATTGTAGAATCCGGGCCAGTACCCGAAAATGGGAGAATCCGTGCGAGTACCGGAAAATTGTCCCTGTGAGTACCGGAAAAGAGTAGAATCCGAACGAGTATCGAAAAATGGTAGAATCCAGGCCAGTACCCGAAAAAGGGAGAATCCGTGCGAGTACCGGAAAACTGTCTCAGTGAGTACCGGAAAATGGTAGAATCCAAACGAGTATCGAAAAATGGTAGAATCCAGGCCAGTACCCGAAAAAGGGAGAATCCGTGCGAGTACCGGAAAACTGTCCCTGTGAGTACCGGAAAATAGTAGAATCCGAACGAGTATCGAAAAATTGTAGAATCCAGGCCAGTACCCGAAAAAGGGAGAATCCGTGCGAGTACCGAAAAACTGTCCCAGTGAGTACCGGAAAAGAGTAGAATCCGAACGAGTATCGAAAAATGGTAGAATCCCGGTCAGTGCCCGAAAAAGGGAGAATCCGTGCGACTACCGGAAAACTGTCCCAGTGAGTACCGGAAAATGGTAGAATCCAAACGAGTATCGAAAAATGGTAGAATCCAGGCCAGTACCCGAAAAAGGGAGAATCCGTGCGAGTACCGGAAAACTGTCCCTGTGAGTACCGGAAAATAGTAGAATCCGAACGAGTATCGAAAAATTGTAGAATCCAGGCCAGTACCCGAAAAAGGGAGAATCCGTGCGAGTACCGAAAAACTGTCCCAGTGAGTACCGGAAAATGGTAGAATCCGTGCGAGTATCGAAAAAGGGTAGAATCCGGGCCAGTACCCGATAATGGGAGAATCCGTGCGAGTACCGGAAAACTGTCCCGGTGAGTACTGGAAAATGGTAGAATCCAAAATGGTAGAATCCGGCCCAGTACCCGAAAACGGGAGAATCCGTGCGAGTACCGGAAAACTGTCCCGGTGAGTACTGGAAAATGGTAGAATCCAAACGAGTATCTAAAAATGGTAGAATCCGGGCCAGTACCCGAAAATGGGAGAATCCGTGCGAGTACCGGAAAACTGTCCCGGTGAGTACTGGAAAATGGTAGAATCCAAACGAGTATCGAAAAATTGTAGAATCCGGGCCAGTACCCGAAAATGGGAGAATCCGTGCGAGTACCGGAAAATTGTCCCTGTGAGTACCGGAAAAGAGTAGAATCCGAACGAGTATCGAAAAATGGTAGAATCCAGGCCAGTAACCGAAAAACGGAGAATCCGTGCGACTACCGGAAAACTGTCCCTGTGAGTACCGGAAAATGGTAGAATCCAAACGAGTATCGAAAAATGGTAGAATCCCGGCCAGTACCCGAAAAAGGGAGAATCCGTGCGACTACCGGAAAACTGTCCCTGTGAGTACCGGAAAATAGTAGAATCCGAACGAGTATCGAAAAATTGTAGAATCCAGGCCAGTACCCGAAAAAGGGAGAATCCGTGCGAGTACCGAAAAACTGTCCCAGTGAGTACCGGAAAATGGTAGAATCCAAACGAGTATCGAAAAATTGTAGAATCCGGGCCAGTACCCGAAAATGGGAGAATCCGTGCGAGTACCGGAAAATTGTCCCTGTGAGTACCGGAAAAGAGTAGAATCCGAACGAGTATCGAAAAATGGTAGAATCCAGGCCAGTAACCGAAAAACGGAGAATCCGTGCGACTACCGGAAAACTGTCCCAGTGAGTACCGGAAAATGGTAGAATCCAAACGAGTATCGAAAAATGGTAGAATCCAGGCCAGTACCCGAAAAAGGGAGAATCCGTGCGAGTACCGGAAAATTGTCCCTGTGAGTACCGGAAAAGAGTAGAATCCGAACGAGTATCGAAAAATGGTAGAATCCAGGCCAGTACCCGAAAAAGGGAGAATCCGTGCGAGTACCGCAAAACTGTCCCGTTGAGTACTGGAAAATGGTAGAATCCAAACGAGTATAGAAAAATTGTAGAATCCGGGCCAGTACCCGAAAATGGGAGAATCCGTGCGAGTACCGGAAAATTGTCCCTGTGAGTACCGGAAAAGAGTAGAATCCGAACGAGTATCGAAAAATGGTAGAATCCAGGCCAGTACCCGAAAAAGGGAGAATCCGTGCGAGTACCGAAAAACTGTCTCAGTGAGTACCGGAAAATGGTAGAATCCAAACGAGTATCGAAAAATGGTAGAATCCAGGCCAGTACCCGAAAAAGGGAGAATCCGTGCGAGTACCGGAAAACTGTCCCTGTGAGTACCGGTACTGGAAAATGGTAGAATCCAAACGAGTATCGAAAAATGGTAGAATCCAGGCCAGTACCCGAAAATGGGAGAATCCGTGCGAGTACCGGAAAACTGTCCCCGGTGAGTACTGGAAAATGGTAGAATCCAAACGAGTATCTAAAAATGGTAGAATCCGGGCCAGTACCCGAAAATGGGAGAATCCGTGCGAGTACCGGAAAACTGTCCCGGTGAGTACTGGAAAATGGTAGAATCCAAAATGGTAGATCCGGCCCAGTACCCGAAAACGGGGAGAATCCGTGCGAGTACCGGAAAACTGTCCCGGTGAGTACTGCAAAATGGTAGAATCCAAACGAGTATCTAAAAATGGTAGAATCCGGGCCAGTACCCGAAAATGGGAGAATCCGTGCGAGTACCGGAAAACTGTCCCGGTGAGTACTGGAAAATGGTAGAATCCAAACGAGTATCTAAAAATGGTAGAATCCGGGCCAGTACCCGAAAATGGGAGATTCCGTGCGAGTACCAGGAAAACTGTCCCGGTGAGTACTGGAAAATGGTAAGAATCCAAACGAGTATCGAAAAAATTGTAGAATCCGGGCCAGTACCCGAAAATGGGAGAATCCGTGCGAGTACCGGAAAATTGTCCCTGTGAGTACCGGAAAAGAGTAGAATCCGAACGAGTATCGAAAAATGGTAGAATCCAGGCCAGTAACCGAAAAAACGGGGAATCCGTGCGACTACCGGAAAACTGTCCCTGTGAGTACCGGAAAATGGTAGAATCCAAACGAGTATCGAAAAATGGTAGAAATCCCCGGCCAGTACCCGAAAAAGGGAGAATCCGTGCGACTACCGGAAAACTGTCCCAGTGAGTACCGGAAAATGGTAGAATCCAAACGAGTATCGAAAAATGGTAGAATCCAGGCCAGTACCCGAAAAAGGGAGAATCCGTGCGAGTACCGGAAAACTGTCCCGGTGAGTACTGGAAAATGGTAGAATCCAAACGAGTATCGAAAAATTGTAGAATCCGGGCCAGTACCCGAAAATGGGAGAATCCGTGCGAGTACCGGAAAATTGTCCCTGTGAGTACCCGGAAAAGAGTAGATTCCGAACGAGTATCGAAAAAATGGTAGAATCCCAGGCCAGTAACCGAAAAAAACGGAGAATCCGTGCGACTACCGGAAAACTGTCCCAGTGAGTACCGGAAAATGGTAGAATCCAAACGAGTATCGAAAAATGGTAGAATCCAGGCCAGTACCCGAAAAAGGGGAGAATCCGTGCGAGTACCGGAAAATTGTCCCTGTGAGTACCGGAAAAGAGTAGAATCCGAACGAGTATCGAAAAATGGTAGAATCCAGGCCAGTACCCGAAAAAGGGAGAATCCGTGCGAGTACCGCAAAACTGTCCCGTTGAGTACTGGAAAATGGTAGAATCCAAACGAGGTATAGAAAATTGTAGAATCCCGGGCCAGTACCCGAAAATGGGAGAATCCGTGCGAGTACCGGAAAATTGTCCCTGTGAGTACCGGAAAAGAGTAGAATCCGAACGAGTATCGAAAAAATGGTAGAATCCAGGCCAGTACCCGAAAAAGGGAGAATCCGTGCGAGTACCGAAAAAACTGTCTCAGTGAGTACCGGAAAATGGTAGAATCCAAACGAGTATCGAAAAATGGTAGAATCCAGGCCAGTACCCGAAAAAAGGGAGAATCCGTGCGAGTACCGGAAAACTGTCCTGTGAGTACCGGGAAAACTGTGCCGAGTGAGTACTGGAAAATGGTAGAATCCAAACGAGTATCGAAAAATGGTAGAATCCAGGCCAGTACCCGAAAATGGGAGAATCCGTGCGAGTACCGGAAAACTGTCCCGGTGAGTACTGGAAAATGGTAGAATCCAAACGAGTATCTAAAAATGGTAGAATCCGGGCCAGTACCCGAAAATGGGAGAATCCGTGCGAGTACCGGAAAACTGTCCCGGTGAGTACTGGAAAATTGGTAGAATCCAAAATGTAGAATCCGGCCCAGTACCCGAAAACGGGAGAATCCGTGCGAGTACCGGAAAACTGTCCCGGTGAGTACTGCAAAATGGTAGAATCCAAACGAGTATCTAAAAATGGTAGAATCCGGGCCAGTACCCGAAAATGGGAGAATCCGTGCGAGTACCGGAAAACTGTCCCGGTGAGTACTGGAAAATGGTAGAATCCAAACGAGTATCGAAAAATTGTAGAATCCGGGCCAGTACCCGAAAAAGGGGAGAATCCGTGCGAGTACCGGAAAATTGTCCCTGTGAGTACCGGAAAAGAGCAGAATCCGAACGAGTATCGAAAAATGGTAGAATCCAGGCCAGTACCCGAAAAAACGGAGAATCCGTGCGACTACCGGAAAAACTGTCCTGTGAGTACCGGAAAAAGAGTAGAATCCGAACGAGTATCGAAAAATGGTAGAATCCCGGCCAGTACCCGAAAAAGGGAGAATCCGTAGCGACTACCGGAAAACTGTCCCAGTGAGTACCGGAAAATGGTACAATCCAAACGAGTATCGAAAAATGGTAGAATCCAGGCCAGTACCCGAAAAGGGGAGAATCCGTGCGAGTACCGGAAAATTGTCCCTGTGAGTACCGGAAAAGAGCAGAATCCGAACGAGTATCGAAAAATGGTAGAATCCAGGCCAGTACCCGAAAAACGGAGAATCCGTGCGACTACCGGAAAACTGTCCCTGTGAGTACCCGGAAAAGAGTAGAATCCGAACGAGTATCGAAAAATGGTAGAATCCCGGCCAATACCCGAAAAAGGGAGAATCCGTGCGACTACCGGAAAACTGTCCCAGTGAGTACCGGAAAATGGTACAATCCAAACGAGTATCGAAAAATGTAGAATCCAGGCCAGTACCCGAAAAAGGGAGAATCCGTGCGAGTACCGGAAAACTGTCCCTGTGAGTACCGGAAAATAGTAGAATCCGAACGAGTATCGAAAATTGTAGAATCCAGGCCAGTACCCGAAAAAGGGAGAATCCGTGCGAGTACCGAAAAACTGTCCCAGTGAGTACCGGAAAATGGTAGAATCCGTGCGAGTATCGAAAAAGGGTGAGGAATCCGGGCCAGTACCTGAAAAAGGGAGAATCCGTGCGAGTACCGGAAAACTGTCCCGGTGAGTACTGGAAAATGGTAGAATCCAAAATGGTAGAATCCGGCCCAGTACCCGAAAATGGGAGAATCCGTGCGAGTACCGGAAAACTGTCCCGGTGAGTACTGGAAAATGGTAGAATCCAAACGAGTATCGAAAAATTGTAGAATCCGGGCCAGTACCCGAAAATGGGAGAATCCGTGCTAGTACCGGAAAATTGTCCCTGTGAGTACCAGGAAAAGAGTAGAATCCGAACGAGTATCGAAAAATGGTAGAATCCAGGCCAGTAACCGAAAAACGGAGAATCCGTGCGACTACCGGAAAACTGTCCAGTGAGTACCGGAAAATGGTAGAATCCAAACGAGTATCGAAAAATGGTAGAATCCAGGCCAGTACCCGAAAAAGGGAGAATCCGTGCGAGTACCCGGAAAATTGTCCCTGTGAGTACCGGAAAAGAGTAGAATCCGAACGAGTATCGAAAAATGGTAGAATCCAGGCCAGTACCCGAAAAAGGGAGAATCCGTGCGAGTACCGCAAAACTGTCCCGTTGAGTACTGGAAAATGGTAGAATCCAAACGAGTATAGAAAAATTGTAGAATCCGGGCCAGTACCCGAAAATGGGAGAATCCGTGCGAGTACCGGAAAATTGTCCCTGTGAGTACCCGGAAAAGAGTAGAATCCGAACGAGTATCGAAAAATGGTAGAATCCAGGCCAGTACCCGAAAAAGGGAGAATCCGTGCGAGTACCGAAAAAACTGTCTCAGTGAGTACCGGAAAATGGTAGAATCCAAACGAGTATCGAAAAATGGTAGAATCCAGGCCAGTACCCGAAAAAGGGAGAATCCGTGCGAGTACCGGAAAACTGTCCCTGTGAGTACCGGAAAACTGTGCCGGTGAGTACTGGAAAATGGTAGAATCCAAACGAGTATCGAAAAATGGTAGAATCCCAGGCCAGTACCCGAAAAATGGGAGAATCCGTGCGAGTACGCGAAAACTGTCCCGGTGAGTACTGGAAAATGGTAGAATCCAAACGAGTATCTAAAAATGGTAGAATCCGGGCCAGTACCCGAAAATGGGAGAATCCGTGCGAGTACCGGAAAACTGTCCCGGTGAGTACTGGAAAATTGGTAGAATCCAAAATGGTAGAATCCGGCCCAGTACCCGAAAACGGGAGAATCCGTGCGAGTACCGGAAAACTGTCCCGGTGAGTACTGCAAAATGGTAGAATCCAAACGAGTATCTAAAAATGGTAGAATCCGGGCCAGTACCCGAAAATGGGAGAATCCGTGCGAGTACCGGAAAACTGTCCCGGTGAGTACTGGAAAATGGTAGAATCCAAACGAGTATCTAAAAATGGTAGAATCCGGGCCAGTACCCGAAAATGGGAGAATCCGTGCGAGTACCGGAAAACTGTCCCGGTGAGTACTGGAAAATGGTAGAATCCAAACGAGTATCGAAAAATTGTAGAATCCGGCCAGTACCCGAAAATGGGAGAATCCGTGCGAGTACCGGAAAATTGTCCCTGTGAGTACCGGAAAAGAGTAGAATCCGAACGAGTATCGAAAAATGGTAGAATCCAGGCCAGTAACCGAAAAACGGAGAATCCGTGCGACTACCGGAAAACTGTCCCTGTGAGTACCGGAAAATGGTAGAATCCAAACGAGTATCGAAAAATGGTAGAATCCCAGCCAGTACCCGAAAAAGGGAGAATCCGTGCGACTACCGGAAAAACTGTCCCAGTGAGTACCGGAAAATGGTAGAATCCAAACGAGTATCGAAAAATGGTAGAATCCAGGCCAGTACCCGAAAAAGGGAGAATCCGTGCGAGTACCGGAAAACTGTCCCGGTGAGTACTGGAAAATGGTAGAATCCAAACGAGTATCGAAAAATTGTAGAATCCGGGCCAGTACCCGAAAATGGGAGAATCCGTGCGAGTACCGGAAAATTGTCCCTGTGAGTACCGGAAAAGAGTAGAATCCGAACGAGTATCGAAAAATGGTAGAATCCAGGCCAGTAACCGAAAAACGGAGAATCCGTGCGACTACCGGAAAACTGTCCCAGTGAGTACCGGAAAATGGTAGAATCCAAACGAGTATCGAAAAATGGTAGAATCCAGGCCAGTACCCGAAAAAGGGAGAATCCGTGCGAGTACCGGAAAATTGTCCCTGTGAGTACCGGAAAAGAGTAGAATCCGAACGAGTATCGAAAAATGGTAGAATCCAGGCCAGTACCCGAAAAAGGGAGAATCCGTGCGAGTACCGCAAAACTGTCCCGTTGAGTACTGGAAAATGGTAGAATCCAAACGAGTATAGAAAAATTGTAGAATCCGGGCCAGTACCCGAAAATGGGAGAATCCGTGCGAGTACCGGAAAATTGTCCCTGTGAGTACCGGAAAAGAGTAGAATCCGAACGAGTATCGAAAAATGGTAGAATCCAGGCCAGTACCCGAAAAAGGGAGAATCCGTGCGAGTACCGAAAAACTGTCTCAGTGAGTACCGGAAAATGGTAGAATCCAAACGAGTATCGAAAAATGGTAGAATCCAGGCCAGTACCCGAAAAAGGGAGAATCCGTGCGAGTACCGGAAAACTGTCCCTGTGAGTACCGGAAAACTGTGCCGGTGAGTACTGGAAAATGGTAGAATCCAAACGAGTATCGAAAAATGGTAGAATCCAGGCCAGTACCCGAAAATGGGAGAATCCGTGCGAGTACCGGAAAACTGTCCCGGTGAGTACTGGAAAATGGTAGAATCCAAACGAGTATCTAAAAATGGTAGAATCCGGGCCAGTACCCGAAAATGGGAGAATCCGTGCGAGTACCGGAAAACTGTCCCGGTGAGTACTGGAAAATGGTAGAATCCAAAATGGTAGAATCCGGCCCAGTACCCGAAAACGGGAGAATCCGTGCGAGTACCGGAAAACTGTCCCGGTGAGTACTGCAAAATGGTAGAATCCAAACGAGTATCTAAAAATGGTAGAATCCGGGCCAGTACCCGAAAATGGGAGAATCCGTGCGAGTACCGGAAAACTGTCCCGGTGAGTACTGGAAAATGGTAGAATCCAAACGAGTATCTAAAAATGGTAGAATCCGGGCCAGTACCCGAAAATGGGAGAATCCGTGCGAGTACCGGAAAACTGTCCCGGTGAGTACTGGAAAATGGTAGAATCCAAACGAGTATCGAAAAATTGTAGAATCCGGGCCAGTACCCGAAAATGGGAGAATCCGTGCGAGTACCGGAAAATTGTCCCTGTGAGTACCGGAAAAGAGTAGAATCCGAACGAGTATCGAAAAATGGTAGAATCCAGGCCAGTAACCGAAAAACGGGGAATCCGTGCGACTACCGGAAAACTGTCCCTGTGAGTACCGGAAAATGGTAGAATCCAAACGAGTATCGAAAAATGGTAGAATCCCGGCCAGTACCCGAAAAAGGGAGAATCCGTGCGACTACCGGAAAACTGTCCCAGTGAGTACCGGAAAATGGTAGAATCCAAACGAGTATCGAAAAATGGTAGAATCCAGGCCAGTACCCGAAAAAGGGAGAATCCGTGCGAGTACCGGAAAACTGTCCCGGTGAGTACTGGAAAATGGTAGAATCCAAACGAGTATCGAAAAATTGTAGAATCCGGGCCAGTACCCGAAAATGGGAGAATCCGTGCGAGTACCGGAAAATTGTCCCTGTGAGTACCGGAAAAGAGTAGAATCCGAACGAGTATCGAAAAATGGTAGAATCCAGGCCAGTAACCGAAAAACGGAGAATCCGTGCGACTACCGGAAAACTGTCCCAGTGAGTACCGGAAAATGGTAGAATCCAAACGAGTATCGAAAAATGGTAGAATCCAGGCCAGTACCCGAAAAAGGGAGAATCCGTGCGAGTACCGGAAAATTGTCCCTGTGAGTACCGGAAAAGAGTAGAATCCGAACGAGTATCGAAAAATGGTAGAATCCAGGCCAGTACCCGAAAAAGGGAGAATCCGTGCGAGTACCGCAAAACTGTCCCGTTGAGTACTGGAAAATGGTAGAATCCAAACGAGTATAGAAAAATTGTAGAATCCGGGCCAGTACCCGAAAATGGGAGAATCCGTGCGAGTACCGGAAAATTGTCCCTGTGAGTACCGGAAAAGAGTAGAATCCGAACGAGTATCGAAAAATGGTAGAATCCAGGCCAGTACCCGAAAAAGGGAGAATCCGTGCGAGTACCGAAAAACTGTCTCAGTGAGTACCGGAAAATGGTAGAATCCAAACGAGTATCGAAAAATGGTAGAATCCAGGCCAGTACCCGAAAAAGGGAGAATCCGTGCGAGTACCGGAAAACTGTCCCTGTGAGTACCGGAAAACTGTGCCGGTGAGTACTGGAAAATGGTAGAATCCAAACGAGTATCGAAAAATGGTAGAATCCAGGCCAGTACCCGAAAATGGGAGAATCCGTGCGAGTACCGGAAAACTGTCCCGGTGAGTACTGGAAAATGGTAGAATCCAAACGAGTATCTAAAAATGGTAGAATCCGGGCCAGTACCCGAAAATGGGAGAATCCGTGCGAGTACCGGAAAACTGTCCCGGTGAGTACTGGAAAATGGTAGAATCCAAAATGGTAGAATCCGGCCCAGTACCCGAAAACGGGAGAATCCGTGCGAGTACCGGAAAACTGTCCCGGTGAGTACTGCAAAATGGTAGAATCCAAACGAGTATCTAAAAATGGTAGAATCCGGGCCAGTACCCGAAAATGGGAGAATCCGTGCGAGTACCGGAAAACTGTCCCGGTGAGTACTGGAAAATGGTAGAATCCAAACGAGTATCGAAAAATTGTAGAATCCGGGCCAGTACCCGAAAAGGGGAGAATCCGTGCGAGTACCGGAAAATTGTCCCTGTGAGTACCGGAAAAGAGCAGAATCCGAACGAGTATCGAAAAATGGTAGAATCCAGGCCAGTACCCGAAAAACGGAGAATCCGTGCGACTACCGGAAAACTGTCCCTGTGAGTACCGGAAAAGAGTAGAATCCGAACGAGTATCGAAAAATGGTAGAATCCCGGCCAGTACCCGAAAAAGGGAGAATCCGTGCGACTACCGGAAAACTGTCCCAGTGAGTACCGGAAAATGGTACAATCCAAACGAGTATCGAAAAATGGTAGAATCCAGGCCAGTACCCGAAAAGGGGAGAATCCGTGCGAGTACCGGAAAATTGTCCCTGTGAGTACCGGAAAAGAGCAGAATCCGAACGAGTATCGAAAAATGGTAGAATCCAGGCCAGTACCCGAAAAACGGAGAATCCGTGCGACTACCGGAAAACTGTCCCTGTGAGTACCGGAAAAGAGTAGAATCCGAACGAGTATCGAAAAATGGTAGAATCCCGGCCAGTACCCGAAAAAGGGAGAATCCGTGCGACTACCGGAAAACTGTCCCAGTGAGTACCGGAAAATGGTACAATCCAAACGAGTATCGAAAAATGGTAGAATCCAGGCCAGTACCCGAAAAAGGGAGAATCCGTGCGAGTACCGGAAAACTGTCCCTGTGAGTACCGGAAAATAGTAGAATCCGAACGAGTATCGAAAAATTGTAGAATCCAGGCCAGTACCCGAAAAAGGGAGAATCCGTGCGAGTACCGAAAAACTGTCCCAGTGAGTACCGGAAAATGGTAGAATCCGTGCGAGTATCGAAAAAGGGTAGAATCCGGGCCAGTACCTGAAAAAGGGAGAATCCGTGCGAGTACCGGAAAACTGTCCCGGTGAGTACTGGAAAATGGTAGAATCCAAAATGGTAGAATCCGGCCCAGTACCCGAAAATGGGAGAATCCGTGCGAGTACCGGAAAACTGTCCCGGTGAGTACTGGAAAATGGTAGAATCCAAACGAGTATCGAAAAATTGTAGAATCCGGGCCAGTACCCGAAAATGGGAGAATCCGTGCTAGTACCGGAAAATTGTCCCTGTGAGTACCGGAAAAGAGTAGAATCCGAACGAGTATCGAAAAATGGTAGAATCCAGGCCAGTAACCGAAAAACGGTGAATCCGTGCGACTACCGGAAAACTGTCCCTGTGAGTACCGGAAAAGAGTAGAATCCGAACGAGTATCGAAAAATGGTAGAATCCCGGCCAGTACCCGAAAAAGGGAGAATCCGTGCGACTACCGGAAAACTGTCCCAGTGAGTACCGGAAAATGGTAGAATCCAAACGAGTATCGAAAAATGGTAGAATCCAGGCCAGTACCCGAAAAATGGAGAATCCGTGTGAGTACCGAAAAACTGTCCCAGTGAGTACCGGAAAATGGTAGAATCCGTGCGAGTATCGAAAAAGGGTAGAATCCGGGCCAGTACCTGAAAAAGGGAGAATCCGTGCGAGTACCGGAAAACTGTCCCGGTGAGTACTGGAAAATGGTAGAATCCAAAATGGTAGAATCCGGCCCAGTACCCGAAAACGGGAGAATCCGTGCGAGTACCGGAAAACTGTCCCGGTGAGTACTGGAAAATGGTAGAATCCAAACGAGTATCTAAAAATGGTAGAATCCGGGCCAGTACCCGAAAATGGGAGAATCCGTGCGAGTACCGGAAAACTATCCCGGTGAGTACTGGAAAATGGTAGAATCCAAAATGGTAGAATCCGGCCCAGTACCCGAAAACGGGAGAATCCGTGCGAGTACCGGAAAACTGTCCCGGTGAGTACTGCAAAATGGTAGAATCCAAACGAGTATCTAAAAATGGTAGAATCCGGGCCAGTACCCGAAAATGGGAGAATCCGTGCGACTACCGGAAAACTGTCCGAGTGAGTACCGGAAAATGGTACAATCCAAACGAGTATCGAAAAATGGTAGAATCCAGGCCAGTACCCGAAAAAGGGAGAATCCGTGCGAGTACCGGAAAACTGTCCCTGTGAGTACCGGAAAATAGTAGAATCCGAACGAGTATCGAAAAATTGTAGAATCCAGGCCAGTACCCGAAAAAGGGAGAATCCGTGCGAGTACCGAAAAACTGTCCCAGTGAGTACCGGAAAATGGTAGAATCCGTGCGAGTATCGAAAAAGGGTAGAATCCGGGCCAGTACCTGAAAAAGGGAGAATCCGTGCGAGTACCGGAAAACTGTCCCGGTGAGTACTGGAAAATGGTAGAATCCAAAATGGTAGAATCCGGCCCAGTACCCGAAAATGGGAGAATCCGTGCGAGTACCGGAAAACTGTCCCGGTGAGTACTGGAAAATGGTAGAATCCAAACGAGTATCGAAAAATTGTAGAATCCGGGCCAGTACCCGAAAATGGGAGAATCCGTGCTAGTACCGGAAAATTGTCCCTGTGAGTACCGGAAAAGAGTAGAATCCGAACGAGTATCGAAAAATGGTAGAATCCAGGCCAGTAACCGAAAAACGGTGAATCCGTGCGACTACCGGAAAACTGTCCCTGTGAGTACCGGAAAAGAGTAGAATCCGAACGAGTATCGAAAAATGGTAGAATCCCGGCCAGTACCTGAAAAAGGGAGAATACGTGCGACTACCGGAAAACTGTCCCAGTGAGTACCGGAAAATGGTAGAATCCAAACGAGTATCGAAAAATGGTAGAATCCAGGCCAGTACCCGAAAAAGGGAGAATCCGTGCGAGTACCGAAAAACTGTCCCAGTGAGTACCGGAAAATGGTAGAATCCGTGCGAGTATCGAAAAAGGGTAGAATCCGGGCCAGTACCTGAAAAAGGGAGAATCCGTGCGAGTACCGGAAAACTGTCCCGGTGAGTACTGGAAAATGGTAGAATCCAAAATGGTAGAATCCGGCCCAGTACCCGAAAACGGGAGAATCCGTGCGAGTACCGGAAAACTGTCCCGGTGAGTACTGGAAAATGGTAGAATCCAAACGAGTATCTAAAAATGGTAGAATCTGGGCCAGTACCCGAAAATGGGAGAATCCGTGCGAGTACCGGAAAACTGTCCCGGTGAGTACTGGAAAATGGTAGAATCCAAAATGGTAGAATCCGGCCCAGTACCCGAAAACGGGAGAATCCGTGCGAGTACCGGAAAACTGTCCCGGTGAGTACTGCAAAATGGTAGAATCCAAACGAGTATCTAAAAATGGTAGAATCCGGGCCAGTACCCGAAAATGGGAGAATCCGTGCGAGTACCGGAAAACTGTCCCGGTGAGTACTGGAAAATGGTAGAATCCAAACGAGTATCGAAAAATTGTAGAATCCGGGCCAGTACCCGAAAATGGGAGAATCCGTGCGAGTACCGGAAAATTGTCCCTGTGAGTACCGGAAAAGAGCAGAATCCGAACGAGTATCGAAAAATGGTAGAATCCAGGCCAGTACCCGAAAAACGGAGAATCCGTGCGACTACCGGAAAACTGTCCCTGTGAGTACCGAAAAAGAGTAGAATCCGAACGAGTATCGAAAAATGGTAGAATCCCAGCCAGTACCCGAAAAAGGGAGAATCCGTGCGACTACCGGAAAACTGTCCCAGTGAGTACCGGAAAATGGTACAATCCAAACGAGTATCGAAAAATGGTAGAATCCAGGCCAGTACCCGAAAAAGGGAGAATCCGTGCGAGTACCGGAAAATTATCCCTGTGAGTACCGGAAAACTGTCCCGGTGAGTACTGGAAAATGGTAGAATCCAAACGAGTATCTAAAAATGGTAGAATCCGGGCCAGTACCCGAAAATGGGAGAATCCGTGCGAGTACCGGAAAACTGTCCCGGTGAGTACTGGAAAATGGTAGAATCCAAACGAGTATCGAAAAATTGTAGAATCCGGGCCAGTACCCGAAAATGGGAGAATCCGTGCGAGTACCGGAAAATTATCCCTGTGAGTACCGGAAAAGAGTAGAATCCGAACGAGTATCGAAAAATGGTAGAATCCAGGCCAGTAACCGAAAAACGGAGAATCCGTGCGACTACCGGAAAACTGTCCCTGTGAGTACCGGAAAAGAGTAGAATCCGAACGAGTATCGAAAAATGGTAGAATCCCGGCCAGTACCCGAAAAAGGGAGAATCCGTGCGACTACCGGAAAACTGTCCCAGTGAGTACCGGAAAATGGTAGAATCCAAACGAGTATCGAAAAATGGTAGAATCCAGGCCAGTACCCGAAAAAGGGAGAATCCGTGCGAGTACCGGAAAACTGTCCCTGTGAGTACCGGAAAATAGTAGAATCCGAACGAGTATCGAAAAATTGTAGAATCCAGGCCAGTACCCGAAAAAGGGAGAATCCGTGCGAGTACCGAAAAACTGTCCCAGTGAGTACCGGAAAATGGTAGAATCCGTGCGAGTATCGAAAAAGGGTAGAATCCGGGCCAGTACCTGAAAAAGGGAGAATCCGTGCGAGTACCGGAAAACTGTCCCGGTGAGTACTGGAAAATGGTAGAATCCAAACGAGTATCGAAAAATTGTAGAATCCGGGCCAGTACCCGAAAATGGGAGAATCCGTGCGAGTACCGGAAAACTGTCCCGGTGAGTACTGGAAAATGGTAGAATCCAAACGAGTATCGAAAAATTGTAGAATCCGGGCCAGTACCCGAAAATGGGAGAATCCGTGCGAGTACCGGAAAACTGTCCCGGTGAGTACGGGAAAATGGTAGAATCCAAACGAGTATCGAAAAATTGTAGAATCCGGGCCAGTACCCGAAAATGGGAGAATCCGTGCGAGTACCGGAAAATTGTCCCTGTGAGTACCGGAAAAGAGTAGAATCCGAACGAGTATCGAAAAATGGTAGAATCCAGGCCAGTAACCGAAAAACGGAGAATCCGTGCGACTACCGGAAAACTGTCCCTGTGAGTACCGGAAAAGAGTAGAATCCGAACGAGTATCGAAAAATGGTAGAATCCCGGCCAGTACCCGAAAAAGGGAGAATCCGTGCGACTACCGGAAAACTGTCCCAGTGAGTACCGGAAAATGGTAGAATCCAAACGAGTATCGAAAAATGGTAGAATCCAGGCCAGTACCCGAAAAAGGGAGAATCCGTGCGAGTACCGGAAAACTGTCCCTGTGAGTACCGGAAAATAGTAGAATCCGAACGAGTATCGAAAAATTGTAGAATCCAGGCCAGTACCCGAAAAAGGGAGAATCCGTGCGAGTACCGAAAAACTGTCCCAGTGAGTACCGGAAAATGGTAGAATCCGTGCGAGTATCGAAAAAGGGTAGAATCCGGGCCAGTACCTGAAAAAGGGAGAATCCGTGCGAGTACCGGAAAACTGTCCCGGTGAGTACTGGAAAATGGTAGAATCCAAAATGGTAGAATCCGGCCCAGTACCCGAAAACGGGAGAATCCGTGCGAGTACCGGAAAACTGTCCCGGTGAGTACTGGAAAATGGTAGAATTCAAACGAGTATCTAAAAATGGTAGAATCCGGGCCAGTACCCGAAAATGGGAGAATCCGTGCGAGTACCGGAAAATTGTCCCTGTGAGTACCGGAAAAGAGTAGAATCCGAACGAGTATCGAAAAATGGTAGAATCCAGGCCAGTAACCGAAAAACGGAGAATCCGTGCGGCTACCGGAAAACTGTCCCTGTGAGTACCGGAAAAGAGTAGAATCCGAACGAGTATCGAAAAATGGTAGAATCCCGGCCAGTACCCGAAAAAGGGAGAATCCGTGCGACTACCGGAAAACTGTCCCAGTGAGTACCGGAAAATGGTAGAATCCAAACGAGTATCGAAAAATGGTAGAATCCAGGCCAGTACCCGAAAAAGGGAGAATCCGTGCGACTACCGGAAAACTGTCCCAGTGAGTACCGGAAAATGGTAGAATCCAAACGAGTATCGAAAAATGGTAGAATCCAGGCCAGTACCCGAAAAAGGGAGAATCCGTGCGAGTACCGGAAAACTATCCCTGTGAGTACCGGAAAATAGTAGAATCCGAACGAGTATCGAAAAATTGTAGAATCCAGGCCAGTACCCGAAAAAGGGAGAATCCGTGTGAGTACCGAAAAACTGTCCCAGTGAGTATCGAAAAATGGTAGAATCCGTGCGAGTATCGAAAAAGGGTAGAATCCGGGCCAGTACCAGAAAAAGGGAGAATCCGTGCGAGTACCGGAAAACTGTCCCGGTGAGTACTGGAAAATGGTAGAATCCAAACGAGTATCTAAAAATGGTAGAATCCGGGCCAGTACCCGAAAATGGGAGAATCCGTGCGAGTACCGGAAAACTGTCCCGGTGAGTACTGGAAAATGGTAGAATCCAAACGAGTATCGAAAAATGGTAGAATCCGGGCCAGTACTCGAAAATGGGAGAATCCGTGCGAGTACCGGAAAACTGTCCCTGTGAGTACCGGAAAATAGTAGAATCCGAACGAGTATCGAAAAATGGTAGAATCCAGGCCAGTAACCGAAAAACGGAGAATCCGTGCGACTACCGGAAAACTGTCCCTGTGAGTACCGGAAAAGAGTAGAATCCGAACGAGTATCGAAAAATGGTAGAATCCCGGCCAGTACCCGAAAAAGGGAGAATCCGTGCGACTACCGGAAAACTGTCCCAGTGAGTACCGGAAAATGGTAGAATCCAAACGAGTATCGAAAAATGGTAGAATCCAGGCCAGTACCCGAAAAAGGGAGAATCCGTGCGAGTACCGGAAAACTGTCCCTGTGAGTACCGGAAAATAGTAGAATCCGAACGAGTATCGAAAAATTGTAGAATCCAGGCCAGTACCCGAAAAAGGGAGAATCCGTGCGAGTACCGAAAAACTGTCCCAGTGAGTACCGGAAAATGGTAGAATCCGTGCGAGTATCGAAAAAGGGTAGAATCCGGGCCAGTACCTGAAAAAGGGAGAATCCGTGCGAGTACCGGAAAACTGTCCCGGTGAGTACTGGAAAATGGTAGAATCCAAACGAGTATCTAAAAATGGTAGAATCCAGGCCAGTACCCGAAAAAGGGAGAATCCGTGCGAGTACCGAAAAACTGTCCCAGTGAGTACCGGAAAATGGTAGAATCCGTGCGAGTATCGAAAAAGGGTAGAATCCGGGCCAGTACCTGAAAAAGGGAGAATCCGTGCGAGTACCGGAAAACTGTCCCGGTGAGTACTGGAAAATGGTAGAATCCAAAATGGTAGAATCCGGCCCAGTACCCGAAAACGGGAGAATCCGTGCGAGTACCGGAAAACTGTCCCGGTGAGTACTGGAAAATGGTAGAATCCAAACGAGTATCTAAAAATGGTAGAATCCGGGCCAGTACCCGAAAATGGGAGAATCCGTGCGAGTACCGGAAAACTGTCCCGGTGAGTACTGGAAAATGGTAGAATCCAAACGAGTATCGAAAAATTGTAGAATCCGGGCCAGTACCCGAAAATGGGAGAATCCGTGCGAGTACCGGAAAATTGTCCCTGTGAGTACCGGAAAAGAGTAGAATCCGAACGAGTATCGAAAAATGGTAGAATCCAGGCCAGTAACCGAAAAACGGAGAATCCGTGCGACTACCGGAAAACTGTCCCTGTGAGTACCGGAAAAGAGTAGAATCCGAACGAGTATCGAAAAATGGTAGAATCCCGGCCAGTACCCGAAAAAGGGAGAATCCGTGCGACTACCGGAAAACTGTCCCAGTGAGTACCGGAAAATGGTAGAATCCAAACGAGTATCGAAAAATGGTAGAATCCAGGCCAGTACCCGAAAAAGGGAGAATCCGTGCGAGTACCGGAAAACTGTCCCTGTGAGTACCGGAAAATAGTAGAATCCGAACGAGTATCGAAAAATTGTAGAATCCAGGCCAGTACCCGAAAAAGGGAGAATCCGTGCGAGTACCGAAAAACTGTCCCAGTGAGTACCGGAAAATGGTAGAATCCGTGCGAGTATCGAAAAAGGGTAGAATCCGGGCCAGTACCTGAAAAAGGGAGAATCCGTGCGAGTACCGGAAAACTGTCCCGGTGAGTACTGGAAAATGGTAGAATCCAAAATGGTAGAATCCGGCCCAGTACCCGAAAACGGGAGAATCCGTGCGAGTACCGGAAAACTGTCCCGGTGAGTACTGGAAAATGGTAGAATTCAAACGAGTATCTAAAAATGGTAGAATCCGGGCCAGTACCCGAAAATGGGAGAATCCGTGCGAGTACCGGAAAATTGTCCCTGTGAGTACCGGAAAAGAGTAGAATCCGAACGAGTATCGAAAAATGGTAGAATCCAGGCCAGTAACCGAAAAACGGAGAATCCGTGCGGCTACCGGAAAACTGTCCCTGTGAGTACCGGAAAAGAGTAGAATCCGAACGAGTATCGAAAAATGGTAGAATCCCGGCCAGTACCCGAAAAAGGGAGAATCCGTGCGACTACCGGAAAACTGTCCCAGTGAGTACCGGAAAATGGTAGAATCCAAACGAGTATCGAAAAATGGTAGAATCCAGGCCAGTACCCGAAAAAGGGAGAATCCGTGCGACTACCGGAAAACTGTCCCAGTGAGTACCGGAAAATGGTAGAATCCAAACGAGTATCGAAAAATGGTAGAATCCAGGCCAGTACCCGAAAAAGGGAGAATCCGTGCGAGTACCGGAAAACTATCCCTGTGAGTACCGGAAAATAGTAGAATCCGAACGAGTATCGAAAAATTGTAGAATCCAGGCCAGTACCCGAAAAAGGGAGAATCCGTGTGAGTACCGAAAAACTGTCCCAGTGAGTATCGAAAAATGGTAGAATCCGTGCGAGTATCGAAAAAGGGTAGAATCCGGGCCAGTACCAGAAAAAGGGAGAATCCGTGCGAGTACCGGAAAACTGTCCCGGTGAGTACTGGAAAATGGTAGAATCCAAACGAGTATCTAAAAATGGTAGAATCCGGGCCAGTACCCGAAAATGGGAGAATCCGTGCGAGTACCGGAAAACTGTCCCGGTGAGTACTGGAAAATGGTAGAATCCAAACGAGTATCGAAAAATGGTAGAATCCGGGCCAGAACTCGAAAATGGGAGAATCCGTGCGAGTACCGGAAAACTGTCCCTGTGAGTACCGGAAAATAGTAGAATCCGAACGAGTATCGAAAAATGGTAGAATCCAGGCCAGTAACCGAAAAACGGAGAATCCGTGCGACTACCGGAAAACTGTCCCTGTGAGTACCGGAAAAGAGTAGAATCCGAACGAGTATCGAAAAATGGTAGAATCCCGGCCAGTACCCGAAAAAGGGAGAATCCGTGCGACTACCGGAAAACTGTCCCAGTGAGTACCGGAAAATGGTAGAATCCAAACGAGTATCGAAAAATGGTAGAATCCAGGCCAGTACCCGAAAAAGGGAGAATCCGTGCGAGTACCGGAAAACTGTCCCTGTGAGTACCGGAAAATAGTAGAATCCGAACGAGTATCGAAAAATTGTAGAATCCAGGCCAGTACCCGAAAAAGGGAGAATCCGTGCGAGTACCGAAAAACTGTCCCAGTGAGTACCGGAAAATGGTAGAATCCGTGCGAGTATCGAAAAAGGGTAGAATCCGGGCCAGTACCTGAAAAAGGGAGAATCCGTGCGAGTACCGGAAAACTGTCCCGGTGAGTACTGGAAAATGGTAGAATCCAAACGAGTATCTAAAAATGGTAGAATCCAGGCCAGTACCCGAAAAAGGGAGAATCCGTGCGAGTACCGAAAAACTGTCCCAGTGAGTACCGGAAAATGGTAGAATCCGTGCGAGTATCGAAAAAGGGTAGAATCCGGGCCAGTACCTGAAAAAGGGAGAATCCGTGCGAGTACCGGAAAACTGTCCCGGTGAGTACTGGAAAATGGTAGAATCCAAAATGGTAGAATCCGGCCCAGTACCCGAAAACGGGAGAATCCGTGCGAGTACCGGAAAACTGTCCCGGTGAGTACTGGAAAATGGTAGAATCCAAACGAGTATCTAAAAATGGTAGAATCCGGGCCAGTACCCGAAAATGGGAGAATCCGTGCGAGTACCGGAAAACTGTCCCGGTGAGTACTGGAAAATGGTAGAATCCAAACGAGTATCGAAAAATTGTAGAATCCGGGCCAGTACCCGAAAATGGGAGAATCCGTGCGAGTACCGGAAAATTGTCCCTGTGAGTACCGGAAAAGAGTAGAATCCGAACGAGTATCGAAAAATGGTAGAATCCAGGCCAGTAACCGAAAAACGGAGAATCCGTGCGACTACCGGAAAACTGTCCCTGTGAGTACCGGAAAAGAGTAGAATCCGAACGAGTATCGAAAAATGGTAGAATCCCGGCCAGTACCCGAAAAAGGGAGAATCCGTGCGACTACCGGAAAACTGTCCCAGTGAGTACCGGAAAATGGTAGAATCCAAACGAGTATCGAAAAATGGTAGAATCCAGGCCAGTACCCGAAAAAGGGAGAATCCGTGCGAGTACCGGAAAACTGTCCCTGTGAGTACCGGAAAATAGTAGAAACCGAACGAGTATCGAAAAATTGTAGAATCCAGGCCAGTACCCGAAAAAGGGAGAATCCGTGCGAGTACCGAAAAACTGTCCCAGTGAGTACCGGAAAAGGGTAGAATCCGTGCGAGTATCGAAAAAGGGTAGAATCCGGGCCAGTACCTGAAAAAGGGAGAATCCGTGCGAGTACCGGAAAACTGTCCCGGTGAGTACTGGAAAATGGTAGAATCCAAACGAGTATCTAAAAATGGTAGAATCCGGGCCAGTACCCGAAAATGGGAGAATCCGTGCGAGTACCGGAAAACTGTCCCGGTGAGTACTGGAAAATGGTAGAATCCAAACGAGTATCGAAAAATGGTAGAATCCGGGCCAGTACCCGAAAATGGGAGAATCCGTGCGAGTACCGGAAAACTGTCCCTGTGAGTACCGGAAAATAGTAGAATCCGAACGAGTATCGAAAAATTGTAGAATCCAGGCCAGTACCCGAAAAATGGAGAATCCGTGTGAGTACCGAAAAACTGTCCCAGTGAGTACCGGAAAATGGTAGAATCCGTGCGAGTATCGAAAAAGGGTAGAATCCGGGCCAGTACCTGAAAAAGGGAGAATCCGTGCGAGTACCGGAAAACTGTCCCGGTGAGTACTGGAAAATGGTAGAATCCAAAATGGTAGAATCCGGCCCAGTACCCGAAAACGGGAGAATCCGTGCGAGTACCGGAAAACTGTCCCGGTGAGTACTGGAAAATGGTAGAATTCAAACGAGTATCTAAAAATGGTAGAATCCGGGCCAGTACCCGAAAATGGGAGAATCCGTGCGAGTACCGGAAAATTGTCCCTGTGAGTACCGGAAAAGAGTAGAATCCGAACGAGTATCGAAAAATGGTAGAATCCAGGCCAGTAACCGAAAAACGGAGAATCCGTGCGGCTACCGGAAAACTGTCCCTGTGAGTACCGGAAAAGAGTAGAATCCGAACGAGTATCGAAAAATGGTAGAATCCCGGCCAGTACCCGAAAAAGGGAGAATCCGTGCGACTACCGGAAAACTGTCCCAGTGAGTACCGGAAAATGGTAGAATCCAAACGAGTATCGAAAAATGGTAGAATCCAGGCCAGTACCCGAAAAAGGGAGAATCCGTGCGACTACCGGAAAACTGTCCCAGTGAGTACCGGAAAATGGTAGAATCCAAACGAGTATCGAAAAATGGTAGAATCCAGGCCAGTACCCGAAAAAGGGAGAATCCGTGCGAGTACCGGAAAACTATCCCTGTGAGTACCGGAAAATAGTAGAATCCGAACGAGTATCGAAAAATTGTAGAATCCAGGCCAGTACCCGAAAAAGGGAGAATCCGTGTGAGTACCGAAAAACTGTCCCAGTGAGTATCGAAAAATGGTAGAATCCGTGCGAGTATCGAAAAAGGGTAGAATCCGGGCCAGTACCAGAAAAAGGGAGAATCCGTGCGAGTACCGGAAAACTGTCCCGGTGAGTACTGGAAAATGGTAGAATCCAAACGAGTATCTAAAAATGGTAGAATCCGGGCCAGTACCCGAAAATGGGAGAATCCGTGCGAGTACCGGAAAACTGTCCCGGTGAGTACTGGAAAATGGTAGAATCCAAACGAGTATCGAAAAATGGTAGAATCCGGGCCAGTACTCGAAAATGGGAGAATCCGTGCGAGTACCGGAAAACTGTCCCTGTGAGTACCGGAAAATAGTAGAATCCGAACGAGTATCGAAAAATGGTAGAATCCAGGCCAGTAACCGAAAAACGGAGAATCCGTGCGACTACCGGAAAACTGTCCCTGTGAGTACCGGAAAAGAGTAGAATCCGAACGAGTATCGAAAAATGGTAGAATCCCGGCCAGTACCCGAAAAAGGGAGAATCCGTGCGACTACCGGAAAACTGTCCCAGTGAGTACCGGAAAATGGTAGAATCCAAACGAGTATCGAAAAATGGTAGAATCCAGGCCAGTACCCGAAAAAGGGAGAATCCGTGCGAGTACCGGAAAACTGTCCCTGTGAGTACCGGAAAATAGTAGAATCCGAACGAGTATCGAAAAATTGTAGAATCCAGGCCAGTACCCGAAAAAGGGAGAATCCGTGCGAGTACCGAAAAACTGTCCCAGTGAGTACCGGAAAATGGTAGAATCCGTGCGAGTATCGAAAAAGGGTAGAATCCGGGCCAGTACCTGAAAAAGGGAGAATCCGTGCGAGTACCGGAAAACTGTCCCGGTGAGTACTGGAAAATGGTAGAATCCAAACGAGTATCTAAAAATGGTAGAATCCAGGCCAGTACCCGAAAAAGGGAGAATCCGTGCGAGTACCGAAAAGCTGTCCCAGTGAGTACCGGAAAATGGTAGAATCCGTGCGAGTATCGAAAAAGGGTAGAATCCGGGCCAGTACCTGAAAAAGGGAGAATCCGTGCGAGTACCGGAAAACTGTCCCGGTGAGTACTGGAAAATGGTAGAATCCAAAATGGTAGAATCCGGCCCAGTACCCGAAAACGGGAGAATCCGTGCGAGTACCGGAAAACTGTCCCGGTGAGTACTGGAAAATGGTAGAATCCAAACGAGTATCTAAAAATGGTAGAATCCGGGCCAGTACCCGAAAATGGGAGAATCCGTGCGAGTACCGGAAAACTGTCCCGGTGAGTACTGGAAAATGGTAGAATCCAAACGAGTATCGAAAAATTGTAGAATCCGGGCCAGTACCCGAAAATGGGAGAATCCGTGCGAGTACCGGAAAATTGTCCCTGTGAGTACCGGAAAAGAGTAGAATCCGAACGAGTATCGAAAAATGGTAGAATCCAGGCCAGTAACCGAAAAACGGAGAATCCGTGCGACTACCGGAAAACTGTCCCTGTGAGTACCGGAAAATGGTAGAATCCAAACGAGTATCGAAAAATGGTAGAATCCAGGCCAGTACCCGAAAAAGGGAGAATCTGTGCGAGTACCGGAAAACTGTCCCTGTGAGTACCGGAAAATAGTAGAATCCGAACGAGTATCGAAAAATGGTAGAATCCAGGCCAGTAACCGAAAAACGGAGAATCCGTGCGACTACCGGAAAACTGTCCCTGTGAGTACCGGAAAAGAGTAGAATCCGAACGAGTATCGAAAAATGGTAGAATCCCGGCCAGTACCCGAAAAAGGGAGAATCCGTGCGACTACCGGAAAACTGTCCCAGTGAGTACCGGAAAATGGTACAATCCAAACGAGTATCGAAAAATGGTAGAATCCAGGCCAGTACCCGAAAAAGGGAGAATCCGTGCGAGTACCGGAAAACTGTCCCTGTGAGTACCGGAAAATAGTAGAATCCGAACGAGTATCGAAAAATTGTAGAATCCAGGCCAGTACCCGAAAAAGGGAGAATCCGTGCGAGTACCGAAAAACTGTCCCAGTGAGTACCGGAAAATGGTAGAATCCGTGCGAGTATCGAAAAAGGGTAGAATCCGGGCCAGTACCTGAAAAAGGGAGAATCCGTGCGAGTACCGGAAAACTGTCCCGGTGAGTACTGGAAAATGGTAGAATCCAAACGAGTATCTAAAAATGGTAGAATCCAGGCCAGTACCCGAAAAAGGGAGAATCCGTGCGAGTACCGAAAAGCTGTCCCAGTGAGTACCGGAAAATGGTAGAATCCGTGCGAGTATCGAAAAAGGGTAGAATCCGGGCCAGTACCTGAAAAAGGGAGAATCCGTGCGAGTACCGGAAAACTGTCCCGGTGAGTACTGGAAAATGGTAGAATCCAAAATGGTAGAATCCGGCCCAGTACCCGAAAACGGGAGAATCCGTGCGAGTACCGGAAAACTGTCCCGGTGAGTACTGGAAAATGGTAGAATCCAAACGAGTATCTAAAAATGGTAGAATCCGGGCCAGTACCCGAAAATGGGAGAATCCGTGCGAGTACCGGAAAACTGTCCCGGTGAGTACTGGAAAATGGTAGAATCCAAACGAGTATCGAAAAATTGTAGAATCCGGGCCAGTACCCGAAAATGGGAGAATCCGTGCGAGTACCGGAAAATTGTCCCTGTGAGTACCGGAAAAGAGTAGAATCCGAACGAGTATCGAAAAATGGTAGAATCCAGGCCAGTAACCGAAAAACGGAGAATCCGTGCGACTACCGGAAAACTGTCCCTGTGAGTACCGGAAAAGAGTAGAATCCGAACGAGTATCGAAAAATGGTAGAATCCCGGCCAGTACCCGAAAAAGGGAGAATCCGTGCGACTACCGGAAAACTGTCCCAGTGAGTACCGGAAAATGGTAGAATCCAAACGAGTATCGAAAAATGGTAGAATCCAGGCCAGTACCCGAAAAAGGGAGAATCCGTGCGAGTACCGGAAAACTGTCCCTGTGAGTACCGGAAAATAGTAGAAACCGAACGAGTATCGAAAAATTGTAGAATCCAGGCCAGTACCCGAAAAAGGGAGAATCCGTGCGAGTACCGAAAAACTGTCCCAGTGAGTACCGGAAAATGGTAGAATCCGTGCGAGTATCGAAAAAGGGTAGAATCCGGGCCAGTACCTGAAAAAGGGAGAATCCGTGCGAGTACCGGAAAACTGTCCCGGTGAGTACTGGAAAATGGTAGAATCCAAACGAGTATCTAAAAATGGTAGAATCCAGGCCAGTACCCGAAAAAGGGAGAATCCGTGCGAGTACCGGAAAACTGTCTCAGTGAGTACCGGAAAATGGTAGAATCCAAACGAGTATCGAAAAATGGTAGAATCCAGGCCAGTACCCGAAAAATGGAGAATCTGTGCGAGTACCGGAAAACTGTCCCTGTGAGTACCGGAAAATAGTAGAATCCGAACGAGTATCGAAAAATGGTAGAATCCAGGCCAGTACTCGAAAAACGGAGAATCCGTGCGAGTACCGGAAAACTGTCCCTGTGAGTACCGGAAAATAGTAGAATCCGAACGAGTATCGAGAAATGGTAGAATCCAGGCCAGTACCCGAAAAAGGGAGAATCCGTGCGAGTACCGGAAAACTGTCTCAGTGAGTACCGGAAAATGGTAGAATCCAAA
Source organism: Vitis cinerea var. helleri x Vitis rupestris (assembly GCA_945999865.1). Lineage (NCBI taxonomy): Eukaryota > Viridiplantae > Streptophyta > Magnoliopsida > Vitales > Vitaceae > Vitis > Vitis cinerea var. helleri x Vitis rupestris. The sequence goes on from OX253932.1 coordinate 9,716,165, forward strand.
CGAGTATCGAAAAATGGTAGAATCCAGGCCAGTACCCGAAAAAGGGAGAATCCGTGCGAGTACCGGAAAACTGTCCCTGTGAGTACCGGAAAATAGTAGAATCCGAACGAGTATCGAAAAATGGTAGAATCCAGGCCAGTACTCGAAAAACGGAGAATCCGTGCGAGTACCGGAAAACTGTCCCTGTGAGTACCGGAAAAGAGTAGAATCCGAACGAGTATCGAGAAATGGTAGAATCCAGGCCAGTACCCGAAAAAGGGAGAATCCGTGCGAGTACCGGAAAACTGTCTCAGTGAGTACCGGAAAATGGTAGAATCCAAACGAGTATCGAAAAATGGTAGAATCCAGGCCAGTACCCGAAAAAGGGAGAATCCGTGCGAGTACCGGAAAACTGTCCCGGTGAGTACTGGAAAATGGTAGAATCCAAACGAGTATCGAAAAATTGTAGAATCCGGGCCAGTACCCGAAAATGGGAGAATCCGTGCGAGTACCGGAAAATTGTCCCTGTGAGTACCGGAAAAGAGTAGAATCCGAACGAGTATCGAAAAATGGTAGAATCCAGGCCAGTACCCGAAAAACGGAGAATCCGTGCGACTACCGGAAAACTGTCCCTGTGATTACCGGAAAAGAGTAGAATCCGAACGAGTATCGAAAAATGGTAGAATCCCGGCCAGTACCCGAAAAAGGGAGAATCCGTGCGACTACCGGAAAACTGTCCCAGTGAGTACCGGAAAATGGTAGAATCCAAACGAGTATCGAAAAATGGTAGAATCCAGGCCAGTACCCGAAAAAGGGAGAATCCGTGCGAGTACCGGAAAACTGTCCCTGTGAGTCTTGGAAAATGGTAGAATCCATGCGAGTATCGAAAAAAAGTAGAATCCGAACGAGTATCGAAAAATGGTAGAATCCGGGCCAGTACCCGAAAATGGGAGAATCCGTGCGAGTACCGGAAAACTGTCCCGGTGAGTACTGGAAAATGGTAGAATCCAAACGAGTATCGAAAAATTGTAGAATCCGGGCCAGTACCCGAAAATGGGAGAATCCGTGCGAGTACCGGAAAATTGTCCCTGTGAGTACCGGAAAAGAGTAGAATCCGAACGAGTATCGAAAAATGGTAGAATCCAGGCCAGTAACCGAAAAACGGAGAATCCGTGCGACTACCGGAAAACTGTCCCTGTGAGTACCGGAAAAGAGTAGAATCCGAACGAGTATCGAAAAATGGTAGAATCCCGGCCAGTACCCGAAAAAGGGAGAATCCGTGCGACTACCGGAAAACTGTCCCAGTGAGTACCGGAAAATGGTAGAATCCAAACGAGTATCGAAAAATGGTAGAATCCAGGCCAGTACCCGAAAAAGGGAGAATCCGTGCGAGTACCGGAAAACTGTCCCTGTGAGTACCGGAAAATAGTAGAAACCGAACGAGTATCGAAAAATTGTAGAATCCAGGCCAGTACCCGAAAAAGGGAGAATCCGTGCGAGTACCGAAAAGCTGTCCCAGTGAGTACCGGAAAATGGTAGAATCCGTGCGAGTATCGAAAAAGGGTAGAATCCGGGCCAGTACCTGAAAAAGGGAGAATCCGTGCGAGTACCGGAAAACTGTCCCGGTGAGTACTGGAAAATGGTAGAATCCAAAATGGTAGAATCCGGCCCAGTACCCGAAAACGGGAGAATCCGTGCGAGTACCGGAAAACTGTCCCGGTGAGTACTGGAAAATGGTAGAATCCAAACGAGTATCTAAAAATGGTAGAATCCGGGCACGTACCCGAAAATGGGAGAATCCGTGCGAGTACCGGAAAATTGTCCCTGTGAGTACCGGAAAAGAGTAGAATCCGAACGAGTATCGAAAAATGGTAGAATCCAGGCCAGTAACCGAAAAACGGAGAATCCGTGCGACTACCGGAAAACTGTCCCTGTGAGTACCGGAAAAGAGTAGAATCCGAACGAGTATCGAAAAATGGTAGAATCCCGGCCAGTACCCGAAAAAGGGAGAATCCGTGCGACTACCGGAAAACTGTCCCAGTGAGTACCGGAAAATGGTAGAATCCAAACGAGTATCGAAAAATGGTAGAATCCAGGCCAGTACCCGAAAAAGGGAGAATCCGTGCGAGTACCGGAAAACTGTCCCTGTGAGTACCGGAAAATAGTAGAAACCGAACGAGTATCGAAAAATTGTAGAATCCAGGCCAGTACCCGAAAAAGGGAGAATCCGTGCGAGTACCGAAAAGCTGTCCCAGTGAGTACCGGAAAATGGTAGAATCCGTGCGAGTATCGAAAAAGGGTAGAATCCGGGCCAGTACCTGAAAAAGGGAGAATCCGTGCGAGTACCGGAAAACTGTCCCGGTGAGTACTGGAAAATGGTAGAATCCAAAATGGTAGAATCCGGCCCAGTACCCGAAAACGGGAGAATCCGTGCGAGTACCGGAAAACTGTCCCGGTGAGTACTGGAAAATGGTAGAATCCAAACGAGTATCTAAAAATGGTAGAATCCGGGCCAGTACCCGAAAATGGGAGAATCCGTGCGAGTACCGGAAAACTGTCCCGGTGAGTACTGGAAAATGGTAGAATCCAAACGAGTATCGAAAAATTGTAGAATCCGGGCCAGTACCCGAAAATGGGAGAATCCGTGCGAGTACCGGAAAATTGTCCCTGTGAGTACCGGAAAAGAGTAGAATCCGAACGAGTATCGAAAAATGGTAGAATCCAGGCCAGTAACCGAAAAACGGAGAATCCGTGCGACTACCGGAAAACTGTCCCTGTGAGTACCGGAAAATGGTAGAATCCAAACGAGTATCGAAAAATGGTAGAATCCAGGCCAGTACCCGAAAAAGGGAGAATCTGTGCGAGTACCGGAAAACTGTCCCTGTGAGTACCGGAAAATAGTAGAATCCGAACGAGTATCGAAAAATGGTAGAATCCAGGCCAGTAACCGAAAAACGGAGAATCCGTGCGACTACCGGAAAACTGTCCCTGTGAGTACCGGAAAAGAGTAGAATCCGAACGAGTATCGAAAAATGGTAGAATCCCGGCCAGTACCCGAAAAAGGGAGAATCCGTGCGACTACCGGAAAACTGTCCCAGTGAGTACCGGAAAATGGTAGAATCCAAACGAGTATCGAAAAATGGTAGAATCCAGGCCAGTACCCGAAAAAGGGAGAATCCGTGCGAGTACCGGAAAACTGTCCCTGTGAGTACCGGAAAATAGTAGAATCCGAACGAGTATCGAAAAATTGTAGAATCCAGGCCAGTACCCGAAAAAGGGAGAATCCGTGCGAGTACCGAAAAACTGTCCCAGTGAGTACCGGAAAATGGTAGAATCCGTGCGAGTATCGAAAAAGGGTAGAATCCGGGCCAGTACCTGAAAAAGGGAGAATCCGTGCGAGTACCGGAAAACTGTCCCGGTGAGTACTGGAAAATGGTAGAATCCAAACGAGTATCTAAAAATGGTAGAATCCAGGCCAGTACCCGAAAAAGGGAGAATCCGTGCGAGTACCGAAAAGCTGTCCCAGTGAGTACCGGAAAATGGTAGAATCCGTGCGAGTATCGAAAAAGGGTAGAATCCGGGCCAGTACCTGAAAAAGGGAGAATCCGTGCGAGTACCGGAAAACTGTCCCGGTGAGTACTGGAAAATGGTAGAATCCAAAATGGTAGAATCCGGCCCAGTACCCGAAAACGGGAGAATCCGTGCGAGTACCGGAAAACTGTCCCGGTGAGTACTGGAAAATGGTAGAATCCAAACGAGTATCTAAAAATGGTAGAATCCGGGCCAGTACCCGAAAATGGGAGAATCCGTGCGAGTACCGGAAAACTGTCCCGGTGAGTACTGGAAAATGGTAGAATCCAAACGAGTATCGAAAAATTGTAGAATCCGGGCCAGTACCCGAAAATGGGAGAATCCGTGCGAGTACCGGAAAATTGTCCCTGTGAGTACCGGAAAAGAGTAGAATCCGAACGAGTATCGAAAAATGGTAGAATCCAGGCCAGTAACCGAAAAACGGAGAATCCGTGCGACTACCGGAAAACTGTCCCTGTGAGTACCGGAAAAGAGTAGAATCCGAACGAGTATCGAAAAATGGTAGAATCCCGGCCAGTACCCGAAAAAGGGAGAATCCGTGCGACTACCGGAAAACTGTCCCAGTGAGTACCGGAAAATGGTAGAATCCAAACGAGTATCGAAAAATGGTAGAATCCAGGCCAGTACCCGAAAAAAGGGAGAATCCGTGCGAGTACCGGAAAACTGTCCCTGTGAGTACCGGAAAATAGTAGAAACCGAACGAGTATCGAAAAATTGTAGAATCCAGGCCAGTACCCGAAAAAGGGAGAATCCGTGCGAGTACCGAAAAACTGTCCCAGTGAGTACCGGAAAATGGTAGAATCCGTGCGAGTATCGAAAAAGGGTAGAATCCGGGCCAGTACCTGAAAAAGGGAGAATCCGTGCGAGTACCGGAAAACTGTCCCGGTGAGTACTGGAAAATGGTAGAATCCAAACGAGTATCTAAAAATGGTAGAATCCAGGCCAGTACCCGAAAAAGGGAGAATCCGTGCGAGTACCGGAAAACTGTCTCAGTGAGTACCGGAAAATGGTAGAATCCAAACGAGTATCGAAAAATGGTAGAATCCAGGCCAGTACCCGAAAAATGGAGAATCTGTGCGAGTACCGGAAAACTGTCCCTGTGAGTACCGGAAAATAGTAGAATCCGAACGAGTATCGAAAAATGGTAGAATCCAGGCCAGTACTCGAAAAACGGAGAATCCGTGCGAGTACCGGAAAACTGTCCCTGTGAGTACCGGAAAATAGTAGAATCCGAACGAGTATCGAGAAATGGTAGAATCCAGGCCAGTACCCGAAAAAGGGAGAATCCGTGCGAGTACCGGAAAACTGTCTCAGTGAGTACCGGAAAATGGTAGAATCCAAACGAGTATCGAAAAATGGTAGAATCCAGGCCAGTACCCGAAAAAGGGAGAATCCGTGCGAGTACCGGAAAACTGTCCCTGTGAGTACCGGAAAATAGTAGAATCCGAACGAGTATCGAAAAATGGTAGAATCCAGGCCAGTACTCGAAAAACGGAGAATCCGTGCGAGTACCGGAAAACTGTCCCTGTGAGTACCGGAAAAGAGTAGAATCCGAACGAGTATCGAGAAATGGTAGAATCCAGGCCAGTACCCGAAAAAGGGAGAATCCGTGCGAGTACCGGAAAACTGTCTCAGTGAGTACCGGAAAATGGTAGAATCCAAACGAGTATCGAAAAATGGTAGAATCCAGGCCAGTACCCGAAAAAGGGAGAATCCGTGCGAGTACCGGAAAACTGTCCCGGTGAGTACTGGAAAATGGTAGAATCCAAACGAGTATCGAAAAATTGTAGAATCCGGGCCAGTACCCGAAAATGGGAGAATCCGTGCGAGTACCGGAAAATTGTCCCTGTGAGTACCGGAAAAGAGTAGAATCCGAACGAGTATCGAAAAATGGTAGAATCCAGGCCAGTACCCGAAAAACGGAGAATCCGTGCGACTACCGGAAAACTGTCCCTGTGATTACCGGAAAAGAGTAGAATCCGAACGAGTATCGAAAAATGGTAGAATCCCGGCCAGTACCCGAAAAAGGGAGAATCCGTGCGACTACCGGAAAACTGTCCCAGTGAGTACCGGAAAATGGTAGAATCCAAACGAGTATCGAAAAATGGTAGAATCCAGGCCAGTACCCGAAAAAGGGAGAATCCGTGCGAGTACCGGAAAACTGTCCCTGTGAGTCTTGGAAAATGGTAGAATCCATGCGAGTATCGAAAAAAAGTAGAATCCGAACGAGTATCGAAAAATGGTAGAATCCGGGCCAGTACCCGAAAATGGGAGAATCCGTGCGAGTACCGGAAAACTGTCCCGGTGAGTACTGGAAAATGGTAGAATCCAAACGAGTATCGAAAAATTGTAGAATCCGGGCCAGTACCCGAAAATGGGAGAATCCGTGCGAGTACCGGAAAATTGTCCCTGTGAGTACCGGAAAAGAGTAGAATCCGAACGAGTATCGAAAAATGGTAGAATCCAGGCCAGTAACCGAAAAAACGGAGAATCCGTGCGACTACCGGAAAACTGTCCCTGTGAGTACCGGAAAAGAGTAGAATCCGAACGAGTATCGAAAAATGGTAGAATCCCGGCCAGTACCCGAAAAAGGGAGAATCCGTGCGACTACCGGAAAACTGTCCCAGTGAGTACCGGAAAATGGTAGAATCCAAACGAGTATCGAAAAATGGTAGAATCCAGGCCAGTACCCGAAAAAGGGAGAATCCGTGCAAGTACCGAAAAACTGTCCCAGTGAGTACCGGAAAATGGTAGAATCCGTGCGAGTATCGAAAAAGGGTAGAATCCGGGCCAGTACCTGAAAAAGGGAGAATCCGTGCGAGTACCGGAAAACTGTCCCTGTGAGTACCGGGAAATAGTAGAATCCGAACGAGTATCGAAAAATGGTAGAATCCGGGCCAGTACCCGAAAATGGGAGAATCCGTGCGAGTACCGGAAAACTGTCCCGGTGAGTACGGGAAAATGGTAGAATCCAAACGAGTATCGAAAAATTGTAGAATCCGGGCCAGTACCCGAAAATGGGAGAATCCGTGCGAGTACCGGAAAATTGTCCCTGTGAGTACCGGAAAAGAGTAGAATCCGAACGAGTATCGAAAAATGGTAGAATCCAGGCCAGTACCCGAAAAACGGAGAATCCGTGCGACTACCGGAAAACTGTCCCTGTGAGTACCGGAAAAGAGTAGAATCCGAACGAGTATCGAAAAATGGTAGAATCCCGGCCAGTACCCGAAAATGGGAGAATCCGTGCGAGTACCGGAAAACTGTCCCGGTGAGTACTGGAAAATGGTAGAATCCAAACGAGTATCGAAAAATGGTAGAATCCGGGCCAGTACCCGAAAATGGGAGAATCCGTGCGAGTACCGAAAAACTGTCCCAGTGAGTACCGGAAAATGGTAGAATCCGTGCGAGTATCGAAAAAGGGTAGAATCCGGGCCAGTACCTGAAAAAGGGAGAATCCGTGCGAGTACCGGAAAACTGTCCCGGTGAGTACTGGAAAATGGTAGAATCCAAACGAGTATCTAAAAATGGTAGAATCCGGGCCAGTACCCGAAAATGGGAGAATCCGTGCGAGTACCGGAAAACTGTCCCGGTGAGTACTGGAAAATGGTAGAATCCAAACGAGTATCGAAAAATGGTAGAATCCGGGCCAGTACCCGAAAATGGGAGAATCCGTGCGAGTACCGGAAAACTGTCCCTGTGAGTACCGGAAAATAGTAGAATCCGAACGAGTATCGAAAAATTGTAGAATCCAGGCCAGTACCCGAAAAATGGAGAATCCGTGTGAGTACCGAAAAACTGTCCCAGTGAGTACCGGAAAATGGTAGAATCCGTGCGAGTATCGAAAAAGGGTAGAATCCGGGCCAGTACCTGAAAAAGGGAGAATCCGTGCGAGTACCGGAAAACTGTCCCGGTGAGTACTGGAAAATGGTAGAATCCAAAATGGTAGAATCCGGCCCAGTACCCGAAAACGGGAGAATCCGTGCGAGTACCGGAAAACTGTCCCGGTGAGTACTGGAAAATGGTAGAATCCAAACGAGTATCTAAAAATGGTAGAATCCGGGCCAGTACCCGAAAATGGGAGAATCCGTGCGAGTACCGGAAAACTGTCCCGGTGAGTACTGGAAAATGGTAGAATCCAAACGAGTATCGAAAAATTGTAGAATCCGGGCCAGTACCCGAAAATGGGAGAATCCGTGCGAGTACCGGAAAATTGTCCCTGTGAGTACCGGAAAAGAGTAGAATCCGAACGAGTATCGAAAAATGGTAGAATCCAGGCCAGTAACCGAAAAACGGAGAATCCGTGCGACTACCGGAAAACTGTCCCTGTGAGTACCGGAAAAGAGTAGAATCCGAACGAGTATCGAAAAATGGTAGAATCCCGGCCAGTACCCGAAAAAGGGAGAATCCGTGCGACTACCGGAAAACTGTCCCAGTGAGTACCGGAAAATGGTAGAATCCAAACGAGTATCGAAAAATGGTAGAATCCAGGCCAGTACCCGAAAAAGGGAGAATCCGTGCAAGTACCGAAAAACTGTCCCAGTGAGTACCGGAAAATGGTAGAATCCGTGCGAGTATCGAAAAAGGGTAGAATCCGGGCCAGTACCTGAAAAAGGGAGAATCCGTGCGAGTACCGGAAAACTGTCCCTGTGAGTACCGGGAAATAGTAGAATCCGAACGAGTATCGAAAAATGGTAGAATCCGGGCCAGTACCCGAAAATGGGAGAATCCGTGCGAGTACCGGAAAACTGTCCCGGTGAGTACTGGAAAATGGTAGAATCCAAACGAGTATCGAAAAATTGTAGAATCCGGGCCAGTACCCGAAAATGGGAGAATCCGTGCGAGTACCGGAAAATTGTCCCTGTGAGTACCGGAAAAGAGTAGAATCCGAACGAGTATCTAAAAATGGTAGAATCCGGGCCAGTACCCGAAAATGGGAGAATCCGTGCGAGTACCGGAAAACTGTCCCGGTGAGTACTGGAAAATGGTAGAATCCAAACGAGTATCGAAAAATTGTAGAATCCGGGCCAGTACCCGAAAATGGGAGAATCCGTGCGAGTACCGGAAAATTGTCCCTATGAGTACCGGAAAAGAGTAGAATCCGAACGAGTATCGAAAAATGGTAGAATCCAGGCCAGTAACCGAAAAACGGAGAATCCGTGCGACTACCGGAAAACTGTCCCTGTGAGTACCGGAAAAGAGTAGAATCCGAACGAGTATCGAAAAATGGTAGAATCCCGGCCAGTACCCGAAAAAGGGAGAATCCGTGCGACTACCGGAAAACTGTCCCAGTGAGTACCGGAAAATGGTAGAATCCAAACGAGTATCGAAAAATGGTAGAATCCAGGCCAGTACCCGAAAAAGGGAGAATCCGTGCGAGTACCGGAAAACTGTCCCTGTGAGTACCGGAAAATAGTAGAATCCGAACGAGTATCGAAAAATTGTAGAATCCAGGCCAATACCCGAAAAAGGGAGAATCCGTGCGAGTACCGAAAAACTGTCCCAGTGAGTACCGGAAAATGGTAGAATCCGTGCGAGTATCGAAAAAGGGTAGATTCCGGGCCAGTACCTGAAAAAGGGAGAATCCGTGCGAGTACCGGAAAACTGTCCCGGTGAGTACTGGAAAATGGTAGAATCCAAACGAGTATCTAAAAATGGTAGAATCCAGGCCAGTACCCGAAAAAGGGAGAATCCGTGCGAGTACCGGAAAACTGTCTCAGTGAGTACCGGAAAATGGTAGAATCCAAACGAGTATCGAAAAATGGTAGAATCCAGGCCAGTACCCGAAAAAGGGAGAATCCGTGCGAGTACCGGAAAACTGTCCCTGTGAGTACCGGAAAATAGTAGAATCCGAACGAGTATCGAAAAATGGTAGAATCCAGGCCAGTACCCGAAAAACGGAGAATCCGTGCGAGTACCGGAAAACTGTCCCTGTGAGTACCGGAAAAGAGTAGAATCCGAACGAGTATCGAGAAATGGTAGAATCCAGGCCAGTACCCGAAAAAGGGAGAATCCGTGCGAGTACCGGAAAACTGTCTCAGTGAGTACCGGAAAATGGTAGAATCCAAACGAGTATCGAAAAATGGTAGAATCCAGGCCAGTACCCGAAAAAGGGAGAATCCGTGCGAGTACCGGAAAACTGTCCCGGTGAGTACTGGAAAATGGTAGAATCCAAACGAGTATCGAAAAATTGTAGAATCCGGGCCAGTACCCGAAAATGGGAGAATCCGTGCGAGTACCGGAAAATTGTCCCTGTGAGTACCGGAAAAGAGTAGAATCCGAACGAGTATCGAAAATGGTAGAATCCAGGCCAGTACCCGAAAAACGGAGAATCCGTGCGACTACCGGAAAACTGTCCCTGTGAGTACCGGAAAAGAGTAGAATCCGAACGAGTATCGAAAAATGGTAGAATCCCGGCCAGTACCCGAAAAAGGGAGAATCCGTGCGACTACCGGAAAACTGTCCCAGTGAGTACCGGAAAATGGTAGAATCCAAACGAGTATCGAAAAATGGTAGAATCCAGGCCAGTACCCGAAAAAGGGAGAATCCGTGCGAGTACCGGAAAACTGTCCCTGTGAGTACCGGGAAATAGTAGAATCCGAACGAGTATCGAAAAATGGTAGAATCCGGGCCAGTACCCGAAAATGGGAGAATCCGTGCGAGTACCGGAAAACTGTCCCGGTGAGTACTGGAAAATGGTAGAATCCAAACGAGTATCGAAAAATGGTAGAATCCAGGCCAGTACCCGAAAAAGGGAGAATCCGTGCGAGTACCGGAAAACTGTCCCTGTGAGTACCGGAAAAGAGTAGAATCCGAACGAGTATCGAAAAATGGTAGAATCCAGGCCAGTAACCGAAAAACGGAGAATCCGTGCGACTACCGGAAAACTGTCCCTGTGAGTACCGGAAAAGAGTAGAATCCGAACGAGTATCGAGAAATGGTAGAATCCAGGCCAGTACCCGAAAAAGGGAGAATCCGTGCGAGTACCGAAAAACTGTCCCAGTGAGTACCGGAAAATGGTAGAATCCGTGCGAGTATCGAAAAAGGGTAGATTCCGGGCCAGTACCTGAAAAAGGGAGAATCCGTGCGAGTACCGGAAAACTGTCCCGGTGAGTACTGGAAAATGGTAGAATCCAAACGAGTATCTAAAAATGGTAGAATCCGGGCCAGTACCCGAAAATGGGAGAATCCGTGCGAGTACCGGAAAACTGTCCCGGTGAGTACTGGAAAATGGTAGAATCCAAACGAGTATCGAAAAATTGTAGAATCCGGGCCAGTACCCGAAAATGGGAGAATCCGTGCGAGTACCGGAAAATTGTCCCTGTGAGTACCGGAAAAGAGTAGAATCCGAACGAGTATCGAAAAATGGTAGAATCCAGGCCAGTAACCGAAAAACGGAGAATCCGTGCGACTACCGGAAAACTGTCCCTGTGAGTACCGGAAAAGAGTAGAATCCGAACGAGTATCGAAAAATGGTAGAATCCCGGCCAGTACCCGAAAAAGGGAGAATCCGTGCGACTACCGGAAAACTGTCCCAGTGAGTACCGGAAAATGGTAGAATCCAAACGAGTATCGAAAAATGGTAGAATCCAGGCCAGTACCCGAAAAAGGGAGAATCCGTGCAAGTACCGAAAAACTGTCCCAGTGAGTACCGGAAAATGGTAGAATCCGTGCGAGTATCGAAAAAGGGTAGAATCCGGGCCAGTACCTGAAAAAGGGAGAATCCGTGCGAGTACCGGAAAACTGTCCCTGTGAGTACCGGGAAATAGTAGAATCCGAACGAGTATCGAAAAATGGTAGAATCCGGGCCAGTACCCGAAAATGGGAGAATCCGTGCGAGTACCGGAAAACTGTCCCGGTGAGTACTGGAAAATGGTAGAATCCAAACGAGTATCGAAAAATTGTAGAATCCGGGCCAGTACCCGAAAATGGGAGAATCCGTGCGAGTACCGGAAAATTGTCCCTGTGAGTACCGGAAAAGAATAGAATCCGAACGAGTATCTAAAAATGGTAGAATCCGGGCCAGTACCCGAAAATGGGAGAATCCGTGCGAGTACCGGAAAACTGTCCCGGTGAGTACTGGAAAATGGTAGAATCCAAACGAGTATCGAAAAATTGTAGAATCCGGGCCAGTACCCGAAAATGGGAGAATCCGTGCGAGTACCGGAAAATTGTCCCTATGAGTACCGGAAAAGAGTAGAATCCGAACGAGTATCGAAAAATGGTAGAATCCAGGCCAGTAACCGAAAAACGGAGAATCCGTGCGACTACCGGAAAACTGTCCCTGTGAGTACCGGAAAAGAGTAGAATCCGAACGAGTATCGAAAAATGGTAGAATCCCGGCCAGTACCCGAAAAAGGGAGAATCCGTGCGACTACCGGAAAACTGTCCCAGTGAGTACCGGAAAATGGTAGAATCCAAACGAGTATCGAAAAATGGTAGAATCCAGGCCAGTACCCGAAAAAGGGAGAATCCGTGCGAGTACCGGAAAACTGTCCCTGTGAGTACCGGGAAATAGTAGAATCCGAACGAGTATCGAAAAATGGTAGAATCCGGGCCAGTACCCGAAAATGGGAGAATCCGTGCGAGTACCGGAAAACTGTCCCGGTGAGTACTGGAAAATGGTAGAATCCAAACGAGTATCGAAAAATGGTAGAATCCAGGCCAGTACCCGAAAAAGGGAGAATCCGTGCGAGTACCGGAAAACTGTCCCTGTGAGTACCGGAAAAGAGTAGAATCCGAACGAGTATCGAAAAATGGTAGAATCCAGGCCAGTAACCGAAAAACGGAGAATCCGTGCGACTACCGGAAAACTGTCCCTGTGAGTACCGGAAAAGAGTAGAATCCGAACGAGTATCGAGAAATGGTAGAATCCAGGCCAGTACCCGAAAAAGGGAGAATCCGTGCGAGTACCGAAAAACTGTCCCAGTGAGTACCGGAAAATGGTAGAATCCGTGCGAGTATCGAAAAAGGGTAGATTCCGGGCCAGTACCTGAAAAAGGGAGAATCCGTGCGAGTACCGGAAAACTGTCCCGGTGAGTACTGGAAAATGGTAGAATCCAAACGAGTATCTAAAAATGGTAGAATCCGGGCCAGTACCCGAAAATGGGAGAATCCGTGCGAGTACCGGAAAACTGTCCCGGTGAGTACTGGAAAATGGTAGAATCCAAACGAGTATCGAAAAATTGTAGAATCCGGGCCAGTACCCGAAAATGGGAGAATCCGTGCGAGTACCGGAAAATTGTCCCTGTGAGTACCGGAAAAGAGTAGAATCCGAACGAGTATCGAAAAATGGTAGAATCCAGGCCAGTAACCGAAAAACGGAGAATCCGTGCGACTACCGGAAAACTGTCCCTGTGAGTACCGGAAAAGAGTAGAATCCGAACGAGTATCGAAAAATGGTAGAATCCCGGCCAGTACCCGAAAAAGGGAGAATCCGTGCGACTACCGGAAAACTGTCCCAGTGAGTACCGGAAAATGGTAGAATCCAAACGAGTATCGAAAAATGGTAGAATCCAGGCCAGTACCCGAAAAAGGGAGAATCCGTGCAAGTACCGAAAAACTGTCCCAGTGAGTACCGGAAAATGGTAGAATCCGTGCGAGTATCGAAAAAGGGTAGAATCCGGGCCAGTACCTGAAAAAGGGAGAATCCGTGCGAGTACCGGAAAACTGTCCCTGTGAGTACCGGGAAATAGTAGAATCCGAACGAGTATCGAAAAATGGTAGAATCCGGGCCAGTACCCGAAAATGGGAGAATCCGTGCGAGTACCGGAAAACTGTCCCGGTGAGTACTGGAAAATGGTAGAATCCAAACGAGTATCGAAAAATTGTAGAATCCGGGCCAGTACCCGAAAATGGGAGAATCCGTGCGAGTACCGGAAAATTGTCCCTGTGAGTACCGGAAAAGAGTAGAATCCGAACGAGTATCTAAAAATGGTAGAATCCGGGCCAGTACCCGAAAATGGGAGAATCCGTGCGAGTACCGGAAAACTGTCCCGGTGAGTACTGGAAAATGGTAGAATCCAAACGAGTATCGAAAAATTGTAGAATCCGGGCCAGTACCCGAAAATGGGAGAATCCGTGCGAGTACCGGAAAATTGTCCCTATGAGTACCGGAAAAGAGTAGAATCCGAACGAGTATCGAAAAATGGTAGAATCCAGGCCAGTAACCGAAAAACGGAGAATCCGTGCGACTACCGGAAAACTGTCCCTGTGAGTACCGGAAAAGAGTAGAATCCGAACGAGTATCGAAAAATGGTAGAATCCCGGCCAGTACCCGAAAAAGGGAGAATCCGTGCGACTACCGGAAAACTGTCCCAGTGAGTACCGGAAAATGGTAGAATCCAAACGAGTATCGAAAAATGGTAGAATCCAGGCCAGTACCCGAAAAAGGGAGAATCCGTGCGAGTACCGGAAAACTGTCCCTGTGAGTACCGGAAAATAGTAGAATCCGAACGAGTATCGAAAAATTGTAGAATCCAGGCCAATACCCGAAAAAGGGAGAATCCGTGCGAGTACCGAAAAACTGTCCCAGTGAGTACCGGAAAATGGTAGAATCCGTGCGAGTATCGAAAAAGGGTAGATTCCGGGCCAGTACCTGAAAAAGGGAGAATCCGTGCGAGTACCGGAAAACTGTCCCGGTGAGTACTGGAAAATGGTAGAATCCAAACGAGTATCTAAAAATGGTAGAATCCAGGCCAGTACCCGAAAAAGGGAGAATCCGTGCGAGTACCGGAAAACTGTCTCAGTGAGTACCGGAAAATGGTAGAATCCAAACGAGTATCGAAAAATGGTAGAATCCAGGCCAGTACCCGAAAAAGGGAGAATCCGTGCGAGTACCGGAAAACTGTCCCTGTGAGTACCGGAAAATAGTAGAATCCGAACGAGTATCGAAAAATGGTAGAATCCAGGCCAGTACCCGAAAAACGGAGAATCCGTGCGAGTACCGGAAAACTGTCCCTGTGAGTACCGGAAAAGAGTAGAATCCGAACGAGTATCGAGAAATGGTAGAATCCAGGCCAGTACCCGAAAAAGGGAGAATCCGTGCGAGTACCGGAAAACTGTCTCAGTGAGTACCGGAAAATGGTAGAATCCAAACGAGTATCGAAAAATGGTAGAATCCAGGCCAGTACCCGAAAAAGGGAGAATCCGTGCGAGTACCGGAAAACTGTCCCGGTGAGTACTGGAAAATGGTAGAATCCAAACGAGTATCGAAAAATTGTAGAATCCGGGCCAGTACCCGAAAATGGGAGAATCCGTGCGAGTACCGGAAAATTGTCCCTGTGAGTACCGGAAAAGAGTAGAATCCGAACGAGTATCGAAAATGGTAGAATCCAGGCCAGTACCCGAAAAACGGAGAATCCGTGCGACTACCGGAAAACTGTCCCTGTGAGTACCGGAAAAGAGTAGAATCCGAACGAGTATCGAAAAATGGTAGAATCCCGGCCAGTACCCGAAAAAGGGAGAATCCGTGCGACTACCGGAAAACTGTCCCAGTGAGTACCGGAAAATGGTAGAATCCAAACGAGTATCGAAAAATGGTAGAATCCAGGCCAGTACCCGAAAAAGGGAGAATCCGTGCGAGTACCGGAAAACTGTCCCTGTGAGTACCGGGAAATAGTAGAATCCGAACGAGTATCGAAAAATGGTAGAATCCGGGCCAGTACCCGAAAATGGGAGAATCCGTGCGAGTACCGGAAAACTGTCCCGGTGAGTACTGGAAAATGGTAGAATCCAAACGAGTATCGAAAAATGGTAGAATCCAGGCCAGTACCCGAAAAAGGGAGAATCCGTGCGAGTACCGGAAAACTGTCCCTGTGAGTACCGGAGAAGAGTAGAATCCGAACGAGTATCGAAAAATGGTAGAATCCAGGCCAGTACCCGAAAAACGGAGAATCCGTGCGACTACCGGAAAACTGTCCCTGTGAGTACCGGAAAAGAGTAGAATCCGAACGAGTATCGAAAAATGGTAGAATCCCGGCCAGTACCCGAAAAAGGGAGAATCCGTGCGACTACCGGAAAACTGTCCCAGTGAGTACCGGAAAATGGTAGAATCCAAACGAGTATCGAAAAATGGTAGAATCCAGGCCAGTACCCGAAAAAGGGAGAATCCGTGCGAGTACCGGAAAACTGTCCCTGTGAGTACCGGGAAATAGTAGAATCCGAACGAGTATCGAAAAATGGTAGAATCCGGGCCAGTACCCGAAAATGGGAGAATCCGTGCGAGTACCGGAAAACTGTCCCGGTTAGTACTGGAAAATGGTAGAATCCAAACGAGTATCGAAAAATGGTAGAATCCAGGCCAGTACCCGAAAAACGGAGAATCCGTGCGAGTACCGGAAAACTGTCCCTGTGAGTACCGGAAAAGAGTAGAATCCGAACGAGTATCGAAAAATGGTAGAATCCAGGCCAGTAACCGAAAAACGGAGAATCCGTGCGACTACCGGAAAACTGTCCCTGTGAGTACCGGAAAAGAGTAGAATCCGAACGAGTATCGAGAAATGGTAGAATCCAGGCCAGTACCCGAAAAAGGGAGAATCCGTGCGAGTACCGGAAAACTGTCTCAGTGAGTACCGGAAAATGGTAGAATCCCAACGAGTATCGAAAAATGGTAGAATCCAGGCCAGTACCCGAAAAAGGGAGAATCCGTGCGAGTACCGGAAAACTGTCCCGGTGAGTACTGGAAAATGGTAGAATCCAAACGAGTATCGAAAAATTGTAGAATCCGGGCCAGTACCCGAAAATGGGAGAATCCGTGCGAGTACCGGAAAATTGTCCCTGTGAGTACCGGAGAAGAGTAGAATCCGAACGAGTATCGAAAAATGGTAGAATCCAGGCCAGTACCCGAAAAACGGAGAATCCGTGCGACTACCGGAAAACTGTCCCTGTGAGTACCGGAAAAGAGTAGAATCCGAACGAGTATCGAAAAATGGTAGAATCCCGGCCAGTACCCGAAAAAGGGAGAATCCGTGCGACTACCGGAAAACTGTCCCAGTGAGTACCGGAAAATGGTAGAATCCAAACGAGTATCGAAAAATGGTAGAATCCAGGCCAGTACCCGAAAAAGGGAGAATCCGTGCGAGTACCGGAAAACTGTCCCTGTGAGTACCGGGAAATAGTAGAATCCGAACGAGTATCGAAAAATGGTAGAATCCGGGCCAGTACCCGAAAATGGGAGAATCCGTGCGAGTACCGGAAAACTGTCCCGGTGAGTACTGGAAAATGGTAGAATCCAAACGAGTATCGAAAAATGGTAGAATCCAGGCCAGTACCCGAAAAACGGAGAATCCGTGCGACTACCGGAAAACTGTCCCTGTGAGTACCGGAAAAGAGTAGAATCCGAACGAGTATCGAAAAATGGTAGAATCCCGGCCAGTACCCGAAAAAGGGAGAATCCGTGCGACTACCGGAAAACTGTCACAGTGAGTACCGGAAAATGGTAGAATCCAAACGAGTATCGAAAAATGGTAGAATCCAGGCCAGTACCCGAAAAAGGGAGAATCCGTGCGAGTACCGGAAAACTGTCCCTGTGAGTACCGGGAAATAGTAGAATCCGAACGAGTATCGAAAAATGGTAGAATCCGGGCCAGTACCCGAAAATGGGAGAATCCGTGCGAGTACCGGAAAACTGTCCCGGTGAGTACTGGAAAATGGTAGAATCCAAACGAGTATCGAAAAATTGTAGAATCCGGGCCAGTACCCGAAAATGGGAGAATCCGTGCGAGTACCGGAAAATTGTCCCTGTGAGTACCGGAAAAGAGTAGAATCCGAACGAGTATCGAAAAATGGTAGAATCCAGGCCAGTAACCGAAAAACGGAGAATCCGTGCGACTACCGGAAAACTGTCCCTGTGAGTACCGGAAAAGAGTAGAATCCGAACGAGTATCGAAAAATGGTAGAATCCCGGCCAGTACCTGAAAAAGGGAGAATCCGTGCGAGTACCGGAAAACTGTCCCTGTGAGTACCGGGAAATAGTAGAATCCGAACGAGTATCGAAAAATGGTAGAATCCGGGCCAGTACCCGAAAATGGGAGAATCCGTGCGAGTACCGGAAAACTGTCCCGGTGAGTACTGGAAAATGGTAGAATCCAAACGAGTATCGAAAAATTGTAGAATCCGGGCCAGTACCCGAAAATGGGAGAATCCGTGCGAGTACCGGAAAACTGTCCCGGTGAGTACTGGAAAATGGTAGAATCCAAACGAGTATCGAAAAATTGTAGAATCCGGGCCAGTACCCGAAAATGGGAGAATCCGTGCGAGTACCGGAAAATTGTCCCTGTGAGTACCGGAAAAGAGTAGAATCCGAACGAGTATCGAAAAATGGTAGAATCCAGGCCAGTACCCGAAAAACGGAGAATCCGTGCGACTACCGGAAAACTGTCCCTGTGAGTACCGGAAAAGAGTAGAATCCGAACGAGTATCGAAAAATGGTAGAATCCCGGCCAGTACCCGAAAAAGGGAGAATCCGTGCGACTACCGGAAAACTGTCCCAGTGAGTACCGGAAAATGGTAGAATCCAAACGAGTATCGAAAAATGGTAGAATCCAGGCCAGTACCCGAAAAAGGGAGAATCCGTGCGAGTACCGGAAAACTGTCCCGGTGAGTACTGGAAAATGGTAGAATCCAAACGAGTATCGAAAAATTGTAGAATCCGGGCCAGTACCCGAAAATGGGAGAATCCGTGCGAGTACCGGAAAATTGTCCCTGTGAGTACCGGAAAAGAGTAGAATCCGAACGAGTATCGAAAAATGGTAGAATCCAGGCCAGTACCCGAAAATGGGAGAATCCGTGCGAGTACCGGAAAATTGTCCCTGTGAGTACCGGAAAAGAGTAGAATCCGAACGAGTATCGAAAAATGGTAGAATCCCGGCCAGTACCCGAAAAAGGGAGAATCCGTGCGACTACCGGAAAACTGTCCCAGTGAGTACCGGAAAATGGTAGAATCCAAACGAGTATCGAAAAATGGTAGAATCCAGGCCAGTAACCGAAAAACGGAGAATCCGTGCGAGTACCGGAAAACTGTCCCTGTGAGTACCGGAAAATAGTAGAATCCGAACGAGTATCGAAAAATTGTAGAATCCAGGCCAGTACCCGAAAAAGGGAGAATCCGTGCGAGTACCGAAAAACTGTCCCAGTGAGTACCGGAAAATGGTAGAATCCGTGCGAGTATCGAAAAAGGGTAGAATCCGGGCCAGTACCTGAAAAAGGGAGAATCCGTGCGAGTACCGGAAAACTGTCCCGGTGAGTACTGGAAAATGGTAGAATCCAAACGAGTATCTAAAAATGGTAGAATCCGGGCCAGTACCCGAAAATGGGAGAATCCGTGCGAGTACCGGAAAACTGTCCCGGTGAGTACTGGAAAATGGTAGAATCCAAACGAGTATCGAAAAATGGTAGAATCCGGGCCAGTACCCGAAAATGGGAGAATCCGTGCGAGTACCGGAAAACTGTCCCTGTGAGTACCGGAAAATAGTAGAATCCGAACGAGTATCGAAAAATTGTAGAATCCAGGCCAGTACCCGAAAAATGGAGAATCCGTGTGAGTACCGAAAAACTGTCCCAGTGAGTACCGGAAAATGGTAGAATCCGTGCGAGTATCGAAAAAGGGTAGAATCCGGGCCAGTACCTGAAAAAGGGAGAATCCGTGCGAGTACCGGAAAACTGTCCCGGTGAGTACTGGAAAAATGGTAGAATCCAAAATGGTAGAATCCGGCCCAGTACCCGAAAACGGGAGAATCCGTGCGAGTACCGGAAAACTGTCCCGGTGAGTACTGGAAAATGGTAGAATCCAAACGAGTATCTAAAAATGGTAGAATCCGGGCCAGTACCCGAAAATGGGAGAATCCGTGCGAGTACCGGAAAACTGTCCCGGTGAGTACTGGAAAATGGTAGAATCCAAACGAGTATCGAAAAATTGTAGAATCCGGGCCAGTACCCGAAAATGGGAGAATCCGTGCGAGTACCGGAAAATTGTCCCTGTGAGTACCGGAAAAGAGTAGAATCCGAACGAGTATCGAAAAATGGTAGAATCCAGGCCAGTAACCGAAAAACGGAGAATCCGTGCGACTACCGGAAAACTGTCCCTGTGAGTACCGGAAAAGAGTAGAATCCGAACGAGTATCGAAAAATGGTAGAATCCCGGCCAGTACCCGAAAAAGGGAGAATCCGTGCGACTACCGGAAAACTGTCCCAGTGAGTACCGGAAAATGGTAGAATCCAAACGAGTATCGAAAAATGGTAGAATCCAGGCCAGTACCCGAAAAAGGGAGAATCCGTGCAAGTACCGAAAAACTGTCCCAGTGAGTACCGGAAAAGGGTAGAATCCGTGCGAGTATCGAAAAAGGGTAGAATCCGGGCCAGTACCTGAAAAAGGGAGAATCCGTGCGAGTACCGGAAAACTGTCCCGGTGAGTACTGGAAAATGGTAGAATCCAAACGAGTATCTAAAAATGGTAGAATCCGGGCCAGTACCCGAAAATGGGAGAATCCGTGCGAGTACCGGAAAACTGTCCCGGTGAGTACTGGAAAATGGTAGAATCCAAACGAGTATCGAAAAATGGTAGAATCCGGGCCAGTACCCGAAAATGGGAGAATCCGTGCGAGTACCGGAAAACTGTCCCTGTGAGTACCGGAAAATAGTAGAATCCGAACGAGTATCGAAAAATTGTAGAATCCAGGCCAGTACCCGAAAAAGGGAGAATCCGTGCGAGTACCGAAAAATTGTCCCAGTGAGTACCGGAAAATGGTAGAATCCGTGCGAGTATCGAAAAAGGGTAGAATCCGGGCCAGTACCTGAAAAAGGGAGAATCCGTGCGAGTACCGGAAAACTGTCCCGGTGAGTACTGGAAAATGGTAGAATCCAAACGAGTATCTAAAAATGGTAGAATCCGGGCCAGTACCCGAAAATGGGAGAATCCGTGCGAGTACCGGAAAACTGTCCCGGTGAGTACTGGAAAATGGTAGAATCCAAACGAGTATCGAAAAATTGTAGAATCCGGGCCAGTACCCGAAAATGGGAGAATCCGTGCGAGTACCGGAAAATTGTCCCTGTGAGTACCGGAAAAGAGTAGAATCCGAACGAGTATCGAAAAATGGTAGAATCCAGGCCAGTAACCGAAAAACGGAGAATCCGTGCGACTACCGGAAAACTGTCCCTGTGAGTACCGGAAAATAGTAGAATCCGAACGAGTATCGAAAAATGGTAGAATCCCGGCCAGTACCCGAAAAAGGGAGAATCCGTGCGACTACCGGAAAACTGTCCCAGTGAGTACCGGAAAATGGTAGAATCCAAACGAGTATCGAAAAATGGTAGAATCCAGGCCAGTACCCGAAAAAGGGAGAATCCGTGCGAGTACCGGAAAACTGTCCCTGTGAGTACCGGAAAATAGTAGAATCCGAACGAGTATCGAAAAATTGTAGAATCCAGGCCAGTACCCGAAAAATGGAGAAGCCGTGTGAGTACCGAAAAACTGTCCCAGTGAGTACCGGAAAATGGTAGAATCCGTGCGAGTATCGAAAAAGGGTAGAATCCGGGCCAGTACCTGAAAAAGGGAGAATCCGTGCGAGTACCGGAAAACTGTCCCGGTGAGTACTGGAAAATGGTAGAATCCAAACGAGTATCTAAAAATGGTAGAATCCGGGCCAGTACCCGAAAATGGGAGAATCCGTGCGAGTACCGGAAAACTGTCCCGGTGAGTACTGGAAAATGGTAGAATCCAAACGAGTATCGAAAAATTGTAGAATCCGGGCCAGTACCCGAAAATGGGAGAATCCGTGCGAGTACCGGAAAATTGTCCCTATGAGTACCGGAAAAGAGTAGAATCCGAACGAGTATCGAAAAATGGTAGAATCCAGGCCAGTACCCGAAAAACGGAGAATCCGTGCGACTACCGGAAAACTGTCCCTGTGAGTACCGGAAAAGAGTAGAATCCGAACGAGTATCGAAAAATGGTAGAATCCCGGCCAGTACCCGAAAAAGGGAGAATCCGTGCGACTACCGGAAAACTGTCCCAGTGAGTACCGGAAAATGGTAGAATCCAAACGAGTATCGAAAAATGGTAGAATCCAGGCCAGTACCCGGAAAAGGGAGAATCCGTGCGAGTACCGGAAAACTGTCCCTGTGAGTACCGGGAAATAGTAGAATCCGAACGAGTATCGAAAAATGGTAGAATCCCGGCCAGTACCCGAAAAAGGGAGAATCCGTGCGACTACCGGAAAACTGTCCCAGTGAGTACCGGAAAATGGTAGAATCCAAACGAGCATCGAAAAATGGTAGAATCTAGGCCAGTACCCGAAAAAGGGAGAATCCGTGCGAGTACCGGAAAACTGTCCCTGTGAGTACCGAAAAATAGTAGAATCCGAACGAGTATCGAAAAATTGTAGAATCCAGGCCAGTACCCGAAAAAGGGAGAATCCGTGCGAGTACCGAAAAACTGTCCCAGTGAGTACCGGAAAATGGTAGAATCCGTGCGAGTATCGAAAAAGGGTAGAATCCGGGCCAGTACCTGAAAAAGGGAGAATCCGTGCGAGTACCGGAAAACTGTCCCGGTGAGTACTGGAAAATGGTAGAATCCAAAATGGTAGAATCCGGGCCAGTACCTGAAAATGGGAGAATCCGTGCGAGTACCGGAAAACTGTCCCGGTGAGTACTGGAAAATGGTAGAATCCAAACGAGTATCTAAAAATGGTAGAATCCGGGCCAGTACCCGAAAATGGGAGAATCCGTGCGAGTACCGGAAAACTGTCCCGGTGAGTACTGGAAAATGGTAGAATCCAAACGAGTATCGAAAAATTGTAGAATCCGGGCCAGTACCCGAAAATGGGAGAATCCGTGCGAGTACCGGAAAATTGTCCCTGTGAGTACCGGAAAAGAGTAGAATCCGAACGAGTATCGAAAAATGGTAGAATCCAGGCCAGTACCCGAAAAACGGAGAATCCGTGCGACTACCGGAAAACTGTCCCTGTGAGTACCGGAAAAGAGTAGAATCCGAACGAGTATCGAAAAATGGTAGAATCCCGGCCAGTACCCGAAAAAGGGAGAATCCGTGCGACTACCGGAAAACTGTCCCAGTGAGTACCGGAAAATGGTAGAATCCAAACGAGTATCGAAAAATGGTAGAATCCAGGCCAGTACCCGAAAAAGGGAGAATCCGTGCGAGTACCGGAAAACTGTCCCTGTGAGTACCGGGAAATAGTAGAATCCGAACGAGTATCGAAAAATGGTAGAATCCGGGCCAGTACCCGAAAATGGGAGAATCCGTGCGAGTACCGGAAAACTGTCCCGGTGAGTACTGGAAAATGGTAGAATCCAAACGAGTATCGAAAAATGGTAGAATCCAGGCCAGTACCCGAAAAAGGGAGAATCCGTGCGAGTACCGGAAAACTGTCCCTGTGAGTACCGGAGAAGAGTAGAATCCGAACGAGTATCGAAAAATGGTAGAATCCAGGCCAGTACCCGAAAAAGGGAGAATCCGTGCGAGTACCGGAAAACTGCCCCGGTGAGTACTGGAAAATGGTAGAATCCAAACGAGTATCGAAAAATGGTAGAATCCGGGCCAGTACCCGAAAATGGGAGAATCCGTGCGAGTACCGGAAAACTGTCCCGGTGAGTACTGGAAAATGGTAGAATCCAAACGAGTATCGAAAAATGGTAGAATCCGGGCCAGTACCCGAAAATGGGAGAATCCGTGCGAGTACCGGAAAACTGTCCCTGTGAGTACCGGAAAATAGTAGAATCCGAACGAGTATCGAAAAATTGTAGAATCCAGGCCAGTACCCGAAAAAGGGAGAATCCGTGCGAGTACCGAAAAACTGTCCCAGTGAGTACCGGAAAATGGTAGAATCCGTGCGAGTATCGAAAAAGGGTAGAATCCGGGCCAGTACCTGAAAAAGGGAGAATCCGTGCGAGTACCGGAAAACTGTCCCGGTGAGTACTGGAAAATGGTAGAATCCAAAATGGTAGAATCCGGCCCAGTACCCGAAAATGGGAGAATCCGTGCGAGTACCGGAAAACTGTCCCGGTGAGTACTGGAAAATGGTAGAATCCAAACGAGTATCGAAAAATGGTAGAATCCGGGCCAGTACCCGAAAATGGGAGAATCCGTGCGAGTACCGGAAAACTGTCCCTGTGAGTACCGGAAAATAGTAGAATCCGAACGAGTATCGAAAAATTGTAGAATCCAGGCCAGTACCCGAAAAAGGGAGAATCCGTGTGAGTACCGAAAAACTGTCCCAGTGAGTACCGGAAAATGGTAGAATCCGTGCGAGTATCGAAAAAGGGTAGAATCCGGGCCAGTACCTGAAAAAGGGAGCATCCGTGCGAGTACCGGAAAACTGTCCCGGTGAGTACTGGAAAATGGTAGAATCCAAAATGGTAGAATCCGGCCCAGTACCCGAAAACGGGAGAATCCGTGCGAGTACCGGAAAACTGTCCCGGTGAGTACTGGAAAATGGTAGAATCCAAACGAGTATCTAAAAATGGTAGAATCCGGGCCAGTACCCGAAAATGGGAGAATCCGTGCGAGTACCGGAAAACTGTCCCGGTGAGTACGGGAAAATGGTAGAATCCAAACGAGTATCGAAAAATTGTAGAATCCGGGCCAGTACCCGAAAATGGGAGAATCCGTGCGAGTACCGGAAAATTGTCCCTGTGAGTACCGGAAAAGAGTAGAATCCGAACGAGTATCGAAAAATGGTAGAATCCAGGCCAGTACCCGAAAAACGGAGAATCCGTGCGACTACCGGAAAACTGTCCCTGTGAGTACCGGAAAAGAGTAGAATCCGAACGAGTATCGAAAAATGGTAGAATCCCGGCCAGTACCCGAAAAACGGAGAATCCGTGCGACTACCGGAAAACTGTCCCAGTGAGTACCGGAAAATGGTAGAATCCAAACGAGTATCGAAAAATGGTAGAATCCAGGCCAGTACCCGAAAAAGGGAGAATACGTGCGAGTACCGGAAAACTGTCCCTGTGAGTACCGGAAAATAGTAGAATCCGAACGAGTATCGAAAAATTGTAGAATCCAGGCCAGTACCCGAAAAAGGGAGAATCCGTGCGAGTACCGAAAAACTGTCCCAGTGAGTACCGGAAAATGGTAGAATCCGTGCGAGTATCGAAAAAGGGTAGAATCCGGGCCAGTACCTGAAAAAGGGAGAATCCGTGCGAGTACCGGAAAACTGTCCCGGTGAGTACTGGAAAATGGTAGAATCCAAAATGGTAGAATCCGGCCCAGTACCCGAAAATGGGAGAATCCGTGCGAGTACCGGAAAACTGTCCCGGTGAGTACTGGAAAATGGTAGAATCCAAACGAGTATCGAAAAATGGTAGAATCCGGGCCAGTACCCGAAAATGGGAGAATCCGTGCGAGTACCGGAAAACTGTCCCTGTGAGTACCGGAAAATAGTAGAATCCGAACGAGTATCGAAAAATTGTAGAATCCAGGCCAGTACCCGAAAAAGGGAGAATCCGTGCGAGTACCGGAAAACTGTCCCTGTGAGTACCGGAAAATAGTAGAATCCGAACGAGTATCGAAAAATTGTAGAATCCAGGCCAGTACCCGAAAAAGGGAGAACCCGTGCGAGTACCGAAAAACTGTCCCAGTGAGTACCGGAAAATGGTAGAATCCGTGCGAGTATCGAAAAAGGGTAGAATCCGGGCCAGTACCTGAAAAGGGAGAATCCGTGCGAGTACCGGAAAACTGTCCCGGTGAGTACTGGAAAATGGTAGAATCCAAAATGGTAGAATCCGGGCCAGTACCCGAAAATGGGAGAATCCGTACGAGTACCGGAAAACTGTCCCGGTGAGTACTGGAAAATGGTAGAATCCAAACGAGTATCGAAAAATTGTAGAATCCGGGCCAGTACCCGAAAATGGGAGAATCCGTGCGAGTACCGGAAAATTGTCCCTGTGAGTACCGGAAAAGAGTAGAATCCGAACGAGTATCGAAAAATGGTAGAATCCAGGCCAGTACCCGAAAAACGAAGAATCCGTGCGACTACCGAAAAACTGTCCCTGTGAGTACCGGAAAAGAGTAGAATCCGAACGAGTATCGAAAAATGGTAGAAACCCGGCCAGTACCCGAAAAAGGGAGAATCCGTGCGACTACCGGAAAACTGTCCCAGTGAGTACCGGAAAATGGTAGAATCCAAACGAGTATCGAAAAATGGTAGAATCCAGGCCAGTACCCGAAAAAGGGAGAATCCGTGCGAGTACCGGAAAACTGTCCCTGTGAGTACCGGAAAATAGTAGAATCCGAACGAGTATCGAAAAATGGTAGAATCCCGGCCAGTACCCGAAAAAGGGAGAATCCGTGCGACTACCGGAAAACTGTCCCAGTGAGTACCGGAAAATGGTAGAATCCAAACGAGTATCGAAAAATGGTAGAATCCAGGCCAGTACCCGAAAATTGGAGTATCCGTGCGAGTACCGGAAAACTGTCCCTGTGAGTACCGGAAAATAGTAGAATCCGAACGAGTATCGAAAAATTGTAGAATCCAGGCCAGTACCCGAAAAAGGGAGAATCCGTGCGAGTACCGAAAAACTGTCCCAGTGAGTACCGGAAAATGGTAGAATCCGTGCGAGTATCGAAAAAGGGTAGAATCCGGGCCAGTACCTGAAAAAGGGAGAATCCGTGCGAGTACCGGAAAACTGTCCCGGTGAGTACTGGAAAATGGTAGAATCCAAAATGGTAGAATCCGGCCCAGTACCCGAAAATGGGAGAATCCGTGCGAGTACCGGAAAACTGTCCCGGTGAGTACTGGAAAATGGTAGAATCCAAACGAGTATCGAAAAATGGTAGAATCCGGGCCAGTACCCGAAAATGGGAGAATCCGTGCGAGTACCGGAAAAGTGTCCCTGTGAGTACCGGAAAAGAGTAGAATCCGAACGAGTATCGAAAAATTGTAGAATCCAGGCCAGTACCCGAAAAAGGGAGAATCCATGCGAGTATCGGAAAACTGTCTCAGTGAGTACCGGAAAATGGTAGAATCCAAACGAGTATCGAAAAATGGTAGAATCCGGGCCAGTACCCGAAAATGGGAGAATCCGTGCGAGTACCGGAAAACTGTCCCGGTGAGTACTGGAAAATGGTAGAATCCAAACGAGTATCGAAAAATTGTAGAATCCGGGCCAGTACCCGAAAATGGGAGAATCCGTGCGAGTACCGGAAAATTGTCCCTGTGAGTACCGGAAAAGAGTAGAATCCGAACGAGTATCGAAAAATGGTAGAATGCAGGCCAGTACCCCAAAAACGGAGAATCCGTGCGACTACCGGAAAACTGTCCCTGTGAGTACCGGAAAATGGTAGAATCCAAACGAGTATCGAAAAATGGTAGAATCCAGGCCAGTACCCGAAAAAGGGAGAATCCGTGCGAGTACCGGAAAACTGTCCCTGTGAGTACCGGAAAATAGTAGAATCCGAACGAGTATCGAAAAATTGTAGAATCCAGGCCAGTACCCGAAAAAGGGAGAATCCGTGTGAGTACCGAAAAACTGTCCCAGTGAGTACCGGAAAATGGTAGAATCCGTGCGAGTATCGAAAAAGGGTAGAATCCGGGCCAGTACCTGAAAAAGGGAGAATCCGTGCGAGTACCGGAAAACTGTCCCGGTGAGTACTGGAAAATGGTAGAATCCAAAATGGTAGAATCCGGGCCAGTACCCGAAAATGGGAGAATCCGTGCGAGTACCGGAAAACTGTCCCGGTGAGTACTGGAAAATGGTAGAATCCAAACGAGTATCGAAAAATTGTAGAATCCGGGCCAGTACCCGAAAATGGGAGAATCCGTGCGAGTACCGGAAAATTGTCCCTGTGAGTACCGGAAAAGAGTAGAATCCGAACGAGTATCGAATAATGGTAGAATCCCGGCCAGTACCCGAAAAAGGGAGAATCCGTGCGACTACCGGAAAACTGTCCCAGTGAGTACCGGAAAATGGTAGAATCCAAACGAGTATCGAAAAATGGTAGAATCCAGGCCAGTACCCGAAAAAGGGAGAATCCGTGCGAGTACCGGAAAACTGTCCCTGTGAGTACCGGAAAATAGTAGAATCCGAACGAGTATCGAAAAATTGTAGAATCCAGGCCAGTACCCGAAAAAGGGAGAATCCGTGCGAGTACCGAAAAACTGTCCCAGTGAGTACCGGAAAATGGTAGAATCCGTGCGAGTATCGAAAAAGGGTAGAATCCGGGCCAGTACCTGAAAAAGGGAGAATCCGTGCGAGTACCGGAAAACTGTCCCGGTGAGTACTGGAAAATAGTAGAATCCAAAATGGTAGAATCCGGGCCAGTACCCGAAAATGGGAGAATCCGTGCGAGTACCGGAAAACTGTCCCGGTGAGTACTGGAAAATGGTAGAATCCAAACGAGTATCGAAAAATGGTAGAATCCGGGCCAGTACCCGAAAATGGGAGAATCCGTGCGAGTACCGGAAAAGTGTCCCTGTGAGTACCGGAAAAGAGTAGAATCCGAACGAGTATCGAAAAATTGTAGAATCCAGGCCAGTACCCGAAAAAGGGAGAATCCGTGCGAGTATCGGAAAACTGTCTCAGTGAGTACCGGAAAATGGTAGAATCCAAACGAGTATCGAAAAATGGTAGAATCCGGGCCAGTACCCGAAAATGGGAGAATCCGTGCGAGTACCGGAAAACTGCCCCGGTGAGTACTGGAAAATGGTAGAATCCAAACGAGTATCGAAAAATTGTAGAATCCGGGCCAGTACCCGAAAATGGGAGAATCCGTGCGAGTACCGGAAAATTGTCCCTGTGAGTACCGGAAAAGAGTAGAATCCGAACGAGTATCGAAAAATGGTAGAATCCAGGCCAGTACCCGAAAAACGGAGAATCCGTGCGACTACCGGAAAACTGTCCCTGTGAGTACCGGAAAAGAGTAGAATCCGAACGAGTATCGAAAAATGGTAGAATCCCGGCCAGTACCCGAAAAAGGGAGAATCCGTGCGACTACCGGAAAACTGTCCCAGTGAGTACCGGAAAATGGTAGAATCCAAACGAGTATCGAAAAATGGTAGAATCCAGGCCAGTACCCGAAAAAGGGAGAATCCGTGCGAGTACCGGAAAACTGTCCCTGTGAGTACCGGAAAATAGTAGAATCCGAACGAGTATCGAAAAATTGTAGAATCCAGGCCAGTACCCGAAAAAGGGAGAATCCGTGCGAGTACTGGAAAACTGTCCCTGTGAGTACCGGAAAATAGTAGAATCCGAACGAGTATCGAAAAATTGTAGAATCCAGGCCAGTACCCGAAAAAGGGAGAATCCGTGCGAGTACCGAAAAACTGTCCCAGTGAGTACCGGAAAATGGTAGAATCCGTGCGAGTATCGAAAAAGGGTAGAATCCGGGCCAGTACCTGAAAAAGGGAGAATCCGTGCGAGTACCGGAAAACTGTCCCGGTGAGTACTGGAAAATGGTAGAATCCAAAATGGTAGAATCCGGCCCAGTACCCGAAAATGGGAGAATCCGTGCGAGTACCGGAAAACTGTCCCGGTGAGTACTGGAAAATGGTAGAATCCAAACGAGTATCGAAAAATGGTAGAATCCGGGCCAGTACCCGAAAATGGGAGAATCCGTGCGAGTACCGGAAAAGTGTCCCTGTGAGTACCGGAAAAGAGTAGAATCCGAACGAGTATCGAAAAATTGTAGAATCCAGGCCAGTACCCGAAAAAGGGAGAATCCGTGCGAGTATCGGAAAACTGTCTCAGTGAGTACCGGAAAATGGTAGAATCCAAACGAGTATCGAAAAATGGTAGAATCCGGGCCAGTACCCGAAAATGGGAGAATCCGTGCGAGTACCGGAAAACTGTCCCGGTGAGTACTGGAAAATGGTAGAATCCAAACGAGTATCGAAAAATTGTAGAATCCGGGCCAGTACCCGAAAATGGGAGAATCCGTGCGAGTACCGGAAAATTGTCCCTGTGAGTACCGGAAAAGAGTAGAATCCGAACGAGTATCGAAAAATGGTAGAATGCAGGCCAGTACCCGAAAAACGGAGAATCCGTGCGACTACCGGAAAACTGTCCCTGTGAGTACCGGAAAAGAGTAGAATCCGAACGAGTATCGAAAAATTGTAGAATCCAGGCCAGTACCCGAAAAAGGGAGAATCCGTGCGAGTACCGGAAAACTGTCCCTGTGAGTACCGGAAAATAGTAGAATCCGAACGAGTATCGAAAAATTGTAGAATCCAGGCCAGTACCCGAAAAAGGGAGAATCCGTGCGAGTACCGAAAAACTGTCCCAGTGAGTACCGGAAAATGGTAGAATCCGTGCGAGTATCGAAAAAGGGTAGAATCCGGGCCAGTACCTGAAAAAGGGAGAATCCGTGCGAGTACCGGAAAACTGTCCCGGTGAGTACTGGAAAATAGTAGAATCCAAAATGGTAGAATCCGGGCCAGTACCCGAAAATGGGAGAATCCGTGCGAGTACCGGAAAACTGTCCCGGTGAGTACTGGAAAATGGTAGAATCCAAACGAGTATCGAAAAATGGTAGAATCCGGGCCAGTACCCGAAAATGGGAGAATCCGTGCGAGTACCGGAAAAGTGTCCCTGTGAGTACCGGAAAAGAGTAGAATCCGAACGAGTATCGAAAAATTGTAGAATCCAGGCCAGTACCCGAAAAAGGGAGAATCCGTGCGAGTATCGGAAAACTGTCTCAGTGAGTACCGGAAAATGGTAGAATCCAAACGAGTATCGAAAAATGGTAGAATCCGGGCCAGTACCCGAAAATGGGAGAATCCGTGCGAGTACCGGAAAACTGCCCCGGTGAGTACTGGAAAATGGTAGAATCCAAACGAGTATCGAAAAATTGTAGAATCCGGGCCAGTACCCGAAAATGGGAGAATCCGTGCGAGTACCGGAAAATTGTCCCTGTGAGTACCGGAAAAGAGTAGAATCCGAACGAGTATCGAAAAATGGTAGAATCCAGGCCAGTACCCGAAAAACGGAGAATCCGTGCGACTACCGGAAAACTGTCCCTGTGAGTACCGGAAAAGAGTAGAATCCGAACGAGTATCGAAAAATGGTAGAATCCCGGCCAGTACCCGAAAAAGGGAGAATCCGTGCGACTACCGGAAAACTGTCCCAGTGAGTACCGGAAAATGGTAGAATCCAAACGAGTATCGAAAAATGGTAGAATCCAGGCCAGTACCCGAAAAAGGGAGAATCCGTGCGAGTACCGGAAAACTGTCCCTGTGAGTACCGGAAAATAGTAGAATCCGAACGAGTATCGAAAAATTGTAGAATCCAGGCCAGTACCCGAAAAAGGGAGAATCCGTGCGAGTACTGGAAAACTGTCCCTGTGAGTACCGGAAAATAGTAGAATCCGAACGAGTATCGAAAAATTGTAGAATCCAGGCCAGTACCCGAAAAAGGGAGAATCCGTGCGAGTACCGAAAAACTGTCCCAGTGAGTACCGGAAAATGGTAGAATCCGTGCGAGTATCGAAAAAGGGTAGAATCCGGGCCAGTACCTGAAAAAGGGAGAATCCGTGCGAGTACCGGAAAACTGTCCCGGTGAGTACTGGAAAATGGTAGAATCCAAAATGGTAGAATCCGGCCCAGTACCCGAAAATGGGAGAATCCGTGCGAGTACCGGAAAACTGTCCCGGTGAGTACTGGAAAATGGTAGAATCCAAACGAGTATCGAAAAATGGTAGAATCCGGGCCAGTACCCGAAAATGGGAGAATCCGTGCGAGTACCGGAAAAGTGTCCCTGTGAGTACCGGAAAAGAGTAGAATCCGAACGAGTATCGAAAAATTGTAGAATCCAGGCCAGTACCCGAAAAAGGGAGAATCCGTGCGAGTATCGGAAAACTGTCTCAGTGAGTACCGGAAAATGGTAGAATCCAAACGAGTATCGAAAAATGGTAGAATCCGGGCCAGTACCCGAAAATGGGAGAATCCGTGCGAGTACCGGAAAACTGTCCCGGTGAGTACTGGAAAATGGTAGAATCCAAACGAGTATCGAAAAATTGTAGAATCCGGGCCAGTACCCGAAAATGGGAGAATCCGTGCGAGTACCGGAAAATTGTCCCTGTGAGTACCGGAAAAGAGTAGAATCCGAACGAGTATCGAAAAATGGTAGAATGCAGGCCAGTACCCGAAAAACGGAGAATCCGTGCGACTACCGGAAAACTGTCCCTGTGAGTACCGGAAAAGAGTAGAATCCGAACGAGTATCGAAAAATGGTAGAATCCCGGCCAGTACCCGAAAAAGGGAGAATCCGTGCGAGTACCGGAAAACTGTCCCAGTGAGTACCGGAAAATGGAAGAATCCGTGCGAGTATCGAAAAAGGGTAGAATCCGGGCTAGTACCTGAAAATGGGAGAATCCGTGCGAGTACCGGAAAACTGTCCCTGTGAGTACCGGAAAAGAGTAGAATCCGAACGAGTATCGAAAAATTGTAGAATCCAGGCCAGTACCCGAAAAAGGGAGAATCCGTGCGAGTACCGGAAAACTGTCTTAGTGAGTACCGGAAAATGGTAGAATCCAAACGAGTATCGAAAAATGGTAGAATCCAGGACAGTACCCGAAAAAGGGAGAATCCGTGCGACTACCGGAAAACTGTCCCTGTGAGTACTGGAAAAGAGTAGAATCCGAACGAGTATCGAAAAATGGTAGAATCCAGGCCAGTACCCGAAAAAGGGAGAATCCGTGCGAGTACCGGAAAACTGTCCCAGTGAGTACCGGAAAATGGAAGAATCCGTGCGAGTATCGAAAAAGGGTAGAATCCGGGCCAGTACCCGAAAATGGGAGAATCCGTGCGAGTACCGGAAAACTGTCCCTGTGAGTACCGAAAAAGAGTAGAATCCGAACGAGTATCGAAAAATGGTAGAATCCAGGCCAGTACCCCGAAAAAAGGAGAATCCGTGCGAGTACCGGAAAACTGTCCCAGTGAGTACCGGAAAATGGAAGAATCCGTGCGAGTATCGAAAAAGGGTAGAATCCGGGCCAGTACCCGAAAATGGGAGAATCCGTGCGAGTACCGGAAAACTGTCCCTGTGAGTACCGGAAAAGAGTAGAATCCGAACGAGTATCGAAAAATGGAAGAATCCAGGCCAGTACCCGAAAAAGGGAGAATCCATGCGAGTACCGGAAAACTGTCCCAGTGAGTCTTGGAAATTGGTAGAATCCGTGCGAGTATCGAAAAAGAGTAGAATCCGGGCCAGTACCCGAAAAAGGGAGAATCCGTGCGAGTACCGGAAAACTGTGCCGGTGAGTACTGGAAAATGGTAGAATCCAAACGAGTATCTAAAAATGGTAGAATCCGGGCCAGTACCCGAAAATGGGAGAATCCGTGCGAGTACCGGAAAACTGTCCCGGTGAGTACTGGAAAATGGTAGAATCCAAACGAGTATAGAAAAATTGTAGAATCCGGGCCAGTACCCGAAAATGGGAGAATCCGTGCGAGTACCGGAAAACTGTCCCTGTGAGTACCGGAAAAGAGTAGAATCCGAACGAGTATCGAATAATGGTAGAATCCAGGCCAGTACCCGAAAAACAGAGAATCCGTGCGACTACCGGAAAACTGTCCCTGTGAGTACCGGAAAAGAGTAGAATCCGTGCGAGTACCGGAAAACTGTCCCAGTGAGTACCGGAAAATGGAAGAATCCGTGCGAGTATCGAAAAAGGGTAGAATCCGGGCTAGTACCTGAAAATGGGAGAATCCGTGCGAGTACCAGAAAACTGTCCCTGTGAGTACCGGAAAAGAGTAGAATCCGAACGAGTATCGAAAAATGGTAGAATCCAGGCCAGTACCCGAAAAAAGGAGAATCCGTGCGAGTACCGGAAAACTGTCCCAGTGAGTACCGGAAAATGGAAGAATCCGTGCGAGTATCGAAAAAGGGTAGAATCCGGTCCAGTACCCGAAAATGGGAGAATCCGTGCGAGTACCGGAAAACTGTCCCTGTGAGTACCGGAAAAGAGTAGAATCCGAACGAGTATCGAAAAATGGAAGAATCCAGGCCAGTACCCGAAAAAGGGAGAATCCATGCGAGTACCGGAAAACTGTCCCAGTGAGTCTTGGAAATTGGTAGAATCCGTGCGAGTATCGAAAAAGAGTAGAATCCGGGCCAGTACCCGAAAAAGGGAGAATCCGTGCGAGTACCGGAAAACTGTGCCGGTGAGTACTGGAAAATGGTAGAATCCAAACGAGTATCTAAAAATGGTAGAATCCGGGCCAGTACCCGAAAATGGGAGAATCCGTGCGAGTACCGGAAAACTGTCCCGGTGAGTACTGGAAAATGGTAGAATCCAAACGAGTATAGAAAAATTGTAGAATCCGGGCCAGTACCCGAAAATGGGAGAATCCGTGCGAGTACCGGAAAACTGTCCCTGTGAGTACCGGAAAAGAGTAGAATCCGAACGAGTATCGAATAATGGTAGAATCCAGGCCAGTACCCGAAAAACGGAGAATCCGTGCGACTACCGGAAAACTGTCCCTGTGAGTACCGGAAAAGAGTAGAATCCGTGCGAGTACCGGAAAACTGTCCCAGTGAGTACCGGAAAATGGAAGAATCCGTGCGAGTATCGAAAAAGGGTAGAATCCGGGCTAGTACCTGAAAATGGGAGAATCCGTGCGAGTACCGGAAAACTGTCCCTGTGAGTACCGGAAAAGAGTAGAATCCGAACGAGTATCGAAAAATGGTAGAATCCAGGCCAGTACCCGAAAAAAGGATAATCCGTGCGAGTACCGGAAAACTGTCCCAGTGAGTACCGGAAAATGGAAGAATCCGTGCGAGTATCGAAAAAGGGTAGAATCCGGTCCAGTACCCGAAAATGGGAGAATCCGTGCGAGTACCGGAAAACTGTCCCTGTGAGTACCGGAAAAGAGTAGAATCCGAACGAGTATCGAAAAATGGAAGAATCCAGGCCAGTACCCGAAAAAGGGAGAATCCATGCGAGTACCGGAAAACTGTCCCAGTGAGTCTTGGAAATTGGTAGAATCCGTGCGAGTATCGAAAAAGAGTAGAATCCGGGCCAGTACCCGAAAAAGGGAGAATCCGTGCGAGTACCGGAAAACTGTGCCGGTGAGTACTGGAAAATGGTAGAATCCAAACGAGTATCTAAAAATGGTAGAATCCGGGCCAGTACCCGAAAATGGGAGAATCCGTGCGAGTACCGGAAAACTGTCCCGGTGAGTACTGGAAAATGGTAGAATCCAAACGAGTATAGAAAAATTGTAGAATCCGGGCCAGTACTTGAAAATGGGAGAATCCGTGCGAGTACCGGAAAACTGTCCCTGTGAGTACCGGAAAAGAGTAGAATCCGAACGAGTATCGAATAATGGTAGAATCCAGGCCAGTACCCGAAAAACGGAGAATCCGTGCGACTACCGGAAAACTGTCCCTGTGAGTACCGGAAAAGAGTAGAATCCGTGCGAGTACCGGAAAATTGTCCCAGTGAGTACCGGAAAATGGAAGAATCCGTGCGAGTATCGAAAAAGGGTAGAATCCGGGCCAGTACTTGAAAATGGGAGAATCCGTGCGAGTACCGGAAAACTGTCCCTGTGAGTACCGGAAAAGAGTAGAATCCGAACGAGTATCGAATAATGGTAGAATCCAGGCCAGTACCCGAAAAACGGAGAATCCGTGCGACTACCGGAAAACTGTCCCTGTGAGTACCGGAAAAGAGTAGAATCCGTGCGAGTACCGGAAAACTGTCCCAGTGAGTACCGGAAAATGGAAGAATCCGTGCGAGTATCGAAAAAGGGTAGAATCCGGGCTAGTACCTGAAAATGGGAGAATCCGTGCGAGTACCGGAAAACTGTCCCTGTGAGTACCGGAAAAGAGTAGAATCCGAACGAGTATCGAAAAATGGTAGAATCCAGGCCAGTACCCGAAAAAAGGATAATCCGTGCGAGTACCGGAAAACTGTCCCAGTGAGTACCGGA
Source organism: Vitis cinerea var. helleri x Vitis rupestris (assembly GCA_945999865.1). Classification (NCBI taxonomy): domain Eukaryota; kingdom Viridiplantae; phylum Streptophyta; class Magnoliopsida; order Vitales; family Vitaceae; genus Vitis; species Vitis cinerea var. helleri x Vitis rupestris. The sequence goes on from OX253932.1 coordinate 9,751,618, forward strand.
AAATGGAAGAATCCGTGCGAGTATCGAAAAAGGGTAGAATCCGGTCCAGTACCCGAAAATGGGAGAATCCGTGCGAGTACCGGAAAACTGTCCCTGTGAGTACCGGAAAAGAGTAGAATCCGAACGAGTATCGAAAAATGGAAGAATCCAGGCCAGTACCCGAAAAAGGGAGAATCCATGCGAGTACCGGAAAACTGTCCCAGTGAGTCTTGGAAATTGGTAGAATCCGTGCGAGTATCGAAAAAGAGTAGAATCCGGGCCAGTACCCGAAAAAGGGAGAATCCGTGCGAGTACCGGAAAACTGTGCCGGTGAGTACTGGAAAATGGTAGAATCCAAACGAGTATCTAAAAATGGTAGAATCCGGGCCAGTACCCGAAAATGGGAGAATCCGTGCGAGTACCGGAAAACTGTCCCGGTGAGTACTGGAAAATGGTAGAATCCAAACGAGTATAGAAAAATTGTAGAATCCGGGCCAGTACTTGAAAATGGGAGAATCCGTGCGAGTACCGGAAAACTGTCCCTGTGAGTACCGGAAAAGAGTAGAATCCGAACGAGTATCGAATAATGGTAGAATCCAGGCCAGTACCCGAAAAACGGAGAATCCGTGCGACTACCGAAAAACTGTCCCTGTGAGTACCGGAAAAGAGTAGAATCCGTGCGAGTACCGGAAAATTGTCCCAGTGAGTACCGGAAAATGGAAGAATCCGTGCGAGTATCGAAAAAGGGTAGAATCCGGGCCAGTACTTGAAAATGGGAGAATCCGTGCGAGTACCGGAAAACTGTCCCTGTGAGTACCGGAAAAGAGTAGAATCCGAACGAGTATCGAATAATGGTAGAATCCAGGCCAGTACCCGAAAAACGGAGAATCCGTGCGACTACCGGAAAACTGTCCCTGTGAGTACCGGAAAAGAGTAGAATCCGTGCGAGTACCGGAAAACTGTCCCAGTGAGTACCGGAAAATGGAAGAATCCGTGCGAGTATCGAAAAAGGGTAGAATCCGGGCTAGTACCTGAAAATGGGAGAATCCGTGCGAGTACCGGAAAACTGTCCCTGTGAGTACCGGAAAAGAGTAGAATCCGAACGAGTATCGAAAAATGGTAGAATCCAGGCCAGTACCCGAAAAAAGGATAATCCGTGCGAGTACCGGAAAACTGTCCCAGTGAGTACCGGAAAATGGAAGAATCCGTGCGAGTATCGAAAAAGGGTAGAATCCGGTCCAGTACCCGAAAATGGGAGAATCCGTGCGAGTACCGGAAAACTGTCCCTGTGAGTACCGGAAAAGAGTAGAATCCGAACGAGTATCGAAAAATGGAAGAATCCAGGCCAGTACCCGAAAAAGGGAGAATCCATGCGAGTACCGGAAAACTGTCCCAGTGAGTCTTGGAAATTGGTAGAATCCGTGCGAGTATCGAAAAAGAGTAGAATCCGGGCCAGTACCCGAAAAAGGGAGAATCCGTGCGAGTACCGGAAAACTGTGCCGGTGAGTACTGGAAAATGGTAGAATCCAAACGAGTATCTAAAAATGGTAGAATCCGGGCCAGTACCCGAAAATGGGAGAATCCGTGCGAGTACCGGAAAACTGTCCCGGTGAGTACTGGAAAATGGTAGAATCCAAACGAGTATAGAAAAATTGTAGAATCCGGGCCAGTACTTGAAAATGGGAGAATCCGTGCGAGTACCGGAAAACTGTCCCTGTGAGTACCGGAAAAGAGTAGAATCCGAACGAGTATCGAATAATGGTAGAATCCAGGCCAGTACCCGAAAAACGGAGAATCCGTGCGACTACCGGAAAACTGTCCCTGTGAGTACCGGAAAAGAGTAGAATCCGTGCGAGTACCGGAAAATTGTCCCAGTGAGTACCGGAAAATGGAAGAATCCGTGCGAGTATCGAAAAAGGGTAGAATCCGGGCCAGTACTTGAAAATGGGAGAATCCGTGCGAGTACCGAAAAACTGTCCCTGTGAGTACCGGAAAAGAGTAGAATCCGAACGAGTATCGAATAATGGTAGAATCCAGGCCAGTACCCGAAAAACGGAGAATCCGTGCGACTACCGGAAAACTGTCCCTGTGAGTACCGGAAAAGAGTAGAATCCGTGCGAGTACCGGAAAATTGTCCCAGTGAGTACCGGAAAATGGAAGAATCCGTGCGAGTATCGAAAAAGGGTAGAATCCGGGCTAGTACCTGAAAATGGGAGAATCCGTGCGAGTACCGGAAAACTGTCCCTGTGAGTACCGGAAAAGAGTAGAATCCGAACGAGTATCGAAAAATGGTAGAATCCAGGCCAGTACCCCGAAAAAAGGAGAATCCGTGCGAGTACCGGAAAACTGTCCCAGTGAGTACCGGAAAATGGAAGAATCCGGGCGAGTATCGAAAAAGGGTAGAATCCGGTCCAGTACCCGAAAATGGGAGAATCCGTGCGAGTACCGGAAAACTGTCCCTGTGAGTACCGGAAAAGAGTAGAATCCGAACGAGTATCGAAAAATGGAAGAATCCAGGCCAGTACCCGAAAAAGGGAGAATCCATGCGAGTACCGGAAAACTGTCCCAGTGAGTCTTGGAAATTGGTAGAATCCGTGCGAGTATCGAAAAAGAGTAGAATCCGGGCCAGTACCCGAAAAAGGGAGAATCCGTGCGAGTACCGGAAAACTGTGCCGGTGAGTACTGGAAAATGGTAGAATCCAAACGAGTATCTAAAAATGGTAGAATCCGGGCCAGTACCCGAAAATGGGAGAATCCGTGCGAGTACCGGAAAACTGTCCCTGTGAGTACCGGAAAAGAGTAGAATCCGAACGAGTATCGAAAAATGGAAGAATCCAGGCCAGTACCCGAAAAAGGGAGAATCCATGCGAGTACCGGAAAACTGTCCCAGTGAGTCTTGGAAATTGGTAGAATCCGTGCGAGTATCGAAAAAGAGTAGAATCCGGGCCAGTACCCGAAAAAGGGAGAATCCGTGCGAGTACCGGAAAACTGTGCCGGTGAGTACTGGAAAATGGTAGAATCCAAACGAGTATCTAAAAATGGTAGAATCCGGGCCAGTACCCGAAAATGGGAGAATCCGTGCGAGTACCGGAAAACTGTCCCGGTGAGTACTGGAAAATGGTAGAATCCAAACGAGTATAGAAAAATTGTAGAATCCGGGCCAGTACCCGAAAATGGGAGAATCCGTGCGAGTACCGGAAAACTGTCCCTGTGAGTACCGGAAAAGAGTAGAATCCGAACGAGTATCGAATAATGGTAGAATCCAGGCCAGTACCCCGAAAAACGGAGAATCCGTGCGACTACCGGAAAACTGTCCCTGTGAGTACCGGAAAAGAGTAGAATCCGTGCGAGTACCGGAAAACTGTCCCAGTGAGTACCGGAAAATGGAAGAATCCGTGCGAGTATCGAAAAAGGGTAGAATCCGGGCTAGTACCTGAAAATGGGAGAATCCGTGCGAGTACCGGAAAACTGTCCCTGTGAGTACCGGAAAAGAGTAGAATCCGAACGAGTATCGAAAAATTGTAGAATCCAGGCCAGTACCCGAAAAAGGGAGAATCCGTGCGAGTACCGGAAAACTGTCTCAGTGAGTACCGGAAAATGGTAGAATCCAAACGAGTATCGAAAAATGGTAGAATCCAGGACAGTACCCGAAAAAGGGAGAATCCGTGCGACTACCGGAAAACTGTCCCTGTGAGTACTGGAAAAGAGTAGAATCCGAACGAGTATCGAAAAATGGTAGAATCCAGGCCAGTACCCGAAAAAGGGAGAATCCGTGCGAGTACCGGAAAACTGTCCCAGTGAGTACCGGAAAATGGAAGAATCCGTGCGAGTATCGAAAAAGGGTAGAATCCGGGCTTGTACCTGAAAATGGGAGAATCCGTGCGAGTACCGGAAAACTGTCCCTGTGAGTACCGGAAAAGAGTAGAATCCGAACGAGTATCGAAAAATGGTAGAATCCAGGCCAGTACCCGAAAAAAGGAGAATCCGTGCGAGTACCGGAAAACTGTCCCAGTGAGTACCTGAAAATGGAAGAATCCGTGCGAGTATCGAAAAAGGGTAGAATCCGGGCCAGTACCCGAAAATGGGAGAATCCGTGCGAGTACCGGAAAACTGTCCCTGTGAGTACCGGAAAAGAGTAGAATCCGAACGAGTATCGAAAAATGGAAGAATCCAGGCCAGTACCCGAAAAAGGGAGAATCCATGCGAGTACCGGAAAACTGTCCCAGTGAGTCTTGGAAATTGGTAGAATCCGTGCGAGTATCGAAAAAGAGTAGAATCCGGGCCAGTACCCGAAAAAGGGAGAATCCGTGCGAGTACCGGAAAACTGTGCCGGTGAGTACTGGAAAATGGTAGAATCCAAACGAGTATCTAAAAATGGTAGAATCCGGGCCAGTACCCGAAAATGGGAGAATCCGTGCGAGTACCGGAAAACTGTCCCGGTGAGTACTGGAAAATGGTAGAATCCAAACGAGTATAGAAAAATTGTAGAATCCGGGCCAGTACCCGAAAATGGGAGAATCCGTGCGAGTACCGGAAAACTGTCCCTGTGAGTACCGGAAAAGAGTAGAATCCGAACGAGTATCGAATAATGGTAGAATCCAGGCCAGTACCCGAAAAACGGAGAATCCGTGCGACTACCGGAAAACTGTCCCTGTGAGTACCGGAAAAGAGTAGAATCCGTGCGAGTACCGGAAAACTGTCCCAGTGAGTACCGGAAAATGGAAGAATCCGTGCGAGTATCGAAAAAGGGTAGAATCCGGGCTAGTACCTGAAAATGGGAGAATCCGTGCGAGTACCGGAAAACTGTCCCTGTGAGTACCGGAATAGAGTAGAATCCGAACGAGTATCGAAAAATTGTAGAATCCAGGCCAGTACCCGAAAAAGGGAGAATCCGTGCGAGTACCGGAAAACTGTCTCAGAGAGTACCGGAAAATGGTAGAATCCAAACGAGTATCGAAAAATGGTAGAATCCAGGACAGTACCCGAAAAAGGGAGAATCCGTGCGACTACCGGAAAACTGTCCCTGTGAGTACTGGAAAAGAGTAGAATCCGAACGAGTATCGAAAAATGGTAGAATCCAGGCCAGTACCCGAAAAAGGGAGAATCCGTGCGAGTACCGGAAAACTGTCCCAGTGAGTACCGGAAAATGGAAGAATCCGTGCGAGTATCGAAAAAGGGTAGAATCCGGGCTTGTACCTGAAAATGGGAGAATCCGTGCGAGTACCGGAAAACTGTCCCTGTGAGTACCGGAAAAGAGTAGAATCCGAACGAGTATCGAAAAATGGTAGAATCCAGGCCAGTACCCGAAAAAAGGAGAATCCATGCGAGTACCGGAAAACTGTCCCAGTGAGTCTTGGAAATTGGTAGAATCCGTGCGAGTATCGAAAAAGAGTAGAATCCGGGCCAGTACCCGAAAAAGGGAGAATCCGTGCGAGTACCGGAAAACTGTGCCGGTGAGTACTGGAAAATGGTAGAATCCGAACGAGTATCGAAAAATGGAAGAATCCAGGCCAGTACCCGAAAAAGGGAGAATCCATGCGAGTACCGGAAAACTGTCCCAGTGAGTCTTGGAAATTGGTAGAATCCGTGCGAGTATCGAAAAAGAGTAGAATCCGGGCCAGTACCCGAAAAAGGGAGAATCCGTGCGAGTACCGGAAAACTGTGCCGGTGAGTACTGGAAAATGGTAGAATCCAAACGAGTATCTAAAAATGGTAGAATCCGGGCCAGTACCCGAAAATGGGAGAATCCGTGCGAGTACCGGAAAACTGTCCCGGTGAGTACTGGAAAATGGTAGAATCCAAACGAGTATAGAAAAATTGTAGAATCCAGGCCAGTACCCAAAAATGGGAGAATCCGTGCGAGTACCGGAAAACTGTCCCTGTGAGTACCGGAAAAGAGTAGAATCCGAACGAGTATCGAATAATGGTAGAATCCAGGCCAGTACCCGAAAAACGGAGAATCCGTGCGACTACCGGAAAACTGTCCCTGTGAGTACCGGAAAAGAGTAGAATCCGTGCGAGTACCGGAAAACTGTCCCAGTGAGTACCGGAAAATGGAAGAATCCGTGCGAGTATCGAAAAAGGGTAGAATCCGGGCTAGTACCTGAAAATGGGAGAATCCGTGCGAGTATCGAAAAAGGGTAGAATCCGGGCCAGTACCCGAAAATGGGAGAATCCGTGCGAGTACCGGAAAACTGTCCCTGTGAGTACCGAAAAAGAGTAGAATCCGAACGAGTATCGAAAAATGGTAGAATCCAGGCCAGTACCCGAAAAAAGGAGAATCCGTGCGAGTACCGGAAAACTGTCCCAGTGAGTACCGGAAAATGGAAGAATCCGTGCGAGTATCGAAAAAGGGTAGAATCCGGGCCAGTACCCGAAAATGGGAGAATCCGTGCGAGTACCGGAAAACTGTCCCTGTGAGTACCGGAAAAGAGTAGAATCCGAACGAGTATCGAAAAATGGAAGAATCCAGGCCAGTACCCGAAAAAGGGAGAATCCATGCGAGTACCGGAAAACTGTCCCAGTGAGTCTTGGAAATTGGTAGAATCCGTGCGAGTATCGAAAAAGAGTAGAATCCGGGCCAGTACCCGAAAAAGGGAGAATCCGTGCGAGTACCGGAAAACTGTGCCGGTGAGTACTGGAAAATGGTAGAATCCAAACGAGTATCTAAAAATGGTAGAATCCAGGCCAGTACCCGAAAAAGGGAGAATCCGTGCGAGTACCGGAAAACTGTCCCAGTGAGTACCGGAAAATGGAAGAATCCGTGCGAGTATCGAAAAAGGGTAGAATCCGGGCCAGTACCCGAAAATGGGAGAATCCGTGCGAGTACCGGAAAACTGTCCCTGTGAGTACCGAAAAAGAGTAGAATCCGAACGAGTATCGAAAAATGGTAGAATCCAGGCCAGTACCCGAAAAAAGGAGAATCCGTGCGAGTACCGGAAAACTGTCCCAGTGAGTACCGGAAAATGGAAGAATCCGTGCGAGTATCGAAAAAGGGTAGAATCCGGGCCAGTACCCGAAAATGGGAGAATCCGTGCGAGTACCGGAAAACTGTCCCTGTGAGTACCGGAAAAGAGTAGAATCCGAACGAGTATCGAAAAATGGAAGAATCCAGGCCAGTACCCGAAAAAGGGAGAATCCATGCGAGTACCGGAAAACTGTCCCAGTGAGTCTTGGAAATTGGTAGAATCCGTGCGAGTATCGAAAAAGAGTAGAATCCGGGCCAGTACCCGAAAAAGGGAGAATCCGTGCGAGTACCGGAAAACTGTGCCGGTGAGTACTGGAAAATGGTAGAATCCAAACGAGTATCTAAAAATGGTAGAATCCGGGCCAGTACCCGAAAATGGGAGAATCCGTGCGAGTACCGGAAAACTGTCCCGGTGAGTACTGGAAAATGGTAGAATCCAAACGAGTATAGAAAAATTGTAGAATCCGGGCCAGTACCCAAAAATGGGAGAATCCGTGCGAGTACCGGAAAACTGTCCCTGTGAGTACCGGAAAAGAGTAGAATCCGAACGAGTATCGAATAATGGTAGAATCCAGGCCAGTACCCGAAAAACGGAGAATCCGTGCGACTACCGGAAAACTGTCCCTGTGAGTACCGGAAAAGAGTAGAATCCGTGCGAGTACCGGAAAACTGTCCCAGTGAGTACCGGAAAATGGAAGAATCCGTGCGAGTATCGAAAAAGGGTAGAATCCGGGCTAGTACCTGAAAATGGGAGAATCCGTGCGAGTATCGAAAAAGGGTAGAATCCGGGCCAGTACCCGAAAATGGGAGAATCCGTGCGAGTACCGGAAAACTGTCCCTGTGAGTACCGAAAAAGAGTAGAATCCGAACGAGTATCGAAAAATGGTAGAATCCAGGCCAGTACCCGAAAAAAGGAGAATCCGTGCGAGTACCGGAAAACTGTCCCAGTGAGTACCGGAAAATGGAAGAATCCGTGCGAGTATCGAAAAAGGGTAGAATCCGGGCCAGTACCCGAAAATGGGAGAATCCGTGCGAGTACCGGAAAACTGTCCCTGTGAGTACCGGAAAAGAGTAGAATCCGAACGAGTATCGAAAAATGGAAGAATCCAGGCCAGTACCCGAAAAAGGGAGAATCCATGCGAGTACCGGAAAACTGTCCCAGTGAGTCTTGGAAATTGGTAGAATCCGTGCGAGTATCGAAAAAGAGTAGAATCCGGGCCAGTACCCGAAAAAGGGAGAATCCGTGCGAGTACCGGAAAACTGTGCCGGTGAGTACTGGAAAATGGTAGAATCCAAACGAGTATCTAAAAATGGTAGAATCCGGGCCAGTACCCGAAAATGGGAGAATCCGTGCGAGTACCGGAAAACTGTCCCGGTGAGTACTGGAAAATGGTAGAATCCAAACGAGTATAGAAAAATTGTAGAATCCGGGCCAGTACCCAAAAATGGGAGAATCCGTGCGAGTACCGGAAAACTGTCCCTGTGAGTACCGGAAAAGAGTAGAATCCGAACGAGTATCGAATAATGGTAGAATCCAGGCCAGTACCCGAAAAACGGAGAATCCGTGCGACTACCGGAAAACTGTCCCTGTGAGTACCGGAAAAGAGTAGAATCCGTGCGAGTACCGGAAAACTGTCCCAGTGAGTACCGGAAAATGGAAGAATCCGTGCGAGTATCGAAAAAGGGTAGAATCCGGGCTAGTACCTGAAAATGGGAGAATCCGTGCGAGTATCGAAAAAGGGTAGAATCCGGGCCAGTACCCGAAAATGGGAGAATCCGTGCGAGTACCGGAAAACTGTCCCTGTGAGTACCGAAAAAGAGTAGAATCCGAACGAGTATCGAAAAATGGTAGAATCCAGGCCAGTACCCGAAAAAAGGAGAATCCGTGCGAGTACCGGAAAACTGTCCCAGTGAGTACCTGAAAATGGAAGAATCCGTGCGAGTATCGAAAAAGGGTAGAATCCGGGCCAGTACCCGAAAATGGGAGAATCCGTGCGAGTACCGGAAAACTGTCCCTGTGAGTACCGGAAAAGAGTAGAATCCGAACGAGTATCGAAAAATGGAAGAATCCAGGCCAGTACCCGAAAAAGGGAGAATCCATGCGAGTACCGGAAAACTGTCCCAGTGAGTCTTGGAAATTGGTAGAATCCGTGCGAGTATCGAAAAAGAGTAGAATCCGGGCCAGTACCCGAAAAAGGGAGAATCCGTGCGAGTACCGGAAAACTGTGCCGGTGAGTACTGGAAAATGGTAGAATCCAAACGAGTATCTAAAAATGGTAGAATCCGGGCCAGTACCCGAAAATGGGAGAATCCGTGCGAGTACCGGAAAACTGTCCCGGTGAGTACTGGAAAATGGTAGAATCCAAACGAGTATAGAAAAATTGTAGAATCCGGGCCAGTACCCAAAAATGGGAGAATCCGTGCGAGTACCGGAAAACTGTCCCTGTGAGTACCGGAAAAGAGTAGAATCCGAACGAGTATCGAATAATGGTAGAATCCAGGCCAGTACCCGAAAAACGGAGAATCCGTGCGACTACCGGAAAACTGTCCCTGTGAGTACCGGAAAAGAGTAGAATCCGTGCGAGTACCGGAAAACTGTCCTAGTGAGTACCGGAAAATGGAAGAATCCGTGCGAGTATCGAAAAAGGGTAGAATCCGGGCTAGTACCTGAAAATGGGAGAATCCGTGCGAGTATCGAAAAAGGGTAGAATCCGGGCCAGTACCCGAAAATGGGAGAATCCGTGCGAGTACCGGAAAACTGTCCCTGTGAGTACCGAAAAAGAGTAGAATCCGAACGAGTATCGAAAAATGGTAGAATCCAGGCCAGTACCCGAAAAAAGGAGAATCCGTGCGAGTACCCGGAAAACTGTCCCAGTGAGTACCTGAAAATGGAAGAATCCGTGCGAGTATCGAAAAAGGGTAGAATCCGGGCCAGTACCCGAAAATGGGAGAATCCGTGCGAGTACCGGAAAACTGTCCCTGTGAGTACCGGAAAAGAGTAGAATCCGAACGAGTATCGAAAAATGGAAGAATCCAGGCCAGTACCCGAAAAAGGGAGAATCCATGCGAGTACCGGAAAACTGTCCCAGTGAGTCTTGGAAATTGGTAGAATCCGTGCGAGTATCGAAAAAGAGTAGAATCCGGGCCAGTACCCGAAAAAGGGAGAATCCGTGCGAGTACCGGAAAACTGTGCCGGTGAGTACTGGAAAATGGTAGAATCCAAACGAGTATCTAAAAATGGTAGAATCCGGGCCAGTACCCGAAAATGGGAGAATCCGTGCGAGTACCGGAAAACTGTCCCGGTGAGTACTGGAAAATGGTAGAATCCAAACGAGTATAGAAAAATTGTAGAATCCGGGCCAGTACCCAAAAATGGGAGAATCCGTGCGAGTACCGGAAAACTGTCCCTGTGAGTACCGGAAAAGAGTAGAATCCGAACGAGTATCGAATAATGGTAGAATCCAGGCCAGTACCCGAAAAACGGAGAATCCGTGCGACTACCGGAAAACTGTCCCTGTGAGTACCGGAAAAGAGTAGAATCCGTGCGAGTACCGGAAAACTGTCCCAGTGAGTACCGGAAAATGGAAGAATCCGTGCGAGTATCGAAAAAGGGTAGAATCCGGGCTAGTACCTGAAAATGGGAGAATCCGTGCGAGTATCGAAAAAGGGTAGAATCCGGGCCAGTACCCGAAAATGGGAGAATCCGTGCGAGTACCGGAAAACTGTCCCTGTGAGTACCGAAAAAGAGTAGAATCCGAACGAGTATCGAAAAATGGTAGAATCCAGGCCAGTACCCGAAAAAAGGAGAATCCGTGCGAGTACCGGAAAACTGTCCCAGTGAGTACCTGAAAATGGAAGAATCCGTGCGAGTATCGAAAAAGGGTAGAATCCGGGCCAGTACCCGAAAATGGGAGAATCCGTGCGAGTACCGGAAAACTGTCCCTGTGAGTACCGGAAAAGAGTAGAATCCGAACGAGTATCGAAAAATGGAAGAATCCAGGCCAGTACCCGAAAAAGGGAGAATCCATGCGAGTACCGGAAAACTGTCCCAGTGAGTCTTGGAAATTGGTAGAATCCGTGCGAGTATCGAAAAAGAGTAGAATCCGGGCCAGTACCCGAAAAAGGGAGAATCCGTGCGAGTACCGGAAAACTGTGCCGGTGAGTACTGGAAAATGGTAGAATCCAAACGAGTATCTAAAAATGGTAGAATCCGGGCCAGTACCCGAAAATGGGAGAATCCGTGCGAGTATCGAAAAAGGGTAGAATCCGGGCCAGTACCCGAAAATGGGAGAATCCGTGCGAGTACCGGAAAACTGTCCCTGTGAGTACCGAAAAAGAGTAGAATCCGAACGAGTATCGAAAAATGGTAGAATCCAGGCCAGTACCCGAAAAAAGGAGAATCCGTGCGAGTACCGGAAAACTGTCCCAGTGAGTACCTGAAAATGGAAGAATCCGTGCGAGTATCGAAAAAGGGTAGAATCCGGGCCAGTACCCGAAAATGGGAGAATCCGTGCGAGTACCGGAAAACTGTCCCTGTGAGTACCGGAAAAGAGTAGAATCCGAACGAGTATCGAAAAATGGAAGAATCCAGGCCAGTACCCGAAAAAGGGAGAATCCATGCGAGTACCGGAAAACTGTCCCAGTGAGTCTTGGAAATTGGTAGAATCCGTGCGAGTATCGAAAAAGAGTAGAATCCGGGCCAGTACCCGAAAAAGGGAGAATCCGTGCGAGTACCGGAAAACTGTGCCGGTGAGTACTGGAAAATGGTAGAATCCAAACGAGTATCTAAAAATGGTAGAATCCGGGCCAGTACCCGAAAATGGGAGAATCCGTGCGAGTACCGGAAAACTGTCCCGGTGAGTACTGGAAAATGGTAGAATCCAAACGAGTATAGAAAAATTGTAGAATCCGGGCCAGTACCCAAAAATGGGAGAATCCGTGCGAGTACCGGAAAACTGTCCCTGTGAGTACCGGAAAAGAGTAGAATCCGAACGAGTATCGAATAATGGTAGAATCCAGGCCAGTACCCGAAAAACGGAGAATCCGTGCGACTACCGGAAAACTGTCCCTGTGAGTACCGGAAAAGAGTAGAATCCGTGCGAGTACCGGAAAACTGTCCTAGTGAGTACCGGAAAATGGAAGAATCCGTGCGAGTATCGAAAAAGGGTAGAATCCGGGCTAGTACCTGAAAATGGGAGAATCCGTGCGAGTATCGAAAAAGGGTAGAATCCGGGCCAGTACCCGAAAATGGGAGAATCCGTGCGAGTACCGGAAAACTGTCCCTGTGAGTACCGAAAAAGAGTAGAATCCGAACGAGTATCGAAAAATGGTAGAATCCAGGCCAGTACCCGAAAAAAGGAGAATCCGTGCGAGTACCGGAAAACTGTCCCAGTGAGTACCTGAAAATGGAAGAATCCGTGCGAGTATCGAAAAAGGGTAGAATCCGGGCCAGTACCCGAAAATGGGAGAATCCGTGCGAGTACCGGAAAACTGTCCCTGTGAGTACCGGAAAAGAGTAGAATCCGAACGAGTATCGAAAAATGGAAGAATCCAGGCCAGTACCCGAAAAAGGGAGAATCCATGCGAGTACCGGAAAACTGTCCCAGTGAGTCTTGGAAATTGGTAGAATCCGTGCGAGTATCGAAAAAGAGTAGAATCCGGGCCAGTACCCGAAAAAGGGAGAATCCGTGCGAGTACCGGAAAACTGTGCCGGTGAGTACTGGAAAATGGTAGAATCCAAACGAGTATCTAAAAATGGTAGAATCCGGGCCAGTACCCGAAAATGGGAGAATCCGTGCGAGTACCGGAAAACTGTCCCGGTGAGTACTGGAAAATGGTAGAATCCAAACGAGTATAGAAAAATTGTAGAATCCGGGCCAGTACCCAAAAATGGGAGAATCCGTGCGAGTACCGGAAAACTGTCCCTGTGAGTACCGGAAAAGAGTAGAATCCGAACGAGTATCGAATAATGGTAGAATCCAGGCCAGTACCCGAAAAACGGAGAATCCGTGCGACTACCGGAAAACTGTCCCTGTGAGTACCGGAAAAGAGTAGAATCCGTGCGAGTACCGGAAAACTGTCCCAGTGAGTACCGGAAAATGGAAGAATCCGTGCGAGTATCGAAAAAGGGTAGAATCCGGGCTAGTACCTGAAAATGGGAGAATCCGTGCGAGTATCGAAAAAGGGTAGAATCCGGGCCAGTACCCGAAAATGGGAGAATCCGTGCGAGTACCGGAAAACTGTCCCTGTGAGTACCGAAAAAGAGTAGAATCCGAACGAGTATCGAAAAATGGTAGAATCCAGGCCAGTACCCGAAAAAAGGAGAATCCGTGCGAGTACCGGAAAACTGTCCCAGTGAGTACCTGAAAATGGAAGAATCCGTGCGAGTATCGAAAAAGGGTAGAATCCGGGCCAGTACCCGAAAATGGGAGAATCCGTGCGAGTACCGGAAAACTGTCCCTGTGAGTACCGGAAAAGAGTAGAATCCGAACGAGTATCGAAAAATGGAAGAATCCAGGCCAGTACCCGAAAAAGGGAGAATCCATGCGAGTACCGGAAAACTGTCCCAGTGAGTCTTGGAAATTGGTAGAATCCGTGCGAGTATCGAAAAAGAGTAGAATCCGGGCCAGTACCCGAAAAAGGGAGAATCCGTGCGAGTACCGGAAAACTGTGCCGGTGAGTACTGGAAAATGGTAGAATCCAAACGAGTATCTAAAAATGGTAGAATCCGGGCCAGTACCCGAAAATGGGAGAATCCGTGCGAGTACCGGAAAACTGTCCCGGTGAGTACTGGAAAATGGTAGAATCCAAACGAGTATCGAAAAATTGTAGAATCCGGGCCAGTACCCGAAAATGGGAGAATCCGTGCGAGTACCGGAAAATTGTCCCTGTGAGTACCGGAAAAGAGTAGAATCCGAACGAGTATCGAAAAATGGTAGAATCCAGGCCAGTAACCGAAAAAACGGAGAATCCGTGCGACTACCGGAAAACTGTCCCTGTGAGTACCGGAAAAGAGTAGAATCCGAACGAGTATCGAAAAATTGTAGAATCCAGGCCAGTACCCGAAAAAAGGAGAATCCGTGCGAGTACCGGAAAACTGTCCCAGTGAGTACCGGAAAATGGAAGAATCCGTGCGAGTATCGAAAAAGGGTAGAATCCGGGCCAGTACCCGAAAATGGGAGAATCCGTGCGAGTACCGGAAAACTGTCCCTGTGAGTACCGAAAAAGAGTAGAATCCGAACGAGTATCGAAAAATGGTAGAATCCAGGCCAGTACCCGAAAAAAGGAGAATCCGTGCGAGTACCGGAAAACTGTCCCAGTGAGTACCGGAAAATGGAAGAATCCGTGCGAGTATCGAAAAAGGGTAGAATCCGGGCCAGTACCCGAAAATGGGAGAATCCGTGCGAGTACCGGAAAACTGTCCCTGTGAGTACCGGAAAAGAGTAGAATCCGAACGAGTATCGAAAAATGGAAGAATCCAGGCCAGTACCCGAAAAAGGGAGAATCCATGCGAGTACCGGAAAACTGTCCCAGTGAGTCTTGGAAATTGGTAGAATCCGTGCGAGTATCGAAAAAGAGTAGAATCCGGGCCAGTACCCGAAAAAGGGAGAATCCGTGCGAGTACCGGAAAACTGTGCCGGTGAGTACTGGAAAATGGTAGAATCCAAACGAGTATCTAAAAATGGTAGAATCCGGGCCAGTACCCGAAAATGGGAGAATCCGTGCGAGTACCGGAAAACTGTCCCGGTGAGTACTGGAAAATGGTAGAATCCAAACGAGTATAGAAAAATTGTAGAATCCGGGCCAGTACCCAAAAATGGGAGAATCCGTGCGAGTACCGGAAAACTGTCCCTGTGAGTACCGGAAAAGAGTAGAATCCGAACGAGTATCGAATAATGGTAGAATCCAGGCCAGTACCCGAAAAACGGAGAATCCGTGCGACTACCGGAAAACTGTCCCTGTGAGTACCGGAAAAGAGTAGAATCCGTGCGAGTACCGGAAAACTGTCCCAGTGAGTACCGGAAAATGGAAGAATCCGTGCGAGTATCGAAAAAGGGTAGAATCCGGGCTAGTACCTGAAAATGGGAGAATCCGTGCGAGTATCGAAAAAGGGTAGAATCCGGGCCAGTACCCGAAAATGGGAGAATCCGTGCGAGTACCGGAAAACTGTCCCTGTGAGTACCGAAAAAGAGTAGAATCCGAACGAGTATCGAAAAATGGTAGAATCCAGGCCAGTACCCGAAAAAAGGAGAATCCGTGCGAGTACCGGAAAACTGTCCCAGTGAGTACCGGAAAATGGAAGAATCCGTGCGAGTATCGAAAAAGGGTAGAATCCGGGCCAGTACCCGAAAATGGGAGAATCCGTGCGAGTACCGGAAAACTGTCCCTGTGAGTACCGGAAAAGAGTAGAATCCGAACGAGTATCGAAAAATGGAAGAATCCAGGCCAGTACCCGAAAAAGGGAGAATCCATGCGAGTACCGGAAAACTGTCCCAGTGAGTCTTGGAAATTGGTAGAATCCGTGCGAGTATCGAAAAAGAGTAGAATCCGGGCCAGTACCCGAAAAAGGGAGAATCCGTGCGAGTACCGGAAAACTGTGCCGGTGAGTACTGGAAAATGGTAGAATCCAAACGAGTATCTAAAAATGGTAGAATCCGGGCCAGTACCCGAAAATGGGAGAATCCGTGCGAGTACCGGAAAACTGTCCCGGTGAGTACTGGAAAATGGTAGAATCCAAACGAGTATCGAAAAATTGTAGAATCCGGGCCAGTACCCAAAAATGGGAGAATCCGTGCGAGTACCGGAAAACTGTCCCTGTGAGTACCGGAAAAGAGTAGAATCCGAACGAGTATCGAATAATGGTAGAATCCAGGCCAGTACCCGAAAAACGGAGAATCCGTGCGACTACCGGAAAACTGTCCCTGTGAGTACCGGAAAAGAGTAGAATCCGTGCGAGTACCGGAAAACTGTCCCAGTGAGTACCGGAAAATGGAAGAATCCGTGCGAGTATCGAAAAAGGGTAGAATCCGGGCTAGTACCTGAAAATGGGAGAATCCGTGCGAGTATCGAAAAAGGGTAGAATCCGGGCCAGTACCCGAAAATGGGAGAATCCGTGCGAGTACCGGAAAACTGTCCCTGTGAGTACCGAAAAAGAGTAGAATCCGAACGAGTATCGAAAAATGGTAGAATCCAGGCCAGTACCCGAAAAAAGGAGAATCCGTGCGAGTACCGGAAAACTGTCCCAGTGAGTACCTGAAAATGGAAGAATCCGTGCGAGTATCGAAAAAGGGTAGAATCCGGGCCAGTACCCGAAAATGGGAGAATCCGTGCGAGTACCGGAAAACTGTCCCTGTGAGTACCGGAAAAGAGTAGAATCCGAACGAGTATCGAAAAATGGAAGAATCCAGGCCAGTACCCGAAAAAGGGAGAATCCATGCGAGTACCGGAAAACTGTCCCAGTGAGTCTTGGAAATTGGTAGAATCCGTGCGAGTATCGAAAAAGAGTAGAATCCGGGCCAGTACCCGAAAAAGGGAGAATCCGTGCGAGTACCGGAAAACTGTGCCGGTGAGTACTGGAAAATGGTAGAATCCAAACGAGTATCTAAAAATGGTAGAATCCGGGCCAGTACCCGAAAATGGGAGAATCCGTGCGAGTACCGGAAAACTGTCCCGGTGAGTACTGGAAAATGGTAGAATCCAAACGAGTATAGAAAAATTGTAGAATCCGGGCCAGTACCCGAAAATGGGAGAATCCGTGCGAGTACCGGAAAACTGTCCCGGTGAGTACTGGAAAATGGTAGAATCCAAACGAGTATCGAAAAATTGTAGAATCCGGGCCAGTACCCGAAAATGGGAGAATCCGTGCGAGTACCGGAAAATTGTCCCTGTGAGTACCGGAAAAGAGTAGAATCCGAACGAGTATCGAAAAATGGTAGAATCCAGGCCAGTAACCGAAAAACGGAGAATCCGTGCGACTACCGGAAAACTGTCCCTGTGAGTACCGGAAAAGAGTAGAATCCGAACGAGTATCGAAAAATTGTAGAATCCAGGCCAGTACCCGAAAAAAGGAGAATCCGTGCGAGTACCGGAAAACTGTCCCAGTGAGTACCGGAAAATGGAAGAATCCGTGCGAGTATCGAAAAAGGGTAGAATCCGGGCCAGTACCCGAAAATGGGAGAATCCGTGCGAGTACCGGAAAACTGTCCCTGTGAGTACCGAAAAAGAGTAGAATCCGAACGAGTATCGAAAAATGGAAGAATCCAGGCCAGTACCCGAAAAAGGGAGAATCCATGCGAGTACCGGAAAACTGTCCCAGTGAGTCTTGGAAATTGGTAGAATCCGTGCGAGTATCGAAAAAGAGTAGAATCCGGGCCAGTACCCGAAAAAGGGAGAATCCGTGCGAGTACCGGAAAACTGTGCCGGTGAGTACTGGAAAATGGTAGAATCCAAACGAGTATCTAAAAATGGTAGAATCCGGGCCAGTACCCGAAAATGGGAGAATCCGTGCGAGTACCGGAAAACTGTCCCGGTGAGTACTGGAAAATGGTAGAATCCAAACGAGTATAGAAAAATTGTAGAATCCGGGCTAGTACCCAAAAATGGGAGAATCCGTGCGAGTACCGGAAAACTGTCCCTGTGAGTACCGGAAAAGAGTAGAATCCGAACGAGTATCGAATAATGGTAGAATCCAGGCCAGTACCCGAAAAACGGAGAATCCGTGCGACTACCGGAAAACTGTCCCTGTGAGTACCGGAAAAGAGTAGAATCCGTGCGAGTACCGGAAAACTGTCCCAGTGAGTACCGGAAAATGGAAGAATCCGTGCGAGTATCGAAAAAGGGTAGAATCCGGGCTAGTACCTGAAAATGGGAGAATCCGTGCGAGTATCGAAAAAGGGTAGAATCCGGGCCAGTACCCGAAAATGGGAGAATCCGTGCGAGTACCGGAAAACTGTCCCTGTGAGTACCGAAAAAGAGTAGAATCCGAACGAGTATCGAAAAATGGTAGAATCCAGGCCAGTACCCGAAAAAAGGAGAATCCGTGCGAGTACCGGAAAACTGTCCCAGTGAGTACCTGAAAATGGAAGAATCCGTGCGAGTATCGAAAAAGGGTAGAATCCGGGCCAGTACCCGAAAATGGGAGAATCCGTGCGAGTACCGGAAAACTGTCCCTGTGAGTACCGGAAAAGAGTAGAATCCGAACGAGTATCGAAAAATGGAAGAATCCAGGCCAGTACCCGAAAAAGGGAGAATCCATGCGAGTACCGGAAAACTGTCCCAGTGAGTCTTGGAAATTGGTAGAATCCGTGCGAGTATCGAAAAAGAGTAGAATCCGGGCCAGTACCCGAAAAAGGGAGAATCCGTGCGAGTACCGGAAAACTGTGCCGGTGAGTACTGGAAAATGGTAGAATCCAAACGAGTATCTAAAAATGGTAGAATCCGGGCCAGTACCCGAAAATGGGAGAATCCGTGCGAGTACCGGAAAACTGTCCCGGTGAGTACTGGAAAATGGTAGAATCCAAACGAGTATCGAAAAATTGTAGAATCCGGGCCAGTACCCGAAAATGGGAGAATCCGTGCGAGTACCGGAAAATTGTCCCTGTGAGTACCGGAAAAGAGTAGAATCCGAACGAGTATCGAAAAATGGTAGAATCCAGGCCAGTAACCGAAAAACGGAGAATCCGTGCGACTACCGGAAAACTGTCCCTGTGAGTACCGGAAAAGAGTAGAATCCGAACGAGTATCGAAAAATTGTAGAATCCAGGCCAGTACCCGAAAAAAGGAGAATCCGTGCGAGTACCGGAAAACTGTCCCAGTGAGTACCGGAAAATGGAAGAATCCATGCGAGTATCGAAAAAGGGTAGAATCCGGGCCAGTACCCGAAAATGGGAGAATCCGTGCGAGTACCGGAAAACTGTCCCTGTGAGTACCGAAAAAGAGTAGAATCCGAACGAGTATCGAAAAATGGTAGAATCCAGGCCAGTACCCGAAAAAAGGAGAATCCGTGCGAGTACCGGAAAACTGTCCCAGTGAGTACCGGAAAATGGAAGAATCCGTGCGAGTATCGAAAAAGGGTAGAATCCGGGCCAGTACCCGAAAATGGGAGAATCCGTGCGAGTACCGGAAAACTGTCCCTGTGAGTACCGAAAAAGAGTAGAATCCGAACGAGTATCGAAAAATGGTAGAATCCAGGCCAGTACCCGAAAAAAGGAGAATCCGTGCGAGTACCGGAAAACTGTCCCAGTGAGTACCGGAAAATGGAAGAATCCGTGCGAGTATCGAAAAAGGGTAGAATCCGGGCCAGTACCCGAAAATGGGAGAATCCGTGCGAGTACCGGAAAACTGTCCCTGTGAGTACCGAAAAAGAGTAGAATCCGAACGAGTATCGAAAAATGGTAGAATCCAGGCCAGTACCCGAAAAAAGGAGAATCCGTGCGAGTACCGGAAAACTGTCCCAGTGAGTACCGGAAAATGGAAGAATCCGTGCGAGTATCGAAAAAGGGTAGAATCCGGGCCAGTACCCGAAAATGGGAGAATCCGTGCGAGTACCGGAAAACTGTCCCTGTGAGTACCGGAAAAGAGTAGAATCCGAACGAGTATCGAAAAATTGTAGAATCCAGGCCAGTACCCGAAAAAAGGAGAATCCGTGCGAGTACCGGAAAACTGTCCCAGTGAGTACCGGAAAATGGAAGAATCCATGCGAGTATCGAAAAAGGGTAGAATCCGGGCCAGTACCCGAAAATGGGAGAATCCGTGCGAGTACCGGAAAACTGTCCCTGTGAGTACCGAAAAAGAGTAGAATCCGAACGAGTATCGAAAAATGGTAGAATCCAGGCCAGTACCCGAAAAAAGGAGAATCCGTGCGAGTACCGGAAAACTGTCCCAGTGAGTACCGGAAAATGGAAGAATCCGTGCGAGTATCGAAAAAGGGTAGAATCCGGGCCAGTACCCGAAAATGGGAGAATCCGTGCGAGTACCGGAAAACTGTCCCTGTGAGTACCGAAAAAGAGTAGAATCCGAACGAGTATCGAAAAATGGTAGAATCCAGGCCAGTACCCGAAAAAAGGAGAATCCGTGCGAGTACCGGAAAACTGTCCCAGTGAGTACCGGAAAATGGAAGAATCCGTGCGAGTATCGAAAAAGGGTAGAATCCGGGCCAGTACCCGAAAATGGGAGAATCCGTGCGAGTACCGGAAAACTGTCCCTGTGAGTACCGAAAAAGAGTAGAATCCGAACGAGTATCGAAAAATGGTAGAATCCAGGCCAGTACCCGAAAAAAGGAGAATCCGTGCGAGTACCGGAAAACTGTCCCAGTGAGTACCGGAAAATGGAAGAATCCGTGCGAGTATCGAAAAAGGGTAGAATCCGGGCCAGTACCCGAAAATGGGAGAATCCGTGCGAGTACCGGAAAACTGTCCCTGTGAGTACCGAAAAAGAGTAGAATCCGAACGAGTATCGAAAAATGGTAGAATCCAGGCCAGTACCCGAAAAAAGGAGAATCCGTGCGAGTACCGGAAAACTGTCCCAGTGAGTACCGGAAAATGGAAGAATCCGTGCGAGTATCGAAAAAGGGTAGAATCCGGGCCAGTACCCGAAAATGGGAGAATCCGTGCGAGTACCGGAAAACTGTCCCTGTGAGTACCGGAAAAGAGTAGAATCCGAACGAGTATCGAAAAATGGAAGAATCCAGGCCAGTACCCGAAAAAGGGAGAATCCATGCGAGTACCGGAAAACTGTCCCAGTGAGTCTTGGAAATTGGTAGAATCCGTGCGAGTATCGAAAAAGAGTAGAATCCGGGCCAGTACCCGAAAAAGGGAGAATCCGTGCGAGTACCGGAAAACTGTCCCGGTGAGTACTGGAAAATGGTAGAATCCAAACGAGTATCGAAAAATTGTAGAATCCGGGCCAGTACCCAAAAATGGGAGAATCCGTGCGAGTACCGGAAAACTGTCCCTGTGAGTACCGGAAAAGAGTAGAATCCGAACGAGTATCGAATAATGGTAGAATCCAGGCCAGTACCCGAAAAACGGAGAATCCGTGCGACTACCGGAAAACTGTCCCTGTGAGTACCGGAAAAGAGTAGAATCCGTGCGAGTACCGGAAAACTGTCCCAGTGAGTACCGGAAAATGGAAGAATCCGTGCGAGTATCGAAAAAGGGTAGAATCCGGGCCAGTACCCGAAAATGGGAGAATCCGTGCGAGTACCGGAAAACTGTCCCTGTGAGTACCGAAAAAGAGTAGAATCCGAACGAGTATCGAAAAATGGTAGAATCCAGGCCAGTACCCGAAAAAAGGAGAATCCGTGCGAGTACCGGAAAACTGTCCCAGTGAGTACCGGAAAATGGAAGAATCCGTGCGAGTATCGAAAAAGGGTAGAATCCGGGCCAGTACCCGAAAATGGGAGAATCCGTGCGAGTACCGGAAAACTGTCCCTGTGAGTACCGGAAAATGGAAGAATCCGTGCGAGTATCGAAAAAGGGTAGAATCCGGGCCAGTACCCGAAAATGGGAGAATCCGTGCGAGTACCGGAAAACTGTCCCTGTGAGTACCGGAAAAGAGTAGAATCCGAACGAGTATCGAAAAATGGAAGAATCCAGGCCAGTACCCGAAAAAGGGAGAATCCATGCGAGTACCGGAAAACTGTCCCAGTGAGTCTTGGAAATTGGTAGAATCCGTGCGAGTATCGAAAAAGAGTAGAATCCGGGCCAGTACCCGAAAAAGGGAGAATCCGTGCGAGTACCGGAAAACTGTGCCGGTGAGTGCTGGAAAATGGTAGAATCCAAACGAGTATCTAAAAATGGTAGAATCCGGGCCAGTACCCGAAAATGGGAGAATCCGTGCGAGTACCGGAAAACTGTCCCGGTGAGTACTGGAAAATGGTAGAATCCAAACGAGTATCGAAAAATTGTAGAATCCGGGCCAGTACCCAAAAATGGGAGAATCCGTGCGAGTACCGGAAAACTGTCCCTGTGAGTACCGGAAAAGAGTAGAATCCGAACGAGTATCGAATAATGGTAGAATCCAGGCCAGTACCCGAAAAACGGAGAATCCGTGCGACTACCGGAAAACTGTCCCTGTGAGTACCGGAAAAGAGTAGAATCCGTGCGAGTACCGGAAAACTGTCCCAGTGAGTACCGGAAAATGGAAGAATCCGTGCGAGTATCGAAAAAGGGTAGAATCCGGGCTAGTACCTGAAAATGGGAGAATCCGTGCGAGTATCGAAAAAGGGTAGAATCCGGGCCAGTACCCGAAAATGGGAGAATCCATGCGAGTACCGGAAAACTGTCCCTGTGAGTACCGAAAAAGAGTAGAATCCGAACGAGTATCGAAAAATGGTAGAATCCAGGCCAGTACCCGAAAAAAGGAGAATCCGTGCGAGTACCGGAAAACTGTCCCAGTGAGTACCTGAAAATGGAAGAATCCGTGCGAGTATCGAAAAAGGGTAGAATCCGGGCCAGTACCCGAAAATGGGAGAATCCGTGCGAGTACCGGAAAACTGTCCCTGTGAGTACCGGAAAAGAGTAGAATCCGAACGAGTATCGAAAAATGGAAGAATCCAGGCCAGTACCCGAAAAAGGGAGAATCCATGCGAGTACCGGAAAACTGTCCCAGTGAGTCTTGGAAATTGGTAGAATCCGTGCGAGTATCGAAAAAGAGTAGAATCCGGGCCAGTACCCGAAAAAGGGAGAATCCGTGCGAGTACCGGAAAACTGTGCCGGTGAGTACTGGAAAATGGTAGAATCCAAACGAGTATCTAAAAATGGTAGAATCCGGGCCAGTACCCGAAAATGGGAGAATCCGTGCGAGTACCGGAAAACTGTCCCGGTGAGTACTGGAAAATGGTAGAATCCAAACGAGTATAGAAAAATTGTAGAATCCGGGCCAGTACCCAAAAATGGGAGAATCCGTGCGAGTACCGGAAAACTGTCCCTGTGAGTACCGGAAAAGAGTAGAATCCGAACGAGTATCGAATAATGGTAGAATCCAGGCCAGTACCCGAAAAACGGAGAATCCGTGCGACTACCGGAAAACTGTCCCTGTGAGTACCGGAAAAGAGTAGAATCCGTGCGAGTACCGGAAAACTGTCCCAGTGAGTACCGGAAAATGGAAGAATCCGTGCGAGTATCGAAAAAGGGTAGAATCCGGGCTAGTACCTGAAAATGGGAGAATCCGTGCGAGTATCGAAAAAGGGTAGAATCCGGGCCAGTACCCGAAAATGGGAGAATCCGTGCGAGTACCGGAAAACTGTCCCTGTGAGTACCGAAAAAGAGTAGAATCCGAACGAGTATCGAAAAATGGTAGAATCCAGGCCAGTACCCGAAAAAAGGAGAATCCGTGCGAGTACCGGAAAACTGTCCCAGTGAGTACCTGAAAATGGAAGAATCCGTGCGAGTATCGAAAAAGGGTAGAATCCGGGCCAGTACCCGAAAATGGGAGAATCCGTGCGAGTACCGGAAAACTGTCCCTGTGAGTACCGGAAAAGAGTAGAATCCGAACGAGTATCGAAAAATGGAAGAATCCAGGCCAGTACCCGAAAAAGGGAGAATCCATGCGAGTACAGGAAAACTGTCCCAGTGAGTCTTGGAAATTGGTAGAATCCGTGCGAGTATCGAAAAAGAGTAGAATCCGGGCCAGTACCCGAAAAAGGGAGAATCCGTGCGAGTACCGGAAAACTGTGCCGGTGAGTACTGGAAAATGGTAGAATCCAAACGAGTATCTAAAAATGGTAGAATCCGGGCCAGTACCCGAAAATGGGAGAATCCGTGCGAGTACCGGAAAACTGTCCCGGTGAGTACCGGAAAATAGTAGAATCCGAACGAGTATCGAAAAATGGTAGAATCCAGGCCAGTACCCGAAAAAAGGAGAATCCGTGCGAGTACCGGAAAACTGTCCCTGTGAGTACCGGAAAATAGTAGAATCCGAACGAGTATCGAAAAATGATAGAATCCAGGCCAGTACCCGAAAAAGGGAGAATCCGTGCGAGTACCGGAAAACTGTCCCTGTGAGTACCGAAAAAGAGTAGAATCCGAACGAGTATCGAAAAATGGTAGAATCCAGGCCAGTACCCGAAAAAAGGAGAATCCGTGCGAGTACCGGAAAACTGTCCCAGTGAGTACCGGAAAATGGAAGAATCCGTGCGAGTATCGAAAAAGGGTAGAATCCGGGCCAGTACCCGAAAATGGGAGAATCCGTGCGAGTACCGGAAAACTGTCCCTGTGAGTACCGGAAAAGAGTAGAATCCGAACGAGTATCGAAAAATGGAAGAATCCAGGCCAGTACCCGAAAAAGGGAGAATCCATGCGAGTACCGGAAAACTGTCCCAGTGAGTCTTGGAAATTGGTAGAATCCGTGCGAGTATCGAAAAAGAGTAGAATCCGGGCCAGTACCCGAAAAAGGGAGAATCCGTGCGAGTACCGGAAAACTGTGCCGGTGAGTGCTGGAAAATGGTAGAATCCAAACGAGTATCTAAAAATGGTAGAATCCGGGCCAGTACCCGAAAATGGGAGAATCCGTGCGAGTACCGGAAAACTGTCCCGGTGAGTACTGGAAAATGGTAGAATCCAAACGAGTATCGAAAAATTGTAGAATCCGGGCCAGTACCCAAAAATGGGAGAATCCGTGCGAGTACCGGAAAACTGTCCCTGTGAGTACCGGAAAAGAGTAGAATCCGAACGAGTATCGAAAAATGGAAGAATCCAGGCCAGTACCCGAAAAAGGGAGAATCCATGCGAGTACCGGAAAACTGTCCCAGTGAGTCTTGGAAATTGGTAGAATCCGTGCGAGTATCGAAAAAGAGTAGAATCCAGGCCAGTACCCGAAAAAGGGAGAATCCGTGCGAGTACCGGAAAACTGTCCCTGTGAGTACCGGAAAATAGTAGAATCCGAACGAGTATCGAAAAATGGTAGAATCCAGGCCAGTACCCGAAAAAGGGAGAATCCGTGCGAGTACCGGAAAACTGCCCCAGTGAGTCTTGGAAAATGGTAGAATCCGTGCGAGTATCGAAAAAGAGTAGAATCCGGGCCAGTACCCGAAAAAGGGAGAATCCGTGCGAGTACCGGAAAACTGTGCCGGTGAGTACTGGAAAATGGTAGAATCCAAACGAGTATCTAAAAATGGTAGAATCCGGGCCAGTACCCGAAAATGGGAGAATCCGTGCGAGTACCGGAAAACTGTCCCGGTGAGTACTGGAAAATGGTAGAATCCAAACGAGTATAGAAAAATTGTAGAATCCGGGCCAGTACCCGAAAATGGGAGAATCCGTGCGAGTACCGGAAAACTGTCCCTGTGAGTACCGGAAAAGAGTAGAATCCGAACGAGTATCGAATAATGGTAGAATCCAGGCCAGTACCCGAAAAACGGAGAATCCGTGCGACTACCGGAAAACTGTCCCTGTGAGTACCGGAAAAGAGTAGAATCCGTGCGAGTACCGGAAAACTGTCCCAGTGAGTACCGGAAAATGGAAGAATCCGTGCGAGTATCGAAAAAGGGTAGAATCCGGGCTAGTACCTGAAAATGGGAGAATCCGTGCGAGTACCGGAAAACTGTCCCTGTGAGTACCGGAAAAGAGTAGAATCCGAACGAGTATCGAAAAATTGTAGAATCCAGGCCAGTACCCGAAAAAGGGAGAATCCGTGCGAGTACCGGAAAACTGTCTCAGTGAGTACCGGAAAATGGTAGAATCCAAACGAGTATCGAAAAATGGTAGAATCCAGGCCAGTACCCGAAAAAAGGAGAATCCGTGCGAGTACCGGAAAACTGTCCCGGTGAGTACTGGAAAATGGTAGAATCCAAACGAGTATAGAAAAATTGTAGAATCCGGGCCAGTACCCAAAAATGGGAGAATCCGTGCGAGTACCGGAAAACTGTCCCTGTGAGTACCGGAAAAGAGTAGAATCCGAACGAGTATCGAATAATGGTAGAATCCAGGCCAGTACCCGAAAAACGGAGAATCCGTGCGACTACCGGAAAACTGTCCCTGTGAGTACCGGAAAAGAGTAGAATCCGTGCGAGTACCGGAAAACTGTCCCAGTGAGTACCGGAAAATGGAAGAATCCGTGCGAGTATCGAAAAAGGGTAGAATCCGGGCTAGTACCTGAAAATGGGAGAATCCGTGCGAGTATCGAAAAAGGGTAGAATCCGGGCCAGTACCCGAAAATGGGAGAATCCGTGCGAGTACCGGAAAACTGTCCCTGTGAGTACCGAAAAAGAGTAGAATCCGAACGAGTATCGAAAAATGGTAGAATCCAGGCCAGTACCCGAAAAAAGGAGAATCCGTGCGAGTACCGGAAAACTGTCCCAGTGAGTACCTGAAAATGGAAGAATCCGTGCGAGTATCGAAAAAGGGTAGAATCCGGGCCAGTACCCGAAAATGGGAGAATCCGTGCGAGTACCGGAAAACTGTCCCTGTGAGTACCGGAAAAGAGTAGAATCCGAACGAGTATCGAAAAATGGAAGAATCCAGGCCAGTACCCGAAAAAGGGAGAATCCATGCGAGTACAGGAAAACTGTCCCAGTGAGTCTTGGAAATTGGTAGAATCCGTGCGAGTATCGAAAAAGAGTAGAATCCGGGCCAGTACCCGAAAAAGGGAGAATCCGTGCGAGTACCGGAAAACTGTGCCGGTGAGTACTGGAAAATGGTAGAATCCAAACGAGTATCTAAAAATGGTAGAATCCGGGCCAGTACCCGAAAATGGGAGAATCCGTGCGAGTACCGGAAAACTGTCCCGGTGAGTACTGGAAAATGGTAGAATCCAAACGAGTATCGAAAAATTGTAGAATCCGGGCCAGTACCCGAAAATGGGAGAATCCGTGCGAGTACCGGAAAATTGTCCCTGTGAGTACCGGAAAAGAGTAGAATCCGAACGAGTATCGAAAAATGGTAGAATCCAGGCCAGTAACCGAAAAACGGAGAATCCGTGCGACTACCGGAAAACTGTCCCTGTGAGTACCGGAAAAGAGTAGAATCCGAACGAGTATCGAAAAATTGTAGAATCCAGGCCAGTACCCGAAAAAAGGAGAATCCGTGCGAGTACCGGAAAACTGTCCCAGTGAGTACCGGAAAATGGAAGAATCCGTGCGAGTATCGAAAAAGGGTAGAATCCGGGCCAGTACCCGAAAATGGGAGAATCCGTGCGAGTACCGGAAAACTGTCCCTGTGAGTACCGAAAAAGAGTAGAATCCGAACGAGTATCGAAAAATGGTAGAATCCAGGCCAGTACCCGAAAAAAGGAGAATCCGTGCGAGTACCGGAAAACTGTCCCAGTGAGTACCGGAAAATGGAAGAATCCGTGCGAGTATCGAAAAAGGGTAGAATCCGGGCCAGTACCCGAAAATGGGAGAATCCGTGCGAGTACCGGAAAACTGTCCCTGTGAGTACCGGAAAAGAGTAGAATCCGAACGAGTATCGAAAAATGGAAGAATCCAGGCCAGTACCCGAAAAAGGGAGAATCCATGCGAGTACCGGAAAACTGTCCCAGTGAGTCTTGGAAATTGGTAGAATCCGTGCGAGTATCGAAAAAGAGTAGAATCCGGGCCAGTACCCGAAAAAGGGAGAATCCGTGCGAGTACCTGAAAACTGTGCCGGTGAGTGCTGGAAAATGGTAGAATCCAAACGAGTATCTAAAAATGGTAGAATCCGGGCCAGTACCCGAAAATGGGAGAATCCGTGCGAGTACCGGAAAACTGTCCCGGTGAGTACTGGAAAATGGTAGAATCCAAACGAGTATCGAAAAATTGTAGAATCCGGGCCAGTACCCAAAAATGGGAGAATCCGTGCGAGTACCGGAAAACTGTCCCTGTGAGTACCGGAAAAGAGTAGAATCCGAACGAGTATCGAAAAATGGAAGAATCCAGGCCAGTACCCGAAAAAGGGAGAATCCATGCGAGTACCGGAAAACTGTCCCAGTGAGTCTTGGAAATTGGTAGAATCCGTGCGAGTATCGAAAAAGAGTAGAATCCGGGCCAGTACCCGAAAAAGGGAGAATCCGTGCGAGTACCGGAAAACTGTGCCGGTGAGTACTGGAAAATGGTAGAATCCAAACGAGTATCTAAAAATGGTAGAATCCGGGCCAGTACCCGAAAATGGGAGAATCCGTGCGAGTACCGGAAAACTGTCCCGGTGAGTACTGGAAAATGGTAGAATCCAAACGAGTATAGAAAAATTGTAGAATCCGGGCCAGTACCCGAAAATGGGAGAATCCGTGCGAGTACCGGAAAACTGTCCCTGTGAGTACCGGAAAAGAGTAGAATCCGAACGAGTATCGAATAATGGTAGAATCCAGGCCAGTACCCGAAAAACGGAGAATCCGTGCGACTACCGGAAAACTGTCCCTGTGAGTACCGGAAAAGAGTAGAATCCGTGCGAGTACCGGAAAACTGTCCCAGTGAGTACCGGAAAATGGAAGAATCCGTGCGAGTATCGAAAAAGGGTAGAATCCGGGCTAGTACCTGAAAATGGGAGAATCCGTGCGAGTACCGGAAAACTGTCCCTGTGAGTACCGGAAAAGAGTAGAATCCGAACGAGTATCGAAAAATTGTAGAATCCAGGCCAGTACCCGAAAAAGGGAGAATCCGTGCGAGTACCGGAAAACTGTCTCAGTGAGTACCGGAAAATGGTAGAATCCAAACGAGTATCGAAAAATGGTAGAATCCAGGCCAGTACCCGAAAAAAGGAGAATCCGTGCGAGTACCGGAAAACTGTCCCTGTGAGTACCGGAAAATAGTAGAATCCGAACGAGTATCGAAAAATGATAGAATCCAGGCCAGTACCCGAAAAAGGGAGAATCCGTGCGAGTACCGGAAAACTGTCCCTGTGAGTACCGGAAAAGAGTAGAATCCGAACGAGTTTCGAAAAATGGTAGAATCCAGGCCAGTACCCGAAAAAGGGAGAATACGTGCGAGTACCGGAAAACTGTCACAGTGAGTACCGGAAAATGGTAGAATCCGTGCGAGTATCGACAAAGAGTAGAATCCGGGCCAGTACCCGAAAAAAGGAGAATCCGTGCGAGTACCGGAAAACTGTCCCGGTGAGTACTGGAAAATGGTAGAATCCAAACGAGTATCGAAAAATGGTAGAATCCGGGCCAGTACCCGAAAATGGGAGAATCCGTGCGAGTACCGGAAAACTATCCCTGTGAGTACCGGAAAAGAGTAGAATCCGAACGAGTATCGAAAAATGGTACAATCCAGGCCAGTACCCGAAAAAGGGAGAATCCGTGCGAGTACCGGAAAACTGTCCCAGTGAGTCTTGGAAAATGGTAGAATCCAAACGAGTAACTAAAAATGGTAGAATCCGGGCCAGTACCCGAAAATGGGAGAATCCGTGCGAGTACCGGAAAACTGTCCCGGTGAGTACTCGAAAATGGTAGAATCCAAACGAGTATAGAAAAATTGTAGAATCCGGGCCAGTACCCGAAAATGGAAGAATCCGTGAGAGTACCGGAAAATTGTCCCTGTGAGTACCGGAAAAGAGTAGAATCCGAACGAGTATCGAAAAATTGTAGAATCCAGGCCAGTACCCGAAAAAGGGAGAATCCGTGCGACTACCGGAAAACTGTCCCAGTGAGTACCGGAAAATGGTAGAATCCAAACGAGTATCGAAAAATGGTAGAATCCAGGCCAGTACCCGAAAAAGGGAGAATCCGTGCGAGTACCGGAAAACTGTCCCTGTGAGTACCGGAAAATAGTAGAATCCGAACGAGTATCGAAAAATTGTAGAATCCAGGCCAGTACCCGAAAAAGGGAGAATCCGTGTGAGTACCGAAAAACTGTCCCAGTGAGTACCGGAAAATGGTAGAATCCGTCCGAGAATCGAAAAAGGGTAGAATCCGGGCCAGTACCTGAAAAATGGAGAATCCGTGCGAGTACCGGAAAACTGTCCCGGTGAGTACTGGAAAATGGTAGAATCCAAAATGGTAGAATCCGGCCCAGTACCCGAAAATGGGAGAATCCGTGCGAGTACCGGAAAACTGTCCCGGTGAGTACTGGAA
The DNA here is from genome assembly GCA_945999865.1 of Vitis cinerea var. helleri x Vitis rupestris. Classification (NCBI taxonomy): domain Eukaryota; kingdom Viridiplantae; phylum Streptophyta; class Magnoliopsida; order Vitales; family Vitaceae; genus Vitis; species Vitis cinerea var. helleri x Vitis rupestris. The sequence continues at coordinate 9,781,550 of OX253932.1, forward strand.
AATGGTAGAATCCAAACGAGTATCTAAAAATGGTAGAATCCGGGCCAGTACCCGAAAATGGGAGAATCCGTGCGAGTACCGGAAAACTGTCCCAGTGAGTACTGGAAAATGGTAGAATCCAAACGAGTATCGAAAAATTGTAGAATCCGGGCCAGTACCCGAAAAAGGGAGAATCCGTGTGAGTACCGAAAAACTGTCCCAGTGAGTACCGGAAAATGGTAGAATCCGTGCGAGAATCGAAAAAGGGTAGAATCCGGGCCAGTACCTGAAAAAGGGAGAATCCGTGCGAGTACCGGAAAACTGTCCCGGTGAGTACTGGAAAATGGTAGAATCCAAAATGGTAGAATCCGGCCCAGTACCCGAAAATGGGAGAATCCGTGCGAGTACCGGAAAACTGTCCCGGTGAGTACTGGAAAATGGTAGAATCCAAACGAGTATCTAAAAATGGTAGAATCCGGGCCAGTACCCGAAAATGGGAGAATCCGTGCGAGTACCGGAAAACTGTCCCAGTGAGTACTGGAAAATGGTAGAATCCAAACGAGTATCGAAAAATTGTAGAATCCGGGCCAGTACCCGAAAATGGGAGAATCCGTGCGAGTACCGGAAAATTGTCCCTGTGAGTACCGGAAAAGAGTAGAATCCGAACGAGTATCGAAAAATGGTAGAATCCAGGCCAGTACCCGAAAAAGGGAGAATCCGTGTGAGTACCGAAAAACTGTCCCAGTGAGTACCGGAAAATGGTAGAATCCGTGCGAGAATCGAAAAAGGGTAGAATCCGGGCCAGTACCTGAAAAAGGGAGAATCCGTGCGAGTACCGGAAAACTGTCCCGGTGAGTACTGGAAAATGGTAGAATCCAAAATGGAAGAATCCGGCCCAGTACCCGAAAATGGGAGAATCCGTGCGAGTACCGGAAAACTGTCCCGGTGAGTACTGGAAAATGGTAGAATCCAAACGAGTATCTAAAAATGGTAGAATCCGGGCCAGTACCCGAAAATGGGAGAATCCGTGCGAGTACCGGAAAACTGTCCCAGTGAGTACTGGAAAATGGTAGAATCCAAACGAGTATCGAAAAATTGTAGAATCCGGGCCAGTACCCGAAAATGGGAGAATCCGTGCGAGTACCGGAAAATTGTCCCTCTGAGTACCGGAAAAGAGTAGAATCCGAACGAGTATCGAAAAATGGTAGAATCCAGGCCAGTACCCGAAAAACGGAGAATCCGTGCGACTACCGGAAAACTGTCCCTGTGAGTACCGGAAAAGAGTAGAATCCGAACGAGTATCGAAAAATGGTAGAATCCCGGCCAGTACCCGAAAAAGGGAGAATCCGTGCGAGTACCGGAAAACTGTCCCAGTGAGTACCGGAAAATGGTAGAATCCAAACGAGTATCGAAAAATGGTAGAATCCAGGCCAGTACCCGAAAAAGGGAGAATCCGTGCGAGTACCGGAAAACTGTCCCTGTGAGTACCGGAAAATAGTTGAATCCGTGCGACTATCGAAAAAGGGAGAATTCGTGCGAGTACCGCAAACTATCCCTGTGAGTACCGGAAAATGGTACAATCCAAACGAGTATCGAAAGATGGTAGAATCCAGGCCAGTACCCGAAAATGGGAGAATCCGTGCGAGTACCAGAAAACTGTCCCTCTGAATACCGGAAAATAGTAGAATCCGAACGAGTATCGAAAAATGGTAGAATCCAGGCCAGTACCTGAAAAAGGGAGAATCCGTACGAGTACCGGAAAACTGTCCCAGTGAGTACCGGAAAATGGCAGAATCCGTGCGAGTATCGAAAAAGGGTAGAATCGGGGCCAGTACCCGAAAAAGGGAGAATCCGTGCGAGTACCAGAAAAGTGTCCCGGTGAGTACTGGAAAATGGTAGAATCCAAACGAGTATCGAAAAATGGTAGAATCCAGGCAAGTACCCGAAAATGGGAGAATCCGTGCGAGTACCGGAAAACTGTCCCTGTGAGTACCGAAAAATAGTAGAATCCGTGCGACTATCGAAAAAGGGAGAATTCGTGCGAGTACCGCAAACTATCCCTGTGAGTACCGGAAAATGGTACAATCCAAACAAGTATCGAAAAATGGTAGAATCCAGGCCAGTACCCGAAAATGGGAGAATCCGTGCGAGTACCAGAAAACTGTCCCTGTGAATACCGAAAATAGTAGAATCCGAACGAGTATCGAAAAATGGTAGAATCCAGGCCAGTACCCGAAAATGGGAGAATCCGTGCGAGTACCGGAAAACTGTCCTAATGAGTACCGGAAAATGGTAGAATCCGTGCGAGTATCGAAAAAGGGTAGAATCCGGGCCAGTGCCCGAAAAAGGGAGAATCCGTGCGAGTACCGGAAAAGTGTCCCGGTAAGTACTGGAAAATGGTAGAATCCAAACGAGTATCGAAAAATAGTAGAATCCTGGCCAGTACCCGAAAATGGGAGAATCCGTGCGAGTACCGGAAAACTGCCCCTGTGAGTACCGGAAAATAGTAGAATCCGAACGAGTATCGAAAAATGGTAGAATCTAGGCCAGTACCCGAAAATGGGAGAATCCGTCCGAGTACCGGAAAACTGTCCCTGTGAGTACCGGAAAATAGTAGAATCCGTGCGACTATCGAAAAAGGGAGAATTCGTGCGAGTACCGCAAACTATCCCTGTGAGTACCGGAAAATGGTACAATCCAAACGAGTATCGAAAAATGGTAGAATCCAGGCCAGTACCCGAAAATGGGAGAATCCGTGCGAGTACCAGAAAACTGTCCCTGTGAATACCGAAAAATAGTAGAATCCGAACGAGTATCGAAAAATGGTAGAATCCAGGCCAGTACCTGAAAAAGGGAGAATCCGTACGAGTACCGAAAAACTGTCCCAGTGAGTACCGGAAAATGGTAGAATCCGTGCGAGTATCGAAAAAGGGTAGAATCCGGGCCAGTACCCGAAAAAGGGAGAATCCGTGCGAGTACCGGAAAAGTGCCCCGGTAAGTACTGGAAAATGGTAGAATCCAAACGAGTATTGAAAAATGGTAGAATCCTGGCCAGTACCCGAAAATGGGAGAATCCGTGCGAGTACCGGAAAACTGTCCCTGTGAGTACCTGAAAATAGTAGAATCCGAACGAGTATCGAAAAATGGTAGAATCCAGGCCAGTACCCGAAAATATGAGAATCCGTGCGAGTACCGGAAAACTGTCCCTGTGAGTACCGGAAAATAGTAGAATCCGTGCGACTATCGAAAAAGGGAGAATTCGTGCGAGTACCGCAAACTATCCCTGTGAGTACCGGAAAATGGTACAATCCAAACGAGTATCGAAAAATGGTAGAATCCAGGCCAGTACCCGAAAATGGGAGAATCCGTGCGAGTACCAGAAAACTGTCCCTGTGAATACCGAAAAATAGTAGAATCCGAACGAGTATCGAAAAATGGTAGAATCCAGGCCAGTACCTGAAAAAGGGAGAATCCGTACGAGTACCGAAAAACTGTCCCAGTGAGTACCGGAAAATGGTAGAATCCGTGCGAGTATCGAAAAAGGGTAGAATCCGGGCCAGTACCCGAAAAAGGGAGAATCCGTGCGAGTACCGGAAAAGTGCCCCGGTAAGTACTGGAAAATGGTAGAATCCAAACGAGTATTGAAAAATGGTAGAATCCTGGCCAGTACCCGAAAATGGGAGAATCCGTGCGAGTACCGGAAAACTGTCCCTGTGAGTACCTGAAAATAGTAGAATCCGAACGAGTATCGAAAAATGGTAGAATCCAGGCCAGTACCCGAAAATATGAGAATCCGTGCGAGTACCGGAAAACTGTCCCTGTGAGTACCGGAAAATAGTAGAATCCGTGCGACTATCGAAAAAGGGAGAATTCGTGCGAGTACCGCAAACTATCCCTGTGAGTACCGGAAAATGGTACAATCCAAACGAGTATCGAAAAATGGTAGAATCCAGGCCAGTACCCGAAAATGGGAGAATCCGTGCGAGTACCAGAAAACTGTCCCTGTGAATACCGGAAAATAGTAGAATCCGAACGAGTATCGAAAAATGGTAGAATCCAGGCCAGTACCTGAAAAAGGGAGAATCCGTACGAGTACCGGAAAACTGTCCCAGTGAGTACCGGAAAATGGTAGAATCCGTGCGAGTATGGAAAAAGGGTAGAACCGGGGCCAGTACCCGAAAAAGGGAGAATCCGTGCGAGTACCAGAAAAGTGTCCTGGTGAGTACTGGAAAATGGTAGAATCCAAACGAGTATCGAAAAATGGTAGAATCCAGGCCAGTACCCGAAAATGGGAGAATCCGTGCGTGTACCGGAAAACTGTCCCAATGAGTACCGGAAAATGGTAGAATCCGTGCGAGTATCGAAAAAGGGTAGAATCCGGGCCAGTACCCGAAAAAGGGAGAATTCGTGCGAGTACCAGAAAAGTGTCCCGGTAAGTACTGGAAAATGGTAGAATCCAAACGAGTATCGAAAAATGGTAGAATCCTGGCCAGTACCCGAAAATTGGAGAATCCGTGCGAGTACCGGAAAACTGTCCCAGTGAGTACCGGAAAATGGTAGAATCCGTGCGAGTATCGAAAAAGGGTAGAATCCGGGCGAGTACCCGAAAAAGGGAGAATCCGTGCGAGTACCGGAAAAGTGCCCCGGTAAGTACTGGAAAATGGTAGAATCCAAACGAGTATCGAAAAATGGTAGAATCCTGGCCAGTACCCGAAAAAGGGAGAATCCATGCGAGTACCGGAAAACTGTCCCAGTGAGTCTTGGAAATTGGTAGAATCCGTGCGAGTATCGAACAAGGGTAGAATCCGGGCGAGTACCCGAAAAAGGGAGAATCCGTGCGAGTACCGGAAACGTGCCCCGGTAAGTACTGGAAAATGGTAGAATCCAAACGAGTATCGAAAAATGGTAGAATCCTGGCCAGTACCCGAAAATGGGAGAATCCGTGCGAGTACCGGAAAACTGTCCCTGTGAGTACCGACAAATAGTAGAATCCGAACGAGTATCGAAAAATGGTAGAATCCAGGCCAGTACCCGAAAATGGGAGAATCCGTGCGAGTACCGGAAAACTGTCCCTGTGAGTACCGGAAAATAGTAGACTCCGTGCGACTATCGAAAAAGGGAGAATTCGTGCGAGTACCGCAAACTATCCCTGTGAGTACCGAAAAATGGTACAATCCAAACGAGTATCGAAAAATGGTAGAATCCAGGCCAGTACCCGAAAATGGGAGAATCCGTGCGAGTACCAGAAAACTGTCCCTGTGAATACCGGAAAATAGTAGAATCCGAACGAGTATCGAAAAATGGTAGAATCCAGGCCAGTACCTGAAAAAGGGAGAATCCGTACGAGTACCGGAAAACTGTCCCAGTGAGTACCGGAAAATGGTAGAATCCGTGCGAGTATGGAAAAAGGGTAGAATCGGGGCCAGTACCCGAAAAAGGGAGAATCCGTGCGAGTACCAGAAAAGTGTCCTGGTGAGTACTGGAAAATGGTAGAATCCAAACGAGTATCGAAAAATGGTAGAATCCAGGCCAGTACCCGAAAATGGGAGAATCCGTGCGTGTACCGGAAAACTTTCCCAATGAGTACCGGAAAATGGTAGAATCCGTGCGAGTATCGAAAAAGGGTAGAATCCGGGCCAGTACCCGAAAAAGGGAGAATTCGTGCGAGTACCAGAAAAGTGTCCCGGTAAGTATTGGAAAATGGTAGAATCCAAACGAGTATCGAAAAATGGTAGAATCCTGGCCAGTACCCGAAAATTGGAGAATCCGTGCGAGTACCGGAAAACTGTCCCAGTGAGTACCGGAAAATGGTAGAATCCGTGCGAGTATCGAAAAAGGGTAGAATCCGGGCGAGTACCCGAAAAAGGGAGAATCCGTGCGAGTACCGGAAAAGTGCCCCGGTAAGTACTGGAAAATGGTAGAATCCAAACGAGTATCGAAAAATGGTAGAATCCTGGCCAGTACCCGAAAAAGGGAGAATCCATGCGAGTACCGGAAAACTGTCCCAGTGAGTCTTGGAAATTGGTAGAATCCGTGCGAGTATCGAAAAAGGGTAGAATCCGGGCGAGTACCCGAAAAAGGGAGAATCCGTGCGAGTACCGGAAACGTGCCCCGGTAAGTACTGGAAAATGGTAGAATCCAAACGAGTATCGAAAAATGGTAGAATCCTGGCCAGTACCCGAAAATGGGAGAATCCGTGCGAGTACCGGAAAACTGTCCCTGTGAGTACCGACAAATAGTAGAATCCGAACGAGTATCGAAAAATGGTAGAATCCTGGCCAGTACCCGAAAATGGGAGAATCCGTGCGAGTACCAGAAAACTGTCCCTGTGAGTACCGGAAAATAGTTGAATCCGTGCGACTATCGAAAAAGGGAGAATTCGTGCGAGTACCGCAAACTATCCCTGTGAGTACCGGAAAATGGTACAATCCAAACGAGTATCGAAAGATGGTAGAATCCAGGCCAGTACCCGAAAATGGGAGAATCCGTGCGAGTACCAGAAAACTATCCCTGTGAATACCGGAAAATAGTAGAATCCGAACGAGTATCGAAAAATGGTAGAATCCAGGCCAGTACCTGAAAAAGGGAGAATCCGTACGAGTACCGGAAAACTGTCCCAGTGAGTACCGGAAAATGGCAGAATCCGTGCGAGTATCGAAAAAGGGTAGAATCGGGGCCAGTACCCGAAAAAGGGAGAATCCGTGCGAGTACCAGAAAAGTGTCCCGGTGAGTACTGGAAAATGGTAGAATCCAAACGAGTATCGAAAAATGGTAGAATCCAGGCAAGTACCCGAAAATGGGAGAATCCGTGCGAGTACCGGAAAACTGTCCCTGTGAGTACCGGAAAATAGTAGAATCCGTGCGACTATCGAAAAAGGGAGAATTCGTGCGAGTACCGCAAACTATCCCTGTGAGTACCGGAAAATGGTACAATCCAAACAAGTATCGAAAAATGGTAGAATCCAGGCCAGTACCCGAAAATGGGAGAATCCGTGCGAGTACCAGAAAACTGTCCCTGTGAATACCGAAAATAGTAGAATCCGAACGAGTATCGAAAAATGGTAGAATCCAGGCCAGTACCTGAAAAAGGGAGAATCCGTACGAGTACCGGAAAACTGTCCCAGTGAGTACCGGAAAATGGTAGAATCCGTGCGAGTATCGAAAAAGGGTAGAATCGGGGCCAGTACCCGAAAAAGGGAGAATCCGTGCGAGTACCAGAAAAGTGTCCCGGTGAGTACTGGAAAATGGTAGAATCCAAACGAGTATCGAAAAATGGTAGAATCCAGGCCAGTACCCGAAAAACGGAGAATCCGTGCGAGTACCGGAAAACTGTCCCTGTGAGTACCGGAAAAGAGTAGAATCCGAACGAGTATCGAAAAATGGTAGAATCCCGGCCAGTACCCGAAAAAGGGAGAATCCGTGCGTGTACCGGAAAACTGTCCTAATGAGTACCGGAAAATGGTAGAATCCGTGCGAGTATCGAAAAAGGGTAAAATCCGGGCCAGTACCCGAAAAAGGGAGAATCCGTGCGAGTACCGGAAAAGTGTACCGGTACGTACTGGAAAATGGTAGAATCCAAACGAGTATCGAAAAATGGTAGAATCCTGGCCAGTACCCGAAAATGGGAGAATCCGTGCGAGTACCGGAAAACTGTCCCTGCGAGTACCGGAAAATAGTAGAATCCGAACGAGTATCGAAAAATGGTAGAATCCAGGCCAGTACCCGAAAATGGGAGAATCCGTGCGAGTACCGGAAAACTGTCCCTGTGAGTACCGGAAAATAGTAGAATCCGTGCGACTATCGAAAAAGGGAGAATCCGTGCGAGTACCGCAAACTATCCTTGTGTGTACCGGAAAATGGTAGAGTCCAAACGAGTATCGAAAAATGGTAGAATCCAGGCCAGTACCTGAAAAAGGGAGAATCCGTGCGAGTACCGGAAAAGTGTCCCTGTGAGTACCGGAAAATGGTAGAATCCGTGCGACTATCGAAAAAGGGTAGAATCCGGGCCAGTACCCGAAAAAGGGAGAATCCGTGCGAGTACCAGAAAAGTGTCCCGGTGAGTATTGGAAAATGGTAGAATCGAAACGAGTATCGAAAAATGGTAGAATCCTGGCCAGTACCTGAAAAAGGGAGAATCCGTGCGAGTACCGGAAAAGTGTCCCTGTGAGTACCGGAAAATGGTAGAATCTGTGCGACTATCGAAAAAGGGTAGAATCCGGGCCAGTACCCGAAAAAGGGAGAATCCGTGCGAGTACCAGAAAAGTGTCCTGGTGAGTACAGGAAAATGGTAGAATCGAAACGAGTACCGAAAAATGGTAGAATCCTGGCCAGTACCCGAAAATTGGAGAATCCAGGCCAGTACCCAAAAATGGGAGAATCCGTGCGAGTACCGGAAAACTGTCCCTGTGAGTACCGGAAAATAGTAGAATCCGTGCGACTATCGAAAAAGGGAGAATTCGTGCGAGTACCGCAAACTATCCCTGTGTGTACCGGAAAATGGTAGAGTCCAAACGAGTATCGAAAAATGGTAGAATCCAGGCCAGTACCCGAAAATGGGAGAATCCGTGCGAGTACCAGAAAACTGTCCCTGTGAGTACCGGAAAATAGTAGAATCCGAACGAGTATCGAAAAATGGTAGAATCCAGGCCAGTACCTGAAAAAGGGAGAATCCGTGCGAGTACCGGAAAACTGTCCCAGTGAGTACCGGAAAATGGTAGAATCCGTGCGACTATCGAAAAAGGGTAGAATCCGGGCGAGTACCCGAAAAAGGGAGAATCCGTGCGAGTACCAGAAGAGTGTCCCGGTGAGTACTGGAAAATTGTAGAATCGAAACGAGTGTCGAAAAATGGTAGAATCCTGGCCAGTACCCGAAAATGGGAGAATCCGTGCGAGTACCAGAAAACTGTCCCTGTGAGTACCGGAAAATAGTAGAATCCGAACGAGTATCGAAAAATGGTAGAATCCAGGCCAGTACCTGAAAAAGGGAGAATCCGTGCGAGTACCGGAAAAGTGTCCCTGTGAGTACCGGAAAATGGTAGAATCCGTGCGACTATCGAAAAAGGGTAGAATCCGGGCCAGTACCCGAAAAAGGGAGAATCCGTGCGAGTACCAGAAAAGTGTCCCGGTGAGTACTGGAAAATGGTAGAATCGAAACGAGTATCGAAAAATGGTAGAATCCTGGCCAGTACCCGAAAATTGGAGAATCCGTGCGAGTACCGGAAAACTGTCCCTGTGAGTACCGGAAAATAGTAGAATCCGAACGAGTATCGAAAAATGGTAGAATCCAGGCCAGTACCCGAAAATGGGAGAATCCGTGCGAGTACCGGAAAACTGTCCCAGTGAGTACCGGAAAATGGTAGAATCCGTGCGAGTATCGAAAAAGGGTAGAATCCGGGCCAGTACCCGAAAAAGGGAGAATCCGTGCAAGTACCAGAAAAGTGTCCCGGTGAGTACTGGAAAATGGTAGAATCCAAACGAGTATCGAAAAATGGTAGAATCCTGGCCAGTACCCGAAAATGGGAGAATCCGTGCGAGTACCGGAAAACTGTCCCTGTGAGTACCGAAAAATAGTAGAATCCGAACGAGTATCGAAAAATGGTAGAATCCAGGCCAGTACCCGAAAAAGGGAGAATCCGTGCAAGTACCAGAAAAGTGTCCCGGTGAGTACTGGAAAATGGTAGAATCCAAACGAGTATCGAAAAATTGTAGAATCCAGGCCAGTACCCGAAAATGGGAGAATCCGTGCGAGTACCGGAAAACTGTCCCAGTGAGTACCGGAAAATGGTAGAATCCGTGCGAGTATCGAAAAAGGGTAGAATCCGGGCCAGTACCCGAAAAAGGGAGAATCCGTGCAAGTACCAGAAAAGTGTCCCGGTGAGTACTGGAAAATGGTAGAATCCAAACGAGTATCGAAAAACTGTAGAATCCAGGCCAGTACCCGAAAATGGGAGAATCCGTGCGAGTACCGGAAAACTGTCCCAATGAGTACCGGAAAATGGTAGAATCCGTGCGAGTATCGAAAAAGGGTAGAATCCTGGCCAGTACCCGAAAATGGGAGAATCCGTGCGAGTACCGGAAAACTGTCCCTGTGAGTACCGGAAAATAGTAGAATCCGAACGAGTATCGAAAAATGGTAGAATCCAGGCCAGTACCCGAAAATGGGAGAATCCGTGCGAGTACCGGAAAATGGTAGAATCCGTGCGAGTATCGAAAAAGGGTAGAATCCGGGCCAGTACCCGAAAAAGGGAGAATCCGTGCAAGTACCAGAAAAGTGTCCCGGTGAGTACTGGAAAATGGTAGAATCCAAACGAGTATCGAAAAATTGTAGAATCCAGGCCAGTACCCGAAAATGGGAGAATCCGTGCGAGTACCGGAAAACTGTCCCAATGAGTACCGGAAAATGGTAGAATCCGTGCGAGTATCGAAAAAGGGTAGAATCCGGGCCAGTACCCGAAAAAGGGAGAATCCGTGCGAGTACCGGAAAACTGTCCCTGTGAGTACCGAAAAATAGTAGAATCCGAACGAGTATCGAAAAATGGTAGAATCCAGGCCAGTACCTGAAAAAGGGAGAATCCGTGCGAGTATCGGAAAACTGTCCCAGTGAGTACCGAAAAATGGTAGAATCCTGGCCAGTACCTGAAAATGGGAGAATCCGTGCGAGTACCGGAAAACTGTCCCTGTGAGTACCGGAAAATAGTAGAATCCGAACGAGTATCGAAAAATGGTAGAATCCAGGCCAGTACCCGAAAATGGGAGAATCCGTACGAGTACCGGAAAATTGTCCCTGTGAGTACCGGAAAATAGTAGAATCCGAACGAGTATCGAAAAATGGTAGAATCCAGGCCAGTACCCGAAAATGGGAGAATCCGTGCGAGTACCGGAAAACTGTCCCTGTGAGTACCGGAAAATAGTAGAATCCGAACGAGTATCGAAAAGTGGTAGAATCCAGGCCAGTACCCGAAAATGGGAGAATCCGTGCGAGTACCGGAAAACTGTCCCAGTGAGTACCGGAAAATGGTAGAATCCGTGCGAGTATCGAAAAAGGGTAGAATCCGGGCCAGTACCCGAAAAAGGGAGAATCCGTGCAAGTACCAGAAAAGTGTCCCGGTGAGTACTGGAAAATGGTAGAATCCAAACGAGTATCGAAAAACTGTAGAATCCAGGCCAGTACCCGAAAATGGGAGAATCCGTGCGAGTACCGGAAAACTGTCCCAATGAGTACCGGAAAATGGTAGAATCCGTGCGAGTATCGAAAAAGGGTAGAATCCGGGCCAGTACCCGAAAAAGGGAGAATCCGTGCGAGTACCGGAAAAGTGTCCCGGTAAGTACTGGAAAATGGTAGAATCGAAACGAGTATCGAAAAATGGTAGAATCCTGGCCAGTACCCGAAAATGGGAGAATCCGTGCGAGTACCGGAAAACTGTCCCTGTGAGTACCGGAAAATAGTAGAATCCGAACGAGTATCGAAAAATGGTAGAATCCAGGCCAGTACCTGAAAAAGGGAGAATCCGTGCGAGTATCGGAAAACTGTCCCAGTGAGTACCGAAAAATGGTAGAATCCGGGCCAGTACCCGAAAAAGGGAGAATCCGTGCGAGTACCGGAAAAGTGTCCCGGTAAGTACTGGAAAATGGTAGAATCCAAACGAGTATCGAAAAATGGTAGAATCCTGGCCAGTACCCGAAAATGGGAGAATCCGTGCGAGTACCGGAAAACTGTCCCTGTGAGTACCGGAAAATAGTAGAATCCGAACGAGTATCGAAAAATGGTAGAATCCAGGCCAGTACCTGAAAAAGGGAGAATCCGTGCGAGTATCGGAAAACTGTCCCAGTGAGTACCGAAAAATGGTAGAATCCTGGCCAGTACCCGAAAATGGGAGAATCCGTGCGAGTACCGGAAAACTGTCCCTGTGAGTACCGGAAAATAGTAGAATCCGAACGAGTATCGAAAAATGGTAGAATCCAGGCCAGTACCCGAAAATGGGAGAATCCGTACGAGTACCGGAAAACTGTCCCTGTGAGTACCGGAAAATAGTAGAATCCGAACGAGTATCGAAAAATGGTAGAATCCAGGCCAGTACCCGAAAATGGGAGAATCCGTGCGAGTACCGGAAAACTGTCCCTGTGAGTACCGGAAAATAGTAGAATCCGAACGAGTATCGAAAAATGGTAGAATCCAGGCCAGTACCCGAAAATGGGAGAATCCGTGCGAGTACCGGAAAACTGTCCCAGTGAGTACCGGAAAATGGTAGAATCCGTGCGAGTATCGAAAAAGGGTAGAATCCGGGCCAGTACCCGAAAAAGGGAGAATCCGTGCAAGTACCAGAAAAGTGTCCCGGTGAGTACTGGAAAATGGTAGAATCCAAACGAGTATCGAAAAATGGTAGAATCCTGGCCAGTACCCGAAAATGGGAGAATCCGTGCGAGTACCGGAAAACTGTCCCTGTGAGTACCGAAAAATAGTAGAATCCGAACGAGTATCGAAAAATGGTAGAATCCAGGCCAGTACCCGAAAAAGGGAGAATCCGTGCAAGTACCAGAAAAGTGTCCCGGTGAGTACTGGAAAATGGTAGAATCCAAACGAGTATCGAAAAATTGTAGAATCCAGGCCAGTACCCGAAAATGGGAGAATCCGTGCGAGTACCGGAAAACTGTCCCAGTGAGTACCGGAAAATGGTAGAATCCGTGCGAGTATCGAAAAAGGGTAGAATCCGGGCCAGTACCCGAAAAAGGGAGAATCCGTGCAAGTACCAGAAAAGTGTCCCGGTGAGTACTGGAAAATGGTAGAATCCAAACGAGTATCGAAAAACTGTAGAATCCAGGCCAGTACCCGAAAATGGGAGAATCCGTGCGAGTACCGGAAAACTGTCCCAATGAGTACCGGAAAATGGTAGAATCCGTGCGAGTATCGAAAAAGGGTAGAATCCTGGCCAGTACCCGAAAATGGGAGAATCCGTGCGAGTACCGGAAAACTGTCCCTGTGAGTACCGGAAAATAGTAGAATCCGAACGAGTATCGAAAAATGGTAGAATCCAGGCCAGTACCCGAAAATGGGAGAATCCGTGCGAGTACCGGAAAATGGTAGAATCCGTGCGAGTATCGAAAAAGGGTAGAATCCGGGCCAGTACCCGAAAAAGGGAGAATCCGTGCAAGTACCAGAAAAGTGTCCCGGTGAGTACTGGAAAATGGTAGAATCCAAACGAGTATCGAAAAACTGTAGAATCCAGGCCAGTACCCGAAAATGGGAGAATCCGTGCGAGTACCGGAAAACTGTCCCAATGAGTACCGGAAAATGGTAGAATCCGTGCGAGTATCGAAAAAGGGTAGAATCCTGGCCAGTACCCGAAAATGGGAGAATCCGTGCGAGTACCGGAAAACTGTCCCTGTGAGTACCGGAAAATAGTAGAATCCGAACGAGTATCGAAAAATGGTAGAATCCAGGCCAGTACCCGAAAATGGGAGAATCCGTGCGAGTACCGGAAAATGGTAGAATCCGTGCGAGTATCGAAAAAGGGTAGAATCCGGGCCAGTACCCGAAAAAGGGAGAATCCGTGCAAGTACCAGAAAAGTGTCCCGGTGAGTACTGGAAAATGGTAGAATCCAAACGAGTATCGAAAAATTGTAGAATCCAGGCCAGTACCCGAAAATGGGAGAATCCGTGCGAGTACCGGAAAACTGTCCCAATGAGTACCGGAAAATGGTAGAATCCGTGCGAGTATCGAAAAAGGGTAGAATCCGGGCCAGTACCCGAAAAAGGGAGAATCCGTGCGAGTACCGGAAAACTGTCCCTGTGAGTACCGAAAAATAGTAGAATCCGAACGAGTATCGAAAAATGGTAGAATCCAGGCCAGTACCTGAAAAAGGGAGAATCCGTGCGAGTATCGGAAAACTGTCCCAGTGAGTACCGAAAAATGGTAGAATCCGGGCCAGTACCCGAAAAAGGGAGAATCCGTGCGAGTACCAGAAAAGTGTCCCGGTGAGTACTGGAAAATGGTAGAATCCAAACGAGTATCGAAAAATGGTAGAATCCTGGCCAGTACCCGAAAATTGGAGAATCCGTGCGAGTACCGGAAAACTGTCCCTGTGAGTACCGGAAAATAGTAGAATCCGAACGAGTATCGAAAAATGGTAGAATCCAGGCCAGTACCCCGAAAATGGGAGAATCCGTGTGAGTACCGGAAAACTGTCCCTGTGAGTACCGGAAAATAGTAGAATCCGAACGAGTATCGAAAAATGGTAGAATCCAGGCCAGTACCCTAAAATGGGAGAATCCGTGCGAGTAGCGGAAAACTGTCCCTGTGAGTACCGGAAAATAGTAGAATCCGAACGAGTATCGAAAAATGGTAGAATCCAGGCCAGTACCTGAAAAAGGGAGAATCCGTGCGAGTATCGGAAAACTGTCCCAATGAGTACCGAAAAATGGTAGAATCCTGGCCAGTACCCGAAAAAGGGAGAATCCGTGCGAGTACCAGAAAAGTGTCCCGGTGAGTACTGGAAAATGGTAGAATCCAAACGAGTATCGAAAAATGGTAGAATCCTGGCCAGTACCCGAAAATTGGAGAATCCGTGCGAGTACCGGAAAACTGTCCCTGTGAGTACCGGAAAATAGTAGAATCCGAACGAGTATCGAAAAATGGTAGAATCCAGGCAAGTACCCGAAAATGGGAGAATCCGTGTGAGTACCGGAAAACTGTCCCTGTGAGTACCGGAAAAAAGTAGCATCCGAACGAGTATCGAAAAATAGTAGAATCCAGGCCAGTACCTGAAAAAGGGAGAATCCGTGCGAGTATCGGAAAACTGTCCCAGTGAGTACCGAAAAATGGTAGAATCCAGGCCAGTACCCGAAAATGGGAGAATCCGTGCGAGTACCGGAAAACTGTCCCTGTGAGTACCGGAAAATAGTAGAATCGGAACGAGTATCGAAAAATGGTAGAATCCAGGCCAGTACCCGAAAATGGGAGAATCCGTGCGAGTACCGGAAAACTGTCCCTGTGAGTACCGGAAAATAGTAGAATCCGAACGAGTATCGAAAAATGGTAGAATCCAGGCCAGTACCCGAAAATGGGAGAATCCGTGCGAGTACCGGAAAACTGTCCCAGTGAGTACCGGAAAATGGTAGAGTCCGTGCGAGTATCGAAAAAGGGTAGAATCCGGGCCAGTACCCGAAAAAGGGAGAATCCGTGCGAGTACCAGAAAAGTGTCCCGGTGAGTACTGGAAAATGGTAGAATCCAAACGAGTATCGAAAAATGGTAGAATCCAGGCCAGTACCCGAAAATGGGAGAATCCGTGCGAGTACCGGAAAACTGTCCCAATGAGTACCGGAAAATGGTAGAATCCGAACGAGTATCGAAAAATGGTAGAATCCAGGCCAGTACCCGAAAATGGGAGAATCCGTGCGAGTACCGGAAAACTGTCCCAGTGAGTACCGGAAAATGGTAGAATCCGTGCGAGTATCGAAAAAGGGTAGAATCCGGGCCCGTACCCGAAAAAGGGAGAATCCGTGCAAGTACCAGAAAAGTGTCCTGGTGAGTACTGGAAAATGGTAGAATCCAAACGAGTATCGAAAAATGGTAGAATCCAGGCAAGTACCCGAAAATGGGAGAATCCGTGTGAGTACCGGAAAACTGTCCCTGTGAGTACCGAAAAATAGTAGAATCCGAACGAGTATCGAAAAATGGTAGAATCCAGGCCAGTACCTGAAAAAGGGAGAATCCGTGCGAGTATCGGAAAACTGTCCCAGTGAGTACCGAAAAATGGTAGAATCCGGGCCAGTACCCGAAAAAGGGAGAATCCGTGCGAGTACCGGAAAAGTGTCCCGGTAAGTACTGGAAAATGGTAGAATCCAAACGAGTATCGAAAAATGGTAGAATCCTGGCCAGTACCCGAAAATGGGAGAATCCGTACGAGTACCGGAAAACTGTCCCTGTGAGTACCGGAAAATAGTAGAATCCGAACGAGTATCGAAAAATGGTAGAATCCAGGCCAGTACCCGAAAATGGGAGAATCCGTGCGAGTACCGGAAAACTGTCCCTGTGAGTACCGGAAAATAGTAGAATCCGAACGAGTATCGAAAAATGGTAGAATCCAGGCCAGTACCCGAAAATGGGAGAATCCGTGCGAGTACCGGAAAACTGTCCCAGTGAGTACCGGAAAATGGTAGAATCCGTGCGACTATCGAAAAAGGGTAGAATCCGGGCCAGTACCCGAAAAAGGGAGAATCCGTGCAAGTACCAGAAAAGTGTCCCGGTGAGTACTGGCAAATGGTAGAATCCAAACGAGTATCGAAAAACTGTAGAATCCAGGCCAGTACCCGAAAATGGGAGAATCCGTGCGAGTACCGGAAAACTGTCCCAATGAGTACCGGAAAATGGTAGAATCCGTGCGAGTATCGAAAAAGGGTAGAATCCGGGCCAGTACCCGAAAAAGGGAGAATCCGTGCGAGTACCGAAAAAGTGTCCCGGTAAGTACTGGAAAATGGTAGAATCCAAACGAGTATCGAAAAATGGTAGAATCCTGGCCAGTACCCGAAAATGGGAGAATCCGTGCGAGTACCGGAAAACTGTCCCTGTGAGTACCGAAAAATGGTAGAATCCAGGCCAGTACCCGAAAATGGGAGAATCCGTACGAGTACCGGAAAACTGTCCCTGTGAGTACCGGAAAATAGTAGAATCCGAACGAGTATCGAAAAATGGTAGAATCCAGGCCAGTACCCGAAAATGGGAGAATCCGTGCGAGTACCGGAAAAGTGTCCCTGTGAGTACCGAAAAATAGTAGAATCCGAACGAGTATCGAAAAATGGTAGAATCCAGGCCAGTACCCGAAAATGGGAGAATCCGTGCAAGTACCAGAAAAGTGTCCCGGTGAGTACTGGAAAATGGTAGAATCCAAACGAGTATCGAAAAACTGTAGAATCCAGGCCAGTACCCGAAAATGGGAGAATCCGTGCGAGTACCGGAAAACTGTCCCAATGTACCGGAAAATGGTAGAATCCGTGCGAGTATCGAAAAAGGGTAGAATCCGGGCCAGTACCCGAAAAAGGGAGAATCCGTGCGAGTACCGGAAAAGTGTCCCGGTAAGTACTGGAAAATGGTAGAATCCAAACGAGTATCGAAAAATGGTAGAATCCTGGCCAGTACCCGAAAATGGGAGAATCCGTGCGAGTACCGGAAAACTGTCCCTGTGAGTACCGGAAAATAGTAGAATCCGAACGAGTATCGAAAAATGGTAGAATCCAGGCCAGTACCTGAAAAAGGGAGAATCCGTGCGAGTACCGGAAAACTGTCCCAGTGAGTCTTGGAAAATGGTAGAATCCGTGCGAGTATCGAAAAAAAGTAGAATCCGGGCCAGTACCCGAAAAAGGGAGAATCCGTGCGAGTGCCGGAAAACTGTCCCGGTGAGTACTGGAAAATGGTAGAATCCAAACGAGTATCGAAAAATGGTAGAATCCTGGCCAGTACCCGAAAATGGGAGAATCCGTGCGAGTACCGGAAAACTGTCCCTGTGAGTACCGGAAAATAGTAGAATCCGAACGAGTATCGAAAAATGGTAGAATCCAGGCCAGTACCCGAAAAAGGGAGAATCCGTGCGAGTACCGGAAAACTGTCCCTGTGAGTACCGGAAAATAGTAGAATCCGAACGAGTATCGAAAAATGGTAGAATCCAGGCCAGTACCCGAAAATGGGAGAATCCGTACGAGTACCGGAAAACTGTCCCTGTGAGTACCGGAAAATAGTAGAATCCGAACGAGTATCGAAAAATGGTAGAATCCAGGCCAGTACCCGAAAATGGGAGAATCCGTGCGAGTACCGGAAAAGTGTCCCTGTGAGTACCGAAAAATAGTAGAATCCGAACGAGTATCGAAAAATGGTAGAATCCAGGCCAGTACCCGAAAATGGGAGAATCCGTGCAAGTACCAGAAAAGTGTCTCGGTGAGTACTGGAAAATGGTAGAATCCAAACGAGTATCGAAAAACTGTAGAATCCAGGCCAGTACCCGAAAATGGGAGAATCCGTGCGAGTACCGGAAAACTGTCCCAATGTACCGGAAAATGGTAGAATCCGTGCGAGTATCGAAAAAGGGTAGAATCCGGGCCAGTACCCGAAAAAGGGAGAATCCGTGCGAGTACCGGAAAAGTGTCCCGGTAAGTACTGGAAAATGGTAGAATCCAAACGAGTATCGAAAAATGGTAGAATCCTGGCCAGTACCCGAAAATGGGAGAATCCGTGCGAGTACCGGAAAACTGTCCCTGTGAGTACCGGAAAATAGTAGAATCCGAACGAGTATCGAAAAATGGTAGAATCCAGGCCAGTACCTGAAAAAGGGAGAATCCGTGCGAGTATTGGAAAAGTGTCCCAGTGAGTACCGAAAAATGGTAGAATCCTGGCCAGTACCCGAAAATGGGAGAATCCGTGCGAGTACTGGAAAACTGTCCCTGTGAGTACCGGAAAATAGTAGAATCCGAACGAGTATCGAAAAATGGTAGAATCCAGGCCAGTACCCGAAAATGGGAGAATACGTGCGAGTACCGGAAAACTGTCCCTGTGAGTACCGGAAAATAGTAGAATCCGTGCGACTATCGAAAAAGGGAGAATCCGTGCGAGTACCGCAAACTATCCCTGTGTGTACCGGAAAATAGTAGAATCCGAACGAGTATCGAAAAATGGTAGAATCCAGGCCAGTACCCTAAAATGGGAGAATCCGTGCGAGTAGCGGAAAACTGTCCCTGTGAGTACCGGAAAATAGTAGAATCCGAACGAGTATCGAAAAATGGTAGAATCCAGGCCAGTACTTTAAAATGGG
Source organism: Vitis cinerea var. helleri x Vitis rupestris (assembly GCA_945999865.1). Lineage (NCBI taxonomy): Eukaryota > Viridiplantae > Streptophyta > Magnoliopsida > Vitales > Vitaceae > Vitis > Vitis cinerea var. helleri x Vitis rupestris. The sequence continues at coordinate 9,800,325 of OX253932.1, forward strand.
AGAATCCGTGCGAGTACCGGAAAACTGTCCCTGTGAGTACCGGAAAATAGTAGAATCCGAACTAGTATCGAAAAATGGTAGAATCCAGGCCAATACCTGAAAAAGGGAGAATCCGTGCGAGTATCGGAAAACTGTCCCAGTGAGTACCGAAAAATGGTAGAATCCAGGCCAGTACCCGAAAATGGGAGAATCCGTGCGAGTACTGGAAAACTGTCCCTGTGAGTACCGGAAAATAGTAGAATCCAAACGAGTATCGAAAAATGGTAGAATCCAGGCCAGTACCCGAAAATGGGAGAATCCGTGCGAGTACTGGAAAACTGTCCCTGTGAGTACCGGAAAATAGTAGAATCCGAACGAGTATCGAAAAATGGTAGAATCCAGGCCAGTACCCGAAAATGGGAGAATACGTGCGAGTACCGGAAAACTGTCCCTGTGAGTACCGGAAAATAGTAGAATCCGTGCGACTATCGAAAAAGGGAGAATCCGTGCGAGTACCGCAAACTATCCCTGTGTGTACCGGAAAATGGTAGAGTCCAAACGACTATCGAAAAATGGTAGAATCCAGGCCAGTACCCGAAAATGGGAGAATCCGTGCGAGTACCAGAAAACTGTCCCTGTGAGTACCGGAAAATAGTAGAATCCGAACGAGTATCGAAAAATGGTAGAATCCAGGCCAGTACCTGAAAAAGGGAGAATCCGTGCGAGTACCGGAAAACTGTCCCAGTGAGTACCGGAAAATGGTCGAATTCGTGCGAGTATCGAAAAAGGGTAGAATCCGGGCCAGTACTTAAAAAGGGAGAATCCGTGCGAGTACCAGAAAAGTGTCCCGGTGAGTACTAGAAAATGGTAGAATCGAAACGAGTATCGAAAAATGGTAGAATCCTGGCCAGTACCCGAAAATGGGAGAATCCGTGCGAGTACCGGAAAACTGTCCCTGTGAGTACCGGAAAATAGTAGAATCCGAACGAGTATCGAAAAATGGTAGAATCCAGGCCAGTACTTTAAAATGGGAGAATCCGTGCGAGTACCGGAAAACTGTCCCTGTGAGTACCGGAAAATAGTAGAATCCGAACAAGTATCGAAAAATGGTAGAATCCAGGCCAGTACCCGAAAAAGGGAGAATCCGTGCGAGTACCGGAAAACTGTCCCTGTGAGTACCGGAAAATGGTAGAATCCGTGCGACTATCGAAAAAGGGTAGAATCCGGGCCAGTACCCGAAAAAGGGAGAATCCGTGCGAGTACCAAAAAAGTGTCCCGGTGAGTACTGGAAAATGGTAGAATCCAAACGAGTATAGAAAAATGGTAGAATCCTGGCCAGTACCCGAAAATTGGAGAATCCGTGCGAGTACCGGAAAACTGTCCCTGTGAGTACCGGAAAATAGTAGAATCCGAACGAGTATCGAAAAATGGTAGAATCCAGGCCAGTACCCGAAAATGGGAGAATCCGTGTGAGTACCGGAAGACTGTCCCTGTGAGTACCGAAAAATAGTAGAATCCGAACGAGTATCGAAAAATGGTAGAATCCAGGCCAGTACCTGAAAAAGGGAGAATCCGTGCGAGTATCGGAAAACTGTCCCAGTGAGTACCGAAAAATGGTAGAATCCTGGCCAGTACCCGAAAATGGGAGAATCCGTGCGAGTACCGGAAAACTGTCCCAGTGAGTACCGAAAAAGGGTAGAATCCGGGCCAGTACCCGAAAATGGGAGAATCCGTGCGAGTACCGGAAAAGTGTCCCGGTAAGTACTGGAAAATGGTAGAATCCAAACGAGTATCGAAAAATGGTAGAATCCTGGCCAGTACCCGAAAATGGGAGAATCCGTGCGAGTACCGGAAAACTGTCCCTGTGAGTACCGGAAAATAGTAGAATCCGAACGAGTATCGAAAAATGGTAGAATCCAGGCCAGTACCCTAAAATGGGAGAATCCGTGCGAGTACCGAAAAATGGTAGAATCCGTGCGAGTATCGAAAAAGGGTAGAATCCGGGCCAGTACCCGAAAAAGGGAGAATCCGTGCAAGTACCAGAAAAGTGTCCCGGTGAGTACTGGAAAATGGTAGAATCCAAACGAGTATCGAAAAATTGTAGAATCCTGGCCAGTACCCGAAAATGGGAGAATCCGTGCGAGTACCGGAAAACTGTCCCTGTGAGTACCGGAAAATAGTAGAATCCGAACGAGTATCGAAAAATGGTAGAATCCAGGCCAGTACCCGAAAATGGGAGAATCTGTGCGAGTACCGGAAAACTGTCCCTGTGAGTACCGGAAAATAGTAGAATCCGTGCGACTATCGAAAAAGGGAGAATCCGTGCGAGTACCGCAAACTATCCCTGTGTGTACCGGAAAATGGTAGAGTCCAAACGACTATCGAAAAATGGTAGAATCCAGGCCAGTACCCGAAAATGGGAGAATCCGTGCGAGTGCTAGAAAACTGTCCCTGTGAGTACCGGAAAATAGTAGAATCCGAACGAGTATCGAAAAATGGTAGAATCCAGGCCAGTACCTGAAAAAGGGAGAATCCGTGCGAGTATCGAAAAACTGTCCCAGTGAGTACCGAAAAATGGTAGAATCCTGGCCAGTACCCGAAAATGGGAGAATCCGTGCGAGTACCGGAAAACTGTCCCTGTGAGTACCGGAAAATAGTAGAATCCGTGCGACTATCGAAAAAGGGAGAATCCGTGCGAGTACCGCAAACTATCCCTGTGTGTACCGGAAAATGGTAGAGTCCAAACGAGTATCGAAAAATGGTAGAATGCAGGCCAGTACCCGAAAATGGGAGAATCCGTGCGAGTACCAGAAAACTGTCCCTGTGAGTACCGGAAAATAGTAGAATCCGAACGAGTATCGAAAAATGGTAGAATCCAGGCCAGTACCTGAAAAAGGGAGAATCCGTGCGAGTACCGGAAAACTGTCCCAGTGAGTACCGGAAAATGGTCGAATCCGTGCGAGTATCGAAAAAGGGTAGAATCCGGGCCAGTACTTAAAAAGGGAGAATCCGTGCGAGTACCAGAAAACTGTCCCGGTGAGTACTAGAAAATGGTAGAATCGAAACGAGTATCGAAAAATGGTAGAATCCTGGCCAGTACCCGAAAATGGGAGAATCCGCGCGAGTACCGGAAAACTGTCCCTGTGAGTACCGGAAAATAGTAGAATCCGAACAAGTATCGAAAAATGGTAGAATCCAGGCCAGTACCCGAAAAAGGGAGAATCCGTGCGAGTACCGGAAAAGTGTCCCTGTCAGTACCGGAAAATGGTAGAATCCGTGCGACTATCGAAAAAGGGTAGAATCCGGGCCAGTACCCGAAAAAGGGAGAATCCAAACGAGTATCGAAAAATGGTAGAATCCTGGCCAGTACCCGAAAATTGGAGAATCCGTGTGAGTACCGGAAAACTGTCCCTGTGAGTACCGGAAAATAGTAGAATCCGAACGAGTATCGAAAAATGGTAGAATCCAGGCCAGTACCCGAAAATGGGAGAATCCGTGCGAGTACCGGAAAACTGTCCCTGTGAGTACCGGAAAATAGTAGAATCCGTGCGACTATCGAAAAAGGGAGAATCCGTGCGAGTACCGCAAACTATCCCTGTGTGTACCGGAAAATGGTAGAGTCCAAACGAGTATCGAAAAATGGTAGAATCCAGGCCAGTACCCGAAAATGGGAGAATCCGTGCGAGTACCAGAAAACTGTCCCTGTGAGTACCGGAAAATAGTAGAATCCGAACGAGTATCGAAAAATGGTAGAATCCAGGCCAGTACCTGAAAAAGGGAGAATCCGTGCGAGTACTGGAAAACTGTCCCAGTGAGTACCGGAAAATGGTCGAATCCGTGCGAGTATCGAAAAAGGGTAGAATCCGGGCCAGTACTTAAAAAGGGAGAATCCGTGCGAGTACCAGAAAAGGTTTCCCGGTGAGTAATGGAAAATGGTAGAATCGAAACGAGTATCGAAAAATGGTAGAATCCTGGCCAGTACCCGAAAATGGGAGAATCCGTGCGAGTACCGGAAAACTGTCCTAGTGAGTACCGGAAAATGGTAGAATCCGTGCGAGTATCGAAAAAGGGTAGAATCCGTGCCAGTACCCGCAAAAGGGAGAATCCGTGCGAGTACCGGAAAACTGTCCCGGTAAGTACTGGAAAATGGTAGAATCCGAACGAGTATCGAAAAATGGTAGAATCCAGGCCAGTACCTGAAAAAAGGAGAATCCGTGCGAGTACCGGAAAACTGTCCCAGTGAGTACCGGAAAATGGTCGAATCCGTGCGAGTATCGAAAAAGGGTAGAATCCGGGCCAGTACTTAAAAAGGGAGAATCCGTGCGAGTACCAGAAAAGTGTCCCGGTGAGTACTAGAAAATGGTAGAATCGAAACGAGTATCGAAAAATGGTAGAATACTGGCCAGTACCCGAAAATGGGAGAATCCGTGCGAGTACCGGAAAACTGTCCCTGTGAGTACCGGAAAATAGTAGAATCCGAACGAGTATCGAAAAATGGTAGAATCCAGGCCAGTACTTTAAAATGGGAGAATCCGTGCGAGTACCGGAAAACTGTCCCTGTGAGTACCGGAAAATAGTAGAATCCGAACAAGTATCGAAAAATGGTAGAATCCAGGCCAGTACCCGAAAAAGGGAGAATCCGTGCGAGTACCGGCAAAGTGTCCCTGTGAGTACCGGAAAATGGTAGAATCCGTGCGACTATCGAAAAAGGGTAGAATCCGGGCCAGTACCCGAAAAAGGGAGAATCCGTGCGAGTACCAGAAAAGTGTCCCGGTGAGTACTGGAAAATGGTAGAATCCAAACGAGTATCGAAAAATGGTAGAATCCTGGCCAGTACCCGAAAATTGGAGAATCCGTGCGAGTACCGGAAAACTGTCCCTGTGAGTACCGGAAAAAAGTAGAATCCGAACGAGTATCGAAAAATGGTAGAATCCAGGCCAGTACCCGAAAATGGGAGAATCCGTGTGAGTACCGGAAAACTGTCCCTGTAAGTACCGGAAAATAGTAGAATCCGAACGAGTACCGCAAACTATCCCTGTGTGTACCGGAAAATGGTAGAATCCAAACGAGTATCGAAAAATGGTAGAATCCAGGCTAGTACCCGAAAATGGGAGAATCCGTGTGAGTACCGGAAAACTGTCCCTGTGAGTACCGGAAAATAGTAGAATCCGAACGAGTATCGAAAAATGGTAGAATCCAGGCCAGTACCTGAAAAAGGGAGAATCCGTGCGAGTACCAGAAAAGTGTCCCGGTGAGTACTGGAAAATGGTAGAATCCAAACGAGTATCGAAAAATTGTAGAATCCAGGCCAGTACCCGAAAATGGGAGAATCCGTGCGAGTACCGGAAAACTGTCCCAATGAGTACCGGAAAATGGTAGAATCCGTGCGAGTATCGAAAAAGGGTAGCATCCGGGCCAGTACCCGAAAAAGGGAGAATCCGTGTGAGTACCAGAAAAGTGTCCCGGTGAGTACTGGAAAATGGTAGAATCCAAACGAGTATCGAAAAATGGTAGAATCCTGGCCAGTACCCGAAAATGGGAGAATCCGTGCGAGTACCGGAAAACTGTCCCTGTGAGTACCGGAAAATAGTAGAATCCGAACGAGTATCGAAAAATGGTAGAATCCAGGCCAGTACCTGAAAAAGGGAGAATCCGTGCGAGTACCGGAAAAGTGTCCCTGTCAGTACCGGAAAATGGTAGAATCCGTGCGAGTATCGAAAAAGGGTAGAATCCGGGCCAGTACTTAAAAAGGGAGAATCCGTGCGAGTACCAGAAAAGTGTCCCGGTGAGTACTGGAAAATGGTAGAATCCAAACGAGTATCGAAAAATGGTAGAATCCTGGCCAGTACCCGAAAAAGGGAGAATCCGTGCGAGTACCAGAAAAGTGTCCCGGTGAGTACTGGAAAATGGTAGAATCCAAACGAGTATCGAAAAATGGTAGAATCCAGGCCAGTACCCGAAAATGGGAGAATCCGTGCGAGTACCGGAAAACTGTCCCTGTGAGTACCGGAAAATAGTAGAATCCGTGCGACTATCGAAAAAGGGAGAATCCGTGCGAGTACCGCAAACTATCCCTGTGTGTACCGGAAAATGGTAGAGTCCAAACGAGTATCGAAAAATGGTAGAATCCAGGCCAGTACCCGAAAATGGGAGAATCCGTGCGAGTACCAGAAAACTGTCCCTGTGAGTACCGGAAAATAGTAGAATCCGAACGAGTATCGAAAAATGGTAGAATCCAGGCCAGTACCTGAAAAAGGGAGAATCCGTGCGAGTACCGGAAAACTGTCCCAATGAGTACCGAAAAATGGTCGAATCCGTGCGAGTATCGAAAAAGGGTAGAATCCGGGCCAGTACTTAAAAAGGGAGCATCCGTGCGAGTACCAGAAAAGGTTTCCCGGTGAGTAATGGAAAATGGTAGAATCGAAACGAGTATCGAAAAATGGTAGAATCCTGGCCAGTACCCGAAAATGGGAGAATCCGTGCGAGTACCGGAAAACTGTCCCAGTGAGTACCGGAAAATGGTAGAATCCGTGCGAGTATCGAAAAAGGGTAGAATCCGGGCCAGTACTTAAAAAGGGAGAATCCGTGCGAGTACCAGAAAAGTGTCCCGGTGAGTACTGGAAAATGGTAGAATCCAAACGAGTATCGAAAAATGGTAGAATCCTGGCCAGTACCCGAAAAAGGGAGAATCCGTGCGAGTACCAGAAAAGTGTCCCGGTGAGTACTGGAAAATGGTAGAATCCAAACGAGTATCGAAAAATGGTAGAATCCAGGCCAGTACCCGAAAATGGGAGAATCCGTGCGAGTACCGGAAAACTGTCCCAATGAGTACCGGAAAATGGTAGAATCCGTGCGAGTATCGAAAAAGGGTAGCATCCGGGCCAGTACCCGAAAAAGGGAGAATCCGTGCGAGTACCGGAAAAGTGTCCCGGTAAGTACTGGAAAATGGTACAATCCAAACGAGTATCGAAAAATGGTAGAATCCTGGCCAGTACCCGAAAATGGGAGAATCCGTGCGAGTACCGGAAAACTGTCCCTGTGAGTACCGAAAAATGGTAGAATCTGAACGAGTATCGAAAAATGGTAGAATCCAGGCCAGTGCCCGAAAAAGGGAGAATCCGTGCGAGTACCGGAAAAGTGTCCCGGTAAGTACTGGAAAATGGTAGAATCCAAACGAGTATCGGAAAACTGTCCCAGTGAGTACCGAAAAATGGTAGAATCCTGGCCAGTACCCGAAAATGGGAGAATCCGTGCGAGTACCGGAAAACTGTCCCTATGAGTACCGGAAAATAGTAGAATCCGAACGAGTATCGAAAAATGGTAGAATCTAGGCCAGTACCCGAAAATGGGAGAATCCGTGCGAGTACCGGAAAACTGTCCCTGTGAGTACCGGAAAATAGTAGAATCCGTGCGACTATCGAAAAAGGGAGAATCCGTGCGAGTACCGCAAACTATCCCTGTGTGTACCGGAAAATGGTAGAATCCAAACGAGTATCGAAAAATGGTAGAATCCAGGCCAGTACCCGAAAATGGGAGAATCCGTGCGAGTACCAGAAAACTGTCCCTGTGAGTACCGGAAAATAGTAGAATCCGAACGAGTATCGAAAAATGGTAGAATCCAGGCCAGTACCTGAAAAAGGGAGAATCCGTGCGAGTACCGGAAAACTGTCCCAGTGAGTACCGGAAAATGGTAGAATCCGTGCGAGTATCGAAAAAGGGAAGAATCCGGGCCAGTACCCGAAAAAGGGAGAATCCGTGCGAGTACCAGAAAAGTGTCCCGGTGAGTACTGGAAAATGGTAGAATCCAAACGAGTATCGAAAAATGGTAGAATCCTGGCCAGTACCCGAAAATGGGAGAATCCGTGCGAGTACCGGAAAACTGTCCCTGTGAGTACCGACAAATAGTAGAATCCGAACGAGTATCGAAAAATGGTAGAATCCAGGCCAGTACCCGAAAAAGGGAGAATCCGTGCGAGTACCGGAAAACTGTCCCAGTGAGTACCGAAAAATGGTAGAATCCGTGCGAGTATCGAAAAAGGGAAGAATCCGGGCCAGTACCCGAAAAAGGGAGAATCCGTGCGAGTACCAGAAAAGTGTCCCGGTGAGTACTGGAAAATGGTAGAATCCAAACGAGTATCGAAAAATGGTAGAATCCTGGCCAGTACCCGAAAAAGGGAGAATCCGTGCGAGTACCAGAAAAGTGTCCCGGTGAGTACTGGAAAATGGTAGAATCCAAACGAGTATCGAAAAATGGTAGAATGCAGGCCAGTACCCGAAAATGGGAGAATCCGTGCGAGTACCGGAAAACTGTCCCAATGAGTACCGGAAAATGGTAGAATCCGTGCGAGTATCGAAAAAGGGTAGCATCCGGGCCAGTACCCGAAAAAGGGAGAATCCGTGCGAGTACCGGAAAAGTGTCCCGGTAAGTACTGGAAAATGGTACAATCCAAACGAGTATCGAAAAATGGTAGAATCCTGGTCAGTACCCGAAAATGGGAGAATCCGTGCGAGTACCGGAAAACTGTCCCTGTGAGTACCGAAAAATGGTAGAATCTGAACGAGTATCGAAAAATGGTAGAATCCAGGCCAGTGCCCGAAAAAGGGAGAATCCGTGCGAGTACCGGAAAAGTGTCCCGGTAAGTACTGGAAAATGGTAGAATCCAAACGAGTATCGGAAAACTGTCCCAGTGAGTACCGAAAAATGGTAGAATCCTGGCCAGTACCCGAAAATGGGAGAATCCGTGCGAGTACCGGAAAACTGTCCCTATGAGTACCGGAAAATAGTAGAATCCGAACGAGTATCGAAAAATGGTAGAATCCAGGCCAGTACCCGAAAATGGGAGAATCCGTGCGAGTACCGGAAAACTGTCCCTGTGAGTACCGGAAAATAGTAGAATCCGTGCGACTATCGAAAAAGGGAGAATCCGTGCGAGTACCGCAAACTATCCCTGTGTGTACCGGAAAATGGTAGAATCCAAACGAGTATCGAAAAATGGTAGAATCCAGGCCAGTACCCGAAAATGGGAGAATCCGTGCGAGTACCAGAAAACTGTCCCTGTGAGTACCCGAAAATAGTAGAATCCGAACGAGTATCGAAAAATGGTAGAATCCAGGCCAGTACCTGAAAAAGGGAGAATCCGTGCGAGTACCGGAAAACTGTCCCAGTGAGTACCGGAAAATGGTAGAATCCGTGCGAGTATCGAAAAAGGGAAGAATCCGGGCCAGTACCCGAAAAAGGGAGAATCCGTGCGAGTACCAGAAAAGTGTCCCGGTGAGTACTGGAAAATGGTAGAATCCAAACGAGTATCGAAAAATGGTAGAATCCTGGCCA